>CAMGYJ010000009.1:68624855-69330625 GCA_946122785.1 Linum tenue | reverse complement strand
TAATGTTGTCCTAGAAGGGAATTATATATGACTATTCTAGTTGCCCTTCTGCTCTATTAGTTAATTTTGATGGATGATAATGGAGTCCTAGAAGGAAACTATGACTAGTCTAGTTGCCCTTTTGCTCTATTTTTTTATTTTTATTTTGGTGACTACTCGGCTGTTGATGTTAATGGGGTCCTAGAAGGAAACTAAGACCACTAGACTGGTCTAGTTGCCCTTCTGCTCTATTAGTTAAGTTTGGTGATTACTCCGTTGTATATACTAATGGGGTCCTAGAAAGGGAACTGTTGGGAACTAAAAAGAGATTGAGCCTAGTCCGATTAATTTACACCAAATGGGAAATCCATCTGGCTGTATCTCAGTGAAAGTTGTTTTGGAAAACAATTCTGATAAGACCAATTTTGTGAAAACAGAGGATGTATCTGGAGGAGCTTGTCTTAATATCTTGAAGAAGGTTTATTAAACTGTATGCTCATTGACAACCAATTTTCTTTCTTTTTTCACCTATGATATGGATGCCAAGGAGAAGACATTTTATTTACTGGCAAGAGAGGTATTTGTTGCTGCAAGGTACTTTTTGGAGATTGAATATGAAGTCACTGTCAATAATTTAACCAGCTTGTGGTAGATGATACTTTCTTACTTTGCTGTTGGTCTTGGGTTCAAGAGTGCTTCTGATCAAGAGTAAGTCACCTTCGTAGTTATGGGACTTGAAGCAGTAGAAAGTGGTCCTATGCTGGCTTATCTTTGTATCGTAAAAGGAGTAGAAAGTTTGGTAAGCACATCTGTGTCTTGAAGCAGGAGGCAACTGATCTTACCTGAGTATTTTTTTGAGTCACCTCTCTCTAGTGGTTGGTGATCAACTCTCGTTTGGCATTTGTAATGTTTCGACCCCTGCAAGAAGTTGTCCTATTCTTTCCATGAACCGTATTAGTGGGACTGGAGTGTTTGTTCTATCCACATGCATGACCTCGTTACCTATTTCTCTCTGGTGGATTCTTTGCAGATGCATCAATGGTTGGTCTAAACATGCATGCTAGTAAGAAGAAGTTGAGGATTTTTCTCTCATACATTATCAGCTCTTCACTTCTATGTACTGTTAGTAGCACTATGCCGGTGGGAAAGCTCATGGGAATGAAGCTCATATGCCAAGCAAATTCTCTCTGCATGAGATCTCATCTATGGACATCAACCTATATGAGTATAAAGTAAGATATTCCGTGAGTATAATGCTTTTATTCTTCAATGATGGTTTCTCACATTTTGGCACATGGGCATACGAACTTATGAATGCTTGGTGCGATGCTGCAGATATATTTACTGTTTAAGCAATGATGATGTCTAGAGAGCACGAATCATAGACTAAATACTCTTGATTTGCTGGAGAGGTCAATTGTATCTTTATTTGCTGAGTTTATAATCATGGACGTGGACTTGAGTTCTTCACCCAATTGGCAAGAGGTTTTAAATAATCTTTGAAACTTGCCGGATGCCATCCCAAGGTGCAAACAACTTGGGTGTTTCTCCAATGGTGATAACGAGTTTCAAGAAGGGTTTGTTCGCTGACATAGTTCTAAGGAGCCGATTGAATTTAAATGAATAGCCTGTCAGAAGTTACTAAATCTTTTGTGTTGGGTGCCAAAAGGATATATGAATTCAAGATCATTCTCCCTCTTGATCACTTCTGTTCTCAACCTGGAAAGGTAAACAAGCCCTTATCTATCTTCTGGTGTCCTACATTTACATAAGTGTTCGTGTTAGCATTGCAAAGATCATGTTTCCCTAGGAGAGCTGTCTGTATAATAAGAAAAATAGTAGTCGAGGGTGAAAAGGAACGATAATATTCATTTTGGTAATAAATGCAACATTTGAACTTTCTGTCATATTGCACTGCGTATTGCAGGCTTTTAATTGGCTGCTTAGTGAGAGCTGTCATACAAATTGGTCGTATAAGCAGAAATACCTGTATTGTCCGAGGATATACATGTGGTTCATTGGCTTCTCAAGCCAGTGTCTGTTACTGTTGGCCTTCAAGAAAATCCGCCACAAGATTATGTAGATGAAGTTCGAGGGGAAATCGTCTCAATCATGGATCACAGATCGTAAATATTCTTTACCTTAAGCAAGTATCAATTCATGTGCTTGCCGCTCGATCTTCACTTGCTAGTAAAGCTAGCATACAATGTTTTGGTTCAAGTGTTGCAGAGGAACAGAGTACTTTAACTGAACCCGAGTCAAGTTTCGATTGTCCTGAAGAGATGGTAGCCTTAACAAAACTTTCTTCTTCTCTCTGAGAGTTTAAAGGAAGAGTTAGAACACATGCTTAATTCCTTTAATGCTTTTCATTGCATTGACAATTTGGATGATGATGGTGCTGCAAATTTGCACAAAATATCCTCTGCAGTTTCTTGCTTCAATGGTTTCTTGTGGGGCCTTGCTTCTGCCTCAGACAAAGCTCATGCAACAGATAAGAAGAAGCTTCAGGAACAGTTTCTAGGATCAAAATCTGATCTTAAAGCTACAATTTGTTCCTGTATAAATTAAACTAGTCAATTGACCCGCGCTTAGCAGCGGGATAACCTTTTTAATAATAATTGATTAATTTTTGTCAAATCTTATAACCTAAACTGGAGTTTGTATTCATTTAGCCTTTTAAGTTACAACTGTCGGGGACTCGGGAATACCCCGGCAGTTGAAAAACTAAAGACGCTCCTGCGTCAAACAAATCCCGATGTTGTGTTTCTGATGGAAACACGTCAGTATGAAGAGGAATGGAAGCAGAAAATTAAAGTGCTCGGATATAAAGAAGGCAAAGGGGTGGCAGCTGCAGAACATAGAGCAGGGGGATTGCTGATGATGTGGAAAGAGGAGGTGGAAGTTGAAGTAATGAACAGTGATCTACATTTTATTGACGTGCGAATTAAAATGCCATGCTCTCAGGTTGAGTGGCGACTCACAGGGTTATATGGATGGCCGCAGGGCCAACATAAGAAAAAAACATGCGAATTGATCCAAAGACTTCACAGGCAAGTACAGATTCCATGGCTGATTATAGGAGATTTTAATCTCCTGATGGATCACCTAGAGAAGAGTGGTAGATGCAGTCCAGATGAAAAGGAGATGGAAATGTTCCGTGACTGCTTGGATAGTTGCAGGTTGGAGGATTGTGGTTATTATGGAAGGCCTTTCACTTGGGAAAATAATAAAGCTGATGAAGACTATACAGAGGAGAGACTCGATAGGGCAGTGGGAAACAAGGAGTGGATGGAGCTATATCCACATATGCGGTTGTATCACTTAGATAGGTGTGGATCTGACCACATTCCCATTCAACTCAAGCTAGATCTAGAAGAGGAAGAAATCACTTGGGGGTGGAGCTTTCGATATGAACCGTATTGGGAAAGACATGAGGATTGTGGAAAAGTGGTGGAAGAGGGCTGGATGGAGGCTGGGGCAGGAAATCTGATGGACCGAATCAAGAGTGTGGAATCTAAGCTCAAAGGGTGGACGCCTATAGCTTTTGGCTCACTGACTGAAAGAAGAAAGAAGGCTGAGAAAGCCTTAAGAGTGCTGGAAAAAAGAAAGAGGACGAAAGCAGTATTGCTTCAAAGGAAAGTAATTGAGCAAGAACTAAATGAGATCATTCTTCAGCAAGAGATAAAGTGGAAACAACGTTCCAGAGCTGACTGGCTCAAGGAGGGGGATTTGAATACAGGTTACTTCCACCGAAAAGCATCGGAAAGAAGGAGACGAAATACAATTAAGACTCTGCAGGATGATCACGGACAAACTTTTGTGGGACAGCAGGGGGTAGAGGCGTGCCTATTAGGCTATTTGAAGAAACTGTTCACAGCAGGAAGTAGGCTAGAAGTTAGTAAAATTCTTCCAGCGGTACAGAGGAAAGTTACGGATGAAATGAACCGGGAACTGCTCATGCCTTTCTTGGACGAAGAAATCTGGACAGCACTAAAACAAATGGGACCGAACAAGGCGCTAGGAGCAAATGGTATGCCAGCCAGATTTTATCAAAAGCATTGGAACGTAGTTGGACAGGCAGTTAAAGAAGAATTAAGGGGGTATCTAGAGCTGGGGGCTTTCCCACAGCAGCTTAATCATACGCTTATAGCTCTAATACCGAAGACAAGGAAACCAAAGACACCTGTAGAGTTTAGGCCGATAAGCCTTTGCAAGGTCCTCTATAAAATCATGTCAAAGGTGCTGGCAAATAGACTGAAAAGAGTGTTGGATCAAGTGATTGGTGAGCAGCTGAGTGCTTTTGTACCAGGCAGGTACATTACTGATAATGCCCTCATCGGATTTGAATGCTTTCACGCAATGAAACAAAAGAAGAAGGTGAAGAAAGGAGTAGTAGCGGCTAAGCTCGACATATCTAAAGCGTATGATAGAGTAGAATGGGGATTCCTGGAGGCAATGATGAGAAAACTTGGTTTTGCAGAAAGATGGGTGAAACTTATTATGCATTGCATAACCACCGTGTCTTACTCGATTTTGGTGAATGGTCACCATTCTGAAACTTTCAAGCCAGAGAGAGGATTGAGGCAGGGAGATCCAATCTCCCCCTACCTTTTTCTCATGTGCGTGGAGGGACTATCAGCTCTAACTACAAAGACAGTTGATGAAGGGAAGATGCATGGGATAAAAGTTTCAGTGCGTGGGCCCTCTGTGTCACATTTGCTGTTTGCGGACGATAGCATATTCTTTTTAAGAGCTACACATCAGGAATGCAGCCAGCTAAGAGACATCCTTAAGTGCTATGAGGCAGAATCAGGACAAGTGGTCAACATACAAAAGTCGGAACTAAATTTTAGTCCGAGCGTGAACTCAGATACAAGAAATGGTTTGGCTGACTTATTGGGGATGAAACAGGTGGAACATTATACCAAGTACTTGGGTTTACCCACTGTCATTGGGAGGGAGAAGAAGGTTGTTTTTGATGTCCTTGTCAATAGGGTGCGCAAAAAAATTAAACACTGGAAAGGACTTACCCTATCAATAGCTGCGAAGGAGATTTTGATAAAGGCTGTAGCGCAATCTCAGACTACATATATGATGTCAGTCTTTCTGATCCCACAAGGGGTCTTAAATGAAATCAGGCGAGCAATTTCCAGTTTTTGGTGGGGCCAGCAGAAGGATGAACGTCGAATTCCTTGGAAGGCATGGAAGGAGGTGTGCAAGCCAAAGGAAAAGGGTGGGATGGGGTTTCGAGACCTACAAGCTTTCAATATCGCACTGTTGGGGAAGCAAGTCTGGAATTTACTTGTCAATCCAGAATCCCTAGTGGCACGAATCTTGAAGGCTAAATACTACCCAAATACTGACATTCTACAGGCAAGGATAGGCCCCAACCCGAGCTATACCTGGCGAAGTATCATGGCTGCTCAAGATTTGGTCAAGAGAGGTTTAAGATGGAGGATAGGAAACGGTTCTACTGTCAGAATATGGGGAGAAAAATGGTTACCAGAGTCAGAAGAGCGTGGTTCTCGGGTAATAACAGCTGAAGTAGAGTCCGAAGAGGTGAGAATGGTCTCTGATCTCATTGATCACGAGAACAGGACATGGAGAAGCAACCTACTGCAGCTATATTTTAACCCGATCGATAGGGGACGAATCACCGGAATTCCTATCCCACGCCAACCTGCTATGGATGAGAGAGTTTGGTGTCACGAACGAACAGGGATCTACTCGGTGAAAACGGCTTACAGAATGGCCTATGAAACCAAGAGCAACAACGTGGATGTGGACCAGCAGAATGAGGAAGGAATGCCAGAGGAGATAGTACAGGGGGTGGAACTGTATGACCCCATGAACTGGAAACGATTGTGGAAGCTCACAATCCCAGCGAAGGTTAAAATCTTTCTGTGGAAGCTTGTGCATAATATTTTACCAACAGGGAAGAACATTGAACTCAGAAAGAAGGAAGCAGCTACAGAATGCCCATTCTGCTATCTAGAAGAAACCCAAAATCACATTTTTCGGGAATGCCAATGGGCGATTCGAGTATGGAAGCTATCGCGCTTTCGGCCCCTATTCGAGTTGGAACCAAATCTTTCGCCGGGGAGCTGGATTTGTGAGATAATGGAGAGGTTGGATGATGCAACCCTAGAAAAATTTGGGCTTATTCTCTGGATGATGTGGCATGAACGAAATAGCCAGATGTTCAATCGGAAAAAGGCAGAGGAATGGGAGGTAGTAGGAAAGGCTCTAGAATATTGGGAGGAATTCCAATCTCATCACACCAAAGAGCAGCAGATCAAAGAGACGGAAGAAATTACCTGGAAAGCGCCTCCACAGGGATGGGTGAAAATGAACGTTGACGCAGCGGTGATGAATGAAGGGACGGGGTTGGGGATGGTCCTGAGGGATGCGAATGGAGATTTTCTACGCGCTGCCGTCCGGCGAACGAGTAATCGATGGCCACAGGAGATCGCGGAGTTGAAGGCAGTGGAATTTGGTCTACAGCAGCTGGAGAGGAGTGGTCACCGCCGGGCGGTGGTGGAAATGGACTGTCAAGTAGCTGCTTTTGCTCTACAGAAGGAGGAGGAAAGATCGAGGTTGGAAGCAGGTGAGGTGGTGAAGGAGATCCAGGAAGAAGCTCGGAGGTTTGAGGCAATTAGATGGAACTTCACAAAGAGAGCAGGAAATGAAGTAGCCCACTGTTTAGCCCATTGTTTGTGTGATTGGGAAGCCCAGGAAGAGTGGGCTGCAGAACCACCTATTTTCCTCCGAAGCCTGTTGGCTAAGGAGAACTTAATTTCGTAATAAAATTCAGGTACCTTACTATAAAAAAAAAAAAGATAAGAAGGCAATATAAATGTTTCTCAGATATGGGATAATCACATGCTAAATTCATTCATTAACCTAAATAACTCTCATCTCAATATGACTAAACCTAAAAAAGTAACTTCAAAGTAGAGCAAGCATTGTGATTCGTGTGCGCTTTTCTTGTTTCTTGTTTGGCCTCGACGTGAATCTTTCCTTTTTAAGTTTGTCTTATTTGTTTGACTGAAATCGTTCACCTTTATATAGAAAAGGAAGTAC
This sequence comes from Linum tenue, assembly GCA_946122785.1. NCBI lineage: Eukaryota > Viridiplantae > Streptophyta > Magnoliopsida > Malpighiales > Linaceae > Linum > Linum tenue. Next base: position 69,323,563 of record CAMGYJ010000009.1, on the reverse strand, counting down.
AACAACAAAAAGCATGATCCAATAATAGAAAATCGTTATATTTTGTGAGTTAGAAGTTGCATAGATTGTGCTTAAATCTTACGTTATCAGTAAGGGTTATTGGAATTTGAGAACATGACCTTTGGCCATAAAAAACTATAATACAATATCAAGATCCAGTTTGTATTTTAATTCTGTTGTTTAAATCATTACAAATTTGAAATTTTATTTCATATATGATGGATTGAAGTTAATATAAACACTTTCAAACACAAAAACCAAGAAGGCCCATGTTGTGTGCAATGATTCGATCTATAAGGATCGTACCGTACCAAACCGACGCTTGGATCGCACCCCACAGCACCGCACTGAATCGAGTACAATATGGTCTAGTCTTTGGTCCCACAAATTTTATAATTATTGAAGAAAAATGGACCAAAGTGACATTTAGAACATATCAAAGTAGTCTGAATGCATTGTTGGTCAGGTCCCTGGCCCATAGAAGTCTTTTGCTATTGGACCGCGATTCTAATTGCACACCCCTACCTATATTTGAGTAGTATTCATAAAATATTGTATTTGATAAAATGTTTAGACCAACTAAATCGTGTATTGTAGATCATGTTGTTGCAATTATAACTATTGATCTCATGAATTTAAGGGGTTGTTTGGAGGTTGAGATTCTCCAAATTGAAGTATTTAATCAATTTTTGTATTTTAATTTGATGTATTGATTAAATATATGAATTTGAAAAATACCTTGTTTGGAGGTTTACATTGTGCTTTGTTATAAATGAAAAAGTAGAGGGTAGACAATCCATTGGTTACAATCTCACCTTTTGGTAGAGATTGATAATCACTCATTTTGAGTGATTGTGGGTGGATCCAAATAAAGGTAATACATGCATTCTGTTACAAATTTAACCAAACAAACGACTTAATCTTGACATTACATGCATTGGCTAAATACATCACTTGAAATCTCAACCTCCAAACAACTCCTAAATTGCATTATCATTTCATTTGTCCTCCTCTTTACCAATCCCCATTATTTTCCTTATCTTAGTCATCCTCCAAATTTCTTATTATATGAGCTAGATAGAGGTGAAGGAGACTATCCCTCTCTTTGTAAGTCTGTCCCAATGGGGTTTGATGTGGGAAACAGTTCAGCTAGAGAGAGGAGGAGTAGGATTCATAGAGTGGGAATGATGATGGTAATTGGTTGTGGGGTTTGCTTTGAATACAGGAGAGAGAGAGGTTGATTGATTGATGGGTCTAGGTAGGAAAGGATGTGGATGGGGAAAAACAAAAAAAAGTAACGGAGAAGAGAGGAGGTGATGTACACAAAAGAGGGTGGTAATGTGAGGTGGGACTTCTTCTTTAAAAGCCAAATAATCAAAGGCCACTCTTGCGTAGCCCAATGTAGGGAATTTAGGGTTACATAAGAACCGCGCAGGTGATCATAAAACCCCCCCTCAATGAACAGTGCATCCCGAATTTTTTTAAAGAACAGTAAATTCGTTTTTATGGTAATTTTTGAAAACTTATGGTTTAATAATTCTAATATGTTTTCTGAGTCAGTTAGAGTCTGCTTGTACATGTTTCAGGTTGAGTATAAACATCCACCTGAAAGTAATATCTGATAATAATGATTACCATAAGCCAGATGCTAGTGGTGGTTTGCTGGATGCATGGGAACTCTCATTCTCCGTGGAGATTGACACTTGATGCCTGCAACACCACACGAAATGTCTAGGACAGAGAGATGAGAGGGAAAAAAAACACCTGACGTTGGTAGTGAGCTACAGAATATAATGTCAGAAGATAAGCATTCCATTACCAGTGGCCTGAATTATATTGATTCATCTCTGAGGTCATCGTTGTAAAGGTATCCTTTTCAAAGTCTTGTGGGAGGCAGTCTTTCTGAAACTGGGAACTTAATGAGACAAGCTAAGTACTGCTACTTGCTTCTTCAGCCATTCTGAAGCTCAACTTGAAAATCGTATGTGGAACCTTTTCCCGGTCCTCCATTGTCTAATTAGCATGGCATTGTGCATATACAGAATAAGCAGAGGAGAAAGTAGATTGCTTGTTAAGATTGGGTTCATTCTAATCTCCTTGGTCATGCTCATGGTGGAGGCTTTACCAATTGACTGAGCTCCTGTTTCTGCATGGCGGCTTTTTTTTATATTAATTTTCTTTTCAGGATATTATTTTTCATGTTGTCCCGTGTCGGCTCATCAGATTTCATGCGCCAAGGTTGTATGGAGTTTTATCATGAAGAAAGGAAATATTGTGGCCTATTATCCTTTGGGACGATGATGTACAAACGATAAGCATGCACAAGCAAAACGCATAAAACGCACTTAATTAAAAAGAAACTGCCGACACTTGCAACTGTCTACCGGTGATACAAAGAAGAAGGCTAATTAAGCAGCGATGCACCTTCTTAGTTCTCTTACTGGCCTGGCCCCATTAACTACAACTAATCACTCAGTTAATTTGTCCGTACCACATGGTGCATTCTTCGATGCTGGCCGAGCCAGAGACGCCGAACTCGCAGTCACGGTCCAAGAAGTTCTTGGCATCAGCGAGACAGTCTTTGCAGCGTTGTTGGCCATTTTCCTGGGAACAACTGGCGGAACCCGTGACGGAACCAGCGGAGACGCTATCTGGGTATGACTTGGTGAAAAGGAAACCATTCATCTTTGGTGTCTCCTGCAGCAATGCCGTCGTAACCTTGTTTACGCAATCAGTGTAGAAACGGCAACTCCCACGAGCATCAGGTTCAGTAACATTGCATGTACTGTAAGCTTCAACTCGGACGCCATGATCATACGTTGCTACCAGCGTGATCATCGCTATCCCCACAACGAATTTGCGAGCAGCGGATGCATAGTTATAGTAGTACTCCATGATTAGTAAAGCTTTCTGCAGTGATCGGATATATATGTCTCTCGATCAAATGAAAATGACTTCTTTTTACTTTCTGTTGTGCTTACTGATCGAGGCCCGTTTGGACTTTTTATAGGTGGACCGTGGACAATATTCCCATTCTCCGGCAGTCTCAGAGCCTACCCTGTTGTCGATATATAGTTTCTTCCATATATGCTTTCTGCATAGTGATCATATAATTAAACAATTCATTGATGTGGTCAATCAATGAGGCCGCCTTTTATTCCCCTTTCTACAGCTTTTGTTTCTCTCTACCTAGTTTGTAGGTTGGAGAATTACTCTTCTTGCACTAGCGATTTGCACCAACGTAACTCTTGTGACGGATGCTTCTAAGAATACTGGAATATATGTCAACTTCTTTTTTGGATGGTAGTAGGTTAACGTTCTGAAATGAGTGAATATATATTTCAACATTATTTTTCTTTTTTTGGAAGGTAATGGGTCAACAAGTATGTTACTTCCTCATTCGCTTGGTATGTATTAGAGGCGGAAGTTTGGTTTGAGGTTTGCGATTTAACTACAAATTGCAACATTTTTATTCGATTCTATCCACTGCAAATACATTTTGGACTTAATTGTCTGATTATGATTAGCAAAATTATGAAATTTGTAGTTAGTGGTTCCTTTTTTAATGATCTAACTAGTACTGCTTACAGTCTGCCCGGAGAGATTGAAGAGTTACCCGCCATTGCCAAAGAAAGTCGAGGGAAATAGAAGTCCTTGTTGAGTTGCTTCATTTGATTGAAGAAGACGAATGACAAAAAGGGGAAAAGGAGATTCAAATGGCGATGACATAATCTTGGAGTGGTGGATTTTTTAATTTAATATTTTTATTTTTACTTTATTATTATCAGGGACGGAGCCAGGAATTTAGGTAAGGGGGGGGGGGGCGATAAAATTTTTTAAGTAAGAGTTTATTATGTTATTTATAGTTTAACACAAATTACCAAAATATCGACACATAGAAGTCTATTTTTAACTAGTAGAAGAACTTTGTATAGAAAGGTTGGGGATAAAAAAGTCAGATACAAAGTAAGACAATTGAAAAAAAACCCTACTAAAATGGAAAACTTAGGTACCAAATCGTAAGGCATGAGAAATTTGGGACAAAAGATGTACTAAAATGAAAACTTATGGTACCAAATTGCACATGGATAACTTGGGATTTAGAAGCAAAATTTCATGAATTTAAATGATTCATGCAAATTTTAGGTACCAAATCGTAAGACAATAGGCAAAAGATGTACCAAAATGAAAAACAAGGTACCAAATTGTAAGGCATGCAAAATTCAAGGTAAGGAAGCAAAATTTTAGAAAATTAGAAGAACCTGCTAGCAGGTGTCGAACCTTGGACCTCCACTTTAGAAGCTAAGCTACAAACCATTAGACCACAGCTTGTTTGTTTAACTAGAGGTTCAAAGTCATATTTTTATAGTTTAGGGGGGCCATGGCCCCCCTGCTTACACGCTAGCTCCGTCCCTGATTATTATTATAAACCCGAGTCACTGTATGGAATGCGGATAATAGAACAAATAAAGGTCTACAAAAAATTAGTGGGCAGCCCAGATACAATATATATGGTCTCCCACTCCTTTAGCTACAGCAAAGCTAAGTCGAGTAAAAATGTATGTAGCTGCTCGAGCTCCCACATCCTGTGACACGGAGAATTTCTGGATCCGCTTGAGTAAAGCCATGACATCCATGTCCAACTCTCCTAGCAAAGAAAGGAAAAATGGCAGGAAACTATACCCAGCTGCCATGCACAAGTCCCGATACTTGACACACTTTCGTTGAGCAGCATAAGCAACAACTCGTCCGGGAACAAAACCAGTCATCCCAGTATGAGTCAAAGACAAAGATCTAGTCAGATCGACACATAACCAGGGGTATTTTAGACCGTTTACGTTTAGGTTGGTCAGTCTTTGATATAACGGAATATAACAGTATTTGGATGGAAAAACTAACAGAGAGACATGTTTCAAAATTTGTGTTTATAAATAGGCAATTTTGACGTAAAACATAGTAGAGAAGCACGTGTGAGAAATATTCATAGTAGGGACAAAATATGCTATTAACTCAATTATTCTTTATATTATATGTCCAAGATTTCGATCAAAGTTTTGAAGCATGGTGAATGGTGATCAAAATTAGAAGGATGAAGGGCAATCGATTACACAACTATCCTATCCTAATGATAGATCTTTTTACCTTCAGTAGGATATTGTAATTTTCTTGTTCTTTGGAGATGGAACATTAATAGAAGACAACTATTTTTTCTTTTTTTTGTAGAAGGATCGTGCATTATTTAGCTTCTCTTTCCAGCGGGCCCAGCCGCTTAGTATGGCTCCCCGACCCAGACAAAGCTTTTTCTGTCCACTCTATGTACAGGTCACTTGTGAAGAATAAGTTTCAAGGAGATCCCAACTTCCCAGCCAAGTCCATCTGGAAGCAGATCATACCATCAAAAATCTGCATTTTCCTTTGGTTGACAACCCTCAAGAGGATTCAGACCCTTGACAATCTCAAGACTAAAGGGTGGACTTTGGCTAATAGATGCGTTTTATGTGAGAAAGAAGAAGAATCCGCCGATCACATGTTCGTCAAATGTGAGTTTAGTACAGAAGTTTGGAGCAAATGCAGAGCCGCCTGCCCCAGTATAGACAACACCGGTGACAACATCTTCTCTACAGTTAAAGATTGGCAAAGCAAACCACCAAACAAGCCGGCCGAGTGGATCAACCACTGCGCTTTGCACGCGATCACCTGGAGCTTGTGGCTAGAGAGAAATCGTCGAATCTTCCAAGACACTAGCCAAAGTTCCACGATCGTTGCTCGGAAAGCCTTCAAATCAATGCTGGAATGGCCAATCGCGATGGGGAAATTCACCAAAGAGGAAGGCAAACAGTGGCTTGACGATCAGAGCAGAAGACACCTTTACAACGAACACTGAGCGTTTTATTCCCGGCATGACTCTCAGTGTCAGTTCACTCGTTTGCTGATCAAGGTTGGAGGCCCCGGTCGCAGCTGCTTGTTTGGAGTTGCAGCGGCTGGTGATTTGGACCCTATTCTTGGTTTCTTGGCTACTTCGTTTTGAGTACTGGCGCTCTCTGTGATCTTACAGCCTCTGCAGTCGCTCCGTCGCTGATCTATGTGACACTTCCCTGGTCTTCTTATCTGGACGCTGTGGAGGACTTCCTTTCCCTTTCCTATTCTGTTCGTTGCTTTCGAAGCTGGGCTGCTAAGAATGCGTTGGAGTGGATTACTGCTCTCGGAAAAGTGGATGCCGCTGAAGGTGCTCGATGGTTCAGGGATAACTTGACTGGAATTTGGAGGAGGTCCTGGCTGCTGAACATCATGCTGCTGTCTTGCCCCTGCCCTATTGAGTCTACTTTCGGGTGCTGCAGGTTGTTTGGTTCTTTTGCCTTGGTTTGGGAATTATGGTTTTATTCTCTCTGGTTTGGGGGTTCCTAGTTAGCCTCGTTACTCCTTCCCCCCTTTATTTCCCTTTCGCTTTTGGGACTGGGTTTGGGTTGCACCGCTTGTGCCCCTGTCTGTCTCCTCCTTTTCCCATTTCTTTTCTTTTGCTCTTTGTACTGAACTGGGTTCGTGGCCCTTGTTTTGTTTCTTTTCTTTTAATGGAATTTTCACCCTTATCAAAAAACATTTAAAATTGCCACATCAACAAAGTCAATATTAAAATAATTCACATGGTCAAATTCATCAAAATCGAACTCAACCAACAACCATAACTCATAAAATCCCAACTAAAATGAAGTTGAAAAAGAGAAACAAACATTGAAAAAGAAAAATAAATCTGCATATAGTTTATTTGCCCTTTTTGTAAAATGAAGATGGGAAAAATTAAAAGATTTCACACCCATTTTCTATTTTGATGTGGGCTCTTTTTCCATTTACTGAGTAGTTCTCGTTTCACTCACATTCCAGTGGATAATCCATATACAAGTTGCACATGTGAAATCTGCTCCACCAAACCTTCAGACAGCGAGCGCCCTACACAATCAATCACTTGTGAAGGATCGTTTTGATACTAACCATATTTTCCTCTTTGATTATAACAATAGATGTTTGTAACAAGTCATTCTTTTCTTTATTGTATGTGAATATGAATATAAACTTTAAGCTCTGTGGGTATTATCATCCAACGTAACTATTTGGGTCTACTATTACAACCCTTACTAACAAAACACTAAACACTCTTATAAATCACATTCTTTTAATAAGGATGCGACAGTTTCATTACTTAAGGGATTACACAATATATAAATACTACTGAGAGAAGTACAACTAAACCAATGGCAGGATGGAAGAGACGAAAAACTAAAGCATAGACACCAAAATAGCAGCAAAAATACCCAATATATATCCACACGAGTTCACCTATGTTGCTAAACAATGGACTCATTCCCTCATAATTTCCACAGTATAACATCGTCATGAATATATGTTACTTGGTTGGCATGATAATGTCGATCTTCATTACCAAATCACTGGCATCAATGTGATATAGGGAAGATAAATTTGCAGTTCTAAGATTGTTACATGGTTTTTTTGTGGCGTAATTTCTTTTTATGTCGCAACCAAATTTAGTGAACAAAAGTATTTTTCATGGGAACAAATGTGAACTTTAGAACAATCAAATTCCTTGTGAATATTACATTCGTCAAAGTTGGAAGAAACTGAAATTTAGCCCTGCTAAACTGGATGAAATTGAAATGTAGCCTGGATAAAAGTATAATTCATGTGAACAAAGGTTTAATCAAGCGATTTTATTGTTGGTCTTCAATTTCGAGATCATATGTTTGAGTCTCTTAAATAATATATAATAATAAAAATTAAAACTATGTTGCCCTCATAAAAAGTTGGCTTTGATCTTTAAAAATGTGGGTTGAGTCGTGTCAATTTTTAAGCCTAGTCGAGTTGTTAAATCAGAAACAACTCAATCCCCTAATGCTATTCATTTAATCCTTAAACTTGTCGTTGATGTGTAGCGAGTTATAGGAGATAAATAATTTATTCGATTGTTTCCATAAACTGGTGGATGAGAAGCAATTCGATCGACGAACAAAGTGAAAATTTATTAAATGTATAAAATGTAATTATTCTATCGATTCAAACAAAAATACAACTATATAGTTGTATGTCATTGATCTTCTTGTCGTGCACTAAGGTTTCTGAACTAATTCATGTTTTCTATTCCCAACGAACCTGCAGTTTTTCTTCCCATTGATTATTATCGTGATTCATCCTTTTGGAATAGATTCCATCGTCTTTACCAATCCAGTAATTATGGTATCCATATTCCTTAGGAGTTTGCTCTCTATTGTTTATGTAAGCTACAAAAGCAGCCGATCTAATGTTGTGGAATGGCTGCAAACGACACCAAAATAGAGTCTGCTTGAAAACTTCGTTACGAAAGTGCCATTAGAATTCGTCGTTTACTGCAATATAATGAAATCCAAGATCGTCCTCCTTTGATTTGCAGTGCACTATTAACTGGGCTGAAGGGTCACTCAAGTGGTTTTGTATGTGGACATAATGAACTTCCCACCAGAATTTGGCTGAGTTATGGGGAAGCAAGACTAAGAAAGTGATTAGGAATATGGTGATGGACTGACTAATAGTAGTATCCATTACTTACCAGTCCGTAGTACTACTAATTCTACTCTTCTCTTTTCCGTAGGTTGTCTCTAAGCCTTTAGAGTCTTTATATATGTTGTCACATTGTTGCAATATCTTCTCCCATATTAACTACTATTTCATATCGCCATCAATTACTTTCCAAACATAACACCCTACTTAAGATGAAAGTATATTAATTAAGTTTACCTTTCAAATGCTCATAAGTTTTATGTTCATAAATACGACTCGTTACCGTTTTACTTTTCATAGAACTAGAAATGTGTTCTTTTTGGAATGAGCCTCGTTCCAACTTCAAGTGATCATAGACTTGGCCATTATGTTGGCTTGTGTGATCTGAAGTTACGCGGTCGTAGTGGGTCGGGTCATATCAGATTGGTTGATTTTGGGTCAAGTACTAACCCAACCAAAATATTAGAGTTGAATTTTAGGTCAGTTCACATTACGAGTGAGTGTTCCGGAAAATACAAACATTAACTTGATTCAAATGTTTTCCATTAACACAAATTTTCACACACACATATATATAGTAATACTACACATGTCTATTAATATATTTTTGGGTAAATTGCAAGTTTGGTCACTCATATTACCTATTTGCTACACGTTAGCCACTCGAATAACTTTCCCTTCAATTTGGCCATTGATACTACACATTTATGTCATTCTTGGTCACTCGCCGTCTAGTTTCGTTAACTCTGTCCTAGGTGGCGGTCAAACTTCAAGTGATCATAGACTTGGCCATTATGTTGGCTTGTGTGATCTCAAGTTACGCGGTCGTAGTGGGTCGGGTCATATCAGATTGGTTGATTTTGGGTCAAGTACTAACCCAACCAAAATATCAGAGTTGAATTTTAGGTCAGTTCACATTACGAGTGAGTCCGGAAAATACAAACATTAACATGATTCAAATGTTTTCCATTAACACAAATTTTCACACACATATATATAGCCACTCGAATCACTTTTCCTTCAATTTGGCCATTGATACTACACATTTATGTCATTCTTGGTCACTCGCCGTCTAGTTCCGTTAACTCTGTCCTAGGTGGCGGTCAACAGTTATGTTTGACCATTAAAAAAGCTGATATGTCATTTAAAAATAAATAAAAATTAAAAATAATTATTTTTATTTCCACATCATTAAAAAATGTATTTAAATAAAATTTTAATTTCATGAAACAAGCCGACTATCTTCTCCTTCTCCCCTCACGACAAACCCCCCAACCCTTCTTCTCGAGGCAATCCGCCGCTCCAACATCTCCGCCGGAAATGCAGCGAACGAAGCAGAAGAAACCCACAACTCTCCTCCTCCCCTGGGCCCTCTCTTCTCCGACGAACAAACCTAGACCTAGGAACCCTGGCCTCTGACAAGCTCCTCCCGCGCGCTCTATCCTCTAACGCTTCCCTTACCGCCACCGCGATCTCCTCTTCGTCGAGCAGTCGCAAGCAATCGTCGCCGCCTTCAATCTCCAGCCATCGCTCGCCGCCTTGGTGAGCAACCTGAGAAGATCCGCCGCGATTCAGGAGTGAAGACAGGCGCTATATATCCTTCTTCCCCAAATCGAAGAAGGGAGGGGTTGGTAGTAGCAAAGCAGACACTAAGCACATGTTATAATGAACTCCTTTTCCCTATAGAGACCCAAAAAAAATTTAACCCTGCAACTCCAATTGATTCAACAACTGGAGAGAAGCGCCATGACCTCAAGTAATTCGGCAACAGCCGCGGCGGCGGATTGCTGAGAGAGCAGTAGCGGCGGCTGCTGTTTGCAAAGAGATCGTGATGCTCCCCGACGATCTAGAAGTAGCAACCGTCGGAAGCAGGGTTGAGAGATCGTCGCCTCCGCTTCCCCGTTGATGGAACGCATGGCCGGAACATAAAGAAGAAAGAGGAAGAAACAGAGGAGATGGCGGCGAAGTGCGAGCGCCGACGGAAAGGGGAAGGCTACGCCGGTGGGCTACCTTTTCTTTGGAGGGTCGCTCGCTTTATTAATATGTATATTAGTTATTGTTTTTATGAAAATAAAATATTTGTTAGATTTTATGACATGGAAATGATAAATGATTACTTTTATTACTTTTAACTGGCACATAAGCTTTTTAACGGTCAAACATAACTGTTGACCGCCACCTAGGACAAAGTTAACGAAACTAGACAGTGAGTGACGAAGGATGACATAAATGTGTAATATTAATGGCCAAATTGAAAGGAAAGTGATTCGAGTGGCTAACGTGTAGCAAATAGGTAATATGAGTGACCAAATTTGCAATTCATCCATATATTTTTCAAATCCTCAAATATTATTGAAAGAAAATATAAATTGTACAAAGCGCCAAAGAAGCATCCGTAATAATAATGCAAACAACACGTTATATTGAGTATCTCTAGATTCCGATATTTTATCTATTAAATCCTTGTATTTTTTTTTTTAAATATAAGACCATAGTGATTTTGTGAATGTGAGGTGAATAACCCATCTGAAAGAAGCAGGTACCAATTCTGATTTATCAGGCGTGTTGGGGTGAGAAGATCAATGGATGGAGTCATGGAGCCATAATTGAGAGTCTATGCGATCCTCTGTTTATGTGGGCTGGGTTGAGCTGATGCAACTGTATATTGGGCTGAAATTGGGCCCATCTCGTAAACTACAACCTAAGCGCAAAGCTGGATCGTAGCAAAATGAATGAAGCCAACTGATTTTAACCTGCAGGATTTCCTCCTTCCCCCTTGCAAGTTGCAATTCTGTCGTCAGCCGCCACGAAGGAAGGAATAGAGTCTGTGGTGGCTGTGCAATGATCGGATTCAGTTCTGTAAACCTCTCGTCGGAATAAAACTTGTCTATTCTCTCTTACAGACAGGGCAGGCGACCCTCTCCGAAATCCCACAAAACCCAAATTCTCCGACGGTCGGGGAACATAATAGAAGCTCAAGAGAAATTAATGGACTAACAGTCGACAAGGAAGAGCGGGCTCAACCTCCCATCCCAACTGTTACATATCTAGGAGACTAGGACTCATCAGTTGCTTCTTCCTGCTTAACTTCAACTTGGCATCGGTACTTTTATATGCAATGCAATGCAAGCACAATAAATGAAACACCCAAAATTCATAAGCAGCAGCCTAGCGATCAAGAAGAAGTAATAGTACAGCTTGCCTTGGTCCAGATCATCAGGAAGCCAGTCTCCTCCGATCCTTTGTGAACCACTGACACCAAAACTCGATCCAGTCAAGGAATCATCCAAGTCCTCGTGCAAGAAAGAGTTGTGCCCACCAAGCAACACCTTAATTTCATATTCTGTCCGGAAACTCCTGCTGGCTGAAGATCACCAATCCAACGAGTGCCATCTTGTCGGCAACTCCGGCCACCGCGATCTGAGGAACCCGCCACAGGCTTGCCATGGACGAGTCCATCCTCCTCCTCTTAGATCTCTTCAACCAAGCCAGCCCGGTCCCAACCCTTTGAAGCATCGTGATCCCGCCTTCCTTTCGGGTGATCCTCTGTGCTGCCGAGACGAGTAGTTTGGCCTAGATCCTTCGTATGTTTTTTCCTCCTCCTCCTCCCTCCAATATTCATCCTTTTTCTCCTGGTGTTTTCTTCTCATTTTTTTCTTAATATGTTTTTAAATATTTTGAGGTCAATATTTTTTGACTGCACGGTACACGCCATTGCACATTTGTGGGGAAGTTTGTTGGTGTTGATAATGATTGAATAGAGCGTTTCTTCCTCTGGTAAAACAATTATTACGGGTCGAATAAGTTTGTTGGTGTTGATAATAATTGAATTTAATTACTATGTTGGAAAAAAAATCATTAAAAGGACTAACTATTCACACCTTAATTACATCAGCCATCTATAATTTTTTAAAAATATTTATGAATAAAAAATCAATTTATAAGCTGCATCCTGCATGCATGGCTGGATTCCATATTCACAACATGCAGAAATGTCGGCCGTCGCCGGTGGCCCTCGAAACTAGGATGAAATAAATCTAAAGGTCGTTTTCCGTATTCTCGCCGGAAGACTGGCCGGCCGATTAGCGAGATATGCGTTGGTGACACGAAATGGGAGGAAAATTAGTAAATTGAATGAATATTGTTCACAATTTCCCCCATTCCTTTACGTGCCTTCCTTACACGTGGTATTTCTACCAGAATTTCCCAATATTTGGAAACACACCACTATCACCTAAAACATCAAATAAAAAAAAATCTTCCATCCTTTCTCAACCACGCATTCGATTGAGGAGCTTCAAAATGCCTCTCGATGTTTCTGAAATTGTATCGTATCAGCTCGTTATATTACTTGAATTATGTACAAAATTAGGTTGGATACAATTTTAAGCACAAAAGATCGAACTTATTAGAGATTGTTAATGCCAAAAAATAAAATCTTATTCATTTTTGTTTTGTTTGGTTTGTTTAAACACTTAAAGTAAGTGCACTCACGATTTTTTGTTTAGGCCCACAAATCCATTTCGACCAAACTAAAAAAAGAGGCAATTAGCAACCCAATCAAGCAATTCCCATCGTCCACTCTCAACATTCCTAGGTGTGTTCAATTTTTTTTTAATTTTCTGGTTGTGGGGTTTGCGTGAGTTTCTTTGTTCCTTAATAAATTCCCCTTTGAGAAGTGTCTAGGCAACCACATGACTTGGGAAAGCTTGTATTAAATGATGCCAATATGTAGGCTAAGTGATAATGAACATAGGTCTCCTTTCCCCCTCCAATTCTACTATGCATTGTTGCTGTCCTGTGTTTCACTTTCTGAACTTTGATAAATCAAAGTTTGAGCTGGAACTCCAACTGGGTTTGGAATATGAGAAAATATCGAACGGGTAATTTAACGTGTAGCACACGATCGGTTAGAGAGGAACTCTAAGATCATATCTTATGGATTTTAATTCTTAGGGGGAAGCCAACACCCATGGGGGAGAAGCAGAGGAGAAAAAACAGGGACTGCCTTGCCGTCGCTTGACATGATGCGTGGTCCAGATCTTGTGGACAGTTGGGGTGGAGGGCAGGGATCGATGTCAGCCACAAAAGCACCAAGCCCTACCGTCAAAGGAAAACAAAAGGAGAAATTAATTAATGTTTCAGACGAAAAGTCTAGGTCCACTAAATAACACAATAAGTAGCAAGCATAGCAAGCTACTGATACTATACATTATATAATATTGACTTACGAGGAAACTAAACACAACACACACCAACAGGCGACGACGTTGAAGTGGCCGAAATATGTGTCGCCGAGGAGGGCTCCCGCTAGCACCGCCACGTTGCAGGTGCTGTTAAACACGCTTCGCAGTGCGTTGGCCGTCGCCTTTTTCATGTAAAGTGCCATGATCAGATACAGATTCAGACTGGCTGTCGACTCAACAGTAGCCGCCTTCTCGACTGCTTCAACACCTATATATACGGAAAACAGACAGACCCATCAAGTCAGAAACCTTCATGTAGCTAGCTAGTTAGTTAATTATATTATCCACCACATACTGTCTGGAACCCATATTAATAAACAAGTCACTGATCGACTTACCAATAATATACTTCATGGTGCTCAATCCTTTGCGGCCACCGTCGTCTGTGCATGTTTTACTCCTGCCGGATCTCCCCTTGATGGATATCGTCGGTCGTCGTGGTTACTGCTTGAGCCATGATAAACAACAGTGATGGGGTTGAACTTTGGTTCGAGTAGAGGGAAGTGGTAGCTAGAGAAGCTAGAAAGCTGAGCTGAGTAGCTCTTACATGGTGTTTTCGGCCTTTTCATGCTTACATGAGCTGGCCCTCATGTCACATGGTGATTCAAAAAAACACTGAATATAATGAGAAATTAAATTAATGGTGTATTGAAAGGCAGTGTTCTTTCTCCATGCCTCCATATCTCGAAAGAAAGATCAGTGAGGCAAAATAATAAAGGACTACTTTCTTCTGTCACCTTTCTGAAAACTAACATTTCTAGCTCACCATGCACACAAGTACTGTTGGGGGTGTTACTAAATACTTGACACACAGACTAAGTAGGAGAGCACACAATCGGCACCCGCTATAGGTATATAAGGGCTTGAAGCCCTCCAAAGAAGGGAGGGCTCTCCTCTCTCCTCACTTCCTACTTTTCACTCTCTCTACACCTTGTCTCTCTATCTTATTCTCTCAACTTTCACCCAAAAGATAAACTGACTTGATCGTCGGAGCTTAATCCGGGGAGCAACCCCGACTCTTTCACAGGTCTCTTCCCTCCCGACGAGATCAGACGAACAGATTGTGAGTCAACCCCGCACCAACAAATATCATTGTTCGTGTCCTGTGCTAGATGGCACAAACAATTGGCGCCCACCGTGGGGCTTGATGGCATATTCATTCACTTGATTTCTGAAGGAGGGAGGGGTCTGAAATCCAATCACAGAAGCCAATTCGAAGAAAGAAAAAATGGTGCAAAAGCAAGGCAAGAGATTCGCAGCTCTGCTTCTTCTTCAACGGCTTCCTCCCTCACCTGAGACCCATTAGCATTCCGCCCGCCGTGAAGAAATCCACTCCCCTCACCGTCAAAGAAGAATAATGAGTTTGTGCCCGGGAAACACAGATCTGGTGGAGTTCAAAGCATCAATCCACCATCACCACGCCAAAACCTAAAAAAAAAAAGAGATGTTTTTCCCAGATTTCAAACGAAGAACATGAGGGGGAAAATTCCGAATTCTGATCACCGGCGATAGTATTGGAGCTCCAGCGAGAAAGAAGAGGCCAACCCCGTCAACATCTCCTCTCCCAATCTCCAGTGTTCTGTACCCTATACAGTAAAGAAAAAGAGAACAGTTGACGGTTCTGACTTTCTCAGAACCACTTGGTCACTTTGTCAGAAAAAGAAGACAGGCAGAGCTCCCGAGACAGACAACACGATTGCCAAGGTAAACTTCGCACAAGTGGATGACAGGCTGGAGACATCTGGTCGTACCTGAATCGCTCCGCATCTCCGGAACTGTGGCTGAGAATTGGACATCCGAAGAACATCTCTTGCACGCTCTGTTGCACCCTCCGCCGTCTAATTCCGCGCACGCAGTCCTCCGTACCTCCGCCCGCGCAGTCAAATCTCTCCGGCGTCTCCGCCCCTGCCCAGATCCGCTCCTTGCTTCTGCTCACATCAACAGTCGCGCGACAGACGGTGTTTCTCTATGCGGGAACGCGACTGGATGAGGAAGCCTCTATCGATCTCCTCTTCGCTCAAATTCTCTGGCAGCGTTGCTTTGTCTCCCCCTCCACGCTGCCGGCGCACTGCAATTTCAGATAGAAAAAAATATATATATAGAGGAAACCCAGCAGATTGGCGAATCCAAATCGCGGCCCACATGATACCCATCCATCCCACGTCACGACTCTCGGCCGTGATTTGCTACATTTGCTACATCCACTTCGCCTCCACTCTGCAGCAACTCGCGGCCCACGAGATGCACACGAAAGCCCATTTCCACCCGAAAGCTCCGCGCGGTGATAATAGCGCCCCACACAACTAGCGCACTCAGCCGAACTCCGTCGAGCCCACGCGCACCTTAGCCCGCCTGCTCTACTCGCGGCCCACTTCCGCTCGGAGGCTCAGCTCGTGGCCCATCCCGACTCAACCCGCGTCCACAAGCGCAATGCGCCCTTGCTCGCGCCCAAGCGAGCTCGCGGCCCAACTCAACTTAGCCCGCCTTCTCTATTCGCGGCCCAATTCCGCTCGGCGGCTCAGCTCGCGGCCCATCCCGCCTCAACCCGCGTCCACAAGCGCAATGCACCCTTGCTCGCGCCCAAGCGCACTCGCGGCCCGCATTCAACAGGCGCACTATTTAAAAATAATGTCGTCGTCGCCAGACCTCGAACCCACGCCACTCTTCCGCCAGACAAGCAAGGTGACCAGTAGGCTACATACGCGCCTTGTGTTTCAATGGCGCGGGGCGAACTTAAAACCTCCTGCATCCAAGCCCGCAACTCACCAGCCCAGCCCAACTCGCGTCTCGCGACTGTCGCCCCACTTCAAAAATAAAGTGACCGCCAGGCTTCGAACTCGCGCAACCATTCAGCAATACCAAGAAGTTGGCCGCCAGGCTACAAGCAAGCTTTATGTTTTAATGGCGCGTCGTCTGATTTTTAAACTACTCGCGCCCCGCACTGTCACGACCTTACTCTCGATCGTGCGGCCCTAGCTCTCAAATCCGTTAGAGCGCTAGGCAGCCTTTCTCTCAACTCACTTGAAAGCAAAGAACAAGAACAAAGACAAAGGAAGTGGGAGAACTCTCTAGTGTGTATTACTCTAAAAAATGATGGAATGAGTTACAAGTGAGGGAGATGGCTCCTTATATAGGCCTCTCCTCATACAAGGCATCAATGCCCCTCATAATGGTCCCTCTACTACATCAATACACCCCATTAAGTCCCCCCATAATGCACTCTATTAATACTACCATAATGTAGCCCATAAGTGCACCATTAAGCTCTCATTTAGGTGGAGAATCCTAGGAGCATCTCTATGCTACTAGCCTTCCATACATGCCACATGTGCAGCCGCCTTGTTGTCACCTTGTTGGCGCCATGTCATCTGCCACATGTGACAGCACCCGCGGATCCAACTCCGCCCGTCCATCCAGCCCAACTCGCGTCCCAACCCGCGGGCTAAGTAAGACTTGGCCATCTCCATCTTCTCGTGCCAGCCTTTAGCGAACTTGTAGGCTGCCGGACTGTTGCCTCTATACCCCGTTGCCACCGTCGTAGGTGTCAAAGGTTGCTGCCCCGTCGCCAACTCAGATGGACTCGTGTTGGTCGACTCGCTGCGGTGAAAGTTGTAGGAGAACTGTGCCGTGTCCATCAACTTCACCCAATCTCGTTGGTTTGCACTCACGTAGTGCCGCAAGTACACTTCCAACAATGCATTCACCCGCTCCGTCTGTCCGTCGCTTTGAGGATGAAATGCCGTCGAGAAGTTCAAGTCTGAGCCCATGATCTTGAACAACTCTCGCCAAAATCTGCCCGTGAAGCGCCCATCTCTGTCGCTCACGATGTTGCTAGGAACGCCCCAATACTTGACCACGTTCTTGAAGAATAGTCGCGCCGCATCCTCCGCCGTCATGTCTTTTGGGCCGGGGACGAACACTCCATACTTCGAGAATCTGTCCACCACAACCATGATGCAACCGCATCCATCGACTTTGGGAAGTCCGATGATGAAGTCCATGCTTACACTCTCCCATGGTCGTTGAGGTGTGGGCAAGGGCTCTAGCAAGCCTGCCGGGCTTCTCTGCTCCATCTTGTCTTGTTGGCACACAAGACAAGTCTTCACATACATCTCCACGTCGTCTCTCATACGCGGCCAGAAGTATGCTTCTTCGATGAGCGCTTGCGTTCTCTCGATGTCGGGATGGCCCGCCCACTTGGAATCATGGCACTCCTTCATGATCTCTTTCCTCAAGTTGGCCCACCTTGGCACGAACACACGCTCTCCCTTGGTCATGATGAGCCCATCCTTCATCCAAAACCGTCGAGTCTTGCCTTGCTCGATGTACTCCGCTACGGTTTTGGCGAAGGGGTCATGGACAAGGCCTTCAACGATTCGCTCCTTCAAAGGAAACATGGGCTGGCTGATGCTTGCGGCGGCACTCTTGCGGCTAAGAGCATCGGCAACGGAATTTGCCTTGCCTGGATTGTACTCCATGACGAAGTCGAACTCGGCCAAAAAGTCTTGCCACCTTGCTTGCTTAGGGGTGAGCTTCTTCTGCGTCAGAAAGTAGCTCGTTGCCACGTTGTCCGTCTTCACTACGAACTTTGACCCCAACAAGTAGTGCCTCCATGTGCGCAAACAATGCACCACGGCCTTCATCTCCTTCTCTTGAACGGTGTATCGCCTCTCCGTCTCGCTGAGCTTCTGACTCTCGAAGGCAATGGGATGCCCATCTTGCATCAACACTCCTCCAATCGCAAAGTCGGATGCATCGGTCTGCACTTCGTAGGCCAACGTCGGGTTGGGGAGCATGAGCACGGGCTACTTCACCACCGCTTGCTTCAAGGCCTCGAATGCTTCTTGGCACCTTTCCGACCAATCCCACGCCTTGTTCTTCTTCAAGAGATCCGTCAAGGGTGCTGCAATGTTGGAGTAGCCCTTGATAAACCTCCGATAGTAATTGGCAAGGCCGAGGAATGACCGCAACTCTGGCACCTTCGTCGGCGGCTCCCATTCTTGGATTGCCTCCACCTTCGCTCCATCCATCCTCAACTTGCCTCCACCAATGATGTGCCCCAAGAATGGAACCTCCGTGGCGGCAAATGTGCACTTCTCCCTCTTGACGTACAACTCGTTGTCGCGAAGGACTTGGAAGACTTGGCGGAGGTGCTCGGCATGCTCATCGAGTGTTTTGCTATACACAACGATGTCATCCAAGTAGACCACGACAAACCGGTCCAAGAATGGCTCGAACACTTGATTCATCAAAGTGCAAAACGTGGCTGGTGCGTTGGTGAAACCGAATGGCATCACAAGAAACTCGTAAGAGCCATACATCGTCACACAAGCCGTCTTTGGCTCGTCGCCCTCTGCTATCCGCACTTGATAGTAGCCCGAGCGAAGATCAAGCTTGGTGAACCACATCGCATCTCCAAGTTGGTCGAACAAGTCGGCAATGTGGGGAATCGGCCACTTGTTCTTCACCGTCAACTTGTTGATGGCTCTATAGTCGATGCACATGCGCAACGACCCTTCCTTCTTCTTTTGGAACAGCACCGGTGCTCCAAAAGGTGACTTCGATGGCCGCATGTAGCCTGCGTCCACCAAGTCCTTGAGCTGCCTCCGCAACTCCTCTAACTCCGGTGGCGACATGCGGTATGGTGCTCGCGAAGGGGGCTTCGCTCCTGGCTCCAACTCGATCTTGTGGTCCACCTCTCTTCTTGGTGGCAGCTTCTTGGGCAACTCCGATGGCATCACGTCATCGAATTCTTCGAGGACGCCTTCGATGATGGGAGTTGTGATTCCCGTTGAGCCTCCTTATTCCTCCATTTTCAAGGACACAAGAAAGGTTGGTTCATTCTTCTTGAACCCCTTCAACACTTGCATGGCCGATAGAGCACTATGGGGGCCATCTTCTCTCAAGAGATGGATCGCATGATACTCCCCCTCCTTCTCCAAGCACATCGTGTTGGAGTTGGGCTTCAAGAGCACTCCCTCCTTGTCGAGGAAGTTGATGCCGAGGATGACTGGGTGATCGTCCATGGTGACGACGGAAAAGTCGATGAGGCTTCCCACTCGCCAAGCTTCACTGGAACGTTGTGAGAAACTCCATGGATTGGGATGGACTACAAATTGATCGTCTTGAGCCTCCCTTACCCCTTCTCGTAAGCAATACCCAGCCGGTTTGCCTCCTCAATGCGAAGGAAGTTGTCCATGGCACCGGTATCCACCAAGGCTTTTGACTCGCCTTGCATGAATTGCGCCAGAACGTAGCACCTCCCGCGCTTGCTCTCCTTGACGTCGGTCTTCACCGCGCCAAGCTTGCGGATTGAGCCAATCTTGGCCTCCGCCGCCTTGGGCTCCTCATCTTGAGCTTCCATGGCCGCCAATCTCGCCTTCCTTGGGCAATCTCGCACTCGATGTGGTCCGTCGCAAAGGAAGCAAGACATGGGTTTTGGCTCGTACTTACCCCCTTTGCTCGAACCACCTTGGTGTTGTTGAGCGCGAGTGCCCTCCTTGAAAGGCTTCAGCTGTTCTCCACCCTTGTTGGACTTCGAACTCTTCTCTTTGCCGCTGCTCTCTTGCCTTTTGTACTCGACAAAAGACTCCGCCGTGGCCATGGCAGTTGCAAGGTCTTGCACTCCTCGACGTTGCATCTCCATCTTGGCCCATGGTTGCAGCCCATCAAGAAAGCCGTGCATGGCCTCCTTGTCCGTGATGTCCGGGATCTCTAGAAGCAGCTCCGAAAATTCTTTCACATATTCTCGAACTCCACCCCTCTGGGTGAGTCTTCTCAACCTCGAGCGGGCTTCAAACTCCACGTTCTCCGGGTAGAACTGCTTCTTGATTTCTCTCTTGAAATCTTCCCACGTTACCATCACACAAGTACCTCTTTCGACGTCCGCTTCACGTCGCCTCCACCACACCATTGCAACATCGACCAAGTATAGTGGAGCGGTATGAAGTTTTACCTCATCCTCTTGGATGCCGGACGCCTTGAAGTACTGCTCAAGACTCCAAAGGAAGTTCTCTAACTCCCTCGCGTTCCTTGAACCTCCGAAGTTCTTCGGTCTTGGAACATCAGCACGTGGGACGGATTGCACCGGGGCTGGTCCGCTAGCCATGGCTCTCTTCACGAGAGTGACCTCACTCTTGAGGTCTGCAATCTCCTCCTTCACGCCGACCAGCTCAGCCTGGACATGCTCTTTCACAACTTCAATGACGTTGTTCATGGAGGCGGTGATGGTGTTGTTGATGAGGGCTATAAGCTCTTCCCGCATCCCATCATGGTTGATCTCCAAGGTTGTCAACCGACCAGCCATTCCTTGAACATCGCTTTGGACTTGGGCGATGTTACCACCCAAATCCTCTATGGCAGTGATGTCTTCCGCAATCTTCACTTCCACTCGAGCGACACGCCTCTCTAGCGCCGCCATAGGATCACGAGTGCTTGACTTGTCACCCTTTGGTTTGGGATTCTTGGTGTGATCCCTTCCGCGCTTCTCGGCTTCGGTAACGCCGCTATCTGATCCCGACATTTTTGGTGAGGTTCTTCCTTTCCTTCTGGCTCTAGGTTCAACTTTGCTAGCACAAAGCCGAACCAGGCTCTGATACCACTTGTCACGACCTTACTCTCGATCGTGCGGTCCTAGCTCTCAAATCCGTTAGAGCGCTAGGCAGCCTTTCTCTCAACTCACTTGAAAGCAAAGAACAAGAACAAAGACAAAGGAAGTGGGAGAACTCTCTAGTGTGTATTACTCTAAAAAATGATGGAATGAGTTACAAGTGAGGGAGATGGCTCCTTATATAGGCCTCTCCTCATACAAGGCATCAATGCCCCTCATAATGGTCCCTCTACTACATCAATACACCCCATTAAGTCCCCCCATAATGCACTCTATTAATACTACCATAATGTAGCCCATAAGTGCACCATTAAGCTCTCATTTAGGTGGAGAATCCTAGGAGCATCTCTATGCTACTAGCCTTCCATACATGCCACATGTGCAGCCGCCTTGTTGTCACCTTGTTGGCGCCATGTCATCTGCCACATGTGACAGCACCCGCGGATCCAACTCCGCCCGTCCATCCAGCCCAACTCGCGTCCCAACCCGCGGGCTAAGTAAGACTTGGCCATCTCCATCTTCTCGTGCCAGCCTTTAGCGAACTTGTAGGCTGCCGGACTGTTGCCTCTATACCCCGTTGCCACCGTCGTAGGTGTCAAAGGTTGCTGCCCCGTCGCCAACTCAGATGGACTCGTGTTGGTCGACTCGCTGCGGTGAAAGTTGTAGGAGAACTGTGCCGTGTCCATCAACTTCACCCAATCTCGTTGGTTTGCACTCACGTAGTGCCGCAAGTACACTTCCAACAATGCATTCACCCGCTCCGTCTGTCCGTCGCTTTGAGGATGAAATGCCGTCGAGAAGTTCAAGTCTGAGCCCATGATCTTGAACAACTCTCGCCAAAATCTGCCCGTGAAGCGCCCATCTCTGTCGCTCACGATGTTGCTAGGAACGCCCCAATACTTGACCACGTTCTTGAAGAATAGTCGCGCCGCATCCTCCGCCGTCATGTCTTTTGGGCCGGGGACGAACACTCCATACTTCGAGAATCTGTCCACCACAACCATGATGCAACCGCATCCATCGACTTTGGGAAGTCCGATGATGAAGTCCATGCTTACACTCTCCCATGGTCGTTGAGGTGTGGGCAAGGGCTCTAGCAAGCCTGCCGGGCTTCTCTGCTCCATCTTGTCTTGTTGGCACACAAGACAAGTCTTCACATACATCTCCACGTCGTCTCTCATACGCGGCCAGAAGTATGCTTCTTCGATGAGCGCTTGCGTTCTCTCGATGTCGGGATGGCCCGCCCACTTGGAATCATGGCACTCCTTCATGATCTCTTTCCTCAAGTTGGCCCACCTTGGCACGAACACACGCTCTCCCTTGGTCATGATGAGCCCATCCTTCATCCAAAACCGTCGAGTCTTGCCTTGCTCGATGTACTCCGCTACGGTTTTGGCGAAGGGGTCATGGACAAGGCCTTCAACGATTCGCTCCTTCAAAGGAAACATGGGCTGGCTGATGCTTGCGGCGGCACTCTTGCGGCTAAGAGCATCGGCAACGGAATTTGCCTTGCCTGGATTGTACTCCATGACGAAGTCGAACTCGGCCAAAAAGTCTTGCCACCTTGCTTGCTTAGGGGTGAGCTTCTTCTGCGTCAGAAAGTAGCTCGTTGCCACGTTGTCCGTCTTCACTACGAACTTTGACCCCAACAAGTAGTGCCTCCATGTGCGCAAACAATGCACCACGGCCTTCATCTCCTTCTCTTGAACGGTGTATCGCCTCTCCGTCTCGCTGAGCTTCTGACTCTCGAAGGCAATGGGATGCCCATCTTGCATCAACACTCCTCCAATCGCAAAGTCGGATGCATCGGTCTGCACTTCGTAGGCCAACGTCGGGTTGGGGAGCATGAGCACGGGCTACTTCACCACCGCTTGCTTCAAGGCCTCGAATGCTTCTTGGCACCTTTCCGACCAATCCCACGCCTTGTTCTTCTTCAAGAGATCCGTCAAGGGTGCTGCAATGTTGGAGTAGCCCTTGATAAACCTCCGATAGTAATTGGCAAGGCCGAGGAATGACCGCAACTCTGGCACCTTCGTCGGCGGCTCCCATTCTTGGATTGCCTCCACCTTCGCTCCATCCATCCTCAACTTGCCTCCACCAATGATGTGCCCCAAGAATGGAACCTCCGTGGCGGCAAATGTGCACTTCTCCCTCTTGACGTACAACTCGTTGTCGCGAAGGACTTGGAAGACTTGGCGGAGGTGCTCGGCATGCTCATCGAGTGTTTTGCTATACACAACGATGTCATCCAAGTAGACCACGACAAACCGGTCCAAGAATGGCTCGAACACTTGATTCATCAAAGTGCAAAACGTGGCTGGTGCGTTGGTGAAACCGAATGGCATCACAAGAAACTCGTAAGAGCCATACATCGTCACACAAGCCGTCTTTGGCTCGTCGCCCTCTGCTATCCGCACTTGATAGTAGCCCGAGCGAAGATCAAGCTTGGTGAACCACATCGCATCTCCAAGTTGGTCGAACAAGTCGGCAATGTGGGGAATCGGCCACTTGTTCTTCACCGTCAACTTGTTGATGGCTCTATAGTCGATGCACATGCGCAACGACCCTTCCTTCTTCTTTTGGAACAGCACCGGTGCTCCAAAAGGTGACTTCGATGGCCGCATGTAGCCTGCGTCCACCAAGTCCTTGAGCTGCCTCCGCAACTCCTCTAACTCCGGTGGCGACATGCGGTATGGTGCTCGCGAAGGGGGCTTCGCTCCTGGCTCCAACTCGATCTTGTGGTCCACCTCTCTTCTTGGTGGCAGCTTCTTGGGCAACTCCGATGGCATCACGTCATCGAATTCTTCGAGGACGCCTTCGATGATGGGAGTTGTGATTCCCGTTGAGCCTCCTTATTCCTCCATTTTCAAGGACACAAGAAAGGTTGGTTCATTCTTCTTGAACCCCTTCAACACTTGCATGGCCGATAGAGCACTATGGGGGCCATCTTCTCTCAAGAGATGGATCGCATGATACTCCCCCTCCTTCTCCAAGCACATCGTGTTGGAGTTGGGCTTCAAGAGCACTCCCTCCTTGTCGAGGAAGTTGATGCCGAGGATGACTGGGTGATCGTCCATGGTGACGACGGAAAAGTCGATGAGGCTTCCCACTCGCCAAGCTTCACTGGAACGTTGTGAGAAACTCCATGGATTGGGATGGACTACAAATTGATCGTCTTGAGCCTCCCTTACCCCTTCTCGTAAGCAATACCCAGCCGGTTTGCCTCCTCAATGCGAAGGAAGTTGTCCGTGGCACCGGTATCCACCAAGGCTTTTGACTCGCCTTGCATGAATTGCGCCAGAACGTAGCACCTCCCGCGCTTGCTCTCCTTGACGTCGGTCTTCACCGCGCCAAGCTTGCGGATTGAGCCAATCTTGGCCTCCGCCGCCTTGGGCTCCTCATCTTGAGCTTCCATGGCCGCCAATCTCGCCTTCCTTGGGCAATCTCGCACTCGATGTGGTCCGTCGCAAAGGAAGCAAGACATGGGTTTTGGCTCGTACTTACCCCCTTTGCTCGAACCACCTTGGTGTTGTTGAGCGCGAGTGCCCTCCTTGAAAGGCTTCAGCTGTTCTCCACCCTTGTTGGACTTCGAACTCTTCTCTTTGCCGCTGCTCTCTTGCCTTTTGTACTCGACAAAAGACTCCGCCGTGGCCATGGCAGTTGCAAGGTCTTGCACTCCTCGACGTTGCATCTCCATCTTGGCCCATGGTTGCAGCCCATCAAGAAAGCCGTGCATGGCCTCCTTGTCCGTGATGTCCGGGATCTCTAGAAGCAGCTCCGAAAATTCTTTCACATATTCTCGAACTCCACCCCTCTGGGTGAGTCTTCTCAACCTCGAGCGGGCTTCAAACTCCACGTTCTCCGGGTAGAACTGCTTCTTGATTTCTCTCTTGAAATCTTCCCACGTTACCATCACACAAGTACCTCTTTCGACGTCCGCTTCACGTCGCCTCCACCACACCATTGCAACATCGACCAAGTATAGTGGAGCGGTATGAAGTTTTACCTCATCCTCTTGGATGCCGGACGCCTTGAAGTACTGCTCAAGACTCCAAAGGAAGTTCTCTAACTCCCTCGCGTTCCTTGAACCTCCGAAGTTCTTCGGTCTTGGAACATCAGCACGTGGGACGGATTGCACCGGGGCTGGTCCGCTAGCCATGGCTCTCTTCACGAGAGTGACCTCACTCTTGAGGTCTGCAATCTCCTCCTTCACGCCGACCAGCTCAGCCTGGACATGCTCTTTCACAACTTCAATGACGTTGTTCATGGAGGCGGTGATGGTGTTGTTGATGAGGGCTATAAGCTCTTCCCGCATCCCATCATGGTTGATCTCCAAGGTTGTCAACCGACCAGCCATTCCTTGAACATCGCTTTGGACTTGGGCGATGTTACCACCCAAATCCTCTATGGCAGTGATGTCTTCCGCAATCTTCACTTCCACTCGAGCGACACGCCTCTCTAGCGCCGCCATAGGATCACGAGTGCTTGACTTGTCACCCTTTGGTTTGGGATTCTTGGTGTGATCCCTTCCGCGCTTCTCGGCTTCGGTAACGCCGCTATCTGATCCCGACATTTTTGGTGAGGTTCTTCCTTTCCTTCTGGCTCTAGGTTCAACTTTGCTAGCACAAAGCCGAACCAGGCTCTGATACCACTTGTCACGACCTTACTCTCGATCGTGCGGTCCTAGCTCTCAAATCCGTTAGAGCGCTAGGCAGCCTTTCTCTCAACTCACTTGAAAGCAAAGAACAAGAACAAAGACAAAGGAAGTGGGAGAACTCTCTAGTGTGTATTACTCTAAAAAATGATGGAATGAGTTACAAGTGAGGGAGATGGCTCCTTATATACGCCTCTCCTCATACAAGGCATCAATGCCCCTCATAATGGTCCCTCTACTACATCAATACACCCCATTAAGTCCCCCCATAATGCACTCTATTAATACTACCATAATGTAGCCCATAAGTGCACCATTAAGCTCTCATTTAGGTGGAGAATCCTAGGAGCATCTCTATGCTACTAGTCTTCCATACATGCCACATGTGCAGCCGCCTTGTTGTCACCTTGTTGGCGCCATGTCATCTGCCACATGTGACAGCACCCGCGGATCCAACTCCGCCCGTCCATCCAGCCCAACTCGCGTTCCAACCGGCGCAGCATCTTCCCCCAGCCCGCGACACGCGCAAGCCCAACTCGCGGCCCAACCCGCGCAGCATCTTCACCAACTCGCGCGGGCATTCATCAGATCAGCATTCTTAAAAAGAATTATTGCCGCCGCCAGCCTTTGAACCTGCGCCAATATTCCGCCGGACAAGCAAGGTTACCAGCAGGCTACAAGCGAGCCTTGTGTTTCAATGGCGCGGCACCTGATGTTTAACTACTCACGCCCAGTCAGTTCCACGGAACAAACAAAAAGTCGCAATAGTCATGAACTATTCGCGCACACTCAGTTCCACGGAACAAAAAATAGCAATAGTCACGAACTATTCGCGCCCACTCAGTTCCACGGAACTAAAAATAACAATAGTCCCGCACTATTCGCGCCCACTCAGTTCCACGGAACAAACAAAAAGTCGCAATAGTCATGAACTATTCGCGCACACTCAGTTCCACGGAACAAAAAATAGCAATAGTCCCGAACTATTCGCGCCCACTCATTTCCACGGAACAAAAAATAGCAATAGTCCCGCACTATTCGCGCTCACTCAGTTCGAAAGAACAAAAAATAGCAATAGTCATGCACTATTCGCGCCCACTCAGTTCCACGGAACAAAAAGTCGCAATAGTCACGAACTATTCGCGCCCACTCGGTTCAACAAAAGCTAAGTACTCTGTCCCTATATCATTATTAAATATTGAAATATTTTACTTGCTGAGCGTTTATGGCGCTAATGGGGGGCTACACGCCTTAATGGAATACACCAACTAGGGGGCAAGACGCAAGAAGCTGGCACCGCGTCAATCAAACGCGCCACCACCTGGGGGGCAACTGGGGCACATAGGGCTCCACCCAGAATTACCGACGAAGATTTAATATATATATATATATATATAAGCTAGCGATGAGTTAAAACTCACCACCAGCTTGGGGGGCAATTGTTGGGGGTGTAACTAAATACTTGACGCACAGACTAAGTAGGAGAGCGCACAATCGGCGATGGCAATACTCGGTACCCGCTATAGATATATAAGGGCTTGAAGCCCTCCAAAGAAGAGAGGGCTCTCCTCTCTCCTCACTTCCTACTTTTCACTATCTCTTTACACCTTGTCTCTCTATCTTATTCTCTCAACTTTCACCCAAAAGATAGACTGACTTGATCGTCGGAACTTAATCCGGGGGGCAACCCCGACTCTTTCACAGGTATCTTCCCTCCCGACGAGATCAGACGAACAGATTGTGAGTCAACCCCGCACCAACAAATATCATTGTTCGTGTCCTGAGCTAGATGGCACAAACAAGTACTACTACTCCCATATCTTAAAAGCGCATGTAAAGTTGTCGTTTTGACTTCTTTTCTTTGTCAATCTGATCAAGCAATCTCCATCTCACATTGCAGCATTGTAATCCGTTCCCAACATTGAGCATTGATGGGTACCTGTTCAAAAGCTAAGACAAAATATGATAGAAACTCAATATGAGATATATGGATTTGAGAAGAGAATTGATGAAGATTGAGAACAAATTTAGGGTTTGAAGAATAATAGAATGGATAGGATTAGTGATTTGATCAAGAACTCGCTTTAGGCTTATTGTTTGACTTCTTGATAATTTTAATAGAATGACTAAAGTACAAATATATAAGAAGCACCTTTAAATCTAACTAGATAGTTAGCCCGCGCTTTGCGGCGGGACAATGATAGTAATTAATTAGTGATTTGATCAAGAACTCGCTTTAGGCTTATTGTTTGACTTCTTGATAATTTTAATAGAATGACGGGATCGGTTAGCATGACTACCCCTTTAGAGGGGTCTGATTTTTGACACCCATCTTAGTAGTCGTTGATGTCCATTAGTAGTAATCCAATGGTGAGAAAATTAAAGACGATAATTAGGTATTAATTACATATTTTAGTTGTCCGACCCATATTAATTAGGGAAACTGGGACGGTAATCGAGGGCATTAATTGGCCTTTTGGTTTCCCTGCCAATTCAAAAGTAGTAAGAATTTTCTCTCCCCCTTTTATCTTTCCCAGACATCTCTTCCTCTCTCCCTGGGATCGCATGGTGGGTTGCTCGTCGGAGGAGGAAGACACGCAGGGGATATCCCTGCCGCCCTTACAACCGGTCCAACCATCCATGTTGTCGGCCGTCCTCCGTCTTCCATCCCAAACATCGGGCAGCGTCGCAGTGGGATCGCCTCCGACTCGCCTGGTGGGTTGCTCGTCGGAGGAGGAAGACACGCAAGGGATATCCCCGACGCCCTTACAACAGGTCCAACCATCCATGTTGTCGGCCGTCGTCCATCCTCCGTCTTCCATCCCAAACATCACCTTCCAACGACTTCCTCTTATCCACGGCATGCACTTGATCTTTTCCTGTTGACCACCGTCCTTCCACGGTAGAGATTCGATCAACCCTAAGTGGCGGCGACAGGATCTGAAGGTGAGGGTGGTACCACTAGGCGGCAGAGGAAACGCACCAGTGGACTGGTACGTGTACCAGTGGAGTGGTACGTGTACCAGTGGAGTGGTACGTGTACCAGTGGAGTGATACGTGTACCAGTGGAGTGATACGTGTACCAGTGGAGTGATACGTGTACCAGTGGAGTGATAGTAGTAACCATATGTCCTGTTTAGGCTTAAAAAAATTGTGAAGACTTTATGTTTGTTCACATTCGAAGGATAATTTATTGCTTTTGGCATTGTTGTTGGCATTTCCCTGATTTTGCAACCCATTTTGGAACACAGTTTTTGGCTACTAATGGAAAGTTCCTATTTTGTTGACTGATTGATATGTTTATTGTGTTGCTTGTGCCAGAATTATATTTCATGATCAAGTAAGTATGAGTATTGGTATATTGAGGACAGTCTTAATTAGTACCAGTTCAGTGGTATAAGTACCAGTATAGTGGTATAAGTACCAGTTAATTGATATGTATACCAGTATAGTGGTATAGTACAAGTTCAGTGGTATATTGTACCACTGAAGTAGTATGATTACCGCTGAAGTTGTGCGAAGACCATTTCTAAGTCAGTACTCGTCGGCAAAGATATTTCCATGACATTGAAAGAAGTTAACCAATAATTACGACAAAAGAAAAATAATAAAATCAATTCCAAACTTCAAAAGCGGTGGAGACCACAATATTTCCATGACGATGTATTTCTTAGTTGAGGTAGCTGAGGTAGCAAAATCAGGGAAACGCCAACAACAATGCCAAAAGCAATAAATTATCCTTCGAATGTGAACAAACATAAAGTCTTCACAATTTTTTTAAGCCTAAACAGGACATATGGTTACTAGTATCACTCCACTGGTACACGTACCACTCCACTGGTACATGTACCACTCCATTGGTGCGTTTCCTCTGCCGCCTAGTGGTACCACCCTCACCTTCAGATCCTGTAGCCGCCACTTAGGGTTGATCGAATCTCTACCGTGGAAGGACGGTGGTCAACAGGAAAAGATCAAGTGCATGCCGTGGATAAGAGGAAGTCGTTGGAAGGTGATGTTTGGGATGGAAGACGGAGGACGGCCGACGGCCGACAACATGGATGGTTGGACCTGTTGTAAGGGCGGCGGGGATATCCCCTGCGTGTCTTCCTCCTCCGACGAGCAACCCACCAGGCGGGTCGGAGGCGATCCCTCTGCGACGCTGCCCGATATTTCCGATCGTCGTCGAGTTTTGCAGAGTAGAGAGTCGGATTGCTATTTGGAGAAAATATGGGGAATATTGAACTTGGAAGAGCAATCGACGCTTTCCCCATCCAACAAGATTGCTCCTTCCCAATTAGTTTTTAATTATTATTGAGAACTTTCCCAAATTACAAGATTATGAAAAAATACAAAAAACAAATGTAATTAATTATTGTCAAATGATTGAGAAAAAAACTGACCAATGAGAAAGGGGGTGTCAAAAATCAGACCCTTTTGGGGGTAGGCATAGTATCCGACCCCTAGAATGACTAAAGTACAAATATATAAGAAGCACCTTTAACTCTAACTAGATAGTTAGCCCGCACTTTGCGGTGGGACAATGATAGTAATTAATTAGCGAGAATAAAAAATGTATACGTAATCAAAATTTCAAGGTTAACACATAGTAAAACTTACTAAAATTGCTTCCAAGTACACTTGGTCATTCATATAAAATTAATTAACTCACTTACCAACTCAGGTAATAATCAATAAAATGTTGCAAAATAGTTTATGAGAGATTGAATAACCTATATAATTAGTATTTTGATACTCTTAACTCATAATCAAGAGAACTATCCTCCAATAATATATGGTAGAGTTTTGTGAACTTTTCTTCATTTTAAATTTCCTGCAACGAGAGTGAAAGTAGGAAGGATATTTTTGTCTTTACAATTAATTATTTATCTCATATAAAAAATATCAGTATGAGGATTCGAACCCGGGTCTCTTAAAACAAAGACAACAATCACAACCAATTACACTAAAAAAGTTTGTTGTATCTTTTCGAATACAAAACATACACAAAATTAAACTCTGAAAATTGGATGAATTTTCCATCATGATTAGCAAGCCCACTAAGTCTGCCATATGTATTTTTATGGTGCTTGATACTTCAGTTTTCATAGTAGTTTCATGTAATTTTCTCAATTTTAAATTTTTTGATCTTGCCTTAATTTTTTGCTAATGGTAGATTGGTAATTGGTTACCATAGAATAACTAATTATGTTACTGCGTGTTGTGTCCTTGAAATTTTCAATTTAAATTTAAACTTAGTGCTTTTTCTATCTTCGTTCTTATCTCTTTTAACTTCCTCCAAAATTCCCTCCATCATGCAATAGTTTGCGCCCCTTCCACTTTCCAATACAAGGCTGCCTTTGAAATCAATCTTTTGGTATCTCTTGACACTACGATTTTATTATTGAGAATTTAAGCTAGGCAAGTAGAAGATTTCAACTCCGATATCAATCCATAACGAATATAATGGAGTTCAATAAATGGAGTTGTAGAAAGAGGATTAGAGATATGCCTCTTGAGATAAAAATTTGGTTGTACAACAGAGAGTGGTGACTATTAGACCTTTAGGTTTATGGTTTTTGCAGCTATGTCGATTCTTTATTCAAGCTACTGTAACTGATAGATAAGGAGTGTCTAATTTTATGCCTTATTACTTCGATCGAGTCTATTAGCATATTGGAGGTAACCCTAATTTTGTCGTTTGCTCTCTCAAGTTTTATTGGTCCCCTCTTAACTGAGTTGTTAGTATATAGTTGACTTGAATCAACAACTCTCCATTTCTTTTTGATTAGTGACATATTGTTCAAAAAAGGAGAGCATTGAACCCTTTATGTAGGATTGTGAGGTTTAAGATTGTAACGGATGAGGAATTGTAACAGATCAATTTGACACAATTGTCTCATAAGAGAAAATGGTGCAGTGTGTTTCATTTTTAGTTGGATTCAATTCTCTCTTGCTTGATAGAGAGTTTCCGTACTTAGCTGTATTAGAATTAGGGTAAATACAATATATTAGCCACAACTATTATGAAGCGGTGAATTATAGCTACAACTATGAGAATTCAAATTATTAACCATAACTACTGTTGCGGGTCAAGATATGGCTAACTGTTCGCTATTGTTATTGAATTTTTAATGGAGAAGGCCACTTCATCTGCCACGGCAGCAGCCACGTCGGACTGCTTTTAATTTATAACTTTGAAATATAAAAGTTTAGTCAGTATTATGAACATGCCGATACTACAGTGCCGCACTAAAAAGTGCGGCACCGGTGACGCCGTTTTTTATTGGGACATGTGACCCTGATGTGGCAGTGAGTGGTTTAATTAGCGCGACCCAAAACCCATGAATAACCAGAACCGAAACCAACTCGGCTCTCCCACACTAACCGAGATTCCCTCTCCGTCCAACTTAAACGTTTTTTTTTTCTTTTCCAACTGTATTTATATTTTTATTAATTAAAAATTGAATTAGTTTGTTTTCCGGACGATTGAGAAAACTGGTAAACAGGGGACGACGACGGTGGGTTGTTCCAAATCGATTGAGAAAACTCCCTCGATCTCCTCAACAAATCGAATAATCCCTGATTCTAAGCGGCAGCCTGTCACCATCGAAGTGCTCTGCCGACACAGACGATTAAAAGGCGAAGAAAGTTTGAATTGTCGTCCCTGCGGCTTCCCCTCACTCATCAATCTCCTGTTGGAATCTTCAAAATCTGGGTGCCTAGAGACCTTGCCTAACGAACCCGAAGGGTCCTGGTAATTCGATTCATTTGTGTTTTGAGGAACTAGGACAATGATTGGGTTCGTTTTGATGCCGAATTTGGTTTAGTTTCCTTTTGCTCTGAACTGTTATGTCATGGCTGCTGCAATGAAGCTTTGTTTTGGGATTTTTCCCCTTGCATTGTTGTGTTACGAAGCAGCAGGGTAGTGGTTGAAGTGCCCATGTTCTGCTTATGTGTTGTCCTTCCCTCTTGTATCTTATGTCAGCTAACAGCTTCTCAGTTCTGCCTGTCTGCTACTCCCGTTTCTAGTTGGTGCTTTTGCCACATATGAATCCAAAACCTGAAACGTCGTTTGGTTTGTTATGCTAATTGGTCTTTTCTAGTTTCCTAAGTGAAATTGACAGCAAATTCATTTATTCATAAGAACAGAATTTGAATGCTTGTTTGAACAGAATAGCACAAGACTATTGTATCTTATTTCACTACATAATTAATAACCCAATATATCCTGGTTTATAAATCTCTTCAATTGCCTTTATGCGAATCTACCCAAAGAAAGGAAAATTGTGCAAAGCTTTTAAAATCTCTTGGATTACACACGTTAGAGATAAGAAGGATTGCACCATTAGGGTACACATTTGCTATGACTATTAATAAAGAATCATCAATCATGCAGCTGCAAGGATGGACCACTTCCTTGAAAGCAAGGAGAACTTGTTTTCACCAAACCAATCCAGTACGAGGGTAGTTGTGCTGATTAGGACTCTATTTGTAGATGCTGTTGTGTGATGGTAAATCCTCATTTTGGCCTTGTAGTTGAATTTGTGAAAGAAGACGTGAGGTTTTTCTTGGTTGGTCACCTCTAATTGACAAGATATTTTCATAATCTTATATGTTTTATATTGGGACTGTGTGGTAGTGGCAGTAGGGTGCCTTTTATGCTGCAGGTGCTGTTCAATTTTCCTTCTCTGTGTGTTTTGGGTGTTGCTGTGCTTGTGTATGTTATTTGTTGCGGTTGTCCTTTTTTTAGTTTGGCTTATTGGTTTTCTGCTGCAAGGGTTTGTGTTTGAGTTGTGGATGTAGAAGAATACACTTAGCTTTCCCACTCAAATGTCTAGCCGGTTACTAACTTAGTCGAGATTGTTAGCTTGCTATCAATGATTCATGTGATCAGTTTGTATCATTATGCAGGTAGTTAGGTCCTTTTCGATCGGAAAGTGTGCGTCAAATTGAATAGTTAGCTAGCTAGCATATTGACACAATTGCAATTTGAATGGAAGGTTTGGCTCTTTAGTCTTTACTGAATAAAGCAGAATTATATTTATCAACTTACAGTTATCTCGATGAAATTTTTTTGGGGGGAAGGCAGGCTGGAGTTGCCGACCAAGGAAGCACGAACAACTCACTTCAGTTGGAAACCGACTTGACATGGCAATCAAGATCACTCTTTCAGCGCATGGAGGACATATTTTTTCTTGAAAGCTGCGATGTCACTCTTTCATTTTATTGTTTCGTATTGCAGCTGAACAAACTAATGACAACTTCATTTTCTTCTGACATAAACAAGCAAGATCTCAGAAGTAGAAACAATGACTGGAATCCTTGTGGTTAATGTAAAGTGTATTTGATTATCTTGTGTTGGTAGTCCACTTGAAAGTGAGCAGGAACTTGTATGTACTACTTCTAAATCACAAACTGAAAAGATCAGCTTTAGAGAGGATCATGTTACATGAAATGTAAATTCTTCTTTGCGGAGTAGAATTTGTATGTTGGACCATTTTCAGTAGGAAGAAAGAGTTAGTTTTGGGGACTGCAGTTTATATTATCATCATGCGATTTATGACATGGAATTTTTGCTTGCATCTCCCCTTTGCTTGGGAGGGTTTATAAACGAGTCTCTTTTCCGAGCATGTACAAGCGAGAAAGGGAAATATGTTGTATGATGTTTTTGTTGTTCTACTTTCATATTTTCCTGATGTTTTTCCATTAGCCAAGATAGAGTAAATGTCCCAATTTAGATCAGCACTTAACCTTCCCTCATTCTACTTGTGCAATAAGCCAATAACATATCACACTAAAATTCAAGAGGGGAGTCAAAAGCCAAAGAGATGTCTTAAAAGTCACGAGCCCATTGCATACCTTCATTCTAACCCAATTAACTCAATCATTCAAAAGAGATAAGCATTGACATAAAATTCAGCCTACATACCAGTTCCGTCAGCAAAAGAACCCAACACAGCAGGTGCACTAATTCATACTACTACCAAGAATCCCAGAACATTAAATTACATAACTATTCAGTCAAAACTACCTAAACCTTCACTAAGCCTATATGGTATTCCCCAACCGTCTGCAAAACTAAACCGTGAACAAACCAAAACTTTCCACTACTACCACCGAGCTTAGGACACTTTGTCCGGTCATTCCTAGCCTTCTTTTTGCTTGGGCTGTGACTTCTGGGATTTGATCACTTCGGCTTTCTTAGCTTGCTTTTCGCTTACTCTTCTTGATCCTCTTCTTTTCTTCTCTGCATTACCACGCGACATTCTTAGCATAATAGACAAAAAGATAGTCACCATAATACATATCGTTGGTTCAATATATAAATTTTGAGACAAGAGGCAAACCTGATAGGATAGCAGCTTCCCTGCCTCTAAATTGCTACCTTGTCACGATAACGAGAATAACAATGCTTGCCATAGCAGCACAACATCCAATAACTAATTTTCTCTTCATATTGCTTCTGGAATCAAGAGTCTCTTTCTCAAGAGCAGCAAGCCTCGTGTACAATGATCATTCTAGAGCTTCATAAGATTAAAAGCTCCCCCTGACCATATAGAATACAAATTTTCCTGATAAGCATAAGCAGTATAACAACAGCTACATGAGCAAATATATTCACACTTAAGAGCGCTACCATCTGGGTAACTAGAACCCCAACCGACAACCGGTCGTCTTTTATCAGGCAATTACTCATAAGAATCAATAACTCTCAAGAAGGCCTGGCCCTCGACGTGCATCCATTAACGCTAATTTACAGTTAAGGAATCAGACTCTGCAGAAAGATAAACTTCAGGCTCTTTTTTCCAGTCTCAGTTTAAAGCCCTGTAGAAAGATAAAATTCAGACTTCTCAGGTACTGCATTGATTTTCCAGGCTAGTAACAGTTACATAACTTCGTGGCTATCAGCATTGGGAGAGTTATCCACCCGATAAATATAAGAGAGGGCATTAATAGTCAATTTTAGCCAACGAACGGGTGTAGCATAGGGTAAGAAAGCTTGGTGCAAGAAACTGGCCTCCATCTCGCTAGAATGGGGTGAGATAGCAAAGAGAAGAAGTCAAGAAGAGCACCTTTGTAAAGCAGCCCGTGCCTTTCAAAGAAACGTACCCTGCCCACGAACATAACTAACTATATGGTTTTGAATTTAATACACTTTGGTTGCTTCAAAATACAGGGGCAGCACAGGAATCATTATGATGGACATGTCTTGGACAGAAGCAGCAACTAATGTGAAATGGGAGCTGAAACAGCAACTGCAACAGCAACTAATATGATGGACAGAGTGTTGATTGCATCTAAAAATGGGACCTGAAACCACCATAACATCGATTAAGCAAAAACCAACATAACATCGATTAAGCAAACCCTTAAATTCAATCTCACAACAAGTTCACGTTGGTTTATACAAAACAGATGATTAAAAGGGATTCAGCCTTATTCGGAAATTTTATCATAGGAAGAGTGATGGAGAGCTATAATCAAGTACGGGAACACGTTACCTTGGAACTTTTCAAATGAATAAACCATCAAGTGCTTAACTAGCTCTCAATAAGCTCTGTGTACCACTTCTTACTACTTTGCAATTGAGAATCAAGTCTCAGTTCGAACAGACTTTGTTATCTTACTACTTTGCAATTGAGAATCAAGTCTCGGTTCGAACAGACTTTGTTATCTTACTACTTTGCAATTGAGAATCAAGTCTCAGTTGGAACAGACTTTGTTATCTTACTACTTTGCAATTGAGAATCAAGTCTCAGTTCGAACAGACTTTGTTCAGTCATGCACCAAACTTCTCCATGGCATTCATCATTGACAGTTGCTTAAAAAAATTGCAACTACTGTCTCATATTTGTAAGTCCTGGGAAGAAATGCATGCATATGGCAGAATCTGCAAATGCACTCACCATGTTTGTTATCTAGTCTAGCAAACAGCATGCCATATGAAAGAAGTAATCGAGGATGTCTGCATCAAATTGTTGCAAGAGATTAAAAGAAGGGAAGAAACAAAACCTTGAAAAGATTTGGGGCAACTGGCAGTTTCATACCCTTGTCAAAC
Source organism: Linum tenue (assembly GCA_946122785.1). Lineage (NCBI taxonomy): Eukaryota > Viridiplantae > Streptophyta > Magnoliopsida > Malpighiales > Linaceae > Linum > Linum tenue. Next base: position 69,286,451 of record CAMGYJ010000009.1, on the reverse strand, counting down.
CACTGCCTTTCTTCTGCGCACCTAAGCTGTCATGTACATTTACATATACCATCATGAGGCAACACAGATTTCCTTTGTACATTCACACAAACTGAACCATAAAGTAAACAGCCTGCCATTTTAATTGGAGATGGTGATAGAAAGTCGTAAAACCCTCGAGCCACCGCCACAAACTTCAATTTTCATGCCCTTCAACAGTCCATCTGCAGATCCTCATAGCTAGCGCTCAACCACAGGCCTCTCCGTACATCGACAACCCCTAATACGGAAGAAGGAGAAGGAGAAGGAGAAGGAGAAGGAGAAGGAGAAGAAGAAGAATAGTAGGGTTCTGGTGACTGGTGAGGAAGTCGACAAATAAAAAAAGGTGAGTCGGTTGGAAAGATTAGGGTTCTAGCAAGGACGTCGAAAAAAGTTAAAAAGGTAAATTACAGCAATCTGGAATTTGAAAATATTCAGCAAAATATTAATCACGGAAGGGAACTACCTGTTTATTCAAGCATATAATTAAATATTCAATCAACTACGTAACAAGAAAAGGGGATATTTATTCTTAATAATAGATAGATGAAGCATTTGAATTCATATCAAATTCTCATTGCTACTGTGGACTATATAAAAACATATCCCTCTTTCAGGACTCACTTTTCGTGGAAGGGAGTAGGGGTTTCCAGAGTCGCATAGCATCATCGAAGGTATTAGTTAGCTTGTTTTTTTTCCCTTCTACCCTAATTTCATAGTTTGGTACTGATTTTCATGGCGGGCATGAATTTTTATGCAGAATCGACGTCCCTGGGTGGAGAAGTAAGGTATGTGTTCATACTTAACCTCTATTACTTTCAGAAGCGTAATGATGTTGTTATTTTATTAGAATACCAAATGCAACTTTCATAGATTACCAAGCCATTATAATTCTTATGCCATAGGTTTTCGGGAAGAAGAAAAATGTGTTAGTTTTATAAGAGACTTAAATATAACAAACTCCAAACAAAGAAGCATTCTTAGGCTTTTAAAATCATCAACTAACATTCGAAGCGCTGCTAGCCATTCGTTAAATACTCTATCATCGAGCTTTCAATTCCACTACCTAAGAAGCAAATTGGATATGAAATCAGAATCCCAGAAAGAGTCATGGAAATCATTAAGGTTATCATCTATTGCTTGGTCAGCCTATATTCTAAGTCATGATAATCAACCAGGATCTACATACAACTTAGTGATTCTACTTGCTCCAGAGAAGAGCTGGATTTTCATTCATTATAAGATTAACAGGAATACGCATACTACGATAGTTGGGAGCAGGTTCTGCAAAGCACAGGCCTGGCAGTAAAGCAAGCAAATTGCGAATCCCCAGCTGCTGTCAAGAAGTGGAATAACGAAGCACAAACCAAATGAAAGCAAAAGACATATGGGTCCAAATTTCTAGAATCTAGGAAGTAGCAGAAAACAGAATCACAACTAATCATCGACATAAACAATCCAACTCATCATTTTTCAAACATTATCCATAACCTATTAGTTGCATACTCAAAGAAGAATGAAAAACAATGATTGAAAAAGCATGGTCGTTGGTATCTATTGAATGATAACAGTTCTTCGTATCATTTAATCACTACAACCCAACAATCCTAGACATAAGCGAAATAAAATGAAGCAAGGATATCATAGCTGTTGTTTCATCCTGAATCAAAACCATTCGATTGGACGGAATGAGGCAACAAAACGCTACTATTTCAGAAAAACTTTGCTATGTTTCATCCTGTCCACTAATCACCAGTTAACCAATTCTGCATGGGACGCAGCAGCTGCATCTGCAAATTGCTAAGCATAAACAAATACACATCTGCTATGAATTCTAAAAACACGAAGACTGAACAGAACAGAAACAAAATCTACAGCAATCTCTAATCAATACTGAAAAAGAAAAACCTGAAAGCAAAGATGAACCCACGAATTAAAAACGCAGCCCTCGACAGAAGTGGCTATTGGAAAGCAAGACCTATTGAATATGATCAAAACGACCTTCAGGCTTAGGGCTCTATCATTTGGACGTTAGGTCGACGACACAGATTCATCATCTCAACCCTATACAAAGTATACTTAACAAATGCATTCAAATCACGAACCAAATCAAGGAGTGTGGTTAGCTAATAAGTAAGGCATCAATCGAGAAGAGAGCCACCTTAAGTATCAATCCAAAGCAAATTCTTACTTTCTACTTGTGATTCCAGGTCAGGCTGTGAAACTGATTTTTATTTAATCCCAAACAGATGTTGTTTTTAAGATTCATAAATAAGAGATTGGGGTGAATTAAGAGTGCAAAACAAAAAACAGAGAAGGAGATGACAGCCGACTGCCACCATGATTCTTAAATTCAATCCCGCATACTAATCATGAGCACCCCTGAATGCTAAACCAAAGTTGAAAAAGCTAGGGAAAGATAACTTACTTGGAATTTCAGCTTTGAAAGGGATCAAAACAGAAGCTAGAAAACCAAACACGTTGGGATCGATTGATCGCCAGCTCCTTTTTCTATTAATTCTCCACGAAATTCTGTTCCCCCAAAAGAGAATTCCACCTGCTGCCTTTTATTCTCTGTCCCCAAAATTATTCCCCAGCCGTAAAAACACAAACCCTTTCATATACAATTTGAACCTTATCGTGATAACCCGATGCGATCCCTTATCGTGACGGAATTGAAGATTCCGTCTATCCCTCATCTCTTTGTTCCGGCGAGTCGATACGACGGCAGAGAATCTCTAGGCAGTTCTTCGTTTTGGTGGCTTAAGATTGTAGGCGACTCAATAAGAATCGCTGCCGATGAAGAAAGGAGGACGCAGCAGTGAAGATGATGGTTATTGACTTATTGTTGAGATTTGGGATGGAATTTATGTTTTTTTTTTTGTATTTGTTTCTTTCGGCTTATCAAGAAGGAATTTGGTGCTGTTAAGTTTGGGATCGATTTGGATTGGGAGAGTAATCGTCGACTGAATAGCAGAGAGTCAGAATCCAGAGATGGCGGTGGGAGGGTGGAGACGTGGAGTGTGGTGCCTGGTGAAGATAAATGAAAAGATGAATTGTAAAAGAAAAAAGTTACTTTTTCACCCCACTTCCCACTCTCGCCTTTATTTCAGTTTTTGGTAATCATAGGTTCCATTTTTACAAAGAGAAGAGCAAAATGTATCTTAAATATCCTATTTAATATTATTTTAGTATTAAATATATTGAATTTTTAATAAAAATAATATAAAATGATCACGCTCTCCTCACGCTCTTGATAGTGAATTCTTTTAAAACAGACGCGCTCGCGCTCTCGCTCCCGCTCCACGAACTAGTTACCTAAGTATAAACACGAGAGAACCCCCCGGGGGGGGGGGGGGGGAAATCAATAACAATTCTACTAAAAACATTCAATAAAATGTCCGGTTATAACATTTTATAATGTTATGTATATTAGTACGTTAATAGTCATAAATATATATATAATTAATTGTTTTAATGTGGTTTTAACCCTTTATAATGTGGTGTTTTTTACTTTTTTATGACAACTAGGAAGATGGAAAACACAAAGGATCAAAGTGCTGATATTGCTGGTGTCTTGGAGTCTGTCCAAGCCATCAAAGAAATCATGGTGAGTTTTGACACACGTATGAAATTGGTGGAACTACAACTGGATACCATAAAGGACCTGCAAGAAGATTTGTTAACATTCATGAAAACACATAGAAGAAGTCTTGGTCTGGATGCAGAACATGTCATGTCTATGGAATCAGTTGGTAATGAGAGTCCGTCAGTGGAGGTAAGTTGACTTTTTTTGTTTCGGTTTGATATATATGCGTTTACGTTTAGTAATCTGATAGTTAGACAAATAATGGGTTCGTGGACACTATAAATTGATGTAGTATTATTTGACAGATACAAGAGGGAGGTAGAGAATTTAATCTTAATGATGTGTACTCATCAGCTCGAGAGTTGCGTGCTGATGCGGAGCGCAAACCAAGCAAGTGGGTAAAATCTCCATATGCAAATGAAAAAACAAGGAAAGTTTTTTTGGTTGGTATGTTCAAAGTGGGTCGTCCTGCCTCAATTGAAGACCTTTCGCTGATCAAGTATATGTTCGAAGCTGACATGAATGACTGGTTAAAATCTATACCTAACTCTGTTTCTAATATCATTGTTTAATTCTTTGTTTTCACATACACTAACATTTGTTTGTTATAGTGATGTTGTGGTATCTAGTACCAACGTGTATATTATATGTGTTGACCTAAGGTCCTTAGCTCCCAACCAAAAGATCGAGTTAGGGGTAAGTATTGCATCATGGTTTAGTTTAACAAAGTTTGATATATGTTGCTATGAATTAAGTACACGTTTCATATTTAAACTTTACGTTGTATTTCAAAATTTTGTAAAAGGTCATTAATGGAGTTGTGGGAAAGCTTACTATCGAGGAGTCTAAAAAGGCTGTTCCTACAAACACATTCCTACCAACTATAGTTGGGGTAATCCACAAGCCCCATTCGTATACATGGACTTGCTTCTATTGATTTCATAATACTCTATGTATTAATGTGCTTATTTGTTGTAGTTGAAGTCTGGAGACACCCAGACCGAGTTTTACAAGTATATGACTTCTCAAAAGGTGGTATCGAAATATTGTTCAAGGATCAGAGACTCTGAGCGGGTATGGTCGCATTTGAATGTTGATTTTTGTTTTATGAAAGTCCCTTCAAACCATGTGCAAAATAGTCATTTTACCTTACTTTTAATTTTTGTTCTTCTCAGATTTTCGTACCAATCTACTTGGCCCTTCACTTTGCCCTTATGGTCGTTGATATAAAAAATCGTGAAGTTGCAATTTGGGATTCATACCAAAAACATACAAATACCCCCGATCTGGAGGCTAAAGCAAAACAAATTGTGAGTTGTCGCTTCTCGTTCACATCCCTTATTACTTAGTCTTCGCAGAAATACCAACCTAAATCTTTTAACACACATTTTTTTACAATTACAGGTAACAATGTTGGACGTTATATTTGGTAAGGACTTTAGTGGTATTCTTGATGATGACCACCCATTTCAACGCTTTCCCATTCATTTTGTAGTGGAGGCCCCTCAACAATCCAATGAGTGAGTTACCATCGTGTGCTTCGTATAATGAGTCGGTTTCATGCTACAACGTTAGTGATACTAACTACAATCTATAATGCCATTTTTCATTGGACAACGATGATTCTGGTATGTTTGTTGTGAAGTTGATGAAAGGGGCAACGTCGCTCGACAAGGCGGCAAGAGATATGAGAAAAGAGGTAGCTATCATTTAAGAAACCCGTCAGTACATCATCGTTAGAGAATTTTGTGGTGCAATCTAATTGACTATTTGAACTTATAGTTCCACAGTGAAGAAGAACGACTGAATTTAGCACTTGAATTGGTGAAGTGGGAGTTCAACAACAAGAAGGACGAGATCGAGGAAGAGGCAAAAAAATATGACGCGACTAAAAAGGTTGCACAAACCAAGGGCAAACCAAGGGCTTCGAAAGGACGCAAAGGAAAAAAGTGAAGTGTTGCTAATCAGTACTCCTCTTATGTTGCCTTTCCATTAATCTCTTTTGTCTTCGATGAGTTGATTTCGGTTTACAATGATGGATTCTGTGTTGGCTTATTTTGAACACTTTGAGATGAACAAATCTGGTTTTGTTTTTATTATGGATTGATTAATAATTTGATTGGAAATTTTGATTTTCCTTTTCATAATTGGGGGTATTTATCATTTGGCATTAATAATTTTTTCCAAATTTGTATTGTGAGACCAATGTTTTGGCTCCAACATTCTGGCGCCTTAATTTTGCTATGCCAAGCAATCAGCTAATCGACCTAATCCCTAGTTTTACAATGGAACGCCCCAACCACACCGGCAAAATCCATTCTTCGATCAAGGACGCAGAAGACAGATTAGAATCTCGCCCCGTCGCCATGCTTGCTCGGAAGGCCAATCGAGGATGCAGATCAGAATGCCGCCGCCATGCTTGCTCGGTGCGCCGACATGGTTCACTCGTCTCTGCTGATGGCGAGTGATGGTGAGGAGGAATAAGGAACCGCTCGGTCCATCCCTTCGCCGCCGCCATGCCTTCCGCCGCGCCGATTGAGGACACAGAAGAGAGAAAAGAACCTCTCGTCGTCTCTGCAACTTCGTGATCCAAAGAGATAATTTCACCAGTGGAGATTGGGGCGGAGCATAGCAGAATTAGGTATGGGATAAGTGCGATGGCAGCGTCGACGAGGCGGACTGAGCAACACTACCAGTCGCCGCGAGGAATCACTAGGTCGAGCGGCGCATCGGAAGGAAGTTGCGGCGAGGACGGCGAAGACTCCTAGGGCGAACGGCGAGGACGGCGAAGACTCCCCAAAACCACCCCCGCTACCCCAATTGCATTACAGAAGTCTACTCCGCCGTTTCTGCATCGTTTCCTCCCTTTGCAAGCTTTCGATTCCCTTCGTTTCCCATGCCAAAGCTTCGTACTTTCCCCTGCAACTCATTCACTCTTCATCTCCGCTTCCCAGGTTAATTTTGTGCAAATCCTCCCTAGATGATGACCAAGAAGAAATACCTGAAGCAGACACTGAGGTGGACCTGGAATTTGATGAGTCTGATGGAGAGGATTACGAGTTTGACGTCGATGAGTTCGAACAGGAAGCTAAAGTTGCAGTTAGGGAGTACTCTTCGTCCTTATCCCGTGAATTGATAATCGGTGAGTTCTTTCGTGGGTTTCTGATTCAGGTTTTGGGAAATATTATAAAGTTTGCTCATTGTTCTTGCGCTGATTTTTGTTTGCAGACGATGAGGCTGATACCAGAAAGGAATCTAGGAAGCAGAGGAGGAGGAAGCTCACAGTGAAAGAGGTTCAGTTCTTCATTTTGGCCTTTTACTCACTTCCAGCTTGCTGGGTTTTGATACTTCAATTGTGTTCTATTGAAAAGTTCGGATCGTTGGGCGTCGTAGAGGTTGTAGATTTATAGTCTGAATTGTTGAATTCATCAATACATTAACCTGCAGATTCCAGATCATTTTCTCTCTAAGGTAGCCATTGTTGGGAGACCGAATGTTGGGAAATCAGCATTGTTTAACCGCCTTGTTGGGGTACATTGAAAAAAACAGGTTCAAACTTTGCTGCTAGCAAGTCGATGCTAGTTTTCATTTCCTGAATCCAAAGATTTTGTTACTTTCTTGATTGAAGGAGAACAAGGCTATTGTGGTGGATGAACCTGGAGTTACTCGTGATCGTCTCTACGGAAGATCCTTTTGGGGTGATCATGAGTTCATGGTGGTGGATACCGGAGGAGTAATCACTGTGTCGAAACCAAAAAATGAGGTTATGGATGAACTTGCTATCACGACGACCATTGGCATGGAAGGAATTCCGCTTGCCTCTAGGGAAGCTGCGGTTGCCAGGATGCCCTCAATGATCGAGAAACTAGCAACTGCTGCTGTGGAGGAATCCTCTGCCATTATATTCCTTGTTGATGGACAGGTAAATAAACAACTCCCCCTTCTCTTGTGAGAACGAAATTGTCATCTTTTTGGGAGTGTGATATCTAAGCCTACTGAACAGGCAGGCCTAACAGTAGCTGATGTGGAGATAGGAACAATAATTAACTTTCATCCTACCTTGTGCTCTTCTTTGTGTTTCAGTTCAGGACATGGGTGATTTGACCTCCCTAAGTTCACTGTTTTTGCAGAAGTTCTGACTCATCGATACAGCTGGAATCAGGAAAAGGGCCGTCGTGGCTTCTTCAGGTAGCACCACAGAGGCATTATCAGTGAACCGAGCATTTCGAACAATTCGGCGTTCTGATGTTGTTGCTCTTGTCATTGAGGCCATGGCATGCATCACAGAGCAGGTAACTTGCTCTTTCCATCACACCATTTGTTACACCTCTCCTTTTCATGTTCATATCCCAACTCTGGCTCCATTCTGTGACAAATTTAGGATTTTAAAATAGCTGAAAGAATTGAGAAGGAAGGTAAAGGCTTCCTGATAGTTGTGAATAAATGGGACACCATACCAAACAAAAACCAGAAGACTGCAGTGTACTACAAACAAGACGTGCTAGACTCTCAATCCAGTTAATCCCTTGAGTTGTCTCTTGTTCTGTGTTGAGTTCGATTTTCTCTACGAACCAGATTCTTGAGTTTGAATTCCCAATTGGAAGAATCGAACCCTACTTTGCTCTTCTCAATTTCAGTCTCATTAATCGATCGATTATTACTTGATTTCATTTCAGAAATCATTGAAACCCTAAGTTTCGATTTCCGTTTCATTTGAACCGCCGGTCTGTTTGCTTCTTAGTTCTGGTCGAATTCTTCACTAGATAAGCAATTCCCTGGTCTACTATTTCATTCATATTGCTACTTGATTGGTATTTGACCATGAAGCTCTATGACCAGTGGAAAAGCTCTCAAAGAACATCAGTAGTTTTTTTTTTTATGTTGCATTTCTTAGTTTGCAAGTTGAAAAGGACAATTCCCCCCACCCCGACCACATGACCGACATCAAGTGCTAGAAATTTTGAATTAGTGAAGTTTGTAAAGGTTTCAGTTTAATGGTTGTCTACTTTATCAATTGTTATGGCTTGTCTTATTGTTCTGGAGTTTGGCTATTGTGAAACGAAGAGTTTGATTAGTTTTTACCAACTGCTCATAAGCCATGTTAAAGCTGCAAATTCTACAAGATATAAATTTTGTTGCCCAAATCTAAGCTACTGCTTACAACTATGTACTGCTAGCTTAGTAGTTATAATGACTCCTCAAAGTTCAAATACCAGGTGAATCTAGTACAAATTAGCAAAAGATAGTCAGTATAGTTATAAGAACGTCCTTAGTGCAAGGCAAGGCTGCTTCTCGCAATCAGATTTCATCCTTCCCTTCGCTTATCTTTTGTTTTACCTGATTGAGTTTCATTGTGTACCCAGGTAAATTGATAGGGCAACCGTGCCTTGGTTTCATGGTCCGGGAGAGCTTTACTCCCATCAGTGGATCGGGAGTGATCTGCGTTGGCCGGTTAGTGCTCCGCGATGAAGGCATGATGTAATGAGATGAGGGCAAGAAGTTTTTTGCCTAGGAAAGCTTATGAATGCACATAACCTTCTTCTTTCCTTTATGCTGCTGAGCTTTCACTTGCATTCTACTGAAGAGGACTTAGGAACTCCAAGTTGAGGCGGTATTACGTTCCTGGTGCTGAAAGCCAAAGGAATTTCTGTTGATGTGTCATCTCAGGAAGGCTGTTTGTGAAGGATCACCTAGGGTTCAAGTGACTAGGTGTGTGGAAACCTTTTGGCGAAGAAGTTGTGTGTCATCAAGACGAACATTAGAATGGAAACATGTAAACTTGGAATAAACCGCATGCAAAGTAGTGGACTTTCAATCTCTTGGCGCTAACAGGTGGCGCTAACATGCAGAGTTTTCTGCATTTCTGTCCCGTGTTTGTTTGAGGTTGTTGCAGATGCTCAAATCATGTAGTTTTAGATGTAAGACACTGCCACACCATCTCCACGCCAAATTTGCATAAAGAAAAAAAAAAGTGTGCAAGGGGGATTGAACCCACTACCTTATGCATGTAAATATTCTCAATTGTCAATTAAGTTAGAGTCTTAAACCACTAGGCTGGTCGCCTGCGATTCATAATGAAAGCAATCTCTTTTATTTTTATACAGACATCATCTTAAAACGTAAAATCGCATTGAATGTGATAGGAATCCTTCGGTTCTAGGAGTGCACCAACAGCTCATCAGCCATGTTAAAGCTGCAAATTCTGCAGAGAAAGCAACATTGAACTCCATCCTAAAGAACATTTCAGTTTGACGGTCCAAAATGGGGAAAAAGCACCATCCATATAAGGACTTAACATACATGCATAACAGAGAATCTTAACAGCATACTAAATGACCAGTAATAAAAGTCAGCACTGAGGAATCAAATGACTGGATCTCAAACTGAATAATGAACACAAATCTTTGGAAATGAACCTTGAACAAAGCTTGTCATTCAATAAACTAAACTCATTCCATCTAATGTTGAGGTATTCATTCTCATGATCGAGTGTGTAGGAGTTTACATTCCGAGGCAAGAACCTAGCCTACTTCAACAACCAACTACTGAAAACATTAATGTAACAGTCTTCCGATGATGCCTCCAATCCCAAGTCGTTCCTTCACCTACTGTTTAACTTCCTCCAGTCTCGCCGCCATCAAACAAGCTTCAACATCTTGACCTGCAAAATGAGATTATATCATATGCGATAAGAAAACAACTACAAAACTCAAATGATAACGACAACGATGACAAGACCCAAGTGCTCCTCCCATAAAGCTAGTCTAAAGTTAAGAAACTTAACACACTAGGAAAACACCACAAAATCAGCCATGAGTAACTTGCTTGACCAATTTTGTGAGCAAGCAACCATACTTCCTTGTGAGCAGGCATACTACATTGTATCATGCTAAGATCGTAGCCCTTAAGTATCCCAAAATCACTTGGCTGCCTGTTCTACATATGTTTGTTCAGTAGCTCCAAGTGCTAAACTAAAAATGCAGCAGCTATACCTTCCTTTACCTTACAACAACAGGAATCCACCTATTCCATTAACCCATCTGCCACTAGTCAATGCAGTATCAATTTCCTAATGATCCCACCAATCTCGCATTGTTTCTTTCACCAAGCTTGGTAATCTTGACATGTATAAAGAGATTATATCAAGTGTTTTACACTATATACTGACAAAAGTTGCAATCAAGATCTCCAGCCACATACATATACAGAGATAAGTTTTTCACTGCTTTACAATAAAATCTAAGAACATACCTATTGATCACTAACTTGCTGATCATATGAAGTCTAATATTCTCAGCTTCTAGACGCATGAGCTCCTGCACATTAACAAAAAATCGGGTGATTTACTTCATAAGTAGAAACAGTCTAGTCCTAACAAAATGAAACTAAATAGATATAGTTCCATACCTGTATCTCCATGATCTTTTTGTGGACATGTGCGAACATCATGTCCTTCATTAGTGCAATGACTACAACGTCTTTTGGTTGGCTGGGTTGATGATTCTCTCTTACGTCCTTTTGTTTTCACAACATGGGGATCTTTAATCCTAATACTTGGTGTTCTTTCTGCTGTTTTCTCCATGGGTTCCAATCCACCATGCTTTCGCCAAATTTCCTCGGCCAACACACTCAACCTTTCGATTTCCTGCTTCACCAGCTTGTATCCTTTCTCCGTTTTTTATGCATACCGACATAGCTTGCCAAAGCTTCCATTTAGATTACCAGATCTCACCATAGCATGTAACTCTTCATTTTGCAGCTCTGGGTGGACTGATTGCACATGACACTCTTTCTTAGCATCCTTGGACCATCGTTTCACCACCAAAGAAGATGGAACAACTGACATGTTATTAACTTTCATCACAAAAAAACAATGACTGCATGGAATGCCTTTGCTCTCGAGAAGCTGACAAGAACACTCGATTCTCCTATCTGCTGGGTAGTAAACCACAATCCAAGAAGCATTAATGTTCGAATATTTGCTCACCTCATAAATGTGCTTCTCCCCATTCACCCTAGTCGACACACAATATAGCAATGGCTCCTCCTTAATCCTCTTCCGCACTTTAAAGAACATTTTGCGAGTATAAATTCTACCAAAATGTTCCTCAATACTCCGAAGATGTGTATCACACACAGGGAAGGTATCAACACTCAAAAATCCCTCCTTTGCCTCCTTGTTTCTCAACCTTCGTAGACCTCTATCGACTTGTACGAATAACTCATACAGTTTCAATTCCTATCCAAAAAACGATTCAAATAAGAGTTCATCCCTTCAACGCGTTGTGAACTCTTCATTCCAGCAGTGAACGTGCCAGAGAAAAATGCTTGAGCCCATTTATGTCGCTTCTCATACAATTCAGACAACCATTCATTGCTGCCTAACTGGAACTCTTCCATACCTTTCCTCAATACCTCCTCAAATTCATCAACCGAGTCAATCCGTTTTAACAATCTGTCAAATACTTTTAGAAACTCCTTTGGACTAACATTCGATTCTGCATTCCTTCTCAAGTGCCAGCAACAAATCCTATGAGAAGCACCAGGGATCAACTCCTTAATGGCCCTCTTCATTGACATACACCCATCGGTAATCACAACACTTGGGTGCTTACCTTTCATACACAAGAGAAAAGTTTTAATTACCCAATTGTAGCTCTCTACAGTTTCGTTGGGTAACAAAGCACACCCAAACACTGTAGTTGCGTGATGGTGATTCACCCCAACAAATACGACAAGAGGCATCTTGTATGCGTTTGTCTTATAAGTTGAATAAAAAACTAACACATCACCAAAGCAAGAGTAATCAAACCGGCAGGTGGAGTCGGCCCAAAAGAAATGTTTTAGTCTGCTATCCTCATCGAGTGTGAACTTGCAGAAGAGTTCTGAATCAATTTCATACTTAGCACGTAAGTATGCTAATGCAGACTCTGCATCACTATGCACTTCCAAATTCTTACCTCCATCCACGAAATTGTACAAATCCTTAAGAGTAAAACCGACGTTGTCATAGCCACCTACTTCATTTACCCTCAAATCCATTATCTGACTCGGTTTCACACCCACCCCTCGCAGTGACTCCACTTGTGCCTTATCACCCTCATTCAGTGACCGATGAGACCTTAAGAACTGCACTTGTTCAGGTCCAACTCTATCATGATTATGCTCGGAAACAAACTCCTCTACCTTGTACTTCCCATCTTTTTTATCAAATTTCACCTTGAACGAAGCAAGACATCCGAATCTAGTCACCGCCTTTGCTTCCCTCTTCCTATTTTCTCTATTCACATTTTCTTCAGTTCTGACTCCTTCTTTACAACAAACCCATTTTCGTGATGTCCATTTCCCATATTTGTTAACCTTCCTGTCCCTTTTTTCTGACACCAAACCCCATATACTTGCTATAATTGTTGTAAAAGTTATCAGCTTCATCAACAGAATCAAATGTTACCTCCTTCAAATCATGAAACCCCCAATCCTCTATGTTTCCAGGAACATTAACGTTCAAGAGCGACATCCCCGTATTTTCACGGGAATGACCAGTACTTTGACTTTGGGCAGCTGTATCAGCATTCTCAGTAAGTATGTCATGCTGAATATCATCTCCATGAGCCAAAGAGAGTTCTTCGGATCCTGCATACCAAATTCACTTATTACTTCACTTTAAAACAATAATGTAATCCTGATATATTGTATAGAGATGCATACCTTCCATTCAGGTTGCACTGTGTTCACTTTATCGCCTAGCCTCTCTATTTCAAACAAACCTTCAAGGATAAACACTACCCTTACCACCTGTCAAAGATTACAAAAACAGTATATGAACCGTCATTGCCAAGCTTACAAATTTAACTAAATGCCTAACTAATTTAATTAAACACCATCTTGTTTCTCATACACCAAACTATTCACATATCTATAAATCGGTACCCTGCCTTAGATCCATTGAACACAACTAATTTTTCATATCTACAAGAGAGAAGAATCACAGCACATACAAGCCAAAGGGGTTCATATTCAGGACACAGGGAATGGGAAAAGGGATAAGATCAACTGAAGATACGGTTCTGCTTCTTACATTGGCAGCAAACTTGTTCTCAAGGTTCAAACTCTATGCTAGATTGGCACTACAAGAGCTACCCTCAAAAAAGTTTGTGACTTGGAAGAGATTATTTCAAGACAAGAAGAATAAAGCAACGTGAACTTGTCAGCATATAGTGATAATGACATTCTAAATGTGCAGATAAACTTGACTGCAAAATTTTCTTAGTGGAAGATGTTGCTCATAAATGAAAGTTGGAATAAACGCCACTGGAACAACAGTTATAGCTGTTTGTTTATGCATAATTATACACACAAGTAAATGGTTACACAACCTTGCAAAAGATAACAAACGCTCAATCAAAGCAAAAATGGGTTACAGCCTAGCTATCCCAGTTCATCATCCATATCAATTACAGAGAGTTGTTCAAAATATACTACTATGCCACCACCGTCTCATGCCATTTTCCATGCCGAGTTTCTCATACTAACTTCTAATAAAAAAAGATTCCTCAATCCAATATGCATATCAATGTTTTCATGTTCCTCAATCCAATTTATATAATCAACCCATCTAAGCATATTAACCTGGTAACACCATCATCTCGGCTGATCCTAACGATCACAGTTACACTCAAGTTGCAAGCAAACCAAAGTTGATAGCAGACCTAAATTGGCAACTTAACATATTAAACACCATCTTGCCCACTTGCTGTATAAACGAGATGCTGTTATTAGAATGCAATTTCAAAGCTTAAAGGGCCAGTTTCAACAAGGATTCTAGCAAAACACATTATTAACAGGGGAATGGAAGGCCTCGTGGAATTTGTTTAGAGAAGGCCTTTGTCATAATAGGATAAGTTATCAATAGCTGTTTGATAAAATATAATGAATTGATGGTGGCCTCCTCACTCGACTGACATAGCTAGGCTCTGCTAATGCTTTATGTATCAACAAAAAAAAAAAGAACAAAGAAGCAGAACAGGGACAGAGCAACAATCATCATCCCACTCGGCTGACTTTGCTAGGCTCTACTCTTGTTTATGTACCAACCAAACTAGAAAAAACAAACAAACAAGTAGAACAGGGACATATCAACCAGTTCCAAAATCCATGACATAGCAGGCAGCAGTTCAGAGGCAAAAGGAAGCTAGACCTAATCCAGGACAAAAAAAGAGACTAATCATCGACCTAGTTTCTAAAAAACAAACGAATTGAATTACCTGAACCCTTCGGATTTGTTAGGCAATGTCTCTAGGCACCAAATAACTTCGAATTCCGCTTTGTCAACTTGACGGGTGCAGAGCGAGGGGAAAACGCATACCACTTTGACGGAGACAGAGGGCCTCCCGGTACTAAGGATTCGTCATTTTTTTTGCACCCGATGAATGGAGGAGGGGGAATACAATGAAGGAGTTTAGTGGAGGGTACGGAGTCCTAATCGGAGACAGTGGAGTTCGCCGTTTGGAACTACAAGAAATTTAGGAACAAAACGGCTCGAATCCGTGTCCTAGTTGCGCAAAATTACCTGAAAGCCTTTGGAATGCCGCTACGCACCTCCAAGGAACTTTGGATTCTGATTTCGCGCATCAATAGGGAGGGCTAAGAGCGAAGCGGACGATGCAGGGAGGGCAATTCTCTTTGCTTTGGCTTGGGATCGTGTGGTACGGTAATGGTGGAGCAGTCCGTGGGAGACAGAGGGCGGTCGGTACGAGGGAGACAGAGAAGGATTTTAGTGGGATCGGCGACGGAGAAGTTGCCGGTACTGCTTACCACAATACGTTGGAGAAAGAGAGCGAGGAAGATGACGAATTCCTCTGGAATTCGGTTTCCTTTTCTATTTTTTATCCCCAGAAAAACATATTTATTAGATTTTCAAATTCAAAATTTCTTAATGGAAAACAATACATATCACAGAAGGGAAGACGGAACCAAAAACCACCGTCAGTTAGCCGAATGACGGTTTGGCCAGTTTAGGGCCATCGGGTTTGGGTTCAGCTTTAATGAAACCACTCACTGCCACATCACAGCCACGTGGCCCAATCAGAAATCGCGGCACCGTAGTATTGGCCTTATGAACAGGCCCCGCCCAGACCCTGTGTTGGTCAGACCCACAACACAGGGCCTCATCTTTTGGGGGCCTCATAATCCATAAGCCCAGCGGAGTCAAAGCCAAATTCGACATCATAATCCGAGCCTGTTGGGCTGGCATGGTGGAGCTGCACCTCCTTGGGCTTTGCCCGACTAGAGAAAAAATAAACGCCAAAGGTTGACAGCCGCCACAATCGAACTATGGACCTCATTGTCCATGAAAAGGGATTTAACCACTGGGCTGGGAGTTATTTGATAATTTAAACTAATATTTAGAGTATTTAACGTCTCTCTTCATCTCTTTCTCCAAAATTTCTCAACTTTCCAAAATCATACAACTCCTAAATATTAATTATTCACACCCAATTATAATTAACTCCTAATCAATGTCTATCCCTACTATCACGGCTTCTAATGAACTTCTCTATAGGTTCTAACCCATCAATTATGACTACCTTGAGTCGTGGCGAAGTACGCAAGATCTCGTTGACTTGATCAGGAAGTGTGTGGAATTTTGTGCTCTGCTTAAACTGTCCAACTCTGTGTCAGCAGACAGTGCTAAGCAAAAGGTAGTTCTTATTACCTCAGAGACACACCGGAAAAGGAAAAGGGAATCAAGATCGAGATTAGAAATGGAACTGCGGAGATTGGGTATCAGTGAAGCTACGATTCCAACTTCCAGAGCTCGGTCACGCTCAGCACATTCGGTATAGGTTGGTTTTTCACCTTCTTTGCATGTGGCTTTTTTCACTCATGATTTATTCTTTCCTTGCATGGAATGTGCGTGGATTGGGTAATCCGAATAAAAGGGCGAAAATCAAAAGGCTTTTGAAGAGATGGAAACCATCGATTGTTGGCCTCACGGAAACTAAATGGAAGACTTGTGATTAAAGGTTGATTAATTCCATTAGGGGTCGCAAATCTAGTGGCTGGGTTGCCAAAGCTTCGTCTGGTGCTAGCGGAGGGATTGCCATCTATTGGGATTCCTCGATGTACAAGGCGTTGACAGTTTGGGAAGGGCGATTTTCTTTGGCTGTCCGTCTGCAGATCATTGAGTCTGAGTATATCATCTCCTTCCTCGTGGTTTATGGACCGCAGGATAAAGAAGCTAAACAGGATTTCTTGTCGGAAATTGAGATGGTTTGTCGCAAATACTTGGCTGCTTTATGCATCATTGGTGATTTCAACCTCGTTACGTCTGATGAGGAATTCATTGGATGCCCTAGAGATGCTGAGATCATTGAAGAGTTCAATAGCCTGATCAACATATGCAATCTTGTGGACCTCCCGCTTCAAGGCTCGAGATTCACTTGGAACAAAGGTGGATTGATGAGTTCGGCTTCTCGCATTGATAGAGCTCTAATTAATTCGAGCTTTGAAGGCCTCGTATCTCCAGTAGCTTTATTCACTCTTGATAGAGTAGAATTGGATCATAACCCGATTTTGCTTAAATGGGGCTCCAATGATCCCTTCAGACACCCCTGGAGATTCGAAAACAGGTGGCTTCGGGAGGAAACTTTCTTGCAAAGTCTGGTGGGTTGGTGGTCTGTTCCTTTTAGGAGGAGTAGTCATTTGTTCAAATTTGGGCAGAAGTGAAGAATGACAAAAAGCTTGATCAAACAATGGAACCACCTTCATTTCGGGAAAGTGGAGACTCGAATTGCATATTTACTTTCCAGAATTAAAAGAATTGATGAAATGGAGGAAAATGGACAACTTAATGAGGTTCTGTTTTCTGAGAGGGGTCTGCTAAAATGTGAGTTGGAGAAAGTGTTAATCATGGAGGAGATCTCATGGCGTCAACGATCAAGGGAAATTTGGTTACACTGGGGAGATAAAAATACTGGCTTTTTTCACAGAATTGCTACGGTTAACAGGTGTAAGAACAAAATCTGCAGATTGGTTATTAACGGCAGGGCAACAGAAGATACTATCGAGATTAAGGCAGCCTTTCTTAATCATTTTAAAGGCAAGTTTCTTGAAGCTGTGGATGATCGTCCCTTTCCGTCCAATTATAGGGCTGTTGTGATTTCCCCTGAGATGAATGAAGGACTTGTGAGACCATTCACGGAAAGTGAAATTTGGCATGTTATTAGGCAGTTTAATGGAAGCAAGGCGCCGGGTCCAGATGGATTTTCAATGGAATTTTAAAAAAAATCTAGGGGGATCATCAAATCAGATGTTATGAAGGCTCTCGATGATTTTTTATCTCACTGGCACACTCCCTCATTCGATAGCCCATGCTTTCATTTGCCTGTTACCTAAGAGAGATCACGTGGAGAAGGTTTCTGATTTCCGACCGATCAGTTTGCTTGGAAGCTTAAACAAAATCATCTCAAAGGTGTTGTTTAATCGTCTTCTACCTTTTTCGAACACTCTTGTCTCTGATTTTCAGCTTGCAGGAAAGAGAGGTAGAGTGATTCATGAGTCTTGACTCATTGCAAATGAGTTAATCGATAGCAGAAGGAGAAGTGGTAAACCAGGGTTAGTTATTAAGCTGGACATCGAGAAAGCTTTTGACTCTATTAGTTGGGAATGCATTGGCAATGCCCTAACTCACCTTGGGTTGCACAACAGATTTAGAAAGTGGATCTCTAGTTTGACTTCATCTTCGAAGTTGTTCGTTCTGGTTAATGGAGAATCCACCGATTTCTTTGGTATGACTCATGGGGTCAAACAAGGTGATTCGCTCTCGCCTCTCCTTTTCAATATCGGTATTGACATTCTCTCCTTCATTTTATGTGAAATCAACAGCGCGGGGCATATTTCTGGGTTTTGTGTTGATGAAGCAAATCGTAGAGGAGAGGTCACTCATCTACTCTATGCCGACGATGCAATTCTTTTCTGCGAAGCAACTGAATTGGAAGTGAGGAACATCTTGGCTGCCCTAGTTTGTTTCCAAGAGATTACTAGGTTATAGGTTAATCTTGACAAAATGAAGCTCTACCCGGTTGGTGAAGTTGCTAACATGGAAATGTTGGTTGAAGTTTTTGGTTGTGATTGGGCTTTCCTTCCTACAACTTACCTGGGTGTGCCGTTGGGTTGTCAATCCCCGCCATCTTCTCACTGGAATAATGTTGTGAGGAAAACATAAGCTAGACTTGGTGGACTTTGTCCTTTGTCCTTTGTTCTCTCCCCTTTTCGCTTTTTTTCTGCTGCCTGTTTTGCTTTGTGGACAGGCGACTGTAGGAGGACTTCTGCCTCTTTTCTTTTCTTTTCTTTTTCGATTAATAAAATTTATATCATCCTTAAAAAAAAATAATTTGAATTTCCATAGTTGTGATTATAATTCACCGCTTCATAATAGTTGTGGCTAATATATTATATTTACCCTTAGAATTATTAACCCACCCCTCCATAGATAGTCAGTCATTGGCAAATTTGGGGAACACAAAAGTGTGATCATACTTATGCTCATCTTCATAAGTTTTAAGTTGCCATAACGGATTTTCGATGAGTCAAGTCTCTTGGATCCCATTTTCCAGCTGTCGTGGTTCCCTTATTTCTTCAAGGTCAAACTTTAAAGAGGACTTATGTCGAACCCACGGTTAACAAATAGAAACCAAACTTTGAATGGACAACTATTTGCAAAATTAAGCAAGGCCTTAATTCACACTAAAGTGCACATGTTATTGCAACCTAGCCTTGCTCATAATTAGCGGATATATATATATATATATAATATAATAAAAATTTTGTAACTCTAATGAAAAAATAAAAAATTATGTGCTCAACAACGATGTTCATTATTATCTCAAAATGAACAGATGGCATTGTTAACCAAGTCTTGATTGTTAACGAAGTCTTGATTGGTTGGTGAGTCTCATTTTAAATTCAGTTTGAACCTTTACTTAGATCCAATAAGTTGTTTTGGATTTGCTATGATCATTCATTTTCTCATTAGAGGATGTCTGGCACCAAAATAAAGACATCTAAGTGTAAATATATTGTATTGAAATTGTGGTTAAAAATTAGTAAATTACCTATTGATTTTGTATTGAAATTATGATTAAAAATAGCATTTTGTGACTTTTCCAATACAACCTACAATTAGGTTTCCCAATCTTTGGTATGAACTTCAATGCGAAGCTAATAAGTTAATAACAACAACAAACAAAGCATTGTCGTAACTGAATTAGATTGGAAGTAAAAGAAGCTGCCCATGTACCAATCAATTGCATGACAACAAAGGACTAAACCAAACAGTAGAATTCCATTATTTGTGGACCTCACGTATCCTAAATCAATCAATCAGTCCTTTTGATTGTGAACTGAAGACAACAAACCAAAGGCGGCTGATAAAAACTTCAGAAGAATTTGATTGAAGAAGAAGTATAGAAACAAAGGATGGAACGGAAGAGAAGTTGAAGGCAGGCAACTAATTACGTACCCAACGCAGGCGGGGAATTATAATAAGCTTGATCAGCCGCCAGAGTTGGGAGAAGGTGGGAAGGGAAAGTAGCAGGAGTCGGAGAGAATATAGCTGACGTGAGTAAGTTAATAGGGCGCACGCAAGAGATAATGTGGGTCGCCGCAGTAGAAAGAAACCCGAGTGAACAGTAATCCTTTATGCCATCAATCCGGAGTTTTCCGTCATTTTCGTAAGGAACAGCAATGACATGGTTTAATTACTTGCGCTTTAATAGATTAGAAGATTAGATTTTCGTAAGGAACAGTAATGACATGGTTTTTTTTTTGTTAAGGATGATATAAATTAAAAAGGAAAGTGGCAACAACCCAGAAAGTACACATACACGGAGGTGGGGAACCCAAATGCGAGATTCCAAAAAAAGAAAAGGAAAAGGAAAGGAGTGAACCCCTGCACAAACATCCCACGATGAAACTGGGTGGAGATGAACTGAAACAGGTCTTGAAGAAGCAAATTGACATAGTAGAACCCCAAGTGCAGAACCGCAGGGATGTTTGCATCCACATTCAGTTGCCCTGTAGCAGACTCTGTCTAGGGGAAGAGATTAACCTGCTTTTCAAAGTTTCCATCCAGGCCTTGGTCTCTTGCCTGCCAACTTTCTGAGCTGCGGATAGCCAGCTTGCGATTGCGCAACCGATTCGATAAGATGTAACACGTGATGATGCAGCAATTCCCTTGAAGATTCGGGTGTTTCTTTCTATCCAGATATTCCAGCAGTAAGCGTGAAGAAAAACTTTGGTGCACCATTGACTAGAGTTTGCCGGCTTTTGACAGTACCAATTGTAGATCCTTGATGCCACTACGGGAAAAGTGGCTTTATGCAACACTCGTCCTGCAACACTTATTAGAAGTGTTACATAAAATAGACTTACACAACACTTTGATTATGTGTCACATAATACATATTTTATGCAACACAAATTAGCAAAATCAATTTTTTTGTTGCATATCTCTAGTAATATACAACACTTACCCAATAAAATTAGTTTTGTTGTCTATTCTAACATTTTAGGTAACACTTGATAAATAAAAGTTACATAATATAATGATTTATAGTTTTGATTATTAATTATAGTAAATAAAATAACTAGAACTCTCGCTATGGTTTTCTTAATAAGCAACTCTCACAATGGTTAAAGAACAAAAGAAAAAAGAACATTCACTACTTAATACTACTTCACAATTATTGAAAAATTAAAAATTTCAACTCCCTTTTCAACATTCGTATTTTGTTTCAGGGACTTTTGTTAAAGTTAATAAAAGAGAAGTTCGATTAGTAAAAATAAAAAAATGTGCACGAAGGTTATTGTAACACCCAGGACCTAGTGTTTTATATTTAAAAATTGCCCCTCAACTAGTTGCAGCCATCAAAACTTAAACTAATAACCTAAACTGATGCCTTCCCTAGCCGATCGCTTTACCTATTGGCATCTTCCTCCACTCCTTATAATTAACTTAACCTAAACCTAAATCTAATCGTCGAGAAAATCCTTTTCGTAACAAGAGCAGCCGCGCTAACCCTCGCATCGCGTCCCTCTCTCGATCGTGAATCCATCCACGACTAACTATTCTTTTCCTTCTCATCATTCCATCCCTGCAACAAAACCAAACCCATCGTTGGAGGAAGACTGGAAGAGCATTGATGAGGGAGCGGTAGCCGACGTGAGCTGGAGTTAGTGGAAGCGATGGAGTCCTAGAAATAAATGCCCGTGAGTGGATAGGTACCACTACAAACAAAAATGGACAAAGGGAGCAACCAGGGAGTTGTGGCCGACCTTAAATAATTATGTATTGCGGCTACTGTGAAATTTTGGTTCAAGAATTTTGATTTGAGCATAATCGTCTAATAATGCGTGAGCTGTTTGGGAAGAAACCAGGAGAATCAAATCAATAATGAAGGGGGAATTGAGGGTTCGTCCTGAAGTTTTTCGTCGCCTCCTTATGACAACACAAGACACTCAGTTTGCATAGCTGTAGGCCTAACACAATTACGAGGATTAGCGTTACATAGGGGCTCACAGCAGAACCTATTGATAAATAGAGTAAGCCTTTTGCCTTCATACTATAATCTCCACAACCTTTTTTCAATTGGATTTGGATTATTTGGGTCCTTCAGTTTATTGAAGTCAAAGTATAGCTGTTTTTTCAATAGGCTGGACAATTTGTGTTGTTCAAAATTGTGACGAAACATATTAGATCATATGTCAATATATATGTGGATTACATCTTTTATATGCTGATGTTAAAATAAAATTGGCTTCTTGTGAAAGAAAACTGTGCAGCGGAGCATCATGTTGTTTCTTACCAGTGAAAGAAAGAACGTTGTGGCTATACGTGAACTCTTCAGAGCTAAGTCCCGGTGGAAGATGCTTTTTCGGGTTTTAGTACTTCATGAGAAAGTCAAAGTTTGAGAGTTAGTGATGATAGGAAAGTTTTTGCAGTGGGCAATTCATTGATTGCTATTATTGCTTTCATTCTTTCTGTTTGCATATGTATAGCTTTTCTCAATCTCATAGTGTCATAGTGTAGCAAGAATCACAGTTACTTATTCAGACATATAGCTTTTATACTTGTTTTAGGAATTCTTTTGCAGATAGATCGCCAGAGTTTTGTATATATGAATGGGAGGATCATATGTATTCTTTATTTATATTTATGCACAAAACTTGTAAGAAGATGTGCTTTAATGATGAACCAGATCGCCACTAATGTATACTATCTTTTTATAGTGTACAATTGTTATAAATATTGCATCATAGACAAAAACCTTCATCACAAAAATCGGTTTTGTTACAAAGGCACCATAACCAAAATTATCTCCTTGTCACAAAAACATGCTATTGTGATGACAATATCGTCACAAAAACCTGCTTTTGTGATGACAATACAATATAGAAAGACACATTAGTGACAACTTAAATTGGTGAGAATTGAAATATATATTTGGTGTCGATACAAACTTGTCACAAATGTGTAGTAGTTGTTACTAGGGAAAGTTGTCACAGTTGGTTAATCTTATATGACCACACAACTTGTCACGAATAAAATATAAACATGTTGCTTATACTTGTTAGAATGTGTTGCGTAATCTTTTGAGGTGTTGCCTAAAATAGTGTTGCCTAAATAGTATACATATGCAACACATAATTTTAATGTTGCCAAAAAGCAAAAAAAGTGTTACTTATTACTTTATACAACACCACCTATAGGGGTCACTACAAAAAGTGTTGCATATCAGTTATGCAACACTTTTGCTACTTTTTGCAACACATTTTATGTGTTGGGTAAAGCTTATTTTCCTGTAGTGTGCAATGTTGTCACTAGCATTGACCCTGATTTCGGTTTTAACAAATGCGCTCATGATCCGCCAGACTTCCATTGAATAGTTGCAGCTGATAAAGAGATGATTGGGGTTCTCCTCTGCCTTTTCACAAAGAGAGCACCTGCTTGGTAGCTGTATCCCTTTCTTCTTTAAGTTGTCATGAGTGAGGAGTTTCTTGTGAAAGACGATCCATAGGAAGGAACAGATTTTACTTGGAACTGTTGGCTGCCATACTACCTTGTAGGGAAAGTCTTCACTCCCTGAGAACTTCGCTGCTGCAAGATGATCATACGCCGATTTGACAGTAAAACCAGCAGCGGGATCAGGTAGCCACATTAACCTTGCTGGCCCTGCAAGAAAACTTGATAAAGACAAATTCTCAAGTAAATTCATTAAGCTCACTCTCTCCCTCTCAGCTCCCCCCTGAGAACAAATTTTAAAGGAATTTCCCACACCAAGTTCTGCTCCTCTCTAGATAGGTAATCCGCCACACGGGAACTCGGAGATTCTGCAGCAGCCATCACACGCGGAAACTTTGTCGCTAGGCATGTACCTTTGATCCAGTGATCGTGCCAGAAGGACGTCCATGAGCCACTACCTTGGTCAATGACAGTCGTTTGCCTGAAAATTGTCAGCAACTTCATTATCTGTGACCAGGGGCTACAACCTGCTCCTCCATTGATCTCTCCTGAAATCCATTCGGACATAGCATTCGGGAACTTCTCTGCAGTAAGCTCTCTCCACCACGTATTTCTTTCCATAGCAAACCTCCATAGCCACTTTAAAATGAGAGCCTGATTGTTGATTTCCAGATCACGAATGCCCAGCCCCCCTCTATGCCTTGCTGTTTTGCATAGCTCCCATGAAACTAGGTGGAATTTTTCATTATCCTGTGTTCCGGACCAAAGGAAGTCTCTTTGAATCTTTTCCAATGATCTGGCAATACCTTTTGGGATTAGAAAGAGAGAGGATGTGTATATGTTTTGACTTGCCAATACTGCGTTAATCATCACAATCCTTCCCACGATAGAGAGAAAATTACCTTTCCAACTCTCGAGCCTTCTCTGCAGTTTGTTGATGATAGGATTCCATATATTAGGTGAAGAAGCAGGGGCTCCCAGTGGTAGTCCGAGATAAGTTGTGGGAAGAAACTCCCAATCACACCCAAATAGCTCAGCCAGCCTGTCCAAGTTATCAACCTCCCCTACCGGAAAAATTCTTGACTTGCCAAGATTAATTCTTAGTCCTGTAATGCTTTGAAAGCATACAAGTGCTGCCAAAACGTTCAAGACCTCTGCCTCATTATCTTCGCAAAAAATGATTGCATCGTCCGCATAAAGAAGGTGAGTCACCGCTCCTCGACGATTTTGCTCATCAAAGTAAAAGCCAGATAGGAAACCTGCTTCACTTAGGTTGCATAATATGAAAGACAGGATATCCATCCCTAAGTTGAAGAGAAAAGGTGATAAGGGGTCACCTTGCTTTACACCTTTTTGCATGCCAAAGAAACCCACCGCTTCACCATTAACCAAAACCGAGAGTCTCGAGGAAGTGACCGTTCCCCTGATCCACTTTTGGAACCGTGGATGTAAATTCATGGATTTGAGAACTTCAAACATACACGCGTAGAATCAAAGCGTAAAAGCGTAAGTTTTTGACGCATACTGAAAAATAACTAAAAATCTATTAAGTAGGACATATGCAATGCAAAATATGAATGCACAGAATTTAGATAAGTTAATAAATACATGCGATTCATGTTTAAAGTAGAGGAACTTATAGCATCTTAATAATAAGTTCGTAAAAATAAATTTTAACGATAAGTCACTTTTCCCTCTATGCTAATGAATTTGGGAAAACCCTAGCTGGTGAATTATATTACTCTATTGAAGTAGAATGCATCCAAGTACCTAGTATGTATCTTTTAATCTCAAATGTATCATATTGTTAGTGATTTACTTTAAAAATATACTTTTTATAATTAATTTCATTAAAAGAATACTCATTTAGTGAACTAAAAGCGTAAAAACGTAAAGCGTTTTGGTGAACTAGAACCGTAAAACCGTAAGTTTTTAAGCTTTAAAGCGCAATTTAGTCCGATTTTATACACTTAAGTTTTTATACCCCCAGTTGATTGTATCAAAAGCCTTCTCAATATCTAATTTGATTACCAGGCCGGATTTACCACTCCTTCTACGGCTATCAATCAATTCATTGGCAATGAAACTAGCTTCATGGATGACTCTGCCTTTTGTCCCTGCAAACTGATACTTTGACACTGCATATCTCATAATGGGCTGCAGCCTGTTAAACAGAAGCTTGGATATTATCTTGTTGAGGCTGCCTAGTAGACTAATAGGCCGAAAGTCAGAAAAATCCTCCACCGCATCTTTTTTTGGCAGCAAGCAAATGAATGAGTGAGCAATCGACTGCGGGAGATCTCCTGAAAGATAGAAATCATCCAAAGCCTTGATTAAGTCATGTATGACATGGTTTAATTACTTGCTTTTTAATAGATTAGATAGATCATAAGATTATTGGAAAAGAAAAACATAGTGATAAATACGAGTCCTAATACAGTATGAAAATCAAATATCGAAAATTCTAGCAAATTCTTTCTAGTTTGTTTTGTCCTTTGGCTGGAAACCCTACAACAAAAGGGTCCCTAAACGCCCTTCTAGATATTCCTCAATGTCCCGGCTATTCATGGAAGGTGAGAAGAAGATGAGTAATCATCTCCTTCCGGAAGAATTAATGCCTTTTTTTTCTTCGCATTGGAATTATTTCAAAATTCCCATGGTAAGGAAGAAGGGGGGAACACTCACACTTGGAGATCGAAGAAGTTCTTGGAAATCCTGCAATATTCATTAGTTCTTTTTCTGAAAGATGGTAAGAACTAGGGGTGTTAGTCGGTGCGGTTTCGGTTTAACCGCACCGAAATATCGGTTAACCGCAACCAAAATTGTCTCAAGATCGCTAACCGAAACCGAAACCGACAGAGACTTCGGTTAACCGAAAACCGCAAACATCGGTTTCGGTTTTCCATTGCGGTTAACCGAAACCGCAGGTTCTGGTTCACTTTCTCGGTTTTCGTTCAGAAACCGACCACCCAAAACCGAATTTCAACCACCTTTTTTAATGATTCACCCTCAATTTTGAGTGACCTGCTTTTGTTTCAGCTTCTATAATCACACACCATAAAGTCATCTAAATCAATTGAACATAAAGCCTAAAGCAACCACACAATTCAACCACAACTCCACAACATAAAGTCTACATGCCCACAATTCAACCACAAGTCACAATCACAACTAGACACAAATAACAAGTTCATTATCTCCAAATCATCAACCTAAATGATACGAGGATCTCGCTCCAATTCATCTAGCCCATAGTCATCATTTACTCCAAGATCTTCATCTAGTCCATAGTCATCAACCTAAGGTTCACTCTATCGAGTGCAAAGGGGAGTTAGAGAGGGGTGACTTTCGAGTTCTAACTCTTAAAAACATTTGAGATTCTTGATGGAGGGTTGTTTGCAATAGGTGAGAATTGGGATGTTTGGAATTGTGACTTTGATTGGTTTTGAATCTTACAACTTTTTCCCTTAGCCAAATTAAAAAACCATGTAGTCACACTAGTAGGCGGTTATCGGTTTTCTTATCGGTTAACCGCTAACCGATTAATCGGTTAGCGGTTAACCACTAACCAAAATACTACTAACCGAAACCGAAACCAATAAGGAAGTAGCGGTTATCGGTTAACCACTAACCGACTTTATCGGTTCGGTTATCGGTTAAAACCGATAACCGACTAACCGTTTATCACCCCTAGTAAGAACTTCGTGCTCAAACCGCAATAACCACAAAGTTACACATCAAAGTTATGATTAGTGATGGCGCAATAACCACAAAGTTACACATCAAAGTTATGATTAGTGATGTCAATTGGGCAGGGCAGGGCAAGTACTTTTTTATCCATGTTTCGCCCCATACTATTACGGGTCGGCGAGGTGGGTTGACCCACTTAGGGCTGGCTATTTGGTCCGGGACTGTTTGGTTTTACCCGAAACCGGACCGTATAACCCGGACCGGGACCGGGCTGGGACCGGATAGCAAACAATCCAATCTCATATTCGGGCTTAGAATTGAGGTAAAAAACCGGATAAGAGACCGGATAAGAAACCCCCAACACCTAAAATCAAGATCAAATTAGGACCGGACCGGATTGTATCCAATCCAATCTTTGGTCCTTATATTCCTGAAAGGACCGGACTGGGACCGGATCAATTTGGTCCAATTTAACCGGACCGAACCGTATAGTCACCCTAGACCCACTCTTATAGATTATTTGAAAAAAATACACGCAAAATTTAACTTGTTACGACAAAATGAAGGGGGAAACGCTCTATGAATGAAAATAGTGATAATAGAATGAGTATATTAAGTCTAACTAGTTGAAAGATAAAATCTAATTAGCTGGAAAAAAAATCAAAATATGAGAAATATAAATAGATACTTATAAGAAATTGAGATAGAATGATCCAAGAATAGGGCATGACGAGTCAGAAGTAGATACTCATTCCCGTCTTATCGCAGATCAGATCGAGTAATATTTCGTCCCTGCTTAATCCCCAGACTTTCCTCGTTCGATTTTGTCTAGTTGCTTTCTTTTTGTCACTATATTTTCTTATTTTGTCTCTCTTTTATTCGATATTTCCTCCATATGTGATAAATGGTTCTCATACATTGTAAGCATTTGTCCTCTAATATATTTTTCTACTTTCCTTTTTCGGTTAATAAAATGTTTCAAAATTTAAAGAAAAGTATTGAAAATATGCATTAGACACAAAATGCCACAATAAAAAGGTCATGCATCAAACATCATCACACAGCATCCCGTACAAGAAGTAATTGAGCTTAATGAAGGCATCTGAGATACCGTCATAAAATTTACCAAAAAGCTAGATCAAGTCATCACATGATAAACCAAAGAAATAGGTTGCTTGCAGTGCCTTTGATTTATCTTTATAGAACCATCAATAGGGACTATGGTTCCTCCACTGGGGTAGGTAGGTTACATCCGGTTTGCATTTTTGAGTCACTTGAGTTACGGTTGAATTGGATGATGACTATTGCCAGCTTTCTATCTTCCGAACCGGTTGGAATAAAGATGAATGTATAGGAGAAGGTTTTGCTGGATCTTATACCACTCTCTACACGCCCCCTCAAACGAAAATCAACTCATGGGTTTGAAGTTTGTACAGGCCCAGCATACCATGTGCTTGAAAGACAACGGTTAATATTGGGGGTCGTGAGGACTTGAACACGTGACCTCACGGACAACCAGCTCTAATACCATGTCATAAACCAGTTGGTCCCAATAACTCGAGTTGTTGGGAGAAGATTTTGCTGAATCTTATACCACTCTCTAATACTTTTCGTATTAGCGAAGATAAGCTTAGACTTTGGGGAGAGAAGAACAAGGTATTCCGCGCATAGTTTGGTAGGAGTTCTCGCCAAGGTTGTAAGGTTCTATGAAGTTTTGTCATGAGGAAGGGAAACAGGGCCGGAGCTACAGCTTGTCTCGGGCCCCTCTGAGAATTATAAAAGTTACGTGTAAACTTTACGGTCGCCTTAAAATTTTCGTATAAACTAATGGAATATTATAAGTTGTTAAAGGCGCAATGAGATAACATACTAAGAGCTGTAGCCTAACGTTTAAGGAGTTTAGCATTCATGGCAGGTCGGATGTTGGGTGTTTCAAGGCTTGTTGCCAACATTTTTTATTTAAATGAAACGATTTTGGTAAAACTACATAATTCTAAAGTAGGATGAGTTATACAAGATTGAAATGCATTATTGGTTAGTTTGTTTATTTTCTAATCTATATTGAACTTGTCACAGTAGAAATTGTAGTTTAGTTATAGTTTTGAGTAAAAATACGCCATGTTACACGACAGTCATTTTTCAATTATGAAAATAGAATGTATTACTGTTGGAATGATTATTAATTTGTTTATATCTATTGTAATTTGTATAGAACCTGTCATTCTTTAAATTTTTAGATTAAATAAAAATTTGAGTGACTTTAATCATCTTAAAATGTCGTGATCATAATATTAAAAACAGTTATTTTTAATTACTTAGATAGTTTTAAAATCTTTTTGCGGTAATTGTCCGAAACTCCGACCCCCGAACGTCATATCCTGGCTCCGCCCTTGATGGGAAATGTTGTCGCTCATTCTTTGGCCATCATTCTGTGTTTCTGGATGTCCTTGTCTATAGATACTAGTAAGGAAACCCGCGCTCCGCGGCGGGGAGTTCGTATTGGAAAAATGTGGAGTTTGCTATGGGAATTGACATATTTGTGTGCCCATGAGTAGATTGAGTAGAGAACATCCGATTTAATAAAAAACATATGATTTGTACATGTATAAATTTGCACTGGAATTAAACATTAGGTACATAATATTATTTTGTATTGCAAAGGGGGTGTTGCCATACTAAAGCAGCAGTACATATTAGTTGCTGTCAAATTGATTAATTACTGTTTTGCATTGAATGTGATGTAAAAGAGTGTCATTTGATGATGGTGGGGCAACTGAAAGTTATGTAAATGCTTGTTGGAAGTGGTGGAGATGTTGACATTGTCCCCTTAAAAATGCAGTATAAAAGTAGTGCTAATTAAGGAGCCAGAAGAGTTGGAAAGCAGGATCACATGTTATGCAAGTATTCACAGAGTAGAGGCAATATGGTAGATAGGTGATAGCAAAAGTCTTGCATGTTAACATTTGTTCCCAGACTAATGAAGTAGAAGTTTTTTGTTCGGTAATATCTTAAGACACTTTTTATTTCACAGGTAGGGTATTTTTTCATGGACACCGCTAATCTATGCTGGTGAGAATCCACTGGCGTGGATGATGATGCTGCTGGGTGGGTGATCCGTGTCTGCGTTGCAGTTTGCTTGGGCTGTTGTTGAAGCTGGTTGTGCCCGACTACAGAAAGGATAGTAAACTCCGGGGGAGTATGAGGCAAATATCCAGGCTTAGGGAGTTGAACGTCATAATGAAGCATGCGGAACCAGTACTGTCTCCCACCTCTAAATGGATTTTGTAGCTGGAAAAATGTGTCAGAAATTAAGGGTTCAATTGATTTTGGAGCTCGTAATGGGAAAAAACTGTTTGATGCTAAACTGACCAATTTTGGGTTTCCTGAGGTATCAATTGGCCATGCTCTTCACACCAAAAAGCAGCACTACCTGGAAACTCCGTAGCTGTATTAGAACAAAATGCACATCCTAAGTAAAACCATGGTCGTGAAGACTCTGCGGAGAAAATGTGGCGGAAATGGTTAGTGTAGTATGATTATGGGATCAATTCGAGTTCAATTGTTATAAGTTAATTAATTAGAACCTACAAAAAAGGCTCTGTGGTTAGAAACAAATTCGCAACATCGGGTTAAACTCGCTTTAACTGGGTCGAGGGAATGATGATAAAACTCGCCACAAGATCCCAAAACAGGAACCCAAAACATTTGCAAGGTCGACACAACGAAAAATTTGCAAGGAAAGACCAATCAAACCCGTGTTGAATACGGTTGAATACAATTCGGTAACACAGGGTTCAATTCGCTTTAACCAGTTCGACATTAGGTCGAAAGTAATGGACATCGACTTAAGCTTGCAAAACTCATTGAGCCAAAATTCGTCAACACCGGGTTCAACTTGCTTTAACCGGGTCGATGTAGGTCAAATACTGATTGATTTGGGTTCAATATGGATTCAACGGTCATAATTTAATTAATTAGAACCTTAATGTAAAGAACTCTTCCAAGTTTTGGTTAATTTAATAAATTTAAGCGTGAAAAACTCATTGTTGAGGCAAAATTCGGCAACATCGGGTTAAGCTCGCTTTAACCGGGTCAAAGTAGGCGGAATGTCAATTTATTTGGGTTCAATTTGAATTCAATTGTCATAAAAGAATTAATTAGAACCTTAGTGCAAAAAGGCACCACAAACTTTGGTTAATTACAGAAAGAAACCCCTTGTGAAGGGACACTATGCAATATTAACTTGGCTACTTGTTCTCTTATAGAGATAATAATAATAATAATAATAACTCTGGAAACCGCGTTCCGCGGCGGAAATTTTAAGTTTGCCAACAAATTTAACTACATGTTCATATGTGTAAACTTAGTTGCATCCTTTTATTCCAATTTGATAACAAATGTTGGACACAGATGGTAATAATCTAGTGTAAGTTGCAAGAGAATTGCACTGGAAAGATGGTTACGTGGCTGAGCAATAATTCATTCATGTTTTGCTATGAAACGATAAGCTAAAAAAAATGTAATATCCAAATCGAGCTCTACCTGCATGCTATATCACAAAAGTAACATGGGTAATGTGAATAAAATGCAGAGTCAGTGAAATCGACAAAACAAACTAAACAAAAAATGTAAAAGTAAGACCAAAAGATAATCCTTCCCAAATGAAAGAAGGACACCATTGTCAACTCAGACCTCAACTTTGCACAAACCAGATTCCATAGACTAAATAAATCTAACAAAAAAACACATAATATAAATTATCTGTAAACAGGAAAATCCGAAATTGTAGCAGTCTAAAAGTCACCCAAATCCGTGGAATTTGAGTTTCCCCATTGAATCCTCACTGTTTCCTTGCTCCTGTTCGCCATTCAATGGCTTGTCATTCTTTCTATTTTGGCTTCTTCTTTTGTATCGTCCCCTTCCTCATGAGAAAAGAACACTCATAAGCTATATTCGAAATTGATTTCCACTACTATTTCGTAAAAGAAAGACTGCTAGCTAAATTTAGAATGAGGTTAGTTCAGAACAGGTAAAATAATGCATCATTGAAACCTCTAACAATCTCCCAATCACAAGCATGCTAACACCATCTAACATTGCTAAAAAAAACTCATTTCAATCTCGATCATTCATGTCTATATGATATCCTAGATGCTTAAGGTTGCTAATACGCAGCAAGATAGAATGTTGGGTTCCAAATGGCTAAAAACAACCGAACAAAAATCTTGAAAACAAATTAAACAAAAGAGAGCATAAATTTGCTCCCCTTCGTCCTACCTATGTATCTTGTTTTAGACACTCTTTTATGAAACTGAGGTCGCAAACACTTCTATAATTAATTGGGGTAAATAGCATAAGAGAAAAGAGTTGTACCATCAAGTGGCACAGAGAAATAAAATCAAAATAGCGGGGAATTTAGACACCACCGTCAATCATATTTAGCTAAATTTAAATCCAAGGCATGAAATCTATAATCTAATGAAACAAAACATACAAAGGTACATGTAAAATAAAAAAAGAGGATTGCTTTGATTGTAAAAAGTATTTGATCCAAAGCAACTGTTAGACTGCAAGTCAATCTTTCTTCTGAGTGGCTGCATTAAAAGCAGCTAAAAAACTCGAGAGTTTGGAATCAGAACACTACCTTGGGTTACAACATTTATGGAAACTGGATAAATCAACTCTGCTCATGCATCTCAGATCCATTAACACCAAGGCACGCCTTAACAAAGAACAGTGAGACATCAATTAACAGAAGGGCAATTATTGCAGAATGGCAGTTAGCATCCGGCAAAAGTCTGGACTTTCACTAATTTTTGAAAATATGGTCGTGTCTTTGCACACCAGAGTACGAATCAGGCGACTAAGAAGAGGTAAACTACACAAATCAAACTCAATAAGGCAAAAAAATTATCCTGACTATGAGAAATCTCAGACACTACTTCAAAAGGTCGCTTAATCTAAATCACCACAAGTCTAATTTTTAGTTATGGATAAACTTACATTCAGAAAGCATGCAAGGATAATAATACTATAACAGATAAAAAAAACATACTGAATCAGGTCAGATTGAATGGTCTAACTTACTTATATCGGATCCTGCAACATTACGGTTGCCCGGATTTGTACTGTAACATGTACATACCCAAAGACAACCTAATCTCAATCACAACCCCTAGAAAAGCACCACTACATATTAAAAACCCTGGCTAAGCCTCACACTAAGTAGTTACAAAAAGGGTGAGATGTATACTGCATATACTGAATGGATTACGCCAGCCACTGGAGTTCATGGTAGATCCAACCATTATCGTTTGCACCAATTTACATTAGAGAGAAGCATATTCTCAATACTCAGAACGAAGATGAACCAACTGATAACTCTATCCTGATAGCCTCGGCTAAATGTGGTGATCTACTGGGTATGACTCTTAAAATGCAAACACACTTGCATAAGCAATGACAATAGGTTGAAGGAAGGAAATACATGGCAAGTAGGAAAATAACCAGGAAGGAGAAGAAGAGAACATAATCTACGTGGAATTCCACTATAGGAAAAAAGGTCAACCTCTGACCTGACCTCTTCTTCGTGTTCTCTCAACAGAAATTGCAACTCAGAATATGTCCCAAACTCGAGATTATATATAAACCAATGGAATCTGAAGACAGAAAAGGTAAAAAAGACAAGCTCTGTATCTTGAATTTGGAATTGAAATGCATACCATATTATACAATCCATGTCTCTGATGGCAATAATGTGTAGGAGCTTTCCACCCAAAAAAAGATAAACTGCAGTTATGCTAGTAGAGCAATGAAATATAAGGAGAGTAATTCCAGAAGTAGACATAAGATCATACTTAACCATTTTGACTGTTTGAGCAAATTCCAAATATAAAAGTTTACTCATTATATGTTATCTAGCTAGATAAAGCAACATCGGAAGACGGAGAAGAGGAAGAGTGCATTACCTTTCTGTGGTTTCTTCAGAGTTACAGATTAGCTGAAAGATCCATCATACATCAGCCGATCGATCCCACCATGGTGCATCTTTTCCCCAATGGCAAATCATGCATCCACTGATCTAATATCTTTGATTCGAAATTTTAGTTGCATTCCTCAGACCCGGTCTCACAGAAAATATCCATATGCTTGGAAATGAAACCAACGATGGAGAATTAGTACTCAACCCAAGTTAAGCAAGCAAAATTTGTATATTCCAACATAGAATATGAGAGACAATAAGGAGTGGAAGTGTTGACCTGCAAGGGGCGAATTATGTATGGGTGGCATAGAGAAGGAGCAGAGAAGACCGGCATTGGCTCTGGCCCTTATGATTGAATCAAAAATTGTGCTTCCCTCTTGAAATAGTGGTTACTCCAGTGACAGATGGGGAAAACATAATCTCATTTTCCTTCATTGTACGACAATTGCTCTTCCTTCCTGAAAGGAAAGGGATATTTCATGAGTGATGGAATCAACAAAGAGTAGACTGGTCGAAAGAGGCACACACGGAACAAAAGAGATAATGCCTACATTGATGCTTTCCCATCTCCTTAACAAAGCAAAAAGGATATGCAAGTATTCAATTAATTGAGCAAAATTCAGAAAATAGAGGCTATAGAATCCAAACCCACCAAATAGATTGTATGTGTTAACTTTACAACTCTAAAATCAATCCAAGTCTCACGTAAACCAGTGTATAGAATGACCGATCTGTGAAACATCTGGATGTAAAACCACTATGATTATGATGTTATAAGACAAAAAAAAAAAAAGCTAGCGAGGGTAATAAGGAATGTCATAAAGGCCACACATAAAAATAGATCAATGTTGATATACCAAGGTTCAGAGCTTCGAGCATTTCTATCCAAGTCATTTCCAACACATATGTCAATAGAGCAAGCATGATGCGAGGTAGAACTGTACCTATGACACTAAACTATATGACTCAAAAGCTTTTCTTAAGCTTTAATCTGTTGGATGGTATCGAGCTATGACCAAATACTGATTCTACTACTTAAAAGAAAGAGGTATCAGACGACGGTATATTTAGGAAAGCTGGGGTAAATGAATTGAGTTAACAAATTATGATAGTTTCTGTAAGTCCCTAAAAGGGAAAGAGCGGGGCTGAAAATACTCTCTAAGGATTTGCAATTAAATAAAATTGAACTCACAGGCGCAGAGCAAGAACAATCACCTGAAACCAAATAGCAAATCTGTACGTAAAAGTCCATCTTCTCTAAACCAAGAATATTTTTCCAAGTGATAAACTACAAACTTCATACATTAAGACATCAATCAAATACATAGAGTCATCTAGACCTCCGATGAATGTGAAAATGAAGACACATTTACTGTCCATAAGCGCAAGTTTACATCATTAGTTCTAAATGTATTCAATGCAAATGCATAAAGGCTATAGCGATGGAGATCGAAGCAGATTCCAAAAAATTGCAGATTCTCAACAATAACGATTCAGCA
Organism: Linum tenue; assembly: GCA_946122785.1. Lineage (NCBI taxonomy): Eukaryota > Viridiplantae > Streptophyta > Magnoliopsida > Malpighiales > Linaceae > Linum > Linum tenue. Next base: position 69,250,650 of record CAMGYJ010000009.1, on the reverse strand, counting down.
TCGGACATATAATAAACACAAAGCAATTTTCCTAACTATTGTTCCACAATTGCAGGTTCTCGTAACCACGTTGTTTAGGATGCATCTTACAAACACTTGAATCTGAAAATCAACAAGAGAACAAAAGTTTCAAAAAAGAAATCAGATTATTATCGATGCCTACAGGGGTTACCTCTAATCTGTTGTGCAACACTCCAATATGCAAGCACACAAATAAAATGCAGAACAAATTTGTAATGATCAAGTGGATCATCATTCTAAATAAAAATGATGTCCAATGAAACTCTTCATTATGATTGGATTCGAGAGTGTCGATTGGGAACATATCTTTTATGGTAGGAGTATTTATGAACAATAGTACCAAACTATTTTCACTCAAGAGCTACTCATAAAACTGAGCATAGACCTAATTGCCCACAAATTGGAAACTACAGAGGGTAGAAGAATGAATTACATGTACCTGTCGATCCCCTAGTCAACCTTCCTTCACTCTGCTGATCACGACATATTCCCTCTTCGAGTCTGCTGTTGAGCTGCAGTATGGAATGGGTTCACTTCCCCCATCAGCAATGGTGACTTCTTTCTCTTGCCCTGGGTCTGGGTGAAAGCAATAAAAAAAACATATAAGAATCATATCAAAGAAAGGTCAATTCCAGAATATAAACAGAACCGAACCCCAAAAAGAAGAAGCTTACCTAATTGCCTCTGATGCCTTTGGAAATCTACATTGACGACAACTCCCCCCTTATCCTTCTCTTGTCCAAACTAAAAAATCCAAAGAGAAAAGTCTGATTAGTTTAGTAGGAATCGATGAGAAAAAAATCGAAACATACAAAAATCAGAAAAGAAACAAATCCACATTAAAAACTTACCTTGCACACTGTTGATAGTTGTCCCACCGGTAGCAGCAGGCTATGTTTCCTCTAGCGGCAAGAGAAGGATCTCATTATGCAGCAAACACAGCAGAGTAAACTACATGCAAATATCCATTATGCGACAAACATTTAGCAACTGAAAACTGTAGCTCTTAACCGATAGAAATAGGCTTGAAAAATGTCTCGTTACTGAAGATTTAACACTTCGCACAAGTCAATCATGGGCTTAAATGGCAGATTAAAGGGAACGATTCAAACCTTTGGAGTTCCTCAAGGCATTAAGAATGATCATGTTGGTGTTGTTGGCAAATAAATTATATTATGACCAGTATAGCAACTTCCTCTTTCTTGCGGGCAAAAAAACTGAAGCAAGAGCAGCAAGATTGGAAGTTAAAGTACCTCCATCCCACTACAATTTACTGCAGGTTTGATGAAGCATAGTTCCTGGAGAAATGCAATGAAAAAGTTAAATATCTCCATCCCACTACAATCTAAAAGGCTAGAAACCCATGCTACCATCATATCAGACGCTGCAGAACTTTATATAACAGGCTTTAACAGAATCTGAAAGGCTAAAAACCAATGGTAACATACTGCAGAGTCCTGTACAGCTGGACCTTACTCGAAGTCGTAAGCTGTAGCCTGAACAAAGTGGATGATATGATAGCTACGAAAGGGCAGTAACGAAAAAGCCCACGCAATGATAGGTAGGTAGTAGTGAGACAGTGGTAAGATATAAAGAACAATTATATCAGCGAAATTAGGACAATGAAACGGGAAAGAACAAAGAAAACACCATTCGTGAAATATGAAAGATAAATCTGCAAACCACATGATGCAGCTAGCACAAAGGAACAAAATACAACCTTAAAACCAATATCTGGAACATATAGGGCAGAGGATAAATTTTGAAACATACAATTTCCAGTCTCTGTGTTCATTACATGCAGGTTAGAATAGAAGATAATCCCAGAACTGACCATGTTGATATCATCATCAATTTGATTCATTGAAGTACTGAAGTTTGTTCGATCAATCGGTTTGATTGTTTTTCCCAGTAACTACTTTTCGTTTCCAGTACTATAAAGTAAAAAGTTCCATATTTACCTAAGCAAAAGTTTACAATTTTTGGACACCTTCTGCAGCAAAAAATATAATCGGCAAGAAAATCAATTCAGGATTTTGTCAACGTTATAACAGAGAACTTGATAAGATCCTTTTTTAATCCCTTTTGAATCCTTCTAACATCAATGATATCACCAATGCTCATCCGATAGATTTCATGCTTGTTCCACCATAATCAAATTCCAGGTAAGCTTGAGTTCAATTACCACGAATGACAGACTTCTTTAGATAGACCTATATTTATTTGAGGTGAATCAAATCAATGGCAAAAGGAAAATCAAGGAATAACGATTAGGAGGAGGGAAGCTCACATCTTACATGTGAGGGCGGACCGTACAAATGCTGGTTAAAATGGGGTAACATTCTCATATCAATCTGTTGTTCTTATATCCTGCAGGAAAACAAAGCGAGTTGGTTCAACAGCAAAAAAAAGGCGACTCAGTTGGTGGTTGCATTAGGTGAAATCATATGTATATACACACCTGGGGATTGAGGGATTGGAGTAGTTTGACATATAGAAGTGGAGCACCATTCACGAAGATAGCTTGCCTAGCAGATTCTAGCAAGGTGATTTTTCTCCCACTTGGTCAAGGATTCATGAGGAGATCCAAGATCTCTGATGCACCATGTCACAATTATTATGGTGGACCCTGGTGGTGCAACTTCAGGCAACTCACCCAAAAACTGCGAAAACAAATTCCAGTTCCCATATAAATGTCGAGATTTCCCCAACTGAAATTATGAACTGGTTGACCCTAAGAATGCATCATTAAGTGTCGAAAAGGAAACAAAGACCTTGGCTTTATCATACATATGATCTCCACTCTCCATGGACCAAACCAGATCAAAAGCCCCATCTGTGAATGGCTGATCCAAAGCATTCCAACTTGGAAGAATGGTTGCTTATTTAATTTCCTACAAAAACCAACCACTCATCAAACTCTCACCATCTTCCACAACAACATTGGTCCAAAGCGGTATGTACCATAGGGTTCGATTTTGGAGGTAGAAGAAGTTGACCTGGTCAGCTATATCTTGAGCACCTCCAAGAGCATCGACTCTTTGACAGTGCTCCCCTGTCACTTGTATCCATATTCCTGGCTAAGTAGCCTACATCCACCACGTTCTTTGCCCTCTACTCTGCCACAAAATCAAACAATCAGGAAAAACTCACATTTTGAATTCAGCTAAACTACTTACCGAATACAATAAACCAATCAAGATGAACCGTAAAGTTAGAGAGAGAGAGAGAGAGAGAGAGAGAGAGAGAACCTGGGGAAATACCTGGTCCTGCTCGATGGTTCTATCATCTATGAGATTCCAACTTCCCAACATCAAATTGTTTCTCCATCACTTCCCCTAATATATAATAACACACAATAGTTAACAAAAATGTTATTTTCAGTTGTGTTTATTTTAAATACGTTGAAACCCACAACAACCACAAATGATAATTAACACCAAACGGTCCAAACCCACAATTATAATAAAATGAACGAAAAGCAAAGCAGCAGCTACAACTGCAATTAAATCGAATTCCTCCCGAAGGCAAAATAATTGACCACTAAAGAATCTCTATCTCTCCACTTTGGCCTCTCCATCCCCTCTATATTTTTTCCAGTAAGATGTGGACTGCAATCCATTTTTTCTGCGGACCAAAAAACACCACAGGTAATACCTTCCCTTTACCACTCCCATCTCAGTCCTACTCAAGGCTCAATGGCTCAACTAATGTAGGCCGTAAAACTTAATCTCCTTCATAATTCAAGAAGCACAGATATTAGAAAAGGCAAAAGAAGAGCAGCAGGAAGAATAAGGAAAATAATACAAAGAACGACCCTAAACGTATCAATAAACACTATCGTTGTTCCGGCAAGGTTTAGGCAAAGGACATGTCGTTGGAGTAGGGATAAAAGAGATGTCTTGACTAAAAAGGACTCCACGGCAGGGACTTACGGCAGGAAAGAAAGAATCCATCTCCAAGCTCGAATATGCAAAATGGAAAGAGAGAAAGTGAGTAGCAACTGAAGAAAATGAGCGACTAAAACCTAAAGCATAAACACTGGCTAACTCTAAATAGGCCAATTGAGACATCCATATTGCTTACAGAAACTGGAAATAAATAAAAAAAAACTAAAAATGTGCAAATTTAAAACCGTGTACCTGGTTTCGCAGATTCCTTAAAGACTGATCTTCTCCCTTTTCTTGTAAGGTTCATCCCCGTCCAATCTCAAAAGCTTTCCTCCATTGCGGTTCTCATGACAGAAAGCTTTCTCGAGATCTCCCATTGATCCAACCCGGCAGAGAGATTTGAAAGATCAATAAAGATCAACCTTGCCCCTGGGATGAGTAAAATCGACCAAAGAGATCTCCTCCTCTCTTAAACCTTCCCGATGGATCATCTTTCTCCCTTCTCCTCCTTCTTCGAGGCAAAGAGACTGATGATAAGTTTTGTTTTTTTTTTTTCGTTTCATTTCTCTTGATTTTTCCGTACAGTAGTGAGAAAATTGAGTGGATAGGAAGAGGGCAAGAGCTAATTGACATGGGAAAATCCACTTATGCCTGCTCCGTCGGTCCCTCTTCCACGACCACCGTTGCCGCCGCCACATGGCAACTCCACCTCTTCCCTCCTCCAGCCAGCATCACGACCATCCCGAGCGCCAACGACCACATATTTGATGGGGAAGAAGCACCGAGATCATTGGGTGCATTTGATTTTGGAAGATTCAGAAAGGAATGAGTAAGAAAGTTGTGAAGCTATGCTCCGATGCGAAGAATGTAAAAATAACAAATAGAGACAGAAGCACCTACTGTGATTGAAGAAGACACTGTCTTTTCACCCGCCTCCTTTTTCTGTTTTTTTATTTTGCTGTATTTTTTGTTCTTGTTGCGGTTGTTCCCGTTGAAGGCGCAGTCCCCAACTACAACTCTTCCTTCATTAGAAGTCAATCGACAACTTAGCAAGCTCATTTCCTACGTGCTTTTAAGGTTGATGAATCCATTAGGAAAACAACTTTTTAGCAAAATTCAAAACCCTAAAAGTAATCAAAAACCGGAAAAGAGGCTCGATACTCACCCTTCAACCTGTATCCCATACGCAAGCTCAGCACCGGCGTGGATTTAAGTTCGATGAATCCATTTAGAAAACAAGGTTTCAGTAGAGCCAGCGACAACCCTCCATCCGCACCAGGCAGCATCATCGATCCCGTCGACGCCATTTTCTTCTTCGTCCATCTCCGCAAACAACACTAAAAACAAGAATCAGAAGCAAAAACAGAAAGGAGGATGAACTCCAAGAACGATATTGAACAAAAACCCAGAAAAACCTAGAAGAAAGGAACCGACTTTATATTGATGGATAATCGTGAGTTCCGGTTTGTGCTCTATTTCGCCGGATTCTTCTGTCATCTCCTCCTTGTTCTGCTTCACCCAAGTCTCGATCTTCCTTTTCTTTTGCTTCACCTTGCTTCTTCTTCGTCGTTCAGCACAAAAGAGAGAAGGAGAGAGAAAGCAGATCCAGAAAGATGGAGAGAGGAATTGGGGATTAGACATGAGGAAGAAAGAAGGGATAAGTAATAAAAAGTCTCCATTTGTCAGAAAAAGCAAAACACGTAACAGTAACAGGATGTGACTTTACCCAACAGAGAGAAAAGAGAGAGGAAAGCAATGATTACAAACGAGAACTCAGTAAAAGTCTGGCAAAGAACAACAGTGTTAGGACGTGACTCTAAGAAACAGTAAAGTTGTAACTTGTTCTTTTAAAGAGATAATAGCGCTTGTACGTAAATGTACTTAGTGGTGGGTTTATTTGGGACGATGATGTACAAACGACGAGCACAAGGCAATGCTGCATAAAAATAAAACGCACTCAAAAAGAAACTTCCGCGCGACCCTTGCAACTTTGAAAACATAACTAGCTAAAAAGCAATAAAACTGAAAGCAGCAACAGCGATGGACCTTGTTAGTTGTGTCGGAGGATTATTGTTACACCGTGCCGCATTAGGAACAGTACTGGCCGGCCGGCCGGCCATTAACTACAACGAATCACTCAGTTAATTTTGTCGGTAGCACATGGTGCATTCATCGTTACTGGCCACGTGACTCCAGAGACGCCGAAATGGCACTGATATTTCAACAAGGACCTGGCATTGCTGAGACACTGCTTGCATTAATTGTTGTTGGTCATATAATATTCCCGGGAACAGCTGGCGGAACCCGTGGAGCGGCTACCTAGGTTCGGTACGACTTGGTGAAGAACCCCTTCTTCTTTGGTGTCTCAAGCAGCAATCGGCGTAGTGACGGCAACTCCCACGAGCATCAGGTTCAGTACTGTTGCATGAAAATTGCGCTTCAACTCCGACGCCATGATCATACGTTGCTACCAGCGCGATCATCGCTATCCCCACGACGAATTTGCGAGCAGCTGAGGCATAGTTATAATACTACTCCATGATCACTAAATCTTTCTGTAGGGATCGGATCGGATCGGGTCGGGTATATCTCTCTCGATCAAATGAAAATGACTTCTTTTTTCTTTCTGTGGTGGTGCTTACTGATGGAGAGCAGTTTGGCTGCTTTATAGGTGTAGTGGACAATATTCCCATTCTCCGGCAGTCTCAGAGCCTACCCTGTTGTTGAGTTTCTTCCTTATATATATTCTGCATAGTGATCATATAATTAAACAATTCATTGGTACGTACTGTGGTCAATCAATATTGTGGTCGTGGCCGCCCTTTATTCGCCTTTCTACAGCTTTTGTTTCCCTCTAGCTAGTTGGTAGGTTGGAGAATTACTCTTCTTGCATTTGCGATTTGCACCAACGCCGTGTGACGGATGCTTCTAAGAATATATAGTGGAATATATGTCAACTTTCTTTTTTGGATGGTAATAGGTTAACGTTCTGAAATGAGTGAATATATGTCAACATTATTTTTTGGAAGGTAATGGGTCCACAAGCTAAGTATGTGCTTACTTCCTCGTTCACCTGGCATGTATTTGAGTTGGAAGTTTTGTTTTGAGGTTTGTGATTTAACTACAAATCGCAACAAATCAGATTCGATTCGATTCACCGCAAATACATTTTGGACTTAATGGTTTGATTGTGATTAGCACTATTATAAGATTTGTAGTTAGTGCAACAAATAATAGCAGTCAAACTGCAATAACCACAAAGTTACACATCAAAGTTACGATGATGGTGATGATGTTCAATTAGTACTTATGTTACATTGTCCTCGACCGTTCTGATTTGTTCTACTATTTCGCCCCTTACTTTTTTGAAGGACTTTCCTTGTTCTTTTTTTGTCTAATTTCTTTCTTTTTCACTAAATTTTCTTATTTTGTCTCTCTTTTATTCGATATTTTCTCAATATGTGATAAATGATTCTCACATTTTGTAAGCGCTTTATGTCCTCCTATGTATTTTTCTACTTTCCTTTTCCTTGTCTGGTCAATCAAAATGTTTCAAACCTAGCTATAAGAAAACTATTGAAGAATATGATACAAAATGCCACAATCAAAATGTCATGCATTAGACATCATCTCACAACATCCTGAAGAAGAAGTAATTGAGCAATATAATAAAAGCATATGAGATACCGTCATAAAATTTATCAAAAACCAGTAAGATCGAACCATCACATGATAAACCAAATAAATAGGTTGCACGGTCTTAATTTATCCTTTTACAACCATCAAAAGGGACTATGGTTCCTCAACCGGGGTAGGTTACATCCCGTTTGCATCTTTGAGTCTCTTGAGTTACAGATGAGTAGGATGATGACTATTGCCAGCTTTCTATCTTCCGAATCTTTGGTCCATTATTCGTTGATCTTCATTCATCCACATGAGTTGTTAGTTTATAAAATAACGTTTGAGTGTGTCTTTTCGAAGGCTATATATTGCAGCAATGTCTGCAAGTTCTTCATGTGCGGTATGAAGAATACTTACAGTATGATTAGTCTACTTCTATCTATCTATCTACTCTACTATACTTATAATACACCGAAGGAAAAAACGGGAGCCCCATTTCAAATTTTCTGCAACGAGAGTGAAAGTAGGAAGGACATTTTGGTCTTCACAATTATTTTTTTTTATTCATTAAAAATATACGTACTAGGATTCGAACAGTGATCATTTTTAAGAAAGGTAAGGATCATAACCAATCACACTAAGTACATTTGTTGTATCCTTTTAAATTAAAAACATATAATAGCAGGGTGGAAAAAACCCTTCTCCCATTTCAAATTCCCGAGCGTTGTAGGAAGTGTAGAATAGAGAGTGTCGATTTTTTTCTCTTTCCTCTGTGGAACGGGCCAACTTACCGTACATATGCGGATTTAAACGGGTCCAAGAGTGTCAATTTTTTTCTTTATACCCTTTTATTTCTCCGTGGTGATAAAATATATATGAAAAGACAAAAACAATACTCCTTTTTATTACTACAAATAAAAAATTTAACAATAAACTAATGCATGGTATCTAATGGGCTAACCGCTAACCATAAAATAAAAGAGTTGAATGGGGTGGCGCGTAAAGCACTGTTTTTGTCTCTTGTAGAGCTAGAATCTTTTGATATTTTGGGGGTAGTCTCAGTAGAGTCTTTTAGGGGTCCTGGGTAGAATTGTAAGCTTAACTATTATGTCTCTTTGATATCTCTCAGAAATAAAAAAAAATATATTTTATAATTATTTGATATCATAATGATCAAATTATAGTGTATTTTATAGGGAATCGTTTGATATTTGTTAGTAAAAAATTAAACATAAAGATCTATTTGGTTATTTTAAACATTAAAACGATCCTAAACATTTTCAGTTCCTTTTGAATTTTTATGGTTTTATTCCCAAATAAGTGATGTGCAAATGGCGAATTGTAGTCGTCTCTTTTCTTTCACTATTTTTATTTTCAAATAGAAAGTTTAAAAGTAAAGAATAATTAGAATTTGGCATGGGTCGATCAAACAGGCTGAATTTCAAGTTTTGGCCCGTTTGAAATGGCTTGGAAAAAAGACATATAAGTTGTACCTTTGCAGAAATGTCCTCAAATGTTTGAATGCTTTGTGAATCAGGTTCCGTGACTTTTGTGATGGTGTATGTGCTTGACGATTGCTCGATGTTGTAACTACTTAATTTGAGAGTAAATCTTTTGATTTTCCCTATGAGTTGTGATACCAGTTTTGGTGGTTGCAGCATGTTCTCGTTGTTGGCCTGTAAAAGTTGTTCCGCCGTGATGCTAAATACCTTTCTTTCCTTTTTAACAAATTGTGTAGTAGTGCTATGAAACAGACCACCCATGAACGCTAAGCTTATTATGGTCTGTTCTTACTTCCGGTGGTGAGAAATTGTGAATTGAGAATCATATTCGCCTACCGCACTGTGTCTGGCTGGTGGCTGCTTACTGTGCTCTCTAGAGTTATGAAACAGACTACCCATGAAAGTTACCCTTAAGAGTCCATAACTTTGCGAAAAACCAAATTTAGGCAATCAAAGGTGGTGGATGTGTGATGATTTTTTATGGCTTAATTGTTTGTGAATTGGATATCTGATCTTTGTATGATTAGAGGGGATGTTTGCTTAATAGAATAATCCATTTTAATTCATGTTTATTTTTAACATGAACTTTAGTAACTCAAAACCTTCGAGACACATATCACCTACTGCATTGTATCATTTTGCCTGGGTGCTTGCTGTGTTGTCAAACTTCTTTGCTATCGCTGTTGCATTTACACTAACAGGGGAGTTAAGAACCCATGAATGTTTCCGTTTGACACAAACATGAGGACTTGCTTCTAAATCGTGCACACAAGATGATTGGAGGAAACATCTCTGTTGCAGTTGATATACTATGGAGACCAGAACAAAAGCAACGTATAACATCAAAACCAACCATCTGAACTATTAGCATTGTTGCTTTACTTTTTTCGTGGTTGAGTCTCCTTCAAAAAATTTATTTTGATTTTAGAAAACTTTGCTTCTGCAGTCCTGTCTTGCCACCAACGCGTTCAGTAGATGGAGATTGGCAGAGGCGAAGGTTATTTTTGTGTTGTTGTTGCTGGTTTAGGGATCGGTTTGTGAAGAAGAGGGAGAAGAGAGGGGGAAAGGGAAATGCAGGAGAGGGGGATAACTCTTTTCTCCGACAAAAATGGAGTGAAGAAAGGAATTATGATCAGTAAGGATATGGTTATCTTACATAACGGTCTCTATTCTGTTTGAATTGAGCTTGGGAGGCAGTGATAAGGACGAGCTGCAACCAATTCATAGTGAGAAGAGAGCTATGAACTGTGATCATGTCTTATTTCAAGTTAGAAGGTAGTTTTAGTATAAGGAATATTTAATTTGACAAGTTGTTTCGTCCATGATTCTTCGTAGTTTCAGTGTCATTCTAGCCATTGTTTAGTATGTAATTTTTTAGAATTGATGTGCGAGTAATGACTTTCACTTAGCTTCAACTATTATGTGTGTATTTATTGGCATGTGATAGAATTCTCTTTTCCTTTTCTTTGAATTCAGTTTCATACTCTAATTGTATCATTTGTACATAGGCAAATCATGCTCGAGATGACAACTCGCTGATATGGCTGGTGCAAGGAATGAAGCCATCATTAGAATTCAGACCGACAACGGGGAGGGATGCCCAGGACTAATTCAATGATGATTGATGATGGTATAATAAAAACTGCAGTGTGCATCAGCACCAATTTCTAGGTCTAAGTAAAGTTATTCAACCCAGAACTCTGCTTAGCGCTAAAAATTGCCCTCACCCAACCTTGATCCTGTTTGACCCACTTCCGAAGAGTCAATATATATGACTAATCCTCTCCGTTCGTATTTTCTTATTGACCCTTTTTGACCCTTTAGGTTGGGGCGGGTCGGGAAGAATCGGATTAGTGGGTCGGTTCTAATCAAGTGGAATCTCAATCCCTTCACTCTCACTTGCTTTCTCTCCCATTCCACAAGTGGGTAACATACAGTAATCCGGTCAACGAGCCGGGTAATAAGCTAGTAGTATATATAATGGGCAATGCATAGGTTTGTGGGCAAGAAGTCAGAGGCTAAAGTTGGTAGATTGTTTTGGAATGTTATGGTTAGTACAATCCGAAGGGAAAAGTCAATGGTCAGCAATTCAATGGTGCGACGTGGTTACTGTGGCTTTCGTCGACGGTGCCAAAATCGATGATGGTGAGAGTAGATCTACCCCTTTAAGGTGGAGTAGGTTGTTGTTTGAGGAGATTCTGGGACTTTTGGTGAATAGGGTGGATCAGATTGTTGAGTAGATTTGAGATTTTTTATAAATAGATATACTCTTTCCGGTGATTGTAGATCTACTTTTTAACGGACGCAACCGACTTATCTGGAGCTGCCGTAAGCTAAATGACGTCGTGGTCCGACTGCACATGTACGTGCTCCGGAACAAGAGGAGAACGACATGAAGGTCATCATGTTCATGTCTGGCGCCGCCGCCGAGTAGCTTCAAAGCCAACTCCAGACAGAAATGGCTTCCGAATACAGTTCGACCTTTTAGCTTGAGCATTATAACGAAATTTCGTAGATAGTCTTTTTTTTTTTTTGTGTGCAAAAGTTTTGTACGTAGTTTATCTTTGTTATGAATTCTTGCTATTCCTTTCTTCTATAATTTTTGTATTCTTATATTGTATTTCTCTGCACTTTTTGCACAGTAGTTGCATTGTATAATAATACATAAATGTTTTTTATCTTTATATAATCTCGTTCTTATGAGTATATATATATATATATATATATATGTGGTATTTTATACTTTTTATTCCCAATTATTTTTTAGGAAAAACATTTACAAATATTAGTTTCTAAATTTAAGTAATATTTAAAAATAATTCTAAAAATTATGAGCAAAAAATACAACCATTTTAAATATCCTTTTGAGGCAAATATTTGTGCCTGTAATGCTAAGCATGACGTGTAGAAAGAAGTGGTTCAAGTGGCTAAAATATGAGTCGTAGAATCTTCAATTAGCAACAAATAAATATGTTTTTATATCTGCCTTTATAAGGCTATAGCCACTAGAGTATTTGAGGCAAAAATAACATTTGCATCTAAACATATATAGAGATAAATAAGTGATTTATAGAGGCAAATTTTCTCTACTGCTACAGATGGATTTTTGTTGTAGTGATTCTTATTAGTTAATTGCTAGTATACCTTCTCTCATCGGTTGAGTTGTAGTGGTTCTCCATTGTTGAGTAGTACTCTTTGTAACCTCTTTGGATTGGATTCTCAATTGAGAATACCATACGTGATGAATAAATTTTTTGATAACCCATAAAAAAAACTCCACAAAAATATTCAGAAAATAAGTGTATATGTGATGTAGATGGTACCGCCCTAGCCGTCAGGAAATGGTCATTCGCGTGATACCGAGCCTTGTATATTTTGGAACAAAAAATTGATACCCGTCAGTACCATGTGGTAATACTTGGTTGTAAATTAGATTATCACTACATGAACAATATCTTATTCACGTGAACTATTCCCGTACAAAGAAGTACATAGCTAACAATCACGGGAAAAACGTTATAAATTCATGTTTTTCAGTTAGAAAAAAACTAAGAAACAAGTTATAACATGATAAATGTATTTAAATTATACAAAAAATTTACGTTATCACCTATTCATAACTTTTTTTATAGCTAAAATATATAAGATAATAAAATTAAAATTCTAAACACTCATGCCCATCGGCGTCGCGCATACGGAAGCGGTATGACAAACCCTAAAATAAATCAAACAAATCAAATCGAAATTGTTATCACTCAAATGCTGAAATTTGTTTGGTCAGGTGACCAAATATTAGCCAACACAAACGTAGAAGTCAACGTGTATGCTTAACTTAAAAAGTAGGAAGAAGGGAACTAAGAATCGAAAGCGGCGACAGAGAGAGCGGGGATACACACAGAACCAATGCTAAGTAACCAGCCACCTATTAGATTTGTGCATTATATTGACTAAGTAGATGATTCCGCTAGTTTTGTCCGTACCATATGGTGCAATCATCGTTGCTGACCAAAGCAGAGACGGCGAACCCGCAGACGTGATCAAAGAAGATATTGGCACCGTCGAGACAGTCTTTGCAGTGTTGTTGGTCCTTTTCCTGGGAGCAACTGGCGGAACCTATGACAGAACCAGCGGAGAGGCTGTCTGGGTAAGACTTGGTGAAGAGGAACCCTTTCTGCTTGGGCGTCTCCTGCAGCAATGCAGCCAAAACCTCGTTTACGCAATTAGCGTAGTTGGGGCAAGTTTCCCACCAGTACTGGGTTTAGTAGTGTTGCACAAATTGTGGGCCTCAACGCCGACGCCACGATCATACCCTCCTGCTACCAGCGGAATCATCGCTATCCCCACTACGAATTTGCGAGCCGCTGATGCATAATTATAGTAGTACTCCATGATCCGTAAATCTGTCTGTAGGAATCGGATGTATATCTCTCTCGATCGATCAAAAATGATAATGTCTTCTTTTTGCTCTCTTGGAGAGCGGTTTGGCCTTTTTATATATAGGATAGGTCCACAATATTCCCATTCTCCGGCAGTCTCGGAGTCTATGCTGTTTGTTGAATTTGTTCCATATATAATTAACCAATTCATTGATGTGGCCAATCAATCTGGCCGTCCTTTATTCCCCTTTCTACAGCTTTTGTTTCCCTCTAGTCGGTAGGTTGAAGAATTACTCTTCCTGCACTTGCGGTTTGCACCAACTCTTGTGACGGATGCTTCTAAGAATTAATAGCAAGGTTGTGAACCCGCGGGTTGACCCGGACTCGGTCGAGCTAGTGTGTCAAGGGTTAATGGGTCAACCGTTTTAGTCCGGTTTGGCCCGGAAATATAGAAAGAGTCATTATATTGCACTTATCCTCATAAATTATATCAAATCTTATCTAACATATAATATTACACCAAAATAACATATCGTACTTAGATCCAACATATAGTGAAAATTCACACACACTTATATAACATAAATATTCAAATGTTCAACTTAGTATTTCAAAGATTGAGTTAGGCGAAAAGAAAAATTGGAAAATAGGCGCATTCCGCAAACTAAAAAAAAATGACACAATTTGACCTCCAACACCTTGATTAATAGTGGTGGTGTATGTGCTAATTGATTAGTGGGTCAACATTGTTTTTTGTGGATGTTAATTAATGGGTTAACTAACGTTTTGAAATGAGTGAATATCAGGGGATCGGACGTCATTCAGAGGAGGATCAGATGATTAAGGGGACGGTTTAGTGGAACACGCATTTAATTACTTCATCATTTGTGGTCAATGGTGAGTGGTTAACCAAAAATAATAATGGTCAAACAGCAATAACTAAACAAATCGCACTTACACATCAAAGTCGTATTGTTACACAAATTAGCCGTTCATATCTATAATACAATTATCAACTTTTGGGGACTTGCATATATATAGTATATTTTGTTAGTTAGTACTCTTAACACGTTAGACGAATCCTACATTGTTAGGTGGTAGCTAGTATCACTTTAGCTGTCAGGAAATGGTCATTCCCATGGTACCGACCCTTGTATATTTTGGCTAATTAATGTACTCTCTATTTCCAACAACTGCTTTTATGATCGTTTAACTCTCATAGCTATATTGAATCTACCAAAATTTTGCAATCTTAATCCACCTTCATATTTGAATTGTGATTGTTATGAATATTAAATTCAGTTTAGCCAGGGTGCTTATGGCCCTTCCAATTAGATGTTTCGACACAAGTCAAGATCAGAGATGGAAGGGGGCAATCCAATGGCTAGAACCGAGCGACTCATTGACATATTCATGCAACACACTTAATATATCTGTTGTGGTGTTTATGAAATAAGTAACGCCCAAGTGAATGATGGGGAGTAGCACCATGAATAAAGTCCACATTGGGACTTTGGTGGTTTGGTTGACCCAATAGGGCAGGCCTGAGCAAAGGAAAGGAGGCGCGTAGTGACAAACTGGCGAACAGTCCAAAATAGTACGAATGGTATGGAGTCCATCAGTAGGCGCCCTGGATTTGTCAGAAAGGCTTACACGCTTGTCGGAGCGCCTGGAGTACTGATGGAAAAGAGCATTAAATGCTATAAGGGCTGGCTATTTGGTCAGGGTTTTTTGGTTTTACCCGAAATCGGACCGTATAACCCGGACCGAACCGTTTTTGGACCGGATAGTAAATAGGGATGGCAATGGGTCGGGTCGGGCGCGGATAGTGCATATCCGTTACCCTAACCATAGTAGTTTGGGTTTTACCCATACCCATACCCACATGTGAAATGGGTAGAAAATCAAAACCATACCCATACCCGTTCGGGTTTCGGGTATCCACGGTTATCCATGGGTAATAATTTCTCTTCATAACTCCAACCAATATGTTAACATTCATACGTATTCTCACATTACGTAAGAGGAAAAGTACGACAATAATTCACTAGAATGAAGAAAATTAATTAAAACTACACAATTTCATGAAAATATTATATTTGTATGCTAAATATAAAATATGTTAGAGAAAAATATTGATTATTTCTAGACAAAATACATATGCATGTGTATAATCGGGCGGGTTCGGGTTGGATAGTGAGAAACCCATGCCCATCCATTACCCGCAATATTCGGGTTCGGATTTTACCCGTAACCACTAAATGTCCTTCGGGTTCGGGTTTTACCCTACCCGATTAGGCCGGATTCGAGCGAATATCCACGGTTACGGATATTTTTGCCATCCCTAATAGTAAACAATCCAATCCAATATTTGGGCTTGGATTTGAGGTAAAAAACCGTTCGGAACTGGATAAAAAACTGGATAAAGATCAGATAAGAGAGCTCAACACCCAAAACTTAAGGGTAATTAGCATAAACGGTCACAAACCTTTGCACTTAGTACAAAACTTAACCAACTCCTCACCCTTTTAGGTCTTAGGTCACTCAAATCCCCACAAACTCAATATAAAATCAAGACCGAATTGGGACCTGACCGGGTCAAGATCGGACCGGATCAAAACTGGACTGTATCCAATCCAATCTTTGGTCCTAATATTTTCGAAAATACCAGACTGGACCGGATCAATTTGGGACAATTTAACCGGACCGTACCGTATAGCCACCCCTAAATGCTATGCTTACGTATGGCTAAAATGATGGAGTCTGGTCGGAAGATGAACAATTATAAATAGTGCCGATAGGTAGCACTTACGCAGGTGGGCTTCTCTCACTAAATTCGAGAGTTTAACACTTCTCTCTCTAGAACATGAACTAACTTGGGCGTCAGAGGATTAACGGGCCATGAAGCCCCCCTTGGTGGGTTTGTGTGTAGGAGAAGCACTTATGGAGAGGAAAGCAAAGGGAAGGCGTCAAGTGTTGGGCTTCGAAGTATCTCGGCTTCAACAATATCCATCCACAATACGAGAAGTATTCACATGTGAATAAAAATAATATGTGTTATTAATATGTTTCAACACTTGTTGTGAATATTCTTAATACATTTTGTGATTACGGTTAATGTGTGTCGTAAATATGCTTACGATATTGTGTGAATATCTTTTTTTTGTAAAAATTACTCCAAAATGTATCGAGATTGGTCATATTATGTGAAAATATTAAGGACTGTTTATTTATAAAATTCTTCATAAACTATTATTTATTACTCAAAATTGGAAAAATAATATTTGCATAGGCACCGTCCTAACAAATTCATCTGTTAGCATAATACCCTGGTTGGAATAAATCGCGGTAGGAAGAAAATTGTATTTTTTAAATTAGTCCAGATTTTTTATAAAATGAGACATAGTTTGACAGCAATCCCAACATTTCTAGAAGAAGATCGGATGAAACCCATCTTTTTTCATGTGCTTTTGGCGCATTCACATCCATGATAATTCCTCTTATCCCCTCATTGTTGGGTGGGAGACCAAGTCTACCGTGATCAAGGAGCTACATTAGTGACGAGAAAGTCAATAGTGATCAAGGAGCTACCAGCTCCATCTGCTCTAGTGTAGAGCTTCACATACAACTCTCGAGTCATCATTTGCAAAGTATCTGAATTCGTGATCCAATCACCATTCTCATTTTCAGCCCAAAGATTCGATTTCTTCTCTTTATGCTAATGGTATTGTTATTAAAAAAAACTTGTGTTCTTGTTGCCTTGAATAGACCAGTTGGCTCTATATTTTTGTAGCCACTGAATCCCGTCTTGCAAGAGGGTGTCTTCAACCTCCTTTGTAACCTCCTTTTCACGTACGAGCGAAGGTCTCGTTAGAGATCTTTCACTCTTGAACTCCAAGAATTTAAGCTTGTTCAAGAGACTCTTCTTCCTACATAACATGTTGCCAAAAACATCCCTTTTTCAAATTTTAAGCTTGAACGAAAGGTCTCTCAATGACACAACAAACCTGAATCATGATGATCCCAAGAGGAAGAGACAAAAGGCATAAACTCGTAATGAACAAGCTAGTGGGATTTCAACTAGAACGTCCTTTCTAAGTTACTATTATGTTGATGATTAGTACACTACAACATAACAGTAAAATAGCGACGGTTTTCTGGATAGCTAATGACAGTCGATACCGTCACGAAATCATTTAATGACAGCCATCTAACGGTCGGTGACCCATCAGTCCTTAAATATTTTGGCAACACTTTTGGTCAACAGTCGTGTTGACCGTCGGCAAACTTCAATGACGTTCTTAACCGCCGTCAATTTCAAGCAAAACTGTCGTTAAACAAACATTCAGAAAAAAGGAATAAGCAGATTTTGTCTCTCTTTTATTCAATGTTTTCTCCATACGTGATAAATGGTTCTCACACTTTTTAACCGCTTTATGTCCTCCTATGTATTTCTACTTTCCTTTTCCTTTTTCGGTGAATTAAAATGTTTCAAACTTACACAGAAGAAAAGTAAGGAAGAATACGCATTAGACACAAAATGCCACAACCAAAAGGTAATGTATTACACCAAAGCAGTCAAAATCGGGATTTTGATCGTAAAATCGTAGGATTTTAGGATTTTACTTAGGGATTCCGATCCTGATTTTACTATAAAATCGGTGGACCTTAAAATCGTTTAAAATCGGGATTAAAATCGTTAAAATCGTAAAATCCTACCAAAATCGGGATTAAAATCGTATGAGAACAAAATAGGTTGTTTGAGCAAATTTTAAAAAAGCGGAACTAATTTGGCAGAAAGGACAATGATTAGGATCTTCTCAAATATTTTTCCTATTAAAAAAAATTTGAAAAGAAAAAAATAACCAAATTATGGTTCGGTCATTCTCTTTCCCTTCATCCTCTTGAATTCAAAGGCAAAATAGCTTTCCTAATATTGTACGTGCGGAGGAATTAATATCATTATTAACTCATTAATTGATTAATGAATATGTTTTGCCAAGCCACTAGCATTAATTATTCAATTGGAGTTCATATATAATTAGTTTTAAATCATGATTAACATACAATGTTGAAATTAACCTGACCGAAGTACTACTTTGAGTTAAACTACCTAAACACAACATGAAAAACAAGAGCCAAGCTCCATGAGCTCTATCATTTCCTCGTGAATTATTTTAGTTACGCATTAAATAACAATTAAAATGATGATCTTGGAACATTAATCTTGAGAATTATCATTTTCAATGTTATGTGCCTTTGTGTTGGTAATGGTTTACCTTATTAATATGATTATATGTTAGTTTCTATATGGAACTTAAAATCCTACAATTTTACGATTCCGATTTTACCCCAGTTTTCGATTTTAGGTAAAATCCCGATTTTGACTGCTTTGTATAAGACAATAGACCTCATCTCACAGCATCCCGAAGAGCAAGTACTTGAGCAATATAATAAATGCATATGAGATACCGTCTGTTGTGTTCCTTTGCGTAGTTTCTCGTAACGGAACGATCAACTCCGGGCCAGGGGCTTGGTAATTGCAACAGCCCCTTGTCTCGTTTAGGAGCTATGGTTCTCGGTGATGGTGATTGAGAAAATAGAATATGAAGAAAAGAATAATAGCAGTAGTATGATTAAAGGAAGAATAGAAAATAGAAGGTTTAGAAATAGAAGAAGAGAGATGCAGGGGAAGCTAGAAAATAAGGAAGGCCAAGAACAGATTGTGGCAAGGGAGGTTCTAGGAAGAAGACGAAACGGGAAGAAGAAGAGAGAAGAAGTAAAGAGAGAGAGATAATAGGCATAAGCCTCCAAATCAATAATCTTATTCCATAATCCCTAACTAACGTAATCTTGCACTTAAATAACAAAACAAAGTCTAACTACTCTCCTAATCCTACTCCACGTTCAGGAGAGTGGAACCATGGCCCTAACAAACCACTTATAATATTTCAAATTGAAAATAAAAAAAATAAAAAAAAAAGGCATTTGACATTCCTTCCTCCTAGAGAGGATTCTTGACCGCAAGAATCAGGAGTCCTCCAGGTCCATATCGACCTCATGATCACCCCCTCTTTCTATGGCTTCAATCAGAAAAAGCTTCTTGCAAGGATGCGCTGGATGGAAGGTCTCGTTACATTTGAAGCACAAACCTTTCGCGCGACGTTCTTTCATCACAGCGGGGGTAAGCTTCTTGACTGGCAGAGGTGTACGAACACCTTCCATGGCCCTAGCATGGGCCATCGTTGGACCCTCCCCGGGGTGGCTTCGAACGTCTTTAGCTTCGTACAGCCTTGCTAGACCAATTGTAGCAGTCAACGTGGTGGGTTTACAAGCTTGGACGTCGATCTGAAGAGACTCACGTAAACCTCTAATGAAATAGCTAACCTGCTGGGCTGACGTCAGGTTTTCAGCATGAACTAGCAACCTCTCAAACTGTGTTGATAATCTCGAACAGTTCCCTCTTGTTGCAGCTTGCTCAGGTCTCCAAAGAAGTCTTCGAATTGGGTTGGCCCAAATCGAATATGCATATCTCTCTTGAACTCCTCCCAGGTGAGCTCTTGACCTCCTTCAATCTAAGACACTCGCACACACTATCGAGGATTTTGGTCTTAAGTCTTAACATGGTCGTTGAATGTGTAATTTTCAAAGATTTTATCACTTATATATAAATATTTGATAAATAGTGTCTACAATAAACACATATTTCAAGTGCATTTAAAATGTCTTATCATTTGAACAATATCGGTGGAGTTCATTTGATTATTTGCATTAACTTATTATCTATACAACATATATCAATTCGTGTTTCTCAAGTTTGGACGATATCGGTGGAGTTCATTTGATTATTTGCATTAACTTATTATCTATACAACATATATCAATTCGTGTTTCTCAAGTTTGGACGAACTGGCAACCAATTTTGAGAGTTGAGATTATTGGATAAAGATACTTGATTGCTGGATAAATATGTTTATCCCAATTGACTATCTTACTAAAAATTGTCAACATTTAATTGATAAATGTCTAGGTTAGTAGTTGATGAAACGCGATGTTTATCGTAGATTCTCAACAAAGATTCTTTAACCTTCCTTTATGCTATTTTTCAAGAAAATCTTGTGTCTCATCCTAGGGTATGAAGTCAAAGTTCGTCAACAATCATACTTAAGTCATTTTGAAAATTTTGATTTATAATCGTCGACGATAACTCCATGTCTGAAAGAAAATTTCTTAACGTACGACTTAGGACCTCAATAGAGCTTGCTCAATCAACATGATATAGAACAAATATTATTAATGTAAACTTATGACACATTATAAAATTATTGAATATGCGATTTGTCTTCATTTGAGGAGTTTAAGGTAGAACATGATATGAGGAATAATAAGTCTTTTTTAAATAAATAACTATAACTACTTGATCAAGATTATACTCTGACATTTTGCTAAATAATAATTTTTTTATTTTATAGACATATAATTTACGAATAAGAGAGTGTTTCATTGCAACAAAATATAAAGTAATATAGTTTATTTTTCACAGGTAATTGAATGTCAAATGTTTATTTTCTCTCTTTTCATATAAATTTTGTTTAATCGAAAAAAACATTATTGTTTATGTGTATATTTGTTTAATTTTTTCATCAAAATGTAACTTATCATTCAATTTTAGTAATTATGAGTACAAATTTTACTTCATAAGGTTTAATCAGATATTTTTTATTTAAACAAATGTGGTATATGTTACTTTCTGTTTTCTTTTTCATATTATTTTAATGGAAAAAAGTTATTATTAATATTTTTTTGGTTAAGTTTATCAACATGTAACTTATTATTAAAGAAAAGAATAAATGGATAAAAGAAATGGAAATATTAAAGAAGAGAGAGGTAGCTCCATAAATACATTAATAACTTTTTTTTGTTAAAAAATTGTCCAACTTGGCAAATTGTGGATCCTCCAAGTGCTTATGTGGCAAAAGATTGATTTTGAATTTCCATAATATATAGTATAGATAGATAGATAGATAGATATAGATAGATAGATAGATAGATAGATAGATAGATATAGATAGATAGATAGATAGATAGATAGATAGATAGATAGATATAGATATAGATATAGATAGATTGCTCGTATACCTTCTGTCGGTAGAGGTGGCAAATGGATCGATTCATGGATTGGTGGATTCATGGATAAAATGGATTGGATCCAATGGAGTGATGGATTCATGGATTGGATCAAGTAGATTGGTGAATTATCCATGAATCCAAATGACATCCCCAACCTCGGACCAATATATAAAATGTGAAAAGTTTAGGTACTAAAATGTCGTTAAAAAAATTTAGGCACCAAAACGTAATTTTCCAATCAGATTTTCCTTATATAAAATTAAATTTTAGGTACCAAAATGTAAAATATAAAAATTATAGATACCAAACCGTAATTTGCCATTTTGGATTCATGGATTGATCCATGAATCCACCAATTCAATTGGATTTGGATTAAATGGATTGGATTAGGTGGATATTTTTAATAAATTAGTGGATTGAATTGGTGGATTGGATTGAAAATTGTCACATCTAATCATAGGTTATTAGGTTGAGTAGTCGTGGTTCTCCATTGTTGAGTAATATTCTTTGTAACCTCAATCCATCGGATTCTCAATTGATCAGAATACCATACGTGATGAATAAATTTTTTGATTACCCATACAAAAACTCCACAAAAAATTTCAGAAATTAGTGTATACGTGATCTAGATGGTACCGTCCTAGCCGTCAAGAAATGGTCATTCATGTGATACCGAGCCTTGTATATTTTGAAACAAAAAATTAAGACATTTATTACCCATATGTACCATGTGGTAATACTTAGTTGTAAATTAGATTATCACTACATGAAAATTAATTTTTAGTCACAATATGTTATCCCACTACAAAAAAAGGTCTATGGCAAGAGTTATTTTCATATGTAGCAAGGGTTCGGGCAACCCTTGAACTGACCCTTGGCAAAGCTGCCTCTGCTACGTGTAGCAAGAGTTATTAGCGACCCTTGGTACAAGTCCCCTGCAAAGGTTATAGCAAGGATTTAAACCCTTGCTACATGCATGTGAAAAATTCAAACAAGAGTTGCTCGTAACATGGGTTAGAACCCTTGAATAATTCGTTCCTACAGCTAACAAGGGTTTAAACCCTTACTACACACCTATGTAAATGTATGTAAAATTGCTACGAGGATATGATACTTGCAAGGGTTAAAACCCTTGCACAGTTTGTGACTAAAGCTAACAAACATTTTGTGTCAAAATCAAAACGGCCGCTAAACTAGTGACTAGAGCTTGGTTGCAAATACCCTGGTCATTAAAAACAAATCTAGAACCAAATTTGTTACTAAAATTCATAACATACCATATACTCTTCATATCCTCAATCATAACATAATATGATTCATTATCCAAAATGGTGTTCTTTACATGACTAAATATTAATCACCACGAACATTCAAACATAATCAAAGGGAAAATATTATGTTCTTGATATTTTGAGTACTCAATAGAAATATAGAATCTCATTCAAAACAACATGAGTAGATCATTTTCAAAATTATTCATACGACATATGATCACCAAGCTCGAGAACCCATTGATGGAGTAGGAGCACAAGTTACACCCAGTTCATAAATAAAAGACTTGTCAAGATTTGTGTATAAAAAAACTACTTAGCCATACAAGCCAACACTAATTCAAGCACACAGATGACAAGTCAAGAATACTTAATGAGACAGCAACTAACCTAAAGAACACTGATATGCTTTAAGAAACCAAGTCTGCAAGTACAGTAAACGCACTAATTTATGATTTAAAGCACCAAGTAGAAGCTCATTGTTTACAATTAATGCTTCCAAGCTCACAAGAGACCCGAGCTCATCTATTGCCTTGAGCTTCTTTTTTTCATTTATTAATATTTGATCCACAAAACATGCGAGATTAACCCCATCATAACTTTCTCCCAAGAAACCTAACATCATAGCTACAAATTCAGGAAAAATAAAAAACTAGGACATTGAAAATTGCTTACAACTACACAATATTGATAGAGACAAGATGTGCTTTAGAGGGCATGACTAATACATACCTGATAGTAAGAAAGAAACTCAAAATCTTATTCAATGCACTTATAATCAATGGCCTCAGAGCTTGGTAGTTTTAGAGCGTGCTTCTACATTAGCCAATATTGGTAATTATAATCGATATGGTCAAGAAACATGTCAGGAGCACGACTAGCGAATTACATACTCTTCTGGATCGAATGTTTTTTAGAGCAGAATCAAGCTCTTGTGGGAATACCCACAAGCTAACATCGAGATACTTGGTCAGGTTATTACCTTTTAACCAGAGTTGTTGGAAGCTTGATCTGGTGTTGTTGTTATCAATGCAGGGACTAGTAACTTGGATTGTCATTTCATCTCTGCTCCCCTGCAAATTTTGATTTACATAATTATTGGAACTCTTGCTAATTAGTAATAATGGTGATTGATTATAGAACATGAGTTGGTATTTCTTTACCTGTGTGTCAAGCTCAGTAGCTACAGTAGCCAAAGTTATACCCTTAATGTCTCCATTTATTGCTTGTGAAGCGTCAGTAACATATGATCCACCAAAGAAAGATGCCTAGCATATAGACAAGATCATAACATCATAACAGCATTCGTTTACACAACCTGTCAACATTAAAAGCCTCAGGAAAAGGGGAAAGAGTCTGGCAATAACAAGATCGCTTATTTCCTTTTCTATGATATCTGCTACCCCGTCATCCAAATGAACACCGAGATTCTTCACCTATAAAAGTTCACACCATAGAACATGTAGTCACCAGAATTCATTCTCCCATGATCCAAAGAGATAGGAACAAACAATCTAACTTATACTTCATTGCATATTCCCTCGCCGAATATGACTCACCCAACTATCAGGTTTGTACTCTCATCTCAATCTGCAACAATTCAACGGTGAGAAAAAGAACATTAGCATTACTTGTATTATCCATAGACACACAAATCCACTTCAATGCGCATATACCACCACGACATTAAATTCAAGTTGTCTAGCCTCCCTACCAATTCCTCGAAGTCATTGGATATCCCCATGGACAGCTCACATCGCTCTTCTTCTATTCCAAGCACCTTGCAAACTTCACTTCTGCAGTTTGCCAATGTCTGACCCCATCCACATTATAGTGCAGAAATTAGAAACCTGAGGGTAAAGAGAGGGAATGGGCTCCCTCAATCAATTGAGATGCTCTCACCTTGAAGTTCTCTGGAGTGGATGAATAGTCAAGCATTCTGATTGTCCTCAGCCCACAAAACTTAAGGTTTGAGCACTTCTCACTCGCATGCTTTGCTCCACACATCCCAATGGCTCAACCCCAGCTTTTGCTGCAAGTTAGGACATGAATTCGACACAGAAAAACAGCCATCAATCGTCGGTATAGAAAGGCAGACTCTAGAAGTGAAGGGATTATTTCATTACTTGTATAGGAGACTGCAATTTTCTATACGGGACCTAAAAGAAAACTTTAGGGAATAGGAAAGGTTGTCACTACCTTATACAAACTTCAATTCTTAAACCATACATCGCACACGGGAGCAGAAAGTTTTTGTTCCCGATAGAAACTAGTTTCTTAGTCCCTAAAAGGAAAATCATATATGAATAATTTTGTATTCAAATATCATAATCTAGTGATATACTTACTGAGATACAAACCTGGTTTGCCAGACCACCCTGAATCCATGCTCGTAATACTGAGTCGATGGCTACTCTGATGGTCGGTATTTACCCTACAGGCTGCCTCCCTCCCGAGATCCTTCTAAGAGCCTAGCTGAGGAATCACCTCTTGTAGCTACTAGATACTCCTGCTTTATAGCTCACACAAAGCCATAGTTGGTCCCGGAAATAGAAAACGAGAAAACAGTGGAGCCAAAGGAAGACATGAAGTGAAGGATAAAAGCATAGATAAAAGTACCTATATTATCTGCAGACGCTTCTTCAAGTTGAGACCATGTATGTCCTAGTTGAACTTGAACATATCAGATTCAATAACGATTCTCAAATTTGTTATATTCTTTGAACTTGACACCATCTGCAGTAATGAAAACAACAGCAGGAATAGAAATTCATAACATTATAACAACACCAAAATTACTCTGATGTTCTTAACTAATCAACAGAAGAGAATTTCTCTGAGTTTGGTTTTCTATAAACCCACGTATTAAGATCTCAAGCCACAGCAACATGAAATTAAAACTCATAAAGCAACTTAACACTATACTACTAATCTCATCTTCTATATTCTATAATGTCTTCTCTGTTGCTTTTGTTTTCCGTGTTCTTAGTCTTACGTACTCTTACATAACAAATAAACAAAACCGGTAAGGATGCAATTCTCAACCCCATTCATTCTCGCCCTTCCTGCCTGCAAATATCTCTCTTTCTTCGCCATTTCAGTTTCTCACTCACTCAGTCCCCACCCCGCAAAAGTAAACCATTCCATTGGACACAAAGTAAAAATTGAAGCAATGTTGCTATCCATTCCTATGTCTCCTCCACCTCCTCCTCCACCACCTTCACTCTCCTTCCTTCCTCTTCCAGCCGTCGGCATTCCTCCTCCACTCAACACCGTCGCCGCAAATCAATTACAATCACATCCCTCCTCTTCGCCATTCGGAAACCTCACTATTGCATGCTGCCTACAGCGGCGATCACACTACAAACCCGAAGAAACCTAATCGGATCTCACTCGCGCAAGAAAGAGAGAGTGCAAGCGAGGGGAGGAGAGAGAGAGAGAGTGAGTAGAGAAAATCAGAGTATCACCTTTCAGCCGGACAGAGCGAGGAAGACCGGGAATCATCTCTTTCGCCGAAGTGCCAGAGGGAGATCGGGGAATCGCCTCTTCAGCCGGAGTGAGCGATGAAGACTGGGGGAATCACCTCTTCAGCCGGAGTGCACGAAGAAGACAGGGGAATCTCCTCTTCAGCCGGAGTGAGTGAGGAAGACCGGGGAATCGCCTCTTCAACCGAATCTAGTGAGGGAGACTGGAATCTCCTTTCAGGCGGAGCTATTGAGGAGGGAGATCAGAATCTCCTTCGTTGTTTTTTGGATCCCTTTCAACCTATTTGTTTTGTATATTTTGCAGTCTGAAACTAAAAATGAGCCTAGGATAAATTAGTACTTAGTTGGGCATTAAGAACATACAGTATATTGAATAATAAACCAGAGAGTTCCGAAAAGGAAAGACTACGCAATTAAATTTAGTTTAAGGCTAGCAAAGGTTTCTAAACCTTGAAACAAACCCTTGATACAATCAATTCTAAAAATTCTAGCAGCGATTCCAAAACCCTTGATGTCAAACCCTTGGCATAGGTGAGTTTCCTTGTAGTGCCCACGGGAAATATTTCCGTAATAAGAAGTTTATAGATAACAATCATGGGAAATTCCCGTGATTAATTTCATATTTCTAGTCACATGAATTAATTTATCATTTTGTTAGCCTTTATTTCCCTTGATTAATAGCTAATTACGATTAATTCACGTGAACAAATGTAGGTTTGAAAATAAATTTCCAAATTTTGAGAGGGAAAAATTCATTTGGCTTCAAACGTCAAACTCTTGGGAGGGAACTTTCATTTCGCTCTTTCATTACCCCAAAGCTTCTCTAGCTACAACGAAAGTATCCCTCGTTCTTTCATTTTAAGTTTCACAATTTCTTCCCTAAAAGTTAAACAACATTATCTCAGCCAGTTGAAGCTCAGGCTCGAACCGGTCTTTGCCAATATCCCATATATGCTCCTCGACAGCCTTGGTTTACCGTGATCGGGCTGCTGTTATAATATATTATGGGACGAAGGTTGAAACTTGATGTTCTATTTGACTATGTGATGTAAAAGGAAAAGGTTATAAATTCATGTTTTTCATTAAGAAAAGTATTAGGAAACATGATAAATGTATTTAAACTATACAAAAATTTGACGTTATCACCTATTCATAACTTTTTTATAGCTAAAATATAAAATATCAAAATTAAAATTCTAAACACTCATACTCGTCGCGCATACTGAAGCAGTATTACAAACCCTAAAATAAATTAAACAGATCAAATTGAAATTGCCATTCTATTATCACTCAAATGCTGAAATTTGTTTGGTCAGGTGACCAAACCAAATATAAGCTAACCCTAACGTAGGAAGTCAACGTGTATGCTTAACTTAAAAGTATGAAGAAGGAAAGATCAGAGAACAAATAATCGAAAGCGGCAACAGAGAGAGCGGAGATGCACATAACACATAGAACCAATGCAATAAATAATTAATCAGCCATGCATCTTCTTAATTAGTTCCCGGGAGCAGATCCCGTCAGTAACCTTGTGGTGCTATAACCCCATGCATAACCCAATAAGAACCCGCCACATCAGTGCCTCCTTCTTTCTCCTCGAAAAACCTTTAATTTGTTGGTTTTTACACCCCCAAGTGTTTGGCTGGAGCACAATGAACAAACTGAATTTATTGATTGAAAAGGAATTACACGAATAGACCTCTGAATCACTCAGTGTCAAGCCAACTGAGTTGACACTTTTGAGAAACACACAAACAAAGATTCTCTTCCCAAGCTTAGATCCCCCAGGATAACCACTGTGAATCAAGCTACTGAAGAGAACAATAAACTGACTCAAGATAGACGAAGAACTCTCCTCACACTTTCTCGCTATCACAGTCGCACTAAATTCAACAGACAATAATCTATTTATACCTAGAAATCTTCTATGACCGTTGCACGAGACTTGCGCCTGATTAATCTTCATCATTTCTTCAGTGGATTGTCGGTGATGTCTGTGCTTCATCACCGACGAACTGGTTCAAGCTTTCCTCCCGCTCCTCGTAGGTGGGAGGCTAGGGTTGAGTAGATCGATTTTTTGATCAGAACTGAAGACTTAGAAGGACGATGCTGAAGAGAAACGTTTGCAATCCAAGACGTCGTCGTGTGGAGTTTAGGCGCAGCCTGTCCAAGACGTCGTCGTGTGGCTCTGGGAAACGTCGTCGTTTCAGGAAGATTTAAATCGCGTTTTCTTCATCAATTTCCCCCTTCGTCCGAGAAGTCTGGAGATTTACCTGAAAATAAACACAACAAAAGAAAGCCAGCAGAAGGCACAAGAAACCGAAACTACAATTTCTTGATAAATAAAGAAGAGTTACAAGGTAACAGCAACTAGAAAGGATCCAACTCCTTTGAAATGAAAAACTTCCCCCTCAACTACTGCGACTACTAGAGACTAACTAAGACTACCTACAAAGAAAAACAATTATCTAAAACTTCCCCCTAAGAACTAGCAGAAGATTTTTTAAGAAGCGGGAGAGGATGGTCCTTCTTGTGCTGACCCTGCAGAGTCGTCTGAGGAAGAGTTTCCATCAGAGACTGTAAACACCAGATTAGCATTCTTGCTTGATTCTCCAGCAACTGTTTTTCCCTTGTTGGAGGTGGCAGGTTTTGGGTGGGGACCCAGAAGGGAAGCAGATGGAAGTGGAGGTGGAGATGGAGAGATATCAGTGGGTAGGTCTAGGATCATCAAAACGTTGAGGGCTCCAACATACATAGTGTGAGACACACTTCTATAATCTGAAAGATCAATTCCCAGATTGACCAACATTCGAGTAATGATAGACCCGAATGGAAGAAGACCTTGGTAATGTTCATCCCCAACTGGAAGGAGATTTGCAAACAATAGGCTGGAAAAATTCAGCTTGCGTCCTGCCGTTGCACTGGCAATGATCCATAGATCGAGTGGCAGGACAACATCAAGGTTATATGTTCTAGGAAAGAACACATGTGTGATGAAATGGTGGAAGATCCTCAAACGTGAAGTCAGCCATCCGATTGGAATCGGCACATCAGTTCCTCCAGTTGGCTCCGTGGAAAAGTTTGCATACTCAGTGGGAAGGATGAAATCATGCTTCCAGAACTCCGAGGGATGAGCAATGTCTAATCCTTGATCAGGAAATCCAAGGATTCCATTTAGGGCTGCTACAGGGATGGTTAGAAGATGACCATAGACGACCGTTGAGAAACTTCTGGTACTGATTCCTTGACACCTCAGATTCGAGTAGAAATATTTGACTGCACCAGGACAGGCTGGATGGAGGGGTTGACGCAGCAGATAATCCCATCCGAGAGCCTCAATGAGGGAGATGATATCGTATTTGTAAAGGTTAAACTCATATGGGTCGAGTTGAATGAGATGGTGCAGCCTCCTATTCTCGAAATGTTGAAGGTGGCGATGATGATTGATCACCACGGGTTCATGAAACATGTACCTGGGATAAGTGTGCACTAACCCTTCAAATCGGAAAGGTCGGGGCAGGTGATCGCTCATCTTGAGAAATTGGATTTTTTCTGGCCAAGGGATTTTGGTGGGTTTGCTTAAGGTTTGATGAAGATAGGTGTGGAGAACAGTAACCTCAGTCGAGTGGTTTATATAGAAAATGAGAGCAGAAGGGAGCAGAGAAGTCAAAGAGTTTTTTCTCCCAATATCGAAGCAGAATGATTAGAGAAAGAAGTCCAGGTTTATACGCATGTTCTGAAAAGTACTTTTATTTTGTAAACCAAGATAGTAAAACTGCCTTGAGTAAACCACATCCAATAAACGTTTTTGCTTTTAGAAACTAGATTTAGCTAGAGTTGAGACTTAATCCTAATCCTAATGTCCTATCCAATCGGCTTTCAGCCCCTTTCAGAAACTAGATTTGGCTAAGAGATCTTAATCCTAATTCAGTACAAAGATTTGTGAAGCGCTCACTAGGCAGGGGTTTTGTGAATAGGTCGGCTAACTGATGCTCAGTGGGTATAAACTGTAGGCTTATGTGACCTGCTTGCACCAAATCTCGTATGTAATGAAATTTGATTTCAATGTGCTTAGTCCTGGAATGTTGTACAGGGTTTTTTGTCATAGATATTGCACTTGTGTTGTCACACCAGACAGGGATACTTTCTAACTTAAATCCATAATCAGCTAGCTGGGTTTTTATCCACATTATTTGAGTACAACAGCTGCCAGCTGCGAGATATTCAGCTTCAGCAGTTGATAATGCTACAGCTCCCTGCTTCTTGCTGAACCAAGATACAAGAGCTGGTCCTAAGAATTGCACACTTCCTGAAGTGCTTTTCCTATCCACTAAACTTCCACCAAAATCAGAGTCACTAAACCCTGTGAGTTCGAAGGAATCAGTATGTGGATACCATAACCCTAGTTCAATTGTTCCCTTAAGGTATCTAAAAATTCGTTTTACAGCCTTTAGATGACTTTCCTTAGGATCAGATTGAAATATTGCACATACTCCCACACTGTATTGTATATCAGGTCTACTTGCCGTCAAGTATAAAAGAGACCCTATCATCCCTTTGAATTTCTTTTCACAGACGGAAGTTCCTGCAATGTCTTTATCTAATTTTAAATTTGTTGCCATTGGAGTTTGACATGTATTAGCAGTGCACATGTTGTATTTTTTAAGCATGGACTTGATGTAATTTGTTTGGCTTATGAACATTCCGGTTTCAGTTTGCTTGATTTGTAGACCTAGAAAGTGAGACAATTCTCCCATCATACTCATTTCAAATTCTGATTTCATTAGTTCACAAAAATTTGTACACATTTTTGGGTTTGTTGAACCAAAGATTATGTCATCCACGTATATTTGTACTACTAATGTGTCCTCATTTTCCTTTTTAATGAATAAGGTTTTATCCACGTTTCCCTGAGAGAAGCCCTCAGAAATGAGAAACGAGGTCAGCTTTTCATACCAAGCTCTAGGTGATTGCCTTAGACCATACAAGGCTTTTGACAGTTTGAAGACATGGTTAGGGAATTCATGATCTATGAAACCAGGAGGCTGACTCACGTATACTTCTTCTTTAATTTCTCCATTTAAAAAGGTGCTTTTAACATCCATTTGATATAATGGAATTTTCATGTAGCAGGCATATGCACACAACATTCTTATAGATTCAATTCTAGCAACTGGTGCGAATGAGTCCTCAAAGTCTATTCCTTCCTCTTGTAAGTATCCTTGTGCAACAAGCCTAGCCTTGTTTTTAGTTATCACACCAAGCTCATTAATTTTGTTTCTGAATACCCACTTAGTTCCAATAATCAGTTTATTAAATGGTCTAGGTACCAATTCCCAAACGTGTAATCTAGCAAATTGTACAAGCTCTTCTTGCATAGCAAGCAACCATTCATCTATAGTTAAAGCCTCTTTGTAATTTTTTGGTTCTAATAAAGAAACAAAAGCATACTGACCTGGACAGTACTTACCTCTGGTGTGGATGCCTTCATTTAGGTTTCCAATGATTTGAGAGGCTGGATGTCGTTTCTGTATATGAGCAGGGGGCAGTTTTTCTTCAGGTTGAGTGGTCTGTTCTTCTTCAATCTTTTTCACCTTTTCTTCTTCATCTTCGGACTCCTTTTCTTTTACTGTTGGTAGGGTGAGCAAGAAGTCTATATTTTCTGCATTTATTTTCTCAGAAGATCCAGATTCATCAAATTTTACAAAAACAGACTCTTCTACTTTCCTTGTTCTTAGATTATAGACTCTATAGGCTTGTCCTTTGATAGAATATCCTAGAAACACTCCCTGTACTGCCTTAGCATCAAACTTATAGAGGTAATCTCTTGTATTCAGAATGTAGCATTTACATCCAAATGGATGGAAATAACTCAGATTTGGTGTCTTATGCTTCAACAGCTCATATGGAGTTTTTTCCAGACCTTTTCTTATTAAAACTCTGTTTATAACATGCACTGCTGTCATAACTGCTTCTCCCCACAGAAACTTAGGTGTTCCATATTCCAATAACATGGTTCTAGCCATCTCTATTATAGTTCTGTTCTTACGTTCTACAACACCATTTTGTTGTGGTGTTCTAGGTACAGAAAAAGTATGAGTTATACCTTTGTCATTGCACAAATTACTAAACTGCTCTGAGATAAACTCACCTCCATTGTCACTTCTTATTGACTTGATACCTAGTTCTGACTCACTCAAGATTTTTGACACAAAGATTTTAAACATAGCAAATGCTTCATCCTTGGATGCGAGCAAGTAAACTCATGTAAAACGTGAAAAGTCATCAACAAGTACTAGTGCATAGGACTTACCTCCAAGACTTACCACGTTTGTTGGACCAAATAGATCCACGTGTATCAACTCATATGCTCGAGAAGTAGTTATATCACTTTTTAACTTAAAACTCTTTTTAGTAAGTTTGCCACTTGCACATGCATCACAGAAAAAATCTTGCCTATCCTTTAACAAAGGAATCCCTCGGGCAGATTCAGATTTTGACAATTTAGACAGTTTTGAGATGCATACATGCCCTAGTTTCCTATGCCAGAGTATGTCCACTTCATTATGCAGCATGAAAACATATTTCATTGAAAGTTTCCAAGTTATTCAGGTTAACAACATACATGTTGTTTTTCTTTACTGAATAACAGTTTGTTATCATGGATTCTGATAATTTTGCATGATTGAGCTTCAAACGTTACTCTGTTTTCAGAAGAACAAAGCTGACTGATAGACAACAAGTTGTGTTTTAGACCTTCAACAAATAAAACATCCTTAATGACTGGAAGGGGGCTCTTACCAATAGTCTCATTCCCTATTATTCTGCCTACTCTATCATCTCCAAACACTACTTTACCTCCTTTTCTATAACTCAACGAAGAAAACAGCTCTTTCCTACCTGTCATGTGGTGGGAGCACCCATTGTCCAAAAACCAAATGTTTTCCTTTTCTCCCTGCTTCTGCAATCAGTTACAGATTAGTACATTTTGGTACCCAAAAAGTTTTATAAACAGTATGTTTCTTTGGTTTTTGTAAATCATAACAGAACTTTGCTAAATGACCTTTTCGATTACAGTATGAACACACATATATTTCTACATGCCTTTGATTCTTCTTCTGTTGCTTTCCTTTATTATACTCAGAAGTTCTCGAGATACTTCTTTGTGAATGAAGCTTGTTCTTTGCGCTAAGATTTCCAGGTTTCAACTGAAGCAGATTATTGAGATCTTGTTTTAACTCATTGTTCTCATAAGTTAGTTCAAAAATTTGATTTTTTAGTTTAACTTCTCTCTCATGCTGATATGACACAACCTTTTTGAGATTACTTAGCTCCTTTCTCATAGCATGATTCTCAGTCATTAGTAAACAATATCTGCTTCTAAGTTTGTTACATTCATCCTGAAGATTCCTTAGAGCATGTAAGAACTCGTTTTTTGTTTTAGGTAGATCACATTTTTCAGATTCTGAGTCAGATATTACCTGGTATCCTGAGGGGAGCGCATGATCACAACTTGCTAGTGAGCTTGACTCATTGTCATCTTTGTTGGCGAAGGCCATATATGCTAGATCTCTAGCTTCAGTCTCCTCCTCCGAGCTGTAATCACTCCAAGAGGTTGCTTCCATAGCCTTTTCTTGTCGTTTTAAGTTCAGAGGGCACCTCGACCTCATGTGACCTGACTTACCACACTTAAAGCAAATCATCAGATCCTTCTCACGGGAAGACCTATGGTCTTCCTTAGTTTCCTGAGTGTGCCTTTCACGATCTTCAGTTGGTTTGTTAGTTTTTCTGAACTGATCACTGTTTTGAACACTTCCTCCTAAATTTCTATCCGAGTTTGCACCTATTGGTTTTCTAAATCCATCTCTATGTCTTCCTGACTCATAAGCATGATTGTTAATCTGTCTTGAATTTCCACGATTTCTTCTATCATCAAAATCTCTTTTCATTTTTAGCATTTTGTGAAATTTTCTACTTATCATAGCAAATTCTCTCTCAAACTCCTCTCCTATTTCATATTCTGACTCACTTTCAAAGTCTTGTGCCTTGAAAGCAATCACTTTATTTCTTCTAACATCCTCTCTATTCATCTGAACTATAACTTCCTCATGACTTAATAGAGAGCCAACCAACCTTTCAATAGATAAAACATTTAAGTCTTTTGCCTCTTCTATAGCTGTTCGTTTGGGTAGCCATTCTCTAGGGAGACTTCGCAGAATCTTCCTAACTAGGTCTTTGGTTGGAAATGTTTTTCCCAAACCTTTTAATCTGTTTATCAGATCATTAAACCTTTTGTACATACTGGTGATAGTTTCACCAGTACTCATTTCAAACGATTCATATTCATTTAATAATACGTCTATTCTACTTTCTTTTACTTCTGACGTACCTTCGTGGGTAGTCTCAAGAGACTCCCAAATCTCTTTAGCTGTCTCACATTGGGCCACCTGACTCCTTTCTTCTGGACTGAGAGCTGAAAAAAGGATGTGCATTGCCCTTGAGTCTTGTTGTGATGACAGTTTTTGATCATCCTTCCAGTTTTCTTCTTCCTCGTCGTCCATAGGGATTGGCCCTTTCTTGACGATCGCCCACAATCCTCCATCGACACCCCGCAGGTAAATCCTCATTCTCTTTTTCCAAACTGTGTAGTCCGTGCCGTCAAACCACGGCGGATTTGTGTTTGCTGAGTGAGACGCTGAGGCAGCCATGACTCCAGCCATGTCCTTGATCGTCTTTGGCGAAGTTTAATCCTTCAAAGACCACGCTCTGATACCAATTGTTGGTTTTTACACCCCCAAGTGTTTGGCTGGAGCACAATGAACAAACTGAATTTATTGATTGAAAAGGAATTACACGAATAGACCTCTAAATCACTCAGTGTCAAGCCAACTGAGTTGACACTTTTGAGAAACACACAAACAAAGATTCTCTTCCCAAGCTTAGATCACCCAGGATAACCACTGTGAATCAAGCTACTGAAGAGAACAATAAACTGACTCAAGATAGACAAAGAACTCTCCTCACACTTTCTCGCTATCACAGTCGCACTAAATTCAACAGACAATAATCTATTTATACCTAGAAATCTTCTATGACCGTTGCACGAGACTTGCGCCTGATTAATCTTCATCATTTCTTCAGTGGATTGTCGGTGATGTCTGTGCTTCATCACCGACGAACTGGTTCAAGCTTTCCTCCCGCTCCTCGTAGGTGGGAGGCTAGGGTTGAGTAGATCGATTTTTTGATCAGAACTGAAGACTTAGAAGGACGATGCTGAAGAGAAACGTTTGCAATCCAAGACGTCGTCGTGTGGAGTTTAGGCGCAGCCTGTCCAAGACGTCGTCGTGTGGCTCTGGGAAACGTCGTCGTTTCAGGAAGATTTAAACCGCGTTTTCTTCATCATAATTTTCCTGCTCTTAATCTTTAACTGATGATTTCTCACTCGTTTTTTTGCACAGTTAGATCAGATTAATTGTGCTCTTCAAAATGATATCCACTTTGATATTTTTTGGAACAAAAAAATTTCCCTGTTATTACCAGTCTATACCATATGGTATTGACTGGTATTAAATAAGAGCACACCATGTGGTATGAAAAATACCACTCCAAACCAGGGTGGTATAGTATGGTATGGAGTTGGTAACGAGAGGTTTGAAATTTTTTCACCCAGGAAATTTTGAAATCCAATAGATCGTGATTAAATCGTTCCTTTTATGCAAAAATTTCCGAAAACAACTAAATAACGAGAGAGATACCATATGGTATGGAGTTGGTAAAGTCAGATATTATTTTGTAGAGCACAACGAACTCGTTTCATCTGTGCAAAAAAAAAATGAAATTCGAATTAGAATGAAAAAGATATAATCCAATCAAGAAAACAAAAAAAGTAAATACCTTTAATTCTCCACCCTTACATCTGCAGTCACGTAAAAGAAGGGTCCGGATTTAATTACTCATAGTTACTCACCTTAAGATTATTCACCCTATCTTGACCCATAGTTCCCCTGTCTCCTGTATTGACTAACTTGTCATCCCGTTAATTTTGTCTGTACCATATGGTGCAATCATCGTTGCTGACGAAGGTAGAGACGGCGAACTTGCAGATGTGATCAAAGAAGGTCTTGGCATCGGCGAGAGAGTATTTTCAATGTTGTTTATCCTTTTCCTGGGAACAACTGGCGGAACCGGTGACGGAACCAGCGGAGAGGCTATCAGCTTGGTACGACTTGGTGAAGAGGAATCCCTTCTGCTCGGGTGTCTCCTGCAGCAATGCATGATGTAACAACCTCTTTTACGCAATTAAAGTAGTTAGGGCAAATCCCACAGTATTGGGGAAAAAATCCAAAACTACCACTGTTTTAAAAAAATTTACAAAAATACCACCCTCACCAAATAATTTCCAAAAATACCATCGTTTATATAAAACCACGCCTCTGATGAGCGGTTTTCAATGAAACCGCAGCCTAGAGGCGCGGTTTCATCCCAAAACGCTTCACCAAGGAGCGGTTTGACCTTGCATGGCTGTCAAACCGCGTGTCCACGTGGCGGTTCATTAAACCGCTTGATGGGAGAGCGATCTAACGGCCAAAACGTGTGCCAGCTTGGCGATCCGCGTCGGCCAAGTAAACCGCGTCCTCGAGGCGCGGTTTGACTGTTCGGGAAAAGAAAACCGCGTCCCCGAGGCGCGGTTGACTGTTCGGGAGAAGCAAACCGCGTCCCCGAGGCGCGGTTGACTGTTCGGGAGAAGCAAACCGCGTCTCCGAGGCGCGGTTTTCGTTGGAGAAAATTGACGAAATGGCCCTCGGGGACGCGGTTTGTACCCTATATAAACCCCCTCCCCCCTTCACTTTTCTGCACACCAACCTCATTCCCCCCTCTCTCCCTCTAATTTCTCCCTATCCACTCCCCTCCCCACCCAAAAACCTTAGAAACGTTTTTTTGTTGGTTGCGGCCTAAGTCCGATCTGCCTCCAAAAAACTTTTCTTTGGTTTTCACTAAAAAACCGTCGAACCTCTGTCCGGATTCCGAGAGAATGGCCGATTTCGCTCAAGAAGAG
Organism: Linum tenue; assembly: GCA_946122785.1. NCBI lineage: Eukaryota > Viridiplantae > Streptophyta > Magnoliopsida > Malpighiales > Linaceae > Linum > Linum tenue. The sequence continues at coordinate 69,213,298 of CAMGYJ010000009.1, read as the reverse complement.
GGTCACTAACTGGACTTGGATTGACCTCTTCTTCCATCTGATTATCAGCATGAAAGGCACCTTGACCTTCACTAGCTCCGTAATGGTAGTTGTGGTAACTAACACCGCTTTGATAGAAGTTGTACTCGGGTGGGTACTGGTAGCCTGCTTGTTGGTTGTAATCCGCCTGTTGAGCTTCTTCTTCATATGAAGGGAAGGATTGATGACTTCCTCCAGTTCCATGATGATACTCCTGACTCCAACTCGAGTCTTGGAAATCCTGGTGCGGATGATCTTCGTATAATACACTCCCACCGTGGATACCAGATGTTTGGCCATCTCCAGAATGACCTACACTGCCTTCGACGGCCTCGGTGTAAACGAACATCTCCGCTTGCTTAATTGTATTGGTGGTCAAAAATTGGACCATGGCATCAACGTCCTCCTGAGTGGTAAGGAGGAATTCCTCATACCACAGCGACCCGTCATGTCTGTTTGGATATCGATACACCATTCGATCAACTCTTCTAGTGCCATCCATGCAGGTAATCTCAGTGCACATTTGATGGAGCTCTTCAAGCATCGGTCTCGTACGGACCTTCATTTTATGAAAATTGCCACCGACGTAACTTACACCCTTTTCGGTCTCTTCCGTGTAACCATTCCACCGCAACCCAAGCGTGAACCTTTGGAATGCCATCTGCAATGAAAAGTAACACAAGTTACTAACATAACAACACAAAGAAAAATGAAAAGTAATTCAAATTACTAACATAAAATCACAAATGACAATGAAAAGTAACACAAGTTACTAACATAACATCACAAAGGACAATGAAAAGTAATTCAAATTACTAACATAAAATCACAAATGACAATGAAAAGTAATTAAGTTACTAACATAACATCACAAAGGACAATCAAAAGTAATTAAGTTACTAACATAAAATCACAAAGACAATGAAAAGTAATTACGAAACAAACTTACGAATTAACGTTAATCGCAAAAACTAAATAATTTAAAGGTGCAAAGCTGAAATTTGAGGAAGGAAGTGTGAAGAATTGAGTTCTCCGAAACAGCCATTTATAGGCAAATTTTGCAGCAAACCCGCTTGGGGGAGGAGCGGTTTTATGTCTGCCATGCAGCCCTACCCCTGCATGCCGACATGTCCGACATGTCGGGTGTCGGGTGACCAGGCACAAACCGCGCCTCGGGGGAGCGGTTTGTGTCCTGACATTGTAAACCGCCCCTTTATCAGGCGGTTTGTAATGCCGACATTTAAACGCTCCCTCTTAAAGCGTTTTGTGGTAGGGTTAGCCTATAACCGCGCGTTCCAGAAGCGGTTTTCTCTGGAAAATAAAAACGCGCGTCCAAGGAGCGGTTATAAGGGAAAACGCAGCCTAGAGGCGCGGTTTCATTGAAAACCGCTCATCAGAGGCGCGGTTTTATATAAACGATGGTATTTTTGGAAATTATTTGGTGAGGGTGGTATTTTTGTAAATTTTTTTTAAAACAGTGGTAGATTTGGATTTTTCCCAGTATTGGGGTCAGTACTGTCGCACATATTGTGCGCTTCAACGCCTACACAATGAATCACATGCTCATAATTATGATTATGAGCTGAGTGCATTCAAAAAAGTGTAATACACTAAAAAAAAGTAGGTGCACCGAATACACCATTATATATTTATATATGCTAATTGATTAATGGGTCAATATTGATTTTTTGGATGGTAATGGGTTAACGTTTTGAAATGAGTGAATATCAGGGGATCGGAAGTCATGGAGGAGGATCAGATGCTTAAGGGGGTGATTTAGTGGAACACGTATTTAATTACTTTCTGATTTGTGCTCACTGGTCGGGTTAACCAAAGATAATAATGGTCAAACCGCAATAATTAAACAAATCGAACTTACACATCAAATTCGTATTGTTACACAAATTAGCCGTTAATATCAATAATATGATTATGAACTTTTGGAGACTTCGCTTATAGTTGAGTTGTTAGTTAGTACTGTAATACGTTAGACAAATCCTACAATGTCAGAGGTAGTTAGTCCAGCTCTGGCCGTCAAGAAATGGTCATTGAGTGGTACCGAGCCTTTGTATATTTTGGCTAATGTACTTTCTAGTTCTAGCAAGTGCCTTTATGATCGATTAACTATCATAGCTATATTGAATCTAACAAAATCTTCAAATTTTAATCCACCTTCATATTTGAATTGTGATTTTGTTGTGAATATTAAATCCAGTTTAGTCAGGGTGCTTATGGCCCTTCCAATTAGGATGTCTAGACACCATCCAAATCGGAGCGGTCAAGGGGCAATCCAATAATGGCTAGAACCGACCGACTCATTGACATATTCATGCGACACACTTAATATATTCATCCAAAACACTAGAAGTATTCACATGTGAATGCACATAATACATATTATGAATATGTTTCAACACAGTTATATGAAAATAATTATGGACTGTTTAATATAAAATTCTTCATAAACTATTTGCATAATATTTGCATAGGCACGATTCTAACAAATTCATCTGTTAGCATAATACCCTGGTTGGAATAAATCTAGGTAGGAAGAAAATTGACTTTTTTAAATTTGTCCAGATACTGTATAAAATGAGACATAGTTTGGCAGCAGTACCAACATTTCTGGAAGAAGATCGCACGAGAACCATCTTTTTAATGTCTTTTGGAACATTCATATTTATGACAATTCCTCTTATCTCCTCGTTGATGGATGGGAGACCAAGTCTACAGATGGATTGGTCTTCAATGACGGGAAAGTCAATAGGGATCAAGGAGCTATCAACTCCAACTACTTTGGTGTAGAGCTTGAGATAAAACTCTCAGGTTATCATTTGTAAAGCATATGAATCCGTGATTCAATAACATTCTCATTTTCAGCCTCGAGATTACATTTCTTCTCTTTATGCTAACGGTCCTGTTATGAAAAAACCTAGTGTTCTTGCCGCCTTGAATTGACCAATTGGCTCTATATTTTTGAAGCCACTGAATTATTGCCAGAGAGTGTTTTGAAGCTCCTCCATAACCTCCTTTTCATGTAAGAGCGAAGGTCTTGTTCGAGATCTTTCATTCTTGAACTCCAAGAATTGAAGCTTGTTCTAGAGACGTCTTCTTCCTACATAACATGTTGCCAAAAACATCCCTCTTTTCTTTAAAATTCAAAGTGTATTTTCTCGCGCGGATTTCAGCAATCACTTGCTCGGATTCTACATATTGATCATTTTGAATTAAAAGAAAACTTTTTGGTGGAATAGTCACGTTATGTATAATATCTTGACTCTCAATAGTTACATCTAAGTCTATATAACATAGAAAAGAAGGATGCCCATGACGTGTACGTGTGGGATGAACCAAATCCTCATTAAATTTGATTTTTCCATTAGAGGGTGCTCGTACATGTTCTGCAGTACCTCCTGTGAATACTCCGCCGGTATGAAACGTTCTTAATGTGGTGGTAAGATTGTATTGAATCCATTTCATTTGGATTAGTATTTTCTCGATGAAAATTATAATCATAATTATTGTGCCGAAATAGTCACATTAATTAGCCTGGGGCAGTTTATTTGTGAAAATGTATGTATGGCCCAAGATGGACCATACCTCCAATCTGATCAAGTTATAATTGTTTACGTTGACTCTATCGTAATAAGATATGCTAAACCTTATTTGGCCACTCCGGAAGCAACTGTTCATGCCATTACGGAAAGATCTTTTACGAAGGGGATACATTAGTTACATTTATATATGAAAAATCGAGATCTGGTGATATAACGCAGGGTCTTCCAAAAGTGGAACAAGTGTTAGAAGTGCGTTCAATCGATTCAATATCGATAAACCTAGAAAAGAGAGTTAAAGGTTGGAAAGAGTATATAACCAGAATTCTTGGAATTCTGCTCCAGAAAAAAGACATTATATGAACTGGATTAAAAGGTTATGTCATCCTACAAGTAGGATTCATTTCTTATCGCAAATATTCACTTGTAGCATACCATATCTCAATGAACTGGCGTAATTTTTGTATCGCGTGTACATTTCCGTTATGATGGTGTTTTTCCAAAATCAAACTTTGTTGTTCAGCATCGTGGACTAGCCACCCTTAGAAGGTATTGTTAAAAGATCATCAATTCCTGATGAAGAGAACAGAGGTTGGCAATTGGCTAATAGATGTGAACTTTGCACTACAAATGAAGAGACGGCAGATCACCTCTTCATCCAATTTGAGTTCAGCAAGGAGGTTTGGAGGAGAAGTCAGCTGGTCTGCTCGAGCATTGAATCGTTATCCAATGACGTCCCTTCATCGATTAGCATATGGAAGTCTGATACTCCAAGAAGCATTGGTGGCTCGATCAATTATTATGCACTTCATGCCATTTTCTAGCAGGTGTGGCTTGAGCGAAATACAAGAATTTTCCAGAACAAACACCTTACACCAGTTGTCATCACTCTCAAAGCTGTTAAGTCAATGATTGAGTGGCCTATTACATTGGGAAAATCAAGTAGAGAAGAGGGTCGGCAATGGCTTGCTCAAATTCAGCACACAGCCTTCCACGCAGCATTTTAAGGTTGACTCTTTTATTGGCTCTTCCGATCATTGAATCCGGCCGTCTTGGATGCCTCCCTCTGGTAGTGCAGAGTTGGCTTGGTGGCGCTCATTTTTGTGCTGAATGAATGTTGGATGTGGCGGGGTGTGTGTGGTCAGCTACTCGTGCGAGTTGGTTGCAGTTTTTGGTCTTCGACTCAGGGTTTTGGCCAGCCAAGGACAGATGCGCGACTGGGTTCTGGGGTTTCTTCCGAATATGACACGGGCTGGTTTCATCCTTGCCCTCTCCTATGCTTTGTTTGGGTCTCCTTTGTTTGTTATTGAGTGTTTTCTCCGACTAGCAGGAGTGGCCTCATCCACTTAGCTAGCGTTTCTGTTCTGCAGTTTCTTCCTTTTCCTTTTCCCTTTTTTGTTTCTTTTTTGTTTCTCGGTTGTTTTGTTTCTTCCCCTTTGTGGGAGGTGCTTTGGTTCAGTCTCTTGTGAACCTCCACTTCCCGGACCTCTTGTTCTCCTTTTTTTCATTTAATGCATGTCTATCACCATTATAAAAAAAGATCATCAATTCCTAATGAAATGGATTGGATGTAGCAGTGGATTGCTCTGAAAGTCTTCCTCTTTGTCTGCGCTTCCCTAGTCTTACTGATTCATCCGTGCCAATAAAAGAAGAAGTCATAATGCACGAGCAACTATTTCAGTAGGTCTTAGTTAATGCATCCTTCGATAGGTGATCTACCAACAATGATATAAAAATAAAAAAAAATCTTCACTCTACATAGCAGGGTGAAAAAGTGTATCAAGCCTGCTCTTTGTGTTCAAAATGCCTTTCTTTAATAAAGTGAAAGATTCATAGCATGTAAGATTGGATTGCCTTCATCACGAGTCTTATATACTGTGTTACGATCACCTCATATTGATAAAAAGTCCAGAGAACAATTTGAAATTGAAATCAAGAAAAAATTTCTGGTCATAAAAACAGAAAGGCATGAATTGCGCAAGAAGTTCTTTCGGTTAAAACGCCGTGCGACTCGGAGGACATAAGACTTATTGGTCAAGCCAAAAAGATTGCCGACAGGATGCTCCTACCCCACCATGCCGGGCCCTTTACCTTACCTTAAGAAGAAAGAGGGGGGTATGAAGCGTGGCAAAGAATGCGAGAAGTGTATGATACAACAGGTAACCTTAAGTGTTGGAATTTAGTGGAAATACCGGTTTGGATCAAACAAACCAAAATGAATCAAGTTGGTTACATGGAATTTAAGTCCTCACGTTGCATGGAAACAATGCAACAATTCAAGAAAATTGAATTTGAAGGACCAAAGGTCATGTCCCTTGATGGAAAAGAACAAATCCATCCACCAATTTCCAAAAGACACGTTCCTTCTCATGGCAATAAGATAAGTCCATGCATGTTGAACGGTTTCATTCCAAATGAGACAACTTTTCAAAGGTTTTGGAAATGGAACCGCCACAAATTGAAGGGTTACAACCCTTTGATGTATCACTTGATCCTCTATATATTAGAGGACTCGGCAAGGTGGGGGTGGACACACCGAAAATCGATTCTTCTTCCTACTAAATTTCTAAGTATGCTTTAGATACTTAAGCCTGGAACCTAAAGTGGTGATAGTTTTATCCTACGAAAAAATTTCCTGCAACCCTAGGCTTGTTGAGGGTGGAAATATTCTTTATGAAAAGTGAACGTAGTTCACGACTCTATCATAATCCTAGTCACCTGGTCTCGGGCTATCGTACGTGTACCCTCATTCTAAAAAGTCCCAACAATCGTAAAGAATATTTTACAGTACGATGGCTCGAACCGCTCTTTACAAGAAACCGGTTCCGGTCTATGGAATTATGAGAATTTTCGATGATGGGTATTTCATCGATGGCAGTAGAAGATGAGTGTTCTTCGTACTAGTGTCATGGTGTATTCCATATCCGGAAAGGTAACTTGGAAGAGGGATGATTCGAAGATGAGGAAGAAGGAGAATGATTCGTAAAATGGAGAAATAGAAGAATGAAAATTGCCTTTGGGTAGGTCACATACTCAATGGTTAATTTTTCTAATTGTCTATTCGACATTTACGAAGTGCTAGACAAATATGGATTCGTCTAGTGGTTTGATGGAGTGGTTTTGTCTAAGTGGTTTATGTTAAACCAAGGAGACATAATTGTATATACAATGTTTTATGATTCTGGTAATAGAGTCATTGTGTTTGTATGTAGATGACATATTTATCTTTGGGACCAATCAAAGATAAGTGATTTTGTCTAGTGGTTTATGTTATTTTAAACCAAGGAGACAAAATTTGTACACAATTTATAATGATTCTGGTAATGAAGTTATCGTACATTTGTATGTATAAGACATGCTTATCTTGGGGACCAAATAAAAGATAAGTGAACTTTGATAAAAAAAAAAGGTTATTTCAATTCTCCATGTCGGACATGGGGAGGCAAATGTGATTCTGTGTATTGAATCAAGCGCAACGACAAGAAAGAGTCATTCTCTCAATTTTTCTGCATGAGAAGGTACTTGCATAAATTCCATAGTAGGAATTGTAGTGAGTTAAAGAACCCAATGGATCCAAGTATGGAACTTATGGTTAATACTGGAAATCAGTTTTACAACTGGAGTATTCCATGTCAAATTGGGGGCTCAATGTATGCATGACTTATTTGATGCTAGATATCGCATATGCAATAGAAAAATTAAGTTGCTACGTGATGAATCCTAGTTCTCATCATTTGAAATGAAATGAGGTGTGTACTAAGATATGTCAAAGGCACACTGTATTGACTTATAGTGGCTTTCCATCCATTTTGGAAGGATTTGTTGATGTTAGTTGGATTTCTCATGTTAAAGGTGATACTTCAACATTGAGATGGATCCTCTTGCTTGGGAGAGGTGTCATATTTTGGGCCTCTAGAAAGCAAACTTGCATCACTAAGTTTCCCTATGGAATCAAAGTTTGTGTGGTCTTGGTTTCTCTTAGAGAAGAGACATAATTGTTGAGAGGTTTGGTTTATGACATGTATTTATGGCCTAAACCAATCTCACCTATTACTATCTTTTGTGATAGTAATGCTAATTTGGCTTAGGCATATAGTCAAGTGTGAAATGACAAGTATGGTCATGTGTGAGTTAGGCACTTTAAAATCTTTGAATTGATCTCTCATGGAATTGTGTCTATGAAATGTGACCGGACTTGAGATAATTTAGTGAATCATTTGACGAAATGATTAACTAGTGACTTGGTAGTCAAGTTTGTGAAAGGGATGGGTTTAAAGTCCATATAATTTCTGATCATGGGACACCCAATTCCCCTCTAATACAACGTTAGAGGCTGAATTCAATGTGGAAAGCTCATTATCAGAAATTGAAGCACAAAATTTGTCATCCCGAGGTATGTGCTTGTTACCCTGCATGAGAGAGGAGGATGAAGTATAAAACTTCGTAATTGAATCTTTGAAAAAGTGTATTATGCGGGTACACGAACAAGAGATTCAACCTATGTAAGCATGAAGTGCAGCCGCTTCAAGAAACCCTGACTTTGGTTTCGTGTGCACTTACGAGAAGGATTGGACACATGGTGGGTAATAGTGTCAAGGCGCTTAGAAGATTTGAAAACTTGAGTGTATATTATCTTCAAATATTCATATGAGTCAATGGGTTCAATCGTTACCGACACCCTTTGTATTCGAATATTCGTTAAGTGTAATATACTAAGGTGAAAATTCAATCATCACGACATTTTCATTTATGCTTAAGTTTTGTTGGAAGAATGTTGTAATTTTAGTGAATTCTTTGAATACACTAAAATAGGGGAGGAATGTTGGAATTTAGTGGAAATACCGGTTTGGATCAAACAAACCAAAATGAATCAAGTTGGTTACATGGAATTTAAGCCCTCACGTTGCATGGAAACAATGCAACAATTCAAGAAAATTGAATTTGAAGGACCAAAGGTCATGTCCCTTGATAAAAGAGAACAAATCCATCCACCAATTTTCAAAAGACACGTTCCTACAACTGATTTGGAAACCTGCGAAATAAAGGTAGGAAACTAATATAAAGATGATTAATAATATCTTTCAAAAGAAAAAATGCATAGGAATTAGAACACGGCCAACTACCCAAAAAAGAAGGCTAACAAATGAAAAATCCACCATCTAAAAATAGCATGGAATTTTAAGCTGGAAAACCTTTCCAATTCATGATTGCTTTGAGCTTATGAAACAGAATTCTGCAGGGTCCAGCGTTGACAACCACAGAAAACTAATTCTAAATTTATTAACAGTGACAATTATAACAAAGAATTAGACTTCATTCCCAGCAAGTCTTATTGTTCTACTAAAGTAAATATTAATAACTAAGTATACTAATCTAAATGGAACCAGTTCCAGCAAGCCGTAAGATGCAGAATTACAGCTAACAGAAAAAAAATGGAATTACAATGCTTTGTAGTATTTCAGTAAAAGCTTATGAAGAGAGGATCGTTTTGCTGCTTACCTTGTTCGTCAGTTTCAACTGAGCAGTCTGAAGACAACATAATTTAATTGACACAGGTGGACCCTAATGATAAATCCCTTGGATTAGGTCATGGTTGCTCCTCAATCTATCCGAGCAGATGCCGACAAATAACAAAAAGTGAGCAGACATGGCAATTCACTAAACAATGCGGCGCAAATTGGCAAGTAGAACACAGACAATCTAAACCATGCATAACGATACATCTAAAGCATACGAAAAATCTACTCATTCATCAAAAAGAAGGAAAATGACAAACTGATAGGGAAAAGTGGTTTCGGCTATCCAACAATGGCACCTCCTCATACCCTGAGTATTAACTGCATATTGGCCAGCTTGAGATAGGCAAAAAGATACGAGAATTGAAGAACAGTCTCGGAAACATTGCTCTCTGAGAATTCTCTTCTCAATCAAATTAGTATGTAACACTGATTGGACAAAAGCACCATTCTTGCACTGAATTCCTTCCACCATCCAAAGGCAAAACACTAACAGCAAAGCTAAATATATCTGCTGAAAAGATATAGTCGCGGCCACAAACGCAGAGAAAAACATCTAAGCAAACATTCGAGAGAGCTACAGAGAGCAGGCAAACAGATTCTAAAATGAACCATACACATTCTAAAACAAATGTTTGCCCTCCTATGAACGTTTAGTTCATGTTTGCCCTTTTAGATAGCAACATAAAACAACAACAAAATTCATGCATGACAGCGAGTTTGGACTCAAATTAGAACAATGCATATTTCTCCGGCAATTCCTAGAGTTACTGTCGTTGGAATAGAGAGAAAGTAAGGATACGAAGATAAATGGTGTAAAATGCAGATGGTTTAGGACAACAAAAGGATCTTATATCTTCTAGGAAGTTACAGAACAACTCTTCGTTAACCTTGTTATGAGATGATATGGTGAGCCGCATTTGCTCTATTTATTCTATCATAGCCTACAATTATCTCTTTAAAAGAACAAGTTACAACTTTACTGTTTCTTAGAGTCACGTCCTAACACTGTTGTTCTTTGCCAGACTTTTACTGAGTTCTCGTTTGTAATCATTGCTTTCCTCTCTCTTTTCTCTCTGTTGGGTAAAGTCACATCCTGTTACTGTTACGTGTTTTGCTTTTTCTGACAAATGGAGACTTTTTATTACTTATCCCTTCTTTCTTCCTCATGTCTAATCCCCAATTCCTCTCTCCATCTTTCTGGATCTGCTTTCTCTCTCCTTCTCTCTTTTGTGCTGAACGACGAAGAAGAAGCAAGGTGAAGCAAAAGAAAAGGAAGATCGAGACTTGGGTGAAGCAGAACAAGGAGGAGATGACAGAAGAATCCGGCGAAATAGAGCACAAACCGGAACTCACGATTATCCATCAATATAAAGTCGGTTCCTTTCTTCTAGGTTTTTCTGGGTTTTTGTTCAATATCGTTCTTGGAGTTCATCCTCCTTTCTGTTTTTGCTTCTGATTCTTGTTTTTAGTGTTGTTTGCGGAGATGGACGAAGAAGAAAATGGCGTCGACGGGATCGATGATGCTGCCTGGTGCGGATGGAGGGTTGTCGCTGGCTCTACTGAAACCTTGTTTTCTAAATGGATTCATCGAACTTAAATCCACGCCGGTGCTGAGCTTGCGTATGGGATACAGGTTGAAGGGTGAGTATCGAGCCTCTTTTCTGGTTTTTGATTACTTTTAGGGTTTTGAATTTTGCTAAAAAGTTGTTTTCCTAATGGATTCATCAACCTTAAAAGCACGTAGGAAATGAGCTTGCTAAGTTGTCGATTGACTTCTGATGAAGGAAGAGTTGTAGTTGGGGACTGCGCCTTCAACGGGAACAACCGCAACAAGAACAAAAAATACAGCAAAATAAAAATTATCTCTTTAAAAGAACAAGTTACAACTTTACTGTTTCTTAGAGTCACGTCCTAACACTGTTGTTCTTTGCCAGACTTTTACTGAGTTCTCGTTTGTAATCATTGCTTTCCTCTCTCTTTTCTCTCTGTTGGGTAAAGTCACATCCTGTTACTGTTACGTGTTTTGCTTTTTCTAACAAATGGAGACTTTTTATTACTTATCCCTTCTTTCTTCCTCATGTCTAATCCCCAATTCCTCTCTCCATCTTTCTGGATCTGCTTTCTCTCTCCTTCTCTCTTTTGTGCTGAACGACGAAGAAGAAGCAAGGTGAAGCAAAAGAAAAGGAAGATCGAGACTTGGGTGAAGCAGAACAAGGAGGAGATGACAGAAGAATCCGGCGAAATAGAGCACAAACCGGAACTCACGATTATCCATCAATATAAAGTCGGTTCCTTTCTTCTAGGTTTTTCTGGGTTTTTGTTCAATATCGTTCTTGGAGTTCATCCTCCTTTCTGTTTTTGCTTCTGATTCTTGTTTTTAGTGTTGTTTGCGGAGATGGACGAAGAAGAAAATGGCGTCGACGGGATCGATGATGCTGCCTGGTGCGGATGGAGGGTTGTCGCTGGCTCTACTGAAACCTTGTTTTCTAAATGGATTCATCGAACTTAAATCCACGCCGGTGCTGAGCTTGCGTATGGGATACAGGTTGAAGGGTGAGTATCGAGCCTCTTTTCCGGTTTTTGATTACTTTTAGGGTTTTGAATTTTGCTAAAAAGTTGTTTTCCTAATGGATTCATCAACCTTAAAAGCACGCAGGAAATGAGCTTGCTAAGTTGTCGATTGACTTCTGATGAAGGAAGAGTTGTAGTTGGGGACTGCGCCTTCAACGGGAACAACCGCAACAAGAACAAAAAATACAGCAAAATAAAAAAACAGAAAAAGGAGGCGGGTGAAAAGACAGTGTCTTCTTCAATCACAGTAGGTGCTTCTGTCTCTATTTGTTATTTTTACATTCTTCGCATCGGAGCATAGCTTCACAACTTTCTTACTCATTCCTTTCTGAATCTTCCAAAATCAAATGCACCCAATGATCTCGGTGCTTCTTCCCCATCAAATATGTGGTCGTTGGCGCTCGGGATGGTCGTGATGCTGGCTGGAGGAGGGAAGAGGTAGAGTTGCCATGTGGCGGCGGCAACGGTGGTCGTGGAAGAGGGACCGACGGAGCAGGCATAAGTGGATTTTCCCATGTCAATTAGCTCTTGCCCTCTTCCTATCCACTCAATTTTCTCACTACTGTACGGAAAAATCAAGAGAAATGAAACGAAAAAAAAAACAAAACTTATCATCAGTCTCTTTGCCTCGAAGAAGGAGGAGAAGGGAGAAAGATGATCCATCGGGAAGGTTTAAGAGAGGAGGAGATCTCTTTGGTCGATTTTACTCATCCCAGGGGCAAGGTTGATCTTTATTGATCTTTCAAATCTCTCTGCCGGGTTGGATCAAGGGGAGATCTCGAGAAAGCTTTCTGTCATGAGAACCGCAATGGAGGAAAGCTTTTGAGATTGGACGGGGATGAACCTTACAAGAAAAGGGAGAAGATCAGTCTTTAAGGAATCTGCGAAACCAGGTACACGGTTTTAAATTTGCCCATTTTTAGTTTTTTTTTATTTATTTCCAGTTTCTGTAAGCAATATGGATGTCTCAATTGGCCTATTTAGAGTTAGCCAGTGTTTATGCTTTAGGTTTTAGTCGCTCATTTTCTTCAGTTGCTACTCACTTTCTCTCTTTCCATTTTGCATATTCGAGCTTGGAGATGGATTCTTTCTTTCCTGCCGTAAGTCCCTGCCGTGGAGTCCTTTTTAGTCAAGACATCTCTTTTATCCCTACTCCAACGACATGTCCTTTGCCTAAACCTTGCCGGAACAACCATAGTGTTTATTGATACGTTTAGGGTCGTTCTTTGTATTATTTTCCTTATTCTTCCTGCTGCTCTTCTTTTGCCTTTTCTAATATCTGTGCTTCTTGAATTATGAAGGAGATTAAGTTTTACGGCCTACATTAGTTGAGCCATTGAGCCTTGAGTAGGACTGAGATGGCAGTGGTAAAGGGAAGGTATTACCTGTGGTGTTTTTTGGTCCGCAGAAAAAAATGGATTGCAGTCCACATCTTACTGGAAAAAATATAGAGGGGATGGAGAGGCCAAAGTGGAGAGATAGAGATTCTTTAGTGGTCAATTATTTTGCCTTTGGGAGGAATTCGATTTAATTGCAGTTGTAGCTGCTGCTTTGCTTTTCGTTCATTTTATTATAATTGTGGGTTTGGACCGTTTGGTGTTAATTATCATTTGTGGTTGTTGTGGGTTTCAACGTATTTAAAATAAACACAACTGAAAATAACATTTTTGTTAACTATTGTGTGTTATTATATATTAGGGGAAGTGATGGAGAAACAATTTGATGTTGGGAAGTTGGAATCTCATAGATGATAGAACCATCGAGCAGGACCAGGTATTTCCCCAGGTTCTCTCTCTCTCTCTCTCTCTCTCTCTCTCTAACTTTACGGTTCATCTTGATTGGTTTATTGTAATCGGTAAGTAGTTTAGCTGAATTCAAAATGTGAGTTTTTCCTGATTGTTTGATTTTGTGGCAGAGTAGAGGGCAAAGAACGTGGTGGATGTAGGCTACTTAGCCAGGAATATGGATACAAGTGACAGGGGAGCACTGTCAAAGAGTCGATGCTCTTGGAGGTGCTCAAGATATAGCTGACCAGGTCAACTTCTTCTACCTCCAAAATCGAACCCTATGGTACATACCGTTTTGGACCAATGTTGTTGTGGAAGATGGTGAGAGTTTGATGAGTGGTTGGTTTTTGTAGGAAATTAAATAAGCAACCATTCTTCCAAGTTGGAATGCTTTGGATCAGCCATTCACAGATGGGGATTTTGATCTGGTTTGGTCCATGGAGAGTGGAGATCATATGTATGATAAAGCCAAGGTCTTTGTTTCCTTTTCGACACTTAATGATGCATTCTTAGGGTCAACCAGTTCATAATTTCAGTTGGGGAAATCTCGACATTTATATGGGAACTGGAATTTGTTTTCGCAGTTATTGGGTGAGTTGCCTGAAGTTGCACCACCAGGGTCCACCATAATAATTGTGACATGGTGCATCAGAGATCTTGGATCTCCTCATGAATCCTTGACCAAGTGGGAGAAAAATCACCTTGCTAGAATCTGCTAGGCAAGCTATCTTCGTGAATGGTGCTCCACTTCTAATTATGTCAAACTACTCCAATCCCTCAATCCCCAGGTGTGTATATACATATGATTTCACCTAATGCAACCACCAACCGAGTCGCCTTTTTTTTGCTGTTGAACCAACTCGCTTTGTTTTCCTGCAGGATATAAGAACAACAGATTGATATGAGAATGTTACCCCATTTTAACCAGCATTTGTACGGTCCGCCCTCACATGTAAGATGTGAGCTTCCCTCCTCCTAATCGTTATTCCTTGATTTTCCTTTTGCCATTGATTTGATTCACCTCAAATAAATATAAGTCTATCTAAAGAAGTCTGTCATTCGTGGTAATCGAACTCAAGCTTACCTGGAATTTGATTATGGTGGAACAAGCATGAAATCTATCGGATGAGCATTGGTGATATCATTGATGTTAGAAGGATTCAAAAGGGATTAAAAAAGGATCTTATCAAGTTCTCTGTTATAACGTTGACAAAATCCTGAATTGATTTTCTTGCCGATTATATTTTTTGCTGCAGAAGGTGTCCAAAAATTGTAAACTTTTGCTTAGGTAAATATGGAACTTTTTACTTTATAGTACTGGAAACGAAAAGTAGTTACTGGGAAAAACAATCAAACCGATTGATCGAACAAACTTCAGTACTTCAGTGAATCAAATTGATGATGATATCAACATGGTCAGTTCTGGGATTATCTTCTATTCTAACCTGCATGTAATGAACACAGAGACTGGAAATTGTATGTTTCAAAATTTATCCTCTGCCCTATATGTTCCAGATATTGGTTTTAAGGTTGTATTTTGTTCCTTTGTGCTAGCTGCATCATGTGGTTTGCAGATTTATCTTTCATATTTAACGAATGGTGTTTTCTTTGTTCTTTCCCGTTTCATTGTCCTAATTTCGCTGATATAATTGTTCTTTATATCTTACCACTGTCTCACTACTACCTACCTATCATTGCGTGGGCTTTTTCGTTACTGCCCTTTCGTAGCTATCATATCATCCACTTTGTTCAGGCTACAGCTTACGACTTCGAGTAAGGTCCAGCTGTACAGGACTCTGCAGTATGTTACCATTGGTTTTTAGCCTTTCAGATTCTGTTAAAGCCTGTTATATAAAGTTCTGCAGCGTCTGATATGATGGTAGCATGGGTTTCTAGCCTTTTAGATTGTAGTGGGATGGAGATATTTAACTTTTTCATTGCATTTCTCCAGGAACTATGCTTCATCAAACCTGCAGTAAATTGTAGTGGGATGGAGGTACTTTAACTTCCAATCTTGCTGCTCTTGCTTCAGTTTTTTTGCCCGCAAGAAAGAGGAAGTTGCTATACTGGTCATAATATAATTTATTTGCCAACAACACCAACATGATCGTTCTTAATGCCTTGAGGAACTCCAAAGGTTTGAATCGTTCCCTTTAATCTACCATTTAAGCCCATGATTGACTTGTGCGAAGTGTTAAATCTTCAGTAACGAGACATTTTTCAAGCCTATTTCTATCGGTTAAGAGCTACAGTTTTCAGTTGCTAAATGTTTGTCGCGTAATGGATATTTGCATGTAGTTTACTCTGCTGTGTTTGCTGCATAATGAGATCCTTCTCTTGCCGCTAGAGGAAACATAGCCTGCTGCTACCGGTGGGACAACTATCAACAGTGTGCAAGGTAAGTTTTTAATGTGGATTTGTTTCTTTTCTGATTTTTGTATGTTTCGATTTTTTTCTCATCGATTCCTACTAAACTAATCAGACTTTTCTCTTTGGATTTTTTAGTTTGGACAAGAGAAGGATAAGGGGGGAGTTGTCGTCAATGTAGATTTCCAAAGGCATCAGAGGCAATTAGGTAAGCTTCTTCTTTTTGGGGTTCGGTTCTGTTTATATTCTGGAATTGACCTTTCTTTGATATGATTCTCATATGTTTTTTTTATTGCTTTCACCCAGACCCAGGGCAAGAGAAAGAAGTCATCATTGCTGATGGGGGAAGTGAACCCATTCCATACTGCAGCTCAACAGCAGACTCGAAGAGGGAATATGTCGTGATCAGCAGAGTGAAGGAAGGTTGACTAGGGGATCGACAGGTACATGTAATTCATTCTTCTACCCTCTGTAGTTTCCAATTTGTGGGCAATTAGGTCTATGCTCAGTTTTATGAGTAGCTCTTGAGTGAAAATAGTTTGGTACTATTGTTCATAAATACTCCTACCATAAAAGATATGTTCCCAATCGACACTCTCTAATCCAATCATAATGAAGAGTTTCATTGGACATCATTTTTATTTAGAATGATGATCCACTTGATCATTACAAATTTGTTCTGCATTTTATTTGTGTGCTTACATATTGGAGTGTTGCACAACAGATTAGAGGTAACCCCTGTAGGCATCGATAATAATCTGATTTTTTTTTGAAACTTTTGTTCTCTTGTTGATTTTCAGATTCAAGTGTTTGTAAGATGCATCCTAAACAACGTGGTTACGAGAACCTGCAATTGTGGAACAATAGTTAGGAAAATTGCTTTGTGTTTATTATATGTCCGATGCTGAATCGTTATTGTTGAGAATCTGCAATTTTTTGGAATCTGCTTCGATCTCCATCGCTATAGCCTTTATGCATTTGCATTGAATACATTTAGAACTAATGATGTAAACTTGCGCTTATGGACAGTAAATGTGTCTTCATTTTCACATTCATCGGAGGTCTAGATGACTCTATGTATTTGATTGATGTCTTAATGTATGAAGTTTGTAGTTTATCACTTGAAAAAATATTCTTGGTTTAGAGAAGATGGACTTTTACGTACAGATTTGCTGTTTGGTTTCAGGTGATTGTTCTTGCTCTGCGCCTGTGTGTTCAATTTTATTTAATTGTAAATCCTTAGAGAGTATTTTCAGCCCCGCTCTTTCCCTTTTAGGGACTTACAGAAACTATCATAATTTGTTAACTCAATTCATTTACCCCAACTTTCCTAAATATACCGTCGTCTGATACCTCTTTCTTTTAAGTAGTAGAATCAGTATTTGGTCATAGCTCGATACCATCCAACAGATTAAAGCTTAAGAAAAGCTTTTGAGTCATATAGTTTAGTGTCATAGGTACAGTTCTACCTCGCATCATGCTTGCTCTATTGACATATGTGTTGGAAATGACTTGGATAGAAATGCTCGAAGCTCTGAACCTTGGTATATCAACATTGATCTATTTTTATGTGTGGCCTTTATGACATTCCTTATTACCCTCGCTAGCTTTTTTTTTTTTTGTCTTATAACATCATAATCATAGTGGTTTTACATCCAGATGTTTCACAGATCGGTCATTCTATACACTGGTTTACGTGAGACTTGGATTGATTTTAGAGTTGTAAAGTTAACACATACAATCTATTTGGTGGGTTTGGATTCTATAGCCTCTATTTTCTGAATTTTGCTCAATTAATTGAATACTTGCATATCCTTTTTGCTTTGTTAAGGAGATGGGAAAGCATCAATGTAGGCATTATCTCTTTTGTTCCGTGTGTGCCTCTTTCGACCAGTCTACTCTTTGTTGATTCCATCACTCATGAAATATCCCTTTCCTTTCAGGAAGGAAGAGCAATTGTCGTACAATGAAGGAAAATGAGATTATGTTTTCCCCATCTGTCACTGGAGTAACCACTATTTCAAGAGGGAAGCACAATTTTTGATACAATCATAAGGGCCAGAGCCAATGCCGGTCTTCTCTGCTCCTTCTCTATGCCACCCATACATAATTCGCCCCTTGCAGGTCAACACTTCCACTCCTTATTGTCTCTCATATTCTATGTTGGAATATACAAATTTTGCTTGCTTAACTTGGGTTGAGTACTAATTCTCCATCGTTGGTTTCATTTCCGAGCATATGGATATTTTCTGTGAGACCGGGTCTGAGGAATGCAACTAAAATTTTGAATCAAAGATATTAGATCAGTGGATGCATGATTTGCCATTGGGGAAAAGATGCACCATGGTGGGATCGATCGGCTGATGTATGATGGATCTTTCAGCTAATCTGTAACTCTGAAGAAACCACAGAAAGGTAATGCACTCTTCCTCTTCTCCGTCTTCCGATGTTGCTTTATCTAGCTAGATAACATATAATGAGTAAACTTTTATATTTGGAATTTGCTCAAACAGTCAAAATGGTTAAGTATGATCTTATGTCTACTTCTGGAATTACTCTCCTTATATTTCATTGCTCTACTAGCATAACTGCAGTTTATCTTTTTTTGGGTGGAAAGCTCCTACACATTATTGCCATCAGAGACATGGATTGTATAATATGGTATGCATTTCAATTCCAAATTCAAGATACAGAGCTTGTCTTTTTTACCTTTTCTGTCTTCAGATTCCATTGGTTTATATATAATCTCGAGTTTGGGACATATTCTGAGTTGCAATTTCTGTTGAGAGAACACGAAGAAGAGGTCAGGTCAGAGGTTGACCTTTTTTCCTATAGTGGAATTCCACGTAGATTATGTTCTCTTCTTCTCCTTCCTGGTTATTTTCCTACTTGCCATGTATTTCCTTCCTTCAACCTATTGTCATTGTTTATGCAAGTGTGTTTGCATTTTAAGAGTCATACCCAGTAGATCACCACATTTATCCGAGGCTATCAGGATGGAGTTATCAGTTGGTTCATCTTCGTTCTGAGTATTGAGAATATGCTTCTCTCTAATGTAAATTGGTGCAAACGATAATGGTTGGATCTACCATGAACTCCAGTGGCTGGCGTAATCCATTCAGTATATGCAGTATACATCTCACCCTTTTTGTAACTACTTAGTGTGAGGCTTAGCCAGGGTTTTTAATATGTAGTGGTGCTTTTCTAGGGGTTGTGATTGAGATTAGGTTGTCTTTGGGTATGTACATGTTACAGTACAAATCCGGGCAACCGTAATGTTGCAGGATCCGATATAAGTAAGTTAGACCATTCAATCTGACCTGATTCAGTATGTTTTTTTTATCTGTTATAGTATTATTATCCTTGCATGCTTTCTGAATGTAAGTTTATCCATAACTAAAAATTAGACTTGTGGTGATTTAGATTAAGCGACCTTTTGAAGTAGTGTCTGAGATTTCTCATAGTCAGGATAATTTTTTTGCCTTATTGAGTTTGATTTGTGTAGTTTACCTCTTCTTAGTCGCCTGATTCGGAAACTGGTGTGCAAAGACACGACCATATTTTCAAAAATTAGTGAAAGTCCAGACTTTTGCCGGATGCTAACTGCCATTCTGCAATAATTGCCCTTCTGTTAATTGATGTCTCACTGTTCTTTGTTAAGGCGTGCCTTGGTGTTAATGGATCTGAGATGCATGAGCAGAGTTGATTTATCCAGTTTCCATAAATGTTGTAACCCAAGGTAGTGTTCTGATTCCAAACTCTCGAGTTTTTTAGCTGCTTTTAATGCAGCCACTCAGAAGAAAGATTGACTTGCAGTCTAACAGTTGCTTTGGATCAAATACTTTTTACAATCAAAGCAATCCTCTTTTTTTATTTTACATGTACCTTTGTATGTTTTGTTTCATTAGATTATAGATTTCATGCCTT
The DNA here is from genome assembly GCA_946122785.1 of Linum tenue. Classification (NCBI taxonomy): domain Eukaryota; kingdom Viridiplantae; phylum Streptophyta; class Magnoliopsida; order Malpighiales; family Linaceae; genus Linum; species Linum tenue. Next base: position 69,193,555 of record CAMGYJ010000009.1, on the reverse strand, counting down.
GGATTTAAATTTAGCTAAATATGATCGACGGTGGTGTCTAAATTCCCCGCTAATTTGATTTTATTTCTCTGTGCCACTTGATGGTACAACTCTTTTCTCTTATGCTATTTACCCCAATTAATTATAGAAGTGTTTGCGACCTCAGTTTCATAAAAGAGTGTCTAAAACAAGATACATAGGTAGGACGAAGGGGAGCAAATTTATGCTCTCTTTTGTTTAATTTGTTTTCAAGATTTTTGTTCGGTTGTTTTTAGCCATTTGGAACCCAACATTCTATCTTGCTGCGTATTAGCAACCTTAAGCATCTAGGATATCATATAGACATGAATGATCGAGATTGAAATGAGTTTTTATTAGCAATGTTAGATGGTGTTAGCATGCTTGTGATTGGGAGATTGTTAGAAGTTTCAATGATGCATTATTTTACCTGTTCTGAACTAACCTCATTCTAAATTTAGCTAGCAGTCTTTCTTTTACGAAATAGTAGTGGAAATCAATTTCGAATATAGCTTATGAGTGTTCTTTTCTCATGAGGAAGGGGACGATACAAAAGAAGAAGCCAAAATAGAAAGAATGACAAGCCATTGAATGGCGAACAGGAGCAAGGAAACAGTGAGGATTCAATGGGGAAACTCAAATTCCACGGATTTGGGTCACTTTTAGACTGCTACAATTTCGGATTTTCCTGTTTACAGATAATTTATATTATGTGTTTTTTTGTTAGATTTATTTAGTCTATGGAATCTGGTTTGTGCAAAGTTGAGGTCTGAGTTGACAATGGTGTCCTTCTTTCATTTGGGAAGGATTATCTTTTGGTCTTACTTTTACATTTTTTGTTTAGTTTGTTTTGTCGATTTCACTGACTCTGCATTTTATTCACATTACCCATGTTACTTTTGTGATATAGCATGCAGGTAGAGCTCGATTTGGATATTACATTTTTTTTTAGCTTATCGTTTCATAGCAAAACATGAATGAATTATTGCTCAGCCACGTAACCATCTTTCCAGTGCAATTCTCTTGCAACTTACACTAGATTATTACCATCTGTGTCCAACATTTGTTATCAAATTGGAATAAAAGGATGCAACTAAGTTTACACATATGAACATGTAGTTAAATTTGTTGGCAAACTTAAAATTTCCGCCGCGGAACGCGGTTTCCAGAGTTATTATTATTATTATTATTATTATTATTATTATTATCTCTATAAGAGAACAAGTAGCCAAGTTAATATTGCATAGTGTCCCTTCACAAGGGGTTTCTTTCTGTAATTAACCAAAGTTTGTGGTGCCTTTTTGCACTAAGGTTCTAATTAATTCTTTTATGACAATTGAATTCAAATTGAACCCGAATAAATTGACATTCCGCCTACTTTGACCCGGTTAAAGCGAGCTTAACCCGATGTTGCCGAATTTTGCCTCAACAATGAGTTTTTCGCGCTTAAATTTATTAAATTAACCAAAACTTGGAAGAGTTCTTTACATTAAGGTTCTAATTAATTAAATTATGACAGTTGAATCCATATTGAACCCAAATCAATCAGTATTTGACCTACATCGACCCGGTTAAAGCAAGTTGAACCCGGTGTTGACGAATTTTGGCTCAATGAGTTTTGCAAGCTTAAGTCGATGTCCATACTTTCGACCTAATGTCGAACTGGTTAAAGCGAGTTGAACCCTGTGTTACCCAATTGTATTCAACCGTATTCAACACGGGTTTGATTGGTCTTTCCTTGCAAATTTTTCGTTGTGTCGACCTTGCAAATGTTTTGGGTTCCTGTTTTGGGATTTTGTGGCGAGTTTTATCATCATTCCCTCGACCCAGTTAAAGCGAGTTTAACCCGATGTTGCGAATTTGTTTCTAACCACAGAGCCTTTTTTGTAGGTTCTAATTAATTAACTTATAACAATTGAACTCGAATTGATCCCATAATCATACTACACTAACCATTTCCGCCACATTTTCTCCGCAGAGTCTTCACGACCATGGTTTTACTTAGGATGTGCATTTTGTTCTAATACAGCTACGGAGTTTCCAGGTAGTGCTGATTTTTGGTGTGAAGAGCATGGCCAATTGATACCTCAGGAAACCCAAAATTGGTCAGTTTAGCATCAAACAGTTTTTTCCCATTACGAGCTCCAAAATCAATTGAACCCTTAATTTCTGACACATTTTTCCAGCTACAAAATCCATTTAGCGGTGGGAGACAGTACTGGTTCCGCATGCTTCATTATGACGTTCAACTCCCTAAGCCTGGATATTTGCCTCATACTCCCCTGGAGTTTACTATCCTTTCTGTAGTCGGGCACAACCAGCTTCAACAACAGCCCAAGCAAACTGCAACGCAGACACGGATCACCCACCCAGCAGCATCATCATCCACGCCAGTGGATTCTCACCAGCATAGATTAGCGGTGTCCATGAAAAAATACCCTACCTGTGAAATAAAAAGTGTCTTAAGATATTACCGAACAAAAAACTTCTACTTCATTAGTCTGGGAACAAATGTTAACATGCAAGACTTTTGCTATCACCTATCTACCATATTGCCTCTACTCTGTGAATACTTGCATAACATGTGATCCTGCTTTCCAACTCTTCTGGCTCCTTAATTAGCACTACTTTTATACTGCATTTTTAAGGGGACAATGTCAACATCTCCACCACTTCCAACAAGCATTTACATAACTTTCAATTGCCCCACCATCATCAAATGACACTCTTTTACATCACATTCAATGCAAAACAGTAATTAATCAATTTGACAGCAACTAATATGTACTGCTGCTTTAGTATGGCAACACCCCCTTTGCAATACAAAATAATATTATGTACCTAATGTTTAATTCCAGTGCAAATTTATACATGTACAAATCATATGTTTTTTATTAAATCGGATGTTCTCTACTCAATCTACTCATGGGCACACAAATATGTCAATTCCCATAGCAAACTCCACATTTTTCCAATACGAACTCCCCGCCGCGGAGCGCGGGTTTCCTTACTAGTATAAATAAAATAACAATTGAAAGCTCTAATTATTTGAAGAGTAGTATAGTTAGTTATAAACCTCAAAGCTAAAAACCTTCAAAATGAATTGAATCACGTCTAAACCACTGTTGTTGGGATGTAATGTACCTCAATAAAAGAGGACGAAGTTGGAGCCAACGGGGGATGACTTCTAAAATGTGCTATTTGGAAAGAAAGCACCCAAAACAGGGTAATGCTTAACCTGAAAATCTCAGAGTGATTCGAAAGTCAGCACTATGTAAAGAGGATAAAGCATGGACAGAGGAAAATATAATATCTAGGCTGGAACAGTGTCCACTCTCCTGCCTGCAACTACAGTTCCAAAACACACAAACAATTCTGCTTGATTCAATAGATTATTCTACGCAAGAATAAGGAACACAATCCACTATTTTACAATAAGAGAGCATTACATACCAATCACTCTGAGCATAAAGATCACTCCAATGGAATGACTTGTAAAGTCACTACAGATCGCCCCAACAACCTCACAAAAGAGGAATGGAATAATAAAATCAGATGATAGCACAATCAACCCCACTGACAGATAGAATCATAATTGATAACTTGATTTCTTTTATTTTATAGAAGCACCTCTTGATCAAAATCGTCAAATCCCCAATAAGGTTGAGACACCTCTCCCAACAGACACCTAAACCTGATCGCACAATAAATGAATAGAAAAATGTCAGCACTCATTTTTCCCCTAACAGTTGCCATTTTAGGATGACCTTAAAAAAGGAAAATGAAGAAATGAAGTAAGCATTACGAACTCCCCTGAAACCCAGCGATTCCAATCCAAGAGGTATGGGAAAGATACATATATGTAACCTCGCAATTTTGTAAAATAAAGAGGTGCTTTGCATTGATCTTGAAGTTTTATAGAGAAGAAAGTGCAGCTATCTATCTTCCCTTAACCTTACTGGATGATCGAGGCCGAACCCTTGAAGAATTTTTAATATGTTTTACAAATAATCAACTCATACAAATAGCATAGACTGATGGATAGAGAAGAGAGAAACAAATAATCGAAGGATATATTTACCTTGCGGGATTAAGCAGAGTCCCTTTAATAAGAACATGTTCAAAATTTCACGCCTTCAAATCCCATAGTGAAAAATAATGACTTTCTAATAAGTAATAACCATATATATTTGTTTTTAATTGGACTCGACATTGATCTGAAAAAGTTAGTGGTTCATGGTTCAATTATTAATTCTCTAGACTGTTGGTCAGTCGTGCATGGACTCGTTAACAGTTGTGATTAGAATACATAAAAATAATAGTATATAATTACTAATTAGGGTTAGACGAAGAAGACAAAGAAAGAAATAAAGAAAATTGTTATGGAAGGCGAGTGAAAAATGAAACGAAGAGTAAGTAAATGATGGAAAGGTTTTAACCAATTCTTTTAGTTGGTCGTCAATACAACAGTCAACCATTTCCATCGTAGCAATTTATTGACACTTGCTTATATAGATGTCGTATATTTTGTTACATGTAGTTAGTAGAAGTTTGTTTAGTTTCCCGTAAATGTACTAAATGAGTTTATAAATTCGCTTTTATAAATTGGTCGAATCTTCTCCTACAGTTGAGTGATACAACATATTGTATGTTACAAACTAAATTTGTACTTTTATGTTATGGTGGCATGGATTCATTGATTGGTTCAAAATGATTGGTGGATTGGATTCATGGATTCAAGTGAAATCTAAACATTGGATCAATATGTAGATGTAAAAAATAATAGGTATGAAAATCTCATAAAATTTAGATACCAAAACATAATTATTCAATGATTTTACATTAAAATTAAATTTGGGTATCAAAATGTAAAATGTACATTATAATGACTAAGTTGTAATTTAATTAAATTTGGAGTATCAAAATATAATAATTTAGGCAATAGTTCACCTTTATATATATTAATATGCTTATAGAGTTGTCTTAATATCTGTCTTGTTCGTATAAAATATTATCAAATTACATGTCCAAAACATATTGAGATTGATGTTATTAGATATGAAACAAATCAAAGACGATCCATTTATTAAAAAAAATCATAAAGAATTATTCGTCCGCTAGCATAATACCCTGGTTGGATTAAAATGGGGTACAAATGAATTTTTTTTATAAGTGGGTTGAATATATTAAAAGGGAAAGCACATAATTGTGTCCCTAGAAAGATACAACCTAGAAAGGAGCATTGGTAGGCTGTGAAGAGGATCTTCCGGTACCTTAAGGGTACATCTGATGTGGGAATTAGTTTCGGAAGTGATACAGAGTGTTTGGTGTCTGGGTATTTAGACTCGGACTATGATTAAGATGTTAACACGAGGAGATCGATGACCGATTATGTATTCGCTCTTAGGAGTTCTGTAATGAGCTAGAAGGTAACTTTGTAGTCGATGGTGACATTGTCTACTACTGAGGCAGAGTATATGGCGTTGACAAAAGTTGCTAAGGAGGGAATATGGTGGAAGGGACTGGTTGGTGATCTGGGTATACATCATAATCAGGCAGTGGTGTATTGCGACAGTTTGAGTGCAATATGCTTGGCCAAGGATCAAATCCACCATGAGAGGACTAAGCACATCGATGTGAGGTGTCATTTCTTGAGGACAGAGAATATGATTAAGTGAAGAAGGTTGAGACCGCGGATAATCCTGCTGACATGCTCACGAAGCTGGTTCCTTATGGCAAGTTCAACACTGCTTGGACTTGCTGAATGTCTCGAGTGAGTGACTCCGCCCTAGAGGGCATTGATGGCAGGAGAGAGAGAGAGAGAGAGAGAGAGAGAGAGAAGGAGCAGAGTACATCAGAGATTACAGAGGAAGAGAATTCAAGTCAAGGTGGAGATTTGTCGATGTGACTTGAATCGGACTATCAGCCGCTACGACTAGAATCTATAACCGTTTCCTTTACCAGATTGGATTAGGTTTAGACCCACATGGAGAAGTATAAATACTTATCATCTCCTCTGTAATCTATAATCTCCTCGATATCGTGAAATTGGCTCTCCTGCCCGTGGACTAGCTAACACACATTTGTGTTAGCTAGTGAACCATGTAAATCGTGTGTCGTGTGTTTTTTGTTTTCGTTTTCTTGCTTTGTCGATTCCAGCGATTTCCCGATCCGTAGCAGCTCAGTTATAACATGGCAAGATAAAGAGATATTTTGTCATAATATGATAAAATTTTGTGAAGATAGTTGCAAATTTTGATATGTTCTTGTGACAAATTATACATTTAAGACAAATGAATTTGTTATAAAAGTTTGTCATATTATCTAATATGAGTTTATTGTGTTGAAATTGTTTTCCTTCAAAATAAGTTTGTTATGACAGAACACTATGGTCATACTTACATTTATGAGAAGTCTATATATTTTGTGACGAAGCCAGTGTGCCATAATCTAACATGTTAATTCTATCACCAAATCTGAAAATATGATTAACAACGCTATTGCGAACAACAAAAGCAACAGAAAATATTTAATAATCTCAAATATGATCCTGAAATAACAATCTTGAAGAGTATCATCATACCATATGAGATTCTAGTCTAGGGACTTGTTGACAACGGAAGCTTTTCCTACCTCTTGCATTTCCCATACTACTAACCAGTGAACCAAAGCCTCGCATGATCCTGTAGTTTCCATGAACTTGATGAGTGATAGTGATAGTTAAGACAACCATATATGTGTGAATTCACAACCTGCCAAGATAAGTAGATAAAGCTAATCAAGAAAAAAGTGTTAAGGGCAACAACATGTGATCAGGACATTCATAAGGGTTGAAGAGCTTTGTATATATGGAGTATTCAGGGAGCAACTGATCACTACTGAAAAAAGGCCATACTACTGGAAAACACACCTTGATGACCTCATAGTATATTTGCTAACTGATAAGTAAACACACACTTTGAGACATATAGACTCCCCCTAACTGCCAAATTTACATGAGAATAAACAAAACAAAACAGTGAACTTGAGAAGAGCAAATATCTTAAGAAATGGGCTTTATGACTACCTCACGCATCTTTTATCCACAAATTCAACACAACCACACAAAGCGGGAAAGCTTAACACTTTTAATCTGTACATTAATTAGAAGACTCCCTCCCCTGAATACAGATTACACCAGATACTCCCTCAAAACATTTTAAATAGAAATCAAGACGAATCATACGAACCATTGAAAAATTTGAAATCACCAATTTGGCTGGAGCACTGAGCACCCTTCATAAAATCAATTCTTATTGTTGCTGATAAATGCTCACTGTTATTATCACAGTTGTCTCCATCGCCCAACCTAAATCACCACCACGGAAACTGAGACACCACCACATGTTCATGACAATGAACCATCAATTCATCGAGGAATCCCCACAAATCTACTACGGCTACTGCTACTACTAATCCTTAAATTTGGAATACAAAAAAGGAGAGTAAAGTTTCACGAAAGAAAGAAAAAAAAGTAACGGAAGGATTACAGCTTTATGTGACAAGAATTCCAAATTGTGATGTGGAATCTATGAGGGAGTTGAAGTGGAGCCGCCAGCGGGAATGGAATGGAACTTGTTGACGCCAAAATGATTTCCCGACAAGGAGTTGTCTTCACTCGGACGTGCAAAGAGAAGGGGGAAGCTGAAAAAAAGTAAGGCTTTTTCTTATTTTAGTTTTTCATCGTATAAGAAACCGGGAGAGGAAAATTGAAAATGAGAAAGCTAGGCGGGAAGCTGAAAACAAAGTGAAAACTTTAAAGGGTCAAATTTTGCCCCGTGAATGAAGCAGAAGAAACGCGGTAATTTCACTCCTAATTCCTAAAACTTTGAATTTTTTTTATAAAAATAAATTGGATAAAATATTACTTTTCATACAAAAGTATGTTCTCTACATTATTCAATAGAGTTTTACCGTGATAAACTATTAATGTCTACTATGACATGCATGTCACGGTGACTTGCACTTTTCGGTCGATCTCAATTAGGATTAGGTCGATCTCATGTGGGATTAGGTCGACCTCATTTAGGATTAAGTCGACCTATTCGGCTGTTTGTGTAAAAACAGTTTTATGGTGCCTACTTTGGAGATTCATATCTTAAAATTGGCTCGATGGAAATTTGAGATTAATGGCTTGTTTTGAAGCTAGAGTGTCCATCTACACATTCAAGTGCTTGGGAGCTCGATAGGAAGTTCGGAAGACCATTTTTGAACTTGATCAAAAGGCTATGCCAAAACTGGAAAAACAAGCTGAAAATGGCTAAGGCTGGGAACGTGTTTGCGAGTCGAGACTTCTTAAACACGTTCCTAGACTTAGCCACTTTCAGGCAGTTTCCACGTTTTGGCATATCCTTTTGATCAGGTTCAAAAATGGTGTTCTGGACTTCTTATTGAGCTCCCAAGTTCTTTAATGTGTAGAGCGACACTTCAACTTTAAAACAAGCCATTGATCTCCAATTTTCATCTAGCCAATTGTAAGATATGAATCTCCAAAGTAGGCACCATGAAATTGTTTTTACAATGAAACAACAGATTAGGTCGACCTAATCCTATATGAGGTCGACCGAAAAGTGCATGTCACCATGACATGCATGTTACCGTAGCAAAGTCCCTATTAATAATGGGAACTAAAAACTCAAAAATATATTTATAAATTCTCATGACTAGAGTAATACAATTAATTATGGGAATTTTTCCTGTCACTCCTTATATATTACTTAGTACGGGAAAAGTTTCCATGATCATGACTAAAAATCAGTTTTACTATAGTTAAATTAAATAATCGAGCGTTGAAATGGATAATAAAAAAATGGCTGAAATTGAAAAAATAACCCAACGAAGATCATTAAAAGAAATTATTTTGGAATTTAGGTTTAACATTTTTTTCATAGTTTATGATTTAGAGTTTCGGGTTAGGGTTGTTATAACGAAACAAGGAATCAACAATGTAAGAAAGTAAATAACATATAGATTTATGTGGTTCACTAACATAATGTGTGTTAACTACGTCATGGAGAGGAGAGACCAGTTTCACTATACTTGATAAGAATATAACTTATGATGGGTTGAAAGATATCTAGAACACCTTCTCCAATAGACCCAAAATGGACAATCATACACATATAGCCAAGTGAACCCCTTTGATTTCCAATTGACCATAGAAAACGAGGCTCCAAGTCACATTAACAAAGAGTTTTTGCCATAGTTTAGGGTTTTTATCGTATTAATTTTGTATTTTTCTTATGAAAAAATCGTGTGTTTGTATCAATATCAACTAGCACATATCGTAACAACCCTATTATTTTGTCACAATAAACATTTTATGTTTCTCACCACTAATTCCTGCCAAATCAAAAGTTTGCATAAAACTCTATAACAAACTAAACTTTTTCATATTACATGAATATGCATAAGTTTATATGCCGAATGATTTTGTCAGAATACATATATAAACTACAATATTATGACAACTCCCCTATTTATCGAATCAAACATTTCGTCTTTCGCTCCACAAGTTCCCACCAATCTATAATCGAACACATTTGTCTTTCGCTTCACAAATTCATAATATTATGACAAAAAATTTTGTCATTATGGTATATAGTGTGACAAAAAAATTTATAAAGAATATGTTGTCATTTAGTACTCGACAATTTCATTCTATCCAACGATATTTTGACAAAATATTAACGAAAAAATATTTTTGCCATAATATGTACTTAATGTGATAAATGTTTATGTCAACATTGATGCTTGTCACAATAGACATTGAAATTCTGACAAACTTGAAATTGTCAACTTAGATACTTTATTACGACAAGGTTAAAATGACAAAAAAAAATTGTCAGGAAATCTGAAAATTGTTGTAGTTTCGTAGGGATTATCGCTTGCCACACCAACTTATAAGGGAAATCGAAATTTCCTCGGAACTTCTACTGCACAACCTTCGCATACGTAGATCTGACTGAAAATATTTGTTCCCTATTGAATGGCAATATCACTTGAGGAGGTCCCTCTCCAACCCAATCATATGGCAGCGAATCTAAAAGTTGGAGTTACATCTGACGCTCCACTTCAGCACCTCCTCGTAACTGGATCGTAGTTGGAAGACTCCAAATCCTATCATCCATAGAAAATGCATTAGGGGTCGTTTGGATCAGGGTCCTGGGAAATTGGACAGGAATTTGGTCCAAATCCTGGCCAGTCCAGGAATTTAACCAATTTTTTTGTTTGGATAACTCTAAAAGAATGCAGGATTTGGACCTCCGAAAATTTTAAATTTGGCCCACCCAAAAATTAGAAATATCTGCTAACCCCCAAGTATTTTAAAATCCTGTCCCAAAATTTTTGTTTCTACCAGACGTGCCCCTGCTACCACCCAACTCCAAATCCCTAATCTTCTCGACCATTCTTTGCTGTACTCCTCCCTCGACAACCCCAAACTTCTCGACATCGGCGAAAATTCCTCCTTGTCGTCTCCGAATCCAGATCCTCTGTCCGTATCCTAACCCGAGACCCTGCAGCTCCAAATCCACATCCTACTCACCGTCTTCCTCTGGTTTCCTTTGTGTTCGATCGCCGATCTCCCTTCTGATTCGGAGAGGAGGAGAAATAAAGTGGAAGCAACAACAGCTTCGCGTGAATGGCTGCGGATCGGCCGCGACGAACGGGTTCTTCTGGTTCTTCGAAGGCTCGCTGTTACGCGTCGGCCGTACCACCACAATTGCAGGTGCGCGCTCCACGAAAATTCTCGCGACGACGGCGGAGGCTGTGGGAACTGCAAGAACACAGTCTCTAGTTGGTGGGTCTCAAAACTGATGGATTTGGAGGATGCAACTAGGGCTGGCTATTTGGTCCCGGACTGTTTGGTTTTACCCGAAACCGGACCGGACTGGGACCGGATAGCAAACAATGCAATCTCATATTCGGGCTTAGATTTGAGGTAAAAAACCGGATAAAGACCGGATAAGAGACCCCCAACACCTAAAATCAAGATAAAATTGGGACCGGACCGGGTCAAGACCGGACCGGATCAAGACCGGACTGTATCCAATCCAATCTTTGGTCCTTATATTCCCGAAAAGACCGGACTGAAACCGAATCAATTTGGTCCATTTTAACCGGACCGGACCGTATAGCCACCCCTAGATGCAACGGCAGGAAAGAATCCGGCGAGATCAACGGTAAGTGGCAGGGAAGAATCGGTTGTTGGTTCCAAAGGAGATAATTGTAATTTAGGCAATTGCTTCAGAATTAAATTCTCTAACCAATAAATTTCTCATCCCTAAACAAACAATATATTTAACCCAAATTATGGGTTTGAAATACCAGGATTTTAATTGAGTGATTGTGAGCCAAATTCTCATTAGCTAAATTCTTAATTCAAACAACCCCTAGGAGTAATTGTGCCAACACTTTGTGATACCGCTGTCACTCTAGGGAATTCATATGGTAATGAAGTCCCAGGCACCCACTGATCATTCCAAAATGATAACCATCCTCCTGCTGGAGCCATATATGCAAAACTCCATAACAAGTATTTCTTCTACATATGTTTCCACAGTGAAAAACCTCCTCCTTCTCTCCTCGCTTGAGTGCGCCACTCTGAGCAATTTGAACCATACTTGGTTTCAATTAAATTTCGCCACCACGACTCTTTAGCATACCTCCATGAAAATTTTTCAATTATGAAATATTTATACATCTCAGATCACAAACTCCTAAACCTCCCAACTTTATCGGTGTCTTCGCCCAATGACTCGTTCCAACTACAACATCCTGATCGACGGTCAAGAATAACCTCCGACTGGGTGTAGCTTAGGACAAGCAAGCAATAATAATTTATCGTACAATGGGGATTCTTGGCTTACCTTACTTCGGTTTAAGGTTTGTTATCTAGCCAACCTAGAATAGTGATTAAGAGAACTAAACTAACTAACCTATCTAACCACTAACCTAGCTATTTACAAGGTTGGGAGCTCTTTTGGGTTTGATTCCTCCTAGCTCCATCGTAGGATCGATATTGAGTACCATCCTAGCTCGATCGAATTACTACCCTACCGTTAGGAGATGAACTACCTCGGGACGAACCCGGAACGATGAAGTGATGGACGAATGGTGCTCTATTCAACCTAGGACACCCCCTATATCGTAGGAGCTCGATCCAATTGACTCACTTGAGGATTTCCCGGACGATAATAGGGTGAGGAGTGACCCAAAGACGCCAAGAAAGGGGCTCTTAGGGAATTTTCTCTCTCCTAGGTCAAAAGTTCAAAACATGAAAATGGAATCCAAACTCATGCCATTCATGAAACTATCCATAACTTAGATAATAAAGTCAATGAAACATGGATTTGTCACTTACAACAACACCCAATTAAAATCAAAGACTAGGATTCTTAAACCCAAGAGAAGAGGGCGAGTTTCTAGAAAGAGAAGAGAGAGATTACAAATTGGAGAACAAGATCTTCTTCTTCTAGGCTTGAATCCTTGTCGTCAAGATCAACCCAATACTCCAATTAAGCTCCAAGATCACTCAAGAACTCACTCTCTCTCTCTCTCTCTATATATAACTCCCATTTGGTGTTTCGGGTCGAAACCCTAGAGAAAGAAACAAATTCCTCTCCAAAAGCCAGCTCTCCCCTTTCTTCCTTTTGTTGCTGTCTTTTATACCCAGATAGAGCTCTATTCACGGCCGTGAACTCGAGGCGGGGATCGTGATCCCGGCCAAAAATGAGTCGTCTTGCCATAGCACTTCACGGTCTGGGGCTTGAGTTCACGGTCATGTGACCGTGAACTGGCTTGTGTCCAGTGCCTCGTAAAAATGCTCTGGATCCTCTGCAATTCACGGTCATGGGGAAATTGTCACGGTCTAGAAACCGTGACTTTGGTCATTTTTTCACTTTTTGCGCTTTTCGATCTCCAATCGACCCTAAACTCGTCCTCGACCTTCCCACACGTACTAGGACCTGAAATGTAACAAAACAAATACAACCCAGCGTAAAATAGGTCGAGGGACGGGTATCTACTAAGCAAAATGGACAAGTGAAGGGTAAAATGTGTACATTTGGACCCAAATCACACCCCCACACTTGAACGTTTGCTTGTCTCCAAGCAAACCAAGTTCAAAACAAGGTAAGCTTACAACTTTTTTCAACAAAAATTTTGGGGCATGTCATTGGGCACAAAATGAATGAAACACAATGGTTATTTGACACCTACATTTGGACAAAAACAAAGTAATCTTGGCAACCACCACAAACGACATTCAACTTTATTAAGATTGTGCAGAAGAAGAGTCCACATATTATTCACCAACCAAAAAACAACATGCCTCGATGACTCACCAATCACAGTTACTCATGCATGAAGATCACATCATAGGAACGAACGATCGAGCAACCTAGGTCCTCACTGGGGTATAAGTTGGGTGTCGTTGCTAGTTTGTCCGAATGTCTTAGACACGGGTTCAAATGACTCGCTAGGGTCTAGGGCATGGGGAAAAGGCTATTTGGGTGGTGGCACATACAAATGAGGTTCCACAACTTCAACCTAGAACCAAAGTACAAGGTTCCAAAGTTTCGATCTAGAACCTTCCTCAACAAACAATGACCACTAACAATGGCAAAAAAACACACTTCCCTTCTTCCAAACCACTACCAATCACGAACTAAATTCAAGCACACTTCCTCGGCCTATCTTGCTATTCACAATTCAAGCATATTAGTGAAGGAGGTGAATAAACAATTTAGGTGTTTCAATGGCTTCAGTTCCAAGAAACCCTTTCTAGAGCATACACTTAAACTTTGTGGCAACTCTCTACTTTTATGTACCTCGTTTTATTACCTCTTTTTCGTTCCTTTTTTTCCTCTACTTTCCATTTCTTTTTCTTTTTTTCTTTCGAGGGGGGGGGGGGGGGTACTAGAGAGCTAAACACACGCCACTTTTACCCTTAACAAATAATGCTCTCTATTAAGAACTTCCCACGACATTACCTTTTCATTCCTAGCCAGAACCGTAAACAAATCACTCATGTGGAACCTCGTTTAAGCTCAAATGGTATGAATGGAGCTTCCAAACACAGGGGTGACTCGGTAACGGTGTAGACACAAAGAAAGTAGGGTCGTTCTATCTAAATCAATCAAGCTCAAGTAGCAAAAGCTACCTAAAATGAGAGTGACCCATAGACACACGCCTCAAAGGGTTTGACTAAGGGATATTATGATCGGGACAGGTCACCTTTGGGTCATGGGCAAATCCTATGCCTCCATCTTCCTTGCTAGCAACAACGTGAATGCTACACATCATGTAAAGGGGGATCTATCACAGAAGAACAAAACGAACGGTACATGTTTCGCATGGCCACCTAGGTGCTCAATCATTCGCTCTAACTCCCTAAACTCGATTCATAGGAAACTGTGAAAAGCAAGTAATCGATTCAAAACACATATCGGTTCACAAAAATATGAGGACTGAACCTATGCACAAACCTAATACAAGTCTCAATCATCATCGTAGGTTGCACACAATCACAAGAAAATCATCCATTGACAATACTAATAACCAAGAGATTCAAAACAAAACAAAACAAAAAAACACAAGTGCCTCTACGATCATGCAAATGTAGAAGTTGTTATGCTTGGAGCCCTCAAAATTTAAAATTTTGGGCATACAACTAGGCTCCAAGCACTCAAAATCACACCAAACATTCACACAAACATGCATAATGGACTACCCCCCCCCCCCATCCACCCACCCACCCACACACTTAAGCTCGACATTGCCCTCAATGGTGTAAAATAAGGAGGTAGAACGATGTTACCGGATAGTGGTGAATGTTGGTGTTCGGGAGCGAAGGGCGAGTGAGAACCGGAAGAGCAAGGAGACGAAAAAACACCACCAAAATCTTTCCAATGGTCGTCTTATTGAAAAGGACAAGAGATGAAAACCGATGATGGTTGAGTTTCCTCCCACCAAGCACTTCTTTAACGTCGTGAGCCGGACGGTTGCTCTTCTAGTTTTGGTCCATCCGAGAACCTCCTTGAAGTTGAGGTTCTCGTCATTGACGTGATGTCTCAAGTCACGACCAATGGACGAGTCCATGATTGAAGGCTTGTGAACTTAAGTTGTCATGAGGCTCCACCAACGAGACCTCTCCTTCTTTCCTTCTTCTCTTTGCCCCACACCATGTAATGCATCATCGATTTACCACCATCGCATCCACCAAGAGGGATCGCCGATTGTTTGGCCTTGGCTTGACAAAGAGCCGCGAATGGGTCCTTCTCAAGTAGCGCGTTGAGGTCGGGTGGAAAGCTTTCATAGACCTTGTAACTTGTGGATGCTTCATCCATCTCGACCTCGTCATCATCTTGGACGCCACTTGCTCCTTCAAATTCATCTTCAACCACCCTTCCTTCTTCTTCAATTTGTTCCTCCCTTTGGGAAATCAAGATCTTCCCTTTCTTCAAAGCTTACTTCCTCCTCTTCAACCTCTTTCTTCTCCTACCTATTCATGTCTTCAAGTACGGTTTGGAGGGTAAGATTCCATGCAAGATCATAGAAAGGATTCTATTTCTCCTCCACCCTCGTGACTTGATCTTCAAAGTTGCTCTCGGGAAGGGAAAAGGTGTAAAATCATCAATGCAACCCTCTTGTTCATCCTCACCACGGGAGCTTTCTGAGGTGAGTTCCTCTTGCTCCACAAGGTTATCAATGATCGCCCTTTCAACCTCCCCATTCTTCCCCAATGATGAGAGGTGAAAGCTTGCACAAGCATGTGCCACCTTGTCTTCTAATGTCAAACTGGGAGGATGGACGGGTTGGAAATCCGTGTTGGAGCTTGTTCTTTCAAATTTCTCCATGGCAAGCTCCAATTTAGAGTTCACTTCGGGTTGGGGGAGATCCAAGTTAGAGCACCCTTCATCGTTGCCTCAAGCAAACCGGCCCCAATGAGATTCCATTTTCTCTTTGGCTCCGGTTGTGGAGTGGCACATGGTCTTGAGGAATATCCCATGAAAGCTTCCATTGCCAACTCCAACTTGGATTTCTCCTCGGGTTGTGGAGGAAAATATTCTTGGTACGGGGAAGCTTCTTGATACCCCCATTGGTATGGTTATTCTTCTTGGAAGGGAGGTTGATCATAGAACCCGGTTCCGTGGCTTCCACCTTCTTGACTACTCCATGAAGCTCCGGGGTACCCCCATTCGGGTGGTTGTGGATACCCCCACATATTGTAGAAGCCATTGGGATCCATGATTCAACCTACAAAGAAAAAAAATACAAAAGCAAAATCAAACAAACACAAACCACTCTTCTAAGAGAAGAGTGGGTCAACAAACACAAAACACAAAACAAACGGCTAAAGTAACGGCATAACCCTTTTTCAAATAACCTAGAATGGGTCCCGGACAACGGTTCCAAAAACTTGACTCGTTCCAACTACAACATCCCGATCGACATCCAGGAATAACTGTCGACCACGTGTAGCATAGGGCAAGCAAGCAATGATAATTTATCGTACCACGGGGATAAATGATTCAACCTACAAAGAAAAAAAAATACAAAAGCAAAATCAAACAAACACAAACCACTCTTCTAAGAGAAGAGTGGGTCAACAAACACAAAACACAAAACAAAACGGCTAAAGTAACGACATAACCCTTTTTCAAATAACCTAGAATGGGTCCCGGACAACGGTTCCAAAAACTTGACTCGTTCCAACTACAACATCCCGATCGACATCCAAGAATAACTGTTGACCACGTGTAGCATAGGGAAAGCAAGAAATGATAATTTATCGTACCACGGGGATCTAGGCTTACCTTACTTCGTTTAGGGTTCGTTATATAGCCAACCTAGTATAGTGACTAAGAGAACTAAACTAACTAACCTATCAAATCACTAACCTAGCTATTTAAAAGGTTGGGAGCTCTCTTGGGTTTGAATCCTCCTAGCTCCATCGTAGGATCGATGTTGAGTACCATCCTAGCTCGATCGAATCACTACCCTACCATTAGGAGATGAACTCCCTCGGGACAGACAAAGAATGGTGAAGTGATGGACAAATGGTGCTCTATTCAACCTAGGTCACCCCTATATCGTAGGATCTCGATCCAATCGACTCCCTCGGGGAATTCCCGGATGATATAGGGTGAGGAGTGACCCAAAGACGCCATGAAAGGGGCTCTAAAGGGGATTTTCTCCCTCCTAAGTTAAAGGCTCAAAACATAAAAATGGAATCCAAAGTCATGCCATTCATGAAAACCATCCATAAATTAGATAATATTCTCAATCAAACATTGATATGTCACATACAACAACTCCCAATCAAAATCTAGAACTAGGGTTCTTAAACCCAAGAGAAGAGGGTGAGTTTCTAGAGAGAGAAGAGAGAGATTACAAATTGGAGAAGAAGATCTTTTTCTTCTAGGCTTGAATCCTTGTCTTCAAGATCAACCCAATCCTTGTCTCCAATTAACCCCAAGATCACTCGAGAATTCACTCTCTCTCTCTAGCACTCTCCTTTCGTGTTTTGGGTCGAAACTCTAGAGAAAGAAACTAATTCCTCTCCAAAAACTATCTCTCCCCTTTCTTCCTTCTGATGTTGTCTTTTATACCTAGATCGAGCTTTGTTCACGGTCTCAGTTCACGGCCGTGAACACGAGGCGGGGACCGTGATCTCGGCCAGAAACGCGTCGTTTCACCATAGCACATCACCGCCTGGGGCTTGAGTTCAGGGTCACGTGACCGTGAACTGGCTTACGTCTAGTGACTCGTGAAAATGCTCTGGATCCTCTGCACTTCACGGTCACGGGGCAATTGTCACATTCTAGAAACCGTGACTTTGGACATTTTTTCACTTTTTTGGCACTTTTCGACCTCCAATCGACCCAAAACTCGTCCTCGACTTTTCCACGCATACTAGGACCTGAAATGTAACAACAACAAAAAAATATAACCTAGCGTAAAATAGGTCGAGGGACGGTGATCAAGTAAGCAAGACGGACAAGAAATGAGGGGTAAAATGTGTACATTTGGACCCGAATCACCCAATCCCACCGAATCAAATGTATCCATTTTCCTCACCATATCCTTACCATAGAAAATTCTTTTGTAGAATTTCCAAACTCGAAATTGGATATAGTGACATATAATATAAGGGAAGGTTAGAGCACAAACTGTTAATCAGAGTCAATCGAGCACCAAATGATAAGAACTTTGCCCGCCAACTTGTCAATCGCTTTAGGAATTCGAGAATAATTGGGTCCCCAAAGAACCCACCTCGCAGCCAAATATCCCTACATATATCTCAGGATTTTGAACCTCTCCCACATCATACATCACGCTTTTATTAATATTAACCTCAAGACCAGAGATTACCTCGAAACACACCAGTACAGATAATAGATTTCTCACTTGGTCTGTAGATGCTTCACAAAACAGCATAGTGTCATTCATCAGCATAGCATAAGTGATTCACCTCTCCCTCTGATTCTTGCTCATTCATATGAAAGCCAGTCACGAAACCCATATCTCGTGTCGATTGTAGTAGCAAAGACAATAACTCCATGACAGTTAAGAAGAGGAAAGGGGATAGGGGATCCCCTCGACGGAGTCCTCTACTACTCATGAAGTACCCAACAGATTCTCCATTCATTAAAACTTAATAATGGGATGTGGAGATACATTTGCGCATCCATTCCACCCATATCATCGGAAAGCCCATTCTTAAAAATGTTGTTAGAATATATTCCCAATTGATGTGATCATAACTCTTCTCTATATCCAATTTAAACACCAAGCTAGGACGCCCACTGCTTTTCCTTGAATCTATCAATTCATTGGCTATTAAAGCATCACCTAAAATCGGCCTCCCTTAATGAAGGCAAATTGTTGCTCAGAAATGATGTTTTCCATACAATATCGCATCCTTTCCATGAGGAGTTTGGATAGGATTTTGTACATTCCTCCCACTAGGCTGATCGGTCGGAGATCTTTGACATCTTCTACGAATCCTTCTTTGGTATGAGACATACAAAGGAACTATTGATCATATGGCATGGAACAAATGCCATGGAACTCTTGAATGTTGTCACTACCTTATCCTTGACTATGTCCCAATTTTTTTTCGAAGAACAACATTCGGAATCTGTCAGGTCCAGGAGATTTTTCTCCAGCACAACCTTTTACCACCGCCCAAATTTCATCTTGACTAAGCATTCGCGTGAGGAGATTTCCTTCTTACTCAGTAATGCACCGTAGCTGTATATTGAGAAGGTACGGTCTCACTGATGGCCTCATGGTAAAGCTCTTGATAATAATTGACAATACCCCTTGAGAGGTCCTGTTACCCTAAAAAAGCCACATCACTTATCCTCAGGGTATGAATATGATTTTTCCTCCTATTTTCACTTGCAATTCTATGGAAGTATCTTGTATTCCTGTCACCCAGTTTTATCCATGTCTCCCTCTATTTTTGACACCACAATACCTCTTTCATATGCCAAATTGCATCGAGTTAATATTTGATGTGGCAACGTTCCAGTCGCTCCTCTTCTAATAAGTTGGCAGCTTCTTCTTTTATATCCAGATCCTGTATAAGGTGCAGAAGGTTCTGAATTTGCAGCTCTAATATTTCAAAAAAAAATTTGTTCCAAGTTCTGCAACAATTTTTTATGTTGGAAAGTTTTTCGCACACCTTTTTGTTTTTTCTAATATATTGATTTCAGTTAGTGATCTTAATCAAGATTTTTTTTGGTTTCCTTGGGTTGGATTAGTTCAGGTTGAGAATGTTTCAAATATTTTTTATTATATATATCATAATTTCTGTTGCTTGGCTCCCCAAATCAAATGACTGTTTGAATTGGAATAAATGAGCTTCTCATACCAAGGTAATAGATGTTCAAGAAACACCCTTAATACTTTATAGATGTTCAAGTCTTGTCTTGAATGGCTTAACCATATTTTGAACCATGTCCTACAGAGAAAACACAACTTTTTAGCACTCTCATCCGGTTCATATAGAAGGAGGGATGCAATCACTTGTTTAACAACGAGAAGATTGAGGAATAAAAATCACTACATGTCCCAAATCAAAATCACTCACTCGAAAATGGGAAATTTTTACGAAAAAGGGAACTTTATGGAGTAGTGGCGTGAAAGGAAAAGGGATCTTGCAAGGTTATTAAAGCGGAGACCAGGGCGATCGTAAGTTTATGCAAGGCAAAAAGACGATCTTGGAGTCTCATCATTGTTGAATCATATTTCCAAAGCTTGATTCTAAATCTTCATAATTAAGGAAGAGGAGGATTGGACAAAATTGGTTGTCTCGTGGCGGCGTATCAAGCAATGGCTGAAGTAATTTTTTGTCCAACTCTTGTGATGCAATCTGACAATTTTTATTAGAATGAAAAACAGAACTAAATACATAGATTAAGGCCACCAAATCAGGCTCCCACTCTCCTGAAAGATAGCAACTAACTCTCCACTAACCAACTAGTTGCTTGCAGTCTAAGACACGAAAACTCACTCTAACAGACTCGAAACACAGCTAAACAAAACGGCACAACAACACCTAACCAAAACCGAATAAGCAACAACTAACTAAAACGACACAACTGCACGACAACTCTTTATTAACCCGCCAAAGGTCTTCATCTTCAAATTCAAACCTTCGCGCCACACCACCTTCTTCCACACCAGCACAGTTTCCAGGATCCAAACCTGTCTTCAGTTCCATTTCTAACATCATCCCGTGAAATGAAGACTATTCTTGCAGTTCATTACTCCTTGGTTTCAGCAAACACAACAGATTCACAAACTTCAAGCCTGCTCCTCAATATCTCGAAAGTCTCCAACTTCAATGGTTTGGTCATAATGTTAGCGATTTGCTCATGTGTTCCACAGTGTTCCAATTCAATTGCGCCTTCATTTGCCAAGTCCCTGAGGAAGTCAAAATGTGCATCTATGTTCTTGCTTCGTTCATGGAGCATTGGATTTTGGATAACTTAATCGCAGAGCTGTTATCAACCCAAAATTCTAGTGCTTCCACTCACACTCTTATCCCAGCCAATCATTTCCATAATCCTTTTCAACTAGACAAATTTTGTAGCACAGAATGATACGGCCACAAACTCTGCTATAGTTGTGGACAGTGTGACTATTGGCTACTTTTTGGATGCCTATGAGACCACTCCATCTGCCAAGAAGAAAGTGTATCTACTTGTGCTTTTCCTGTCATCCAAGTCCCCTACATAATCACTATATGTGTATCCTATCAAGGGTTCTTATGCTTTCCTTGCTTTGTACTGGGTTCCATGTGTCATGGTTTCTTTTAGGTACCTTAGTACCCTCTTGGCAGGCAACATGTGTTGCTTTGTTGCAGTCTCCATAAACCTGCTGATAGGAGTGTATATGGGTAGGGTGGTTCGGGTTTAGCCATTTTAATCACACGACCCATGCACTACAGTTTGGGAAATATCAAAACCAAACCCACCAAAAAAATTTAAACCCTACGGTTTGTTTCTAATTGGGTTGGATCGGGTTGGCGATATTTTTGAGTAAACCCCAACCCAACATAAAGTATTTAATTATTTTACATCATAAAAATATTTTATAACTAATTAAAATTTCAAACAAATAAACCGAGGTGAAAGGGATCGAAATTCACAAATGGTTCTTCTCAATGGAGTGAAACTCTTGATTCATAGCCTCATTCCATTCAGGATCAAGAGCAGCTTCTTCATATGTTTCGGGATCTCTTGAGTCTGCCATCATACCCATCCACACTATAACTGCAAAGCTACAGTCATAAATAGACAAGTGCGATGGTTGTTTTCTTACCCTGTGCCCCATGTCTCCACTTGGCCATCCCAGCACATATGTATTGATGTTATCAACTTCTTCATCACTTTCTTCTTCTATAGTATCAGCTGCAAGTGTCTTTGGACTGGTGGGTTGTTCATCTGTCACACTAGTTGGTGTTGCTTGCTCAGTTTCCATATTAGATTCATAATCATCCCATACATCATCAGTCCCATCCCAGGTAAGTTGTGTTAGAATAGGTTGAGTCTCTGGGTTCCATGTCCAGCTCTTGCTTTCATCAAATATCAAATCCCTGTTGGTGACTACCTTCTTTGTAACAGGATTGTATAACCTGTAAGCTTTAGATTCGTTGGAAACTCCCAGAAAGTAGCATTGTGTGCTCTTGTCATCCAGTTTCTATCTTTGCTGGTCTGGAATATGAACATAAGCCACGCATCCAAAGATTCTTAAGTGTAAAACTGAGGGAGGACTACCTGTCAAGAGTTTTGGGGAGTTTTGCCCTAATTAGCCACTGTGGGACTTCTGTTGTGAACATGGGTTGCCCACATGGCTTACTCGGGCCAAAAATCAGAATGTACTTTAGTGTCTTGAATCATACAACGCACCATATTCATTATGGTTTGATTTTTCCTCTCTGCCGCCCCATTCTGCTGAGCGGTTAAGCCAGCAGTGAGCTGCCTTTGGATTCCAGCCTCATCACAAAGACCCTGGAACTCCTTCAACATGACCACCCCATCGGTCCTTAAACATACAATGACCATTCCATTTTCCTTTTCCACTTGAGC
Source organism: Linum tenue (assembly GCA_946122785.1). Taxonomy (NCBI): domain Eukaryota; kingdom Viridiplantae; phylum Streptophyta; class Magnoliopsida; order Malpighiales; family Linaceae; genus Linum; species Linum tenue. Next base: position 69,170,912 of record CAMGYJ010000009.1, on the reverse strand, counting down.
TTTAAACTTCTTAAATATGCAGAGTGTTTCTGACTTAGCTGACAAGAAGTACACTAACAACTTTGAGTAACAAGTAATTTCCATTGGTATGTAATTGAAAGTCAATAACAATATGCATTCTGTTAATTGCAGCATCAATAACAATAAAATTCTGTTATTTGGGTATATATTAACAAGGGTACACTCGGTCGGTAATAGGTATGATTTCAGTTGGTGAAACTGAACTTTTACCGACAGGAAATAGTTACCCTCATTAATACTTATAACGACCGGATAGAGTTTTCCAGTCGTTATTGACTTTTACTGGCAAAGCCTATAATGAGAAGTAGAACACCGTCGTTAATGAGTTTTGCCGACGATTTTTGTGCAATTAACGACCGTTTTCGCCCTCGTTAAAGCCCTTTTTGTAGTGTAAGTAATTAGATGAGATTTCTAATCATATCTAAATTGTTTGTGGTATGATAATTCAATTAGTCCATACCATTGATAAAGAATTAGACCAATGTAGTGGTTGTGAAAGTTCAATAAGTAAAATCATGGAAAGTTCGGCAAGTGGTAGAATTGTGGGGGAGATGTTTTTTATGCTAGTTGGATAACGAGTGCTAGTGATAATAAATCTACAATGGGTGGATTTTTAACTAGGTGATGGAGTTGTTTTTTGAGATTCGAAGAAACAAACATGTATAACACACTTCACTATGGAACTTGAATTCCTAACCCTTGCGACGACGGGAAAAGAGGCAGAGGGCTAAGAAACATGTTGTTAGATAAAGAGTTGTGGCCACAACCGATGTTAGCCATTTCTTTCTATTGTGATGGTGAGGCTACTTTGTCTAAAACTTATAGCAAGATTTGAGAGATGAGAGCGAGGGGAGTCGAAGAGTCAGTGGGTCTGAGAGCTAGAGAATCGTTCAAAGAGAGTGAGAGCCATCCTGAGAGGGAAAGGGATCGGGGGAGGGAGAGGGATGCCTTTTCTTTTTGCAGGTCGGAAGCGGAGGAGTCGGCGAACGGCGGCGGCGAAGCGTCAGGGAGTGCAGATGTCAGGTTCTTTTGGGGTAAAAGGTTGTGTCAGTATACAAAGACGGGAAAGTGAGGCATATACAATATAGACTTCAGACGGAGGAAGGGGGCAAGAAGTGGTTCGTGGTGCTTGATAACGAGCTCATCTCTTGGCTTCAAGGAGTGTTATAGACTGCGGCGATGAAGGAGTGAATTTTTCCCAAGTCTTGCGTAAAGAAAAGCGGTCCGTGGTATATTCATGTTGGCAGAGGGAGCAATCGTCGGGGAATGTACTTGCAAATTTCAGAGCAATCTAGAAGGAACAAAATTTTCAAAATTATTATCCCTGCAACAAGAGGCGGATGGGCACCGCTGACAAGATTACCTTAGGACTTTTATGCTTCGGAGCTTCTTTCGAGGATTTCTCAACCAAGCATGGTCGCTCCAACCAAAAATACGATGGCGTCGACATCATGGGATCGGAGCTTGAAACAGTACGGAAAGTCCTATGCCGATGCTGCTAAAGGCGTTGGGTTCTATGGAGCTGGTTTGTGCAAAATCATTGGAAGAGGTAGCAAGAAGCTCCTCGATATAGGGACTGATGGTGTGGCCGAAAGAAGCGAATTGTTGGGGAGATGCCTTGTACTTATTTCAAAAGCCTTCAGGGCGTACAATATTGGTAGCTTCAGACAGTGGGCGGTAACGAACTGGGCAATCGACTACAACTTTGTAATTGAGGATAGATCGGATGGAAGTTGGTTCCTGATATGCCCTAGCATAAAGGAAGCACTAAGGATCCAGAAGCTGAATCATCTGAAGTTCAAAGGAGCTACAATACACATCTCCGCGTGGAATGAAAACGAAGGTTTTTGTCTTGCACAAGATTCGTGGATTATCGTTTTCAACATCCCGCTGCATGTTAAGAGTGTGGACCTTCTGAAAACAATCGAGATTTTTTGTGGTACCTTTAAGGAGATTGATTGGAATTATTGGTACCTTCCGTTCGTTCGCTTAAGAATTCAAAAATTACATCCAATTCTCGAGTATGTGGAGCTACGTTTCGGCTCTCAGGCTTGCTACATAAGAATTGTGGAACAGCCGGCGGCGAGTCATCGGAATGGGCGGGTTCAGGCGAGAGGGAATCGGAGAGTTTCCCCTCGGTTAACACCACGTCGACAGAAACCTCGAGAAAGCTTGTTACGCATGCTGGAAAAAGCGTCGTTGGACTGACGTCTATTCCTAAGCAGGTCGTTCTGTCTTCCGTGGAAGGAATTAAAGGATCAACGTTCAAAAATAGGAAGTTTGGTCCTGAAAGGATCATAACTAAACAAGTTTGGGTGAGAAAAGAGGGTCCAGTTTGGGCCCGTAAGAGGATGGAGAGGTTTGATCTTGAGCCCATTTAGGTTATTGAGAATGACGGGAATGAAGAGGAGAACAAACTTGCGTTGAAGGACAGGGCTAGGCCCATTTCATTAAAAACTTGTTCTAAAGTCATGGAAGAGATACAAAGAGGTATTTTTCTTCTTCTCGAAACACCGAGGAATCTCTTATGGGCCGAGTTGTGGAAATCTATTAACCCTCATCCAGGGATTTTGAAGGCCAATATCCCTTTACCCGATCACGAATCCCGTAACACTCTTCTGGTTGGAAGTATCGAGTCACCTATGTCTCCTCGACAAACAACGAGCGTCAAAGAAACTTTAGATTTTGATGACTTCCCGGACTCGGATAACAACGATTCTTTGGAAGCCCACTACCATGAGGCTTTTGTCGCCAAGGGATACTGGTGTGTGGTCCCACAACCCCACCTTCGGCTAGTAAGTATCACAAGCTTAAGTCCGATTCTTTCAATGAGCTTCCTTCTCCTTCATGTGTTTCCTTTGGAACAAATAGGGAGTGGGAGCTCAATGCGTTCCCGCTCAACAAGGAGAGCCTGGCGCAAGCGTGCATCTCGGTAGGGAGAATTCTTGATCTGGGGCATGTAGATGGGATAGAACAGACGGAACAGCAGATTTCTCAAACGGCTGAGGAAATTCACCAAAGAAAGATTAGGAGCTCCCTTTCGAAGCTGGAAATGGAAACGTTTCATTTGGGTCCCGTAGTGTCTCCTCCGATGGGCCCGAGAAAATGCAGGAAAGGGAGAGTAGGGTACGTATCTTGATTTTGTTGTATGGACTCCAATATATGCATATGGAATGTTAGGGGTCTCGGCGACCCGGACAAAAGAAGTAGAATCAAGAGGTTGATTAGTCGTCATAAGCCGAAAATTGTGGGTTTGGAAACTAAGTGGTCTCAATGTAATGAGTCTTTGAACGGCAGTCTGTACAATAGGAAGGAGTTTGATTGGGCGGTCAAAAATGCAGTCAGAAGTTTTGGGGGTATAGCTGTGTTCTGGGACAAGGTCTTCTACTCGAAACTGTCCTGTGTAGAGGGCTCTCATTTCTTCGCTATTGAAGAATTTATGGAAAAAAAATTCCTCTAAATTGTGGCAATTCGTGTTCGTTTATGGCCTGCAGGATAGGACCGACAAATTAGTTTTTCTTGAGGAACTTAACGGATTCTATGCTCAACATTCTGGGGCAGTTTGCATTGCAGGGGATTTTAACATGGTAAGGAATCATGAAGAGTATATTGGAGGGAGAAGAAGCTCCGAGATTATGAAAGCTTTCAAGGCATTCATCGACAATAACAACCTCCTTGAACTTCCTCTCTGCGGAAGTAAGTTCACATGGAGTCATGGGGCGGATAGGGATTCCATGTCTCGCATTGATAGAGTTCTGATTTCGCATGATTTTGATACTTTATACCCTGATTGCACTCTCACTGCTTTGAACAGAATTGAATCAGATCATAATCTGCTCCTGTTGAGATGGGGAGAGGATAAGAAAATTAAGAGGCCCTGGCGTTTTCAAAATATGTGGTTGGAAGATTCTCGCTTCTTTCTGGAATTGAGAAATTGGATGTCAAAGTATACAGGGGCTGGGAGGTGCTTTTCTCCTTGCTAGGAGGCTGATGTTTGTTAAATCCAAAGTCAAAGTTTGGAACAGGGAAGTGTTCGAGAACATTGACAAGAGAGTTGAAGAGATGGCTGCAAAGATTATGGGAATTGATGTTGTTGAAAAGAACGCATCCTTTCAACCGATGAGAAAGAGAGAAGAACTGGGATGGCTCTAGAACTTAGTAGGAATCTCTTTCTTCAAGAGATTTGTTGGCATCAGAAATCCAGAGAAGTGTGGATAAAGTTGGGTGAAAGGAACAGTGGCTATTTCCATAAAATGGCCAACTATAGGAGAAGGGTTAGTTTCATTGACAAAATCAATATCATTGGGCAGATGTTGGACAAGAAGGAATAGATTGGGGAAGGTATGGTCAGTTTCTACCAAAATCTATTTCATGAAAATTTATCACGTCGTCCGTTTCCAAATATGCTAGCTATCCAGAGCCTTGCGGATGCCAAGAGACGTATGCTCGATAGGTCGTTCACCGAACAGGAAATATGGTTGCGTTTACGCGACATGGATGGAAGTAAAGCTCCTGGTCCAGACGGTTTTTTTTTTTCAAGGCAAGCCCAAAGGGCATGGGACAAAGACTCGACTCAGATACAAGGAGAACTCCAAAAAGAAACGGTAATCCGTAAGCAAGCGGATTCCCGATGAAAGAGCCTGTTTAGCCACTACATGGGCAGCTCTGTTAACGCTCCGAGGAACAAAAGAAATGACAATGACTCAAAAGAGAAAAAGAAAAGATCTTCCTCCAAGGTCCTCGCTCGAGTGTGAGAAGCTTTCTTCGAAGAAATATGTCGGATGACCAAATTTGAGTCGCCAAAAAAAAAAAACACACACACACAACAGTAAAAAGGATGAATTAGTCACCATCTCCTTACGTCCCATGAAGAAAGGAGTACTATAATGTAATTATAAATGGTTTCATAAATTTGACGAAAAGTAAAGAGTGCCAATAAAATTTTGCTAAAGGAAAATACATTAAAAAACATCACTTGATCGACTAACGAAAATGGGTGCCCTTCCTTGATTTTCCTTCTTATCACTCATATTCCTGCAGAGTGGCCAACCAAAAAGGCAACCAATATGGAGCTAGAAATCTCTATCTCGGGAGATAATAGTCTACCTTTGAGACAAAGTCGGAGTTACCGAATACACCAGATTAATGATGTGATTCATCTCTTAAGAATAAATATAATACATAAAAAAATTACTAAAATTAAAAAATGTAATGAAAAAGGGATGTCATGAAGGCGTATCAAGACTTTCATGAGTCAGGATTCCTCCCTGATTGCGTCACTCACTCATTCGTCTGTTTAGCTCCAAAGAGAGATACTATCGAGGATATCAAAGATCTAAGGCCGATAAATTTGATCGGGAGCATTAACAAGTTGATCGGCAAGGCTCTCTCGAAAAGAGCTTGTTGATAGTAGGAAGAAGAGCAGGAAGCCCGGTCTCATGTTTAAGCTTGATATAGAGAAGGCCTTTGATAACGTGAACTGGGAATGCTTATTCAAGATTATTTCAAGACTGGGATTCTCTGAGAAATAAATTAGCTGGGTAAAGGGATCAATGTGTTCTTCTATGATCTCTATATTGGTTAATGGTGAAGCTAAAGGGTATTTCAGAGGTTCTAAAGGTCTTCGACAGGGCGACCCACTTTCTCCGTGGTTGTTCGTTCTCGTGAAGGATGTTTTGTCCAAGATGCTGAAGGTAGTCAGGGAAGCTGGAAAATTCGAAGGATTTTACATGAACGAAGAAACCAAAAACGACGAAGTTACTCGCCTTCTGTTTTCCGATGATACAATAATTTTCTGTGATGCCCATCACGAACAGGTTCTGAACATTTTGGCTACAATTGTGTGTTTCCAATCCGTGACCGGTTTAAGGATAAATCTTGACAAATCAGTGATGTATACTGTCGGTGATGTGGCTGACCCTAGTTTTTATGCTGCCATTTTTGGGTGCAAATGGAGTCGAGATCCTCCAAAGTACCTCGGCTTCCATCTTGGAGCCAAACCCAATGACCCGGCAATTTAGGACTCCATGATCGAGAAGATGCAGAGTAAACTTAATGGCTGGGGGTGCAGACATCTCTCATATGGAGCTAGGTTGGTACTTTGCGCTGCAGTTCTTGGGAGCATGCCTACGTACCTTTTTCCCCTTTTCAAGACACCCGCTTCGGTTATTCAGGAATTGGAAAGAACGTAAAGAAGATTTCTACGGAACGGTGGGTGCGAAACTAATAAAAGGGCTCTTGTGGATTGGAAGCTATGTAAAACCGAGAAAAGTAAGGGCGGGCTGGGTATTCACGATCTTAAAGGCTTCAATGATGCAATGCTGTCCAAGTGGATGTGGCGGTTTGCAACGGAGAGAGATAGTTGGTGGCGTAAGCTTATTGCTATCAAGTATCAAAACCCGTCTTCGGTTTGGAAAACGGAAAAGGTTAGAAGTGGTTTTTCTCAATCGGTGTGGGCGAACATAACGAAAGAATACGAGCTATTCTGGAAGTTTGCAAGCATGGATTTGGGAAATGGTACCATGATTTCATTCTGGCATGACATTTGGAACCAGGGGATTGTGCGACCTGTTGTTTTCCCTTGCGTTGCGGCTGCAGCTGTCAACTCCGAAGCGAGACTTTCTGATGTGGCATCCCTCAATGGTGAAATGGTGAGTTGGTCTGTTAATCTTAAGTATAATTTGAGGGGGGGGGGGGCCTGAACGGGAAAGGGTAGAATTGATGAATTTTCTTAATAATATTACTATGAACAACAATGCTCTTAGCCCGTGCCGAATTGTTTGGAATCCCAATCCAAAAAGTAAGTTTTCTGTGAGCTCTTTATACAGGAACATTGTGCAGGAAATGCTGCCAGGAGTGTATGATTTTCCAGTGAAACAAGTTTGGAAGAAGATGATTCCTAGTAAAGTGTGTTTTTTCATGTGGCTTGTTTTCCATAACAAGATTCTTACGAGGGACAATCTGAAGAGGAAAGGGTGGTCTTTGGCGAACAGATGATGTCTTTGTAGTAGAAGTGAGGAATCTATCAATCACTTGCTGGTTGAGTGTGATTTTGTGACTGAGGTGTGGAGCCACATCAACCGGGTTAGACCTGTTACGTCCTTTCAGGACAGGGAGGTAGAACTAAAAACACAACTCTCATTCCAAGCCGGGAAGTGTCGTAGAGTGGTTTAGAGTTTTTATATTACATATGGTGTGGTGGTTAGTGTGGTTGGAAAGGAATCAACGGGTGTTCGAAGAGAAGAAATCGACAGCAAGTGGGGTGGCTAGAAAAGCTGCGAGGAATGCGATGGAATGGTTGGTGGCTCATGGTTAGATTGATAAAATCCAGGGAGAGGCTTGGTTGCAGGAGGTCTTGTTGAGTTGCTAATCTTTGGAGGTCTCTGGCGGTTTGTATGTTGGGTTTCTTTTCTCAGGAAAGGGGGTTCTAGCGTTGATGCTGATCGGTTCCCCTGGTGGTTCGTTGAATGCGACTGTTGTATTCTCGATGGGAGCTGCTGTGATGTGTTAGTGATGTTGGTATTTTTCTGCTGAAGGGTTGTCATTTGGGATCTGGTGGCATCTGGTTCAGCTGAAATGCTTGTGAGGTGCAACTTCGGTAGTCTGGTTCGTGCGTTATGTGATAGGGAGCTGGATGTTGGTGCTGGGTTGCGGGTAATCAGCGATGGGCAGAGTGATTGGTGTTGTGATGCTGCTTCCTTTGTGCCTTCTTTTGGGCTGATTTTGTTTGTTTGTTCGGAGAGTCTTGAATGGGGAGTGATGTCAATTGTTTTTGTGTTGTTTTCTGGTTGCAGGGGCTTCTCGGTTTGCCCTCAACCCTTTGCTTCCTTTTATCTTTCCTTTGGTTTCGCTATTGTTTTGTGCTTGGGTTGCACTGCTTGTGCTCTTGTTTTGTTTTCTGTTTTTCATTTGCTCTTTGATTTGAACTGGGACTTGTGCTCTTGTTTCTTTTCTTTTTAATGCAAATTTATCACCATTATAAAAAAAAGTCTAGACATAATAGCCTAAGACATGATTACGTTAGATATTTGATTACTAATGTAATCATTTCCATTTTGTTTGTAAGATCAAGCAATAATTTGGCAGATCCTCTTGCCAAGGGATAGCCAAGAGGCATCATCTATGTGATATCCCAAGGGATAGGATTGAAACCTTTTTGTGTAGTTAGAAGTAATGGGAACCCAACCTTTTCTTTAGGTATTCAATAATTAAAAGGTTCAATGTGGTAATATCAAGTTACTCTAACAGAAGTACTAATTTATTGTACACGTAAAATAGTTCAAAGAAGGGTGAGTTATAGAACTCTTGGGATGAGTTATAGAACTCTTAATGAATTTATTTGGAATGTCACCTATGTGAGCATTAAGAGTGGTACCGCTCTAACAAAAGTAGAGGTCAACTTTTGTGTATGCTCATGAAACAGGATCAACACATGGCCATAATAGTGCTACCCTAGTTTTGTTTGTGGTTTAGAGAAGAGACAAGTATGTGTGTGGCATCTCCGGTTATAGCTTTGGATCGTGACTCCCAGGCTTAAGCCCGTCATTAATTCATTATCAACTTTAAGTTGCTTACACTAGGTAAAGGTTCAAATCGAAAAGATACCTTTATGTATGTGTTACTTGTTCGAGGCAGGTATTCTCAACTCTTGTTGACTAAGTGGGGGATTGTTAGATTTAATCAATAGAGTTGTAATACCACATTGATGGGAGAAGTAAAATATAAAGATGAAGTCTTTTGGTAGTTTAATTAATTAATTAACGTTTGAATATTGTGAAAAGAGGTGTTATTCTAGAAAGGTAACTTCCCTTTTTCCGTGAAAGGATGTGTCCTTCCAGAAAGTTAACTCCCTTTTTTCTGTGCAAAGATGTGTCCTTTCGAGAAAGGTACCTACCTTTTTTGTGAAAGGATGTGTCTCTTCGGAAGGTAACTTCTAGTTTTCACAAGTATAAATAGAGGAAAACTGTCATAACTCCTTTTTAAATGAAACGAGAGAATTCGTCTTCTTCCCGTTTTCCTTCTATATTTCATAAACACAGAAGTCTGCAAGATTGCTGCTTCCAGACTTTAAATTGAAGGGACTCCTGGAGGTGGTTTGCTCGAGCCTACCAACAATTTGTAGTGGGGGCAAATAACACTCTAAGGAGAGTGATCTAATCACGCCTTCAATTTATTCTTTCCTACCAGTTCCTGATAGCGCCCTTATAGAAAATTTTGGCTTCATGTGACAACCAAATATTGAAAAGCAGGAAGAAGGAACCATCACCCGATAAGCAAGAGCCAACAAGCCAATGCATAAAAAGCACTTAAAAAGAAACTGCCGACACTTCGAACTTCAAAAAACATAAACAAACTAAACAGTGACAAAATGGAAACCGCGCAGCAACAGAGAGATATTATTCTCAGTTCCCTCATAGGATTATTAGACTCCTGCATTGACGAACTAATCATTCAATTAATTTTGTCCAAACCACATGGTGCAATCATCTTCGTTGGCCAAGCCAGAGACGCACAACTTGCAGCCGTCCAAGAAGGTCTTGGCATCACCAAGACATTCTTTGCATCGTTTCCGGTCCTTTTCCTGAGAACAACTGGCGGAACCGGTGACGGAATCGTATGACTTGGTGTAGAAAAACCCCTTCTCCTTTGGTGTCACGTGCAGCAATTGTTAATAGTAACGTAGCCCATTATTGTGTAAGCCCATGACGTGTAGTTAGTAGTGTACTGTACATGAGAGCCCACTTGTCATGTAACCCTATTTTGGCTCAGCAGCTAGGGTTTAGGTATGTATATATACTCCTTGTAACCAAACGTATAGGGTAACGAATACGAGAGACTCTTTCCCGTGGACTAGTCGGTATTGCATCCTGCAATACTGGAAACCACGTAAATCGCTTAGTGTACTATCTACGTTTAGCTTGCTTACCGATCTGATTCGTATTGTTAACATGGTATCAGAGCCTATGGATTCTAAAGGTGTGTCGATTCGTCTGGATGCGCACAATTTTGCTATGTGGGAATTTCAGTTCCGGATCTTCGTTATGGGTCGAGTGTTGCTCGGGATCCTCGACGGTAGTACCCCAGCCCCTACCGTTCCGCCGGCGTCCACTCAAGAGCTATCTACGTGGACTCTCAACAATGCTAAGGTAATGACTTGGCTTCTAAAATCAGTTGATCCTTCTATGATCTTGGGACTTCGCTCCTTTGTTACTGCTGCTGCCATGTGGAGTTATTTGTGCAAGACCTACTCTACATCTGACCCAGCTCGTCAGTTTGAAGTGGAAATCGAGCTTGCTAAGTTGTTTCAGGGAGACAAGAGTATTACAACCTACTATAATGAGGCCCATACACTTTGGACGGAGCAAGACCTTGTCTCTGCAAAGCTTTTGTCCCGCGAAGCTTCGGCCGAAGTCAAGGCGGAGAGGGAACGTACTCGACTTCTCCAGTTCCTCATGCGGCTTCAACCGGAGTACGAGCCAATTAGGGCTACCCTGCTCAATCGAGAGAAGTTGTCTCTTGAGGAGGTCCTGGGGTATCTCGTTCGGGAAGAAACCCGATTGCGCACTCAATCCCAGCTGGATGCTCGTCCTCCGGCGGGTGAAGTTAGCTTTGCTATCACGGCTAAACCACAACAGGCCGAAGCCGCTGCCGGGGATCCGACTGCTTTTACTGTTAACCGTGCCCATTTTCAACGTCGGGTCAATGCTACAGATGTTCAATGCAACTTCTGCAAGGAGACGGGCCACTTTCAAAATTTTTGCCGCAAGCGCAATATATGCGTCTACTGTAAGAAGAGCGGCCACATTATTCCTGATTGTGGGGTTTTGAAGAGTCGTACCACTTATGTTGGACCTGATCCGGGCCTCCCTTCTCGTCCGGCTAAGTCTGGTCGTTCCGCCTGCTCCGCATACACCGTGACTTTGCCTACGTCGTCATCATTCGGCGCACCTACTCCTCATGCAATGTCTGGCTCTTCCTCCAATCCGACGAACATCGACGTGCTCGTCAATGAGGCATTGCAACACGCCCTACCAGGTGCCTTGAGTACGGCATTTGCAGCTCTTCAAGTCTCCAGTAATAGTTCTCCTTGGATCCTTGATAGTGCATGTTTTAATCATATGACAAGCTGTGATACTACTTTGCACAATATAGTTCCCGTTGATGATATGACTCTTAAGGTTGCTAATGGTCAAGATCTTGCCGTTCGTGGAATGGGTTCTGTTTGTGACTCTCGGTTACATTTACCACATACGTTACATGTCCCACAGCTGGTTCCAAACTTGGTTTCTGTTGGCCAACTTACTGACAATGAATGTTCTGTGATTTTTGGCCCCTCTGGATGTGTCATTCAGGATCTGAAGATAGGGAGGCAGATCGGGCGGGGGAGTAAGCAATGGCGACTTTTCTACTTGGACAAATTATCCGCCTCAACGTCGAGCCATTCATGTTTTCCTTCGGTGTCTAGGTCCTTGTCATGTTCTTCTTCTCCCTATGTTTTTTCGAGTCTAAGTGATCAAACCTTACGTCTTTGGCATTCACGTTTGGGTCATCCCCACTCGAGTCGGCTTCATGCTATGGTTAAACAGAAGTTATTTGGTGATGTTTCACTTAACGATTTATCTCGGTTTACTTGTACTAGTTGTGTTGAGGCTAAGACTACACGCAACACTTTTCCACCTAGTACTACGATTATCAATGAGCCGTTTCACCTTATACATACGGATTTGTGGGGTCCAAGCCCTGTTACTTCCCGTCATGGTTATCGATATTTTGCTTTATTTATTGACCATGCTACCCGATACACCTGGGTATATTTTTTGAAGTTGAAGTCCGAACTTCTCTCTGTTGCTACTGATTTCCTAAAAATGGTGCAGACTCAGTTTGGCCGTCCGGTTAAGCTTGTCCGATCGGATGAAGGAGGGGAATTTAGCTCCATTCCTCTTCAATCTCTTTTTCGGTCACTCGGCATTCTACCTCAGAAGGCTTGCCCCGGCGTGTCGCAACAGAATGGTGTGGTGGAACGTAAAAACAGGCATGTTGTCGAACTTACTAGAGCCCTCTTGTTAGCCTCTCATGTCCCGTCTCGTTTTTGGCCTGAAACAGTGGCGACTTCGGTCCGTCTCATCAATTACCAAACTACTCCTGTTCTTGATCACACCAGCCCCTACTTTGCTCTGTATAAGTCTCATCCGTCCTATTCTCGTCTTAGGGTCTTTGGGTGTCTTTGCTTTGTTCTCCTTCCTCGCAAAGAACGTAACAAGTTGTCATCTAAAACCTCTAAATGTGTGTTCCTAGGCTACAGTGATGTCCAAAAAGGGTACCTTTGTTTTGATCCTGTGTCTCAACGTCTTCGCATCTCCTGTAATGTCGTTTTCTTCGAAAATGTTATGTTTTACTCGTCGTGTAGTCCTTCGTCTCCATCTTTGTTCTCCTCTGCAGCTCTCCCAACTTTCCTTGATGACGATGATGGTGAAGATACAGCCTTGCTCCCCCCGACTCGCCTCCTCCATCGCAGCACCAAAGCTCGTCCTCTGATGAGGATTCTCCTCCTCCGTCGCCACCAGCCCCTCCTGTCCTTCGCCGATCACAGAGAAGTAACTTGGGTCAGCCTCCTGCTCGGCTACTTGACAGTGTTGTTTACGGCGTGGATTCTGTTTTTGTGCCTTCTACCTATCGACAGGCGCATGGAATTCCAGAATGGGACGACGCCATGCAGGTTGAGATGGGCGCGTTGTATGAGAATGAAACATGGACGGTTGTTCCTCGTCCACCGCCGCCTATACCTGTTATCGGGAGTCGTTGGGTCTACAAGATCAAAGTCAGGCCCGATGGGAGTATTGAACGTCACAAGGCTCGTGTAGTTGCACAGGGATTCAGCCAGGAATACGGGGTGGATTTTGAAGAAACCTTTGCTCCCGTTGCCAAGATGACGACTGTCCCTACCCTTTTGGCTGTGGCCGCGTCCCGCAATTGGTCTCTCTATCAGCTCGACGTGAAGAATGCCTTTTTGCATGGTGATTTGAAAGAAGTAGTATACATGGAGCTTCCACCGGGCTGCCCGCGTAGCTCGAAGGATGAGGTATGTCTTCTCCATCAATCTCTTTATGGACTTAAGCAAGCGCCTCGTGCATGGTTCGACAAGTTTCACAGCACCATTATTGATCTGGGTATTCGACAAAGTCTTAATGATCCATTCCTGTTCACTAAGTCTACCTCACGTGGATTGGTTGTTCTTTTATTATATGTTGATGATATGGTGATAACGGGAGATGACTCTGAAGGTATTGAGGAGATTACCGCAGGCTTACGGTCCTCGTTCAGCTTGAAAGAACTCGGGTCTCTCTCTTATTTCCTGGGTTTGGAGGTTCACCGATCACCTCAAGGTATACTTCTCAGTCAACCTAAATATGTTGATGATCTGCTGGAGACTGCAGGTTTTACCGATTGTCGTCCAGCCTTAACCCCGATGGAGTTGAATGTGAAATTCAGTCAAGACGTTGGCGAACCATTACAGGATGGCCGCCAATACAGAAGCCTTGTGGGTAGTCTTAACTATCTTACACATACTCGTCCAGACATCTCATATGCAGTCCACATTCTGAGTCAATTCATGAATTTCCCCCATGATGTTCACCTCCAGGCTGCACACAGAGTCCTTCGGTATCTCTCTGGCACTCGGACAGTCGGGTTGTTCTTTCCTTCTCGGCTGGATAATACTATCAGCGTATTTTCCGACTCCGATTTTGCAGGGTGTATTGACACTCGTCGGTCTACAACCGGTTGGTGTATTCGATATGGTGGGTCTTTTGTTTCATGAAGGTGTAAGAAGCAGGATAAGGTGTCAAAGAGTTCAACCGAAGCAGAATATCGAGCTATGTCAGATGTCGCGTCAAAACTCATTTGGTTGAGACGCTTGCTTGGTGACCTTGGTGTTACATGCACGATGAGTATGGATATGTTTGTGGATAATACTAGCGCGATTCAAATCTCCCCTAATCCTGTGCTACATGATCGGACGAAGCATATCGAAGTTCATATCCATTACATTCGTAATCTGGTTCGAGATGGTGATGTTCGGCTACATTACAGACCTACTGCAGAACAGGTGGCAGATCTTTTCACAAAGACCTTCACCACCTCATATCACTGGTATCTATCTAGCAAATTGATGCTCCGAGATCCGCATCAATTTGAGGGAGGCTGTTAATAGTAACGTAGCCCATTATTGTGTAAGCCCATGACGTGTAGTTAGTAGTGTACTGTACATGAGAGCCCACTTGTCATGTAACCCTATTTCGGCTCTGCAGCTAGGGTTTAGGTATGTATATATACTCCTTGTAACCAAACGTATAGGGTAACGAATACGAGAGACTCTTTCCCGTGGACTAGTCGGTATTGCATCCTGCAATACTGGAAACCACGTAAATCGCTTTGTGTACTATCTACGTTTAGCTTGCTTACCGATCTGATTCGTATTGTTAACAGCAATGCCGCGGTGACCTTCTCTACACAATCAGCGTAGTTACGGCACCTCCCATGAGCAACAGGTGCACTAGTGTTGCATATAAATTGCGCTTCAACTCCCACGCAATCATAGTAACCGGCCAGCGCAATCATTGATATCCCCACAACTAATTTGCGAGCAGCGGATGCATAGTTGTTTGCCATGATTAGTAAAGCTTTCTGTAGGAATCGGATATATATTTATATCTCGATCAAATTGTGAGTTCTTACTGGCTTTCTGTGGTGCTTACTGATCGAGGCCGGTTTGGCCTTTTTATAGGTCGACAAGATTCCCATTTTCCGGCCGTCTCATACTCTATGTTGTTGTCGAGATGGTTCCATAAATAATTTCTGCATAGTGATCATATAATAAACTAATTCATTACATTGGTCAATCGATCTGGCCGCCTTTTATTCCCCTTTCTGCAGCTTTTGTTACTCTCTAGTTTGTAGCTAGGTAGGAGAATTACTCTTCTTGCACCAGTGGCGGATGCTTCTCAGATTATTAAGATATATGCTAATTAATTAATGGGTCAACATTGTTTTTTGTTAGTGGAACGATTAAGGGCTTATTTACGCGTATGTCCTTCTGCACTGGAAATCTACATGTGCTACACGTTAAGTCCTTAAAGATCTGCGACTCGATGCATGGTGAAGATGGCAGTAAGGATGCAATCAAGGTGTGCATTTCCCCTTTCTACCTGTCTAGAACGGCAAGGGCATGGCTAGATTTCCAATCCCCCAACACGTTCATAGCCTAGCAGGACCTCTCTTTGTCATTAATAGCAGAGTTCTTGCCATGGTAGAGGACAGCGAGCTTAAGGAACGAATCTCGCATTTTTAAAGTTGCTATGAATCTCTCTATGATGCTTGGAGGAGATTCCTATATTATCGGAGAATGTGCTCCCACCTTATTTGCATCAAAGCAGCTCGCAAAATATATATATATATATATATATATATATATATATATATATATATAGGATACGACTCGTATGCTCCAAACGCATATAATACTCCAATTTTTTGCATCGTTGAATTAATCTAACGGTTATCGTGAATTATAATAAATTTATATATTAATTATTAATTACAATTACTAACTGCACCCTTTTAATAATATACACGCACTGTGCTCACCCAACAATTTTTACCATTATATATTATGTTATAATACCTTATTTATTTTTATCATACTTTTAAGCACCCAAAATTTATATAATTGATTAAATAAAACTAGAAACTAATCGTTGATACGCCATCGTGATCATCATACAAACCCAAACCCTCATTACACTATCATCATAGGAAGTTACTGAGAAAAAGGGAACACTCGATTTGGGAACTAGGGTTCAAAGAGAGCTTCTATTTTTCAGAGAATCAATCAAGGACGATGATCGAGTAAGGGGTTTCAGTATTGTTCTCTGAGAAGGCAAAATCTAGTGGGCCGATAACTTGAACAAGCCCAAAACAGTAAATAAAAGAAGAAACAATTAAATGTGGCAGAGTGACAGAGAATGGGCTTTGAGCCCAATCTCCTTTGTATCGAGCAAAGACACAAGAACACTGCTGCACATCAACTGAAGAAGGAAGAACAGAATCCTTGAAACAGAGTACTGATTCAACAGAAAATAAAGAGCAGAAAACTAAAGAACACAAGGCATTTTTAACGTAGTTCGCCCAAGTGCAATGGTTTACTTCCACGTCCCAGAATATGGTCTGGGAGACCCTTGTTTAATTTTTCTGTTTTTCAAAACAAAAGAACATAAGCACAAAATAGAAACAAGCAAAAGAACACACAAAATTCCCCCCCAGATCAACCTTGATCTGTTCAGCCTTGACAAGCACAGAACCTTTACCCCTGTTCTTGTCAACCCTTCTGTAATATCTAAGCTTAGCCCTATGCCACCGATTTCTCGTACAAAAGTACACTCAAAGGAGTGAGATTGGGAAATATATAGCTTGGAGGATACTAGCCGTTGCTGCCATATAAGGAAGCTAGGTTGGAGGATGCTAGCCGTTGCTTCCATATAAGGAAGCTCTGCTAGACAAGATCCACTTTCCTTTTGAATCTGCTGAGATTGAGCAACAGTCAAGAGGCAATCTCTGACTTGATATTTCTTGCTTGATTCAACAATCTCCCCCTAAGTTGGAGATTGCCGATTGTTGTTCCCTGCAAACATAAGACATTCTTTCCACACAGGATCAAGCAGCACAAACATTACATTATAATCAAACAAAGCTCCCCCTGAGCAAACAATACTTCACAGTTCAAGATCACAACTGGTAGAGCTCCCCCTTAGTAAACAAAAAAACAGTACTTGCAAAAGTTCAAACAAAACACCACGAACTAAAGCACACTAAGGAGAGGAACTTCCATAAGAGGATTCAGGGTCTGAGCCATAAAGACATTGAAGAGCAGCTGCAAAGGATACCACGTCATTCTCTGGTGCTTCAGCCTCTTCTTCTGCCTCTGAGTTGCTGATGATCCAGTGTACAAGGGGACCCTCCCCCTCAATCGCAATCTTGATTTCTTCAAGAACATCATCCGCAGTGAGCCACATTGCAGGAGATTCAGTGCGATACGAGGAGAGATCGATAGGCAACGCAAGGATAAGTCGGGTGATCAAAGCAGCAAAGGGAAGTGGCGCATGAAAATTATGAGTTCAAACTGATGCTGTTTTGAATATCATATCCCTATATCAGGAGTTCCCTTGAGATATCTGAAGATGCGTTTAACAGCAGACATGTGACTCTCTTTAGGGTTTGATTGAAAACGAGCACACAGACAAACACTATACTGAATATCCGGCCTACTTGCAGTTAGGTATATGAGTGATCCAATCATACCTCTGTACTTGGATTCATCGACTTTTACACCAATCTCATTCCTATCTAGTTTTAAATTAACTGCCATAGGAGTAGGACTAGTATTGATCGAGTTTAATTCGAACTTATTCAGCATAGATTAAATATATTTTGACTGATTTATGAAAGTACCACATTCGGTTTGTTTGATTTGGAGGCCAAGGAAGAATTGAAGTTCTCCCATCATACTCATCTCAAACACCTTTTTCATGGACTCACAGAAATCCGAACATAAATTACTAGAAGTAGAACCAAATACTATATCGTCTACATAGATTTGAACCAAAAGAATATCTGAAACTTCATGTTTTATGAAAAAGGTTTTATCAACCGAGCCCTGAGTAAATCCTTGTTCAAGAAGAAAGGAAGTGAGTCGATCATACCAAGCCCTAGGGGCTTGTTTAAGTCCATACAACGCCTTTCGAAGTTTGAAAACATGATCTGGATACCTATGATCCAGAAAACCAGGCAGTTGTTCGACATACACTTCCTCTTGAATGACTCCGTTTAAAAAAGCGCTTTTAACATCCATTTGAAAAAGAGGAAATCCCATAGAGCATGCAAAAGCACATAACAGTCTAATTGATTCTATTCTAGCTACAGGAGCGAAGGTCTCATCGTAATCGACCCCCTCTTCCTGTAAATACCCTTGAGCTACAAGTCTGGCCTTGTTTCGGGTAATAATCCCTTCCACATCTGTTTTGTTTCTATAAACCCATTTAGTTCCTATTACAGTTTGACTTAGAGGTCTAGGGACTAGATCCCAAACATGCAAAAGCTCAAACTGAGTTAACTCTTCTATCATAGCAAAAATCCATTCTTCATCTTCAACAGCTTCTTTGTAATTTTTGGTTCAAATTGAGAAACATAAGCATATTGTCCAGGAACATACTTACCTTGAGTTCGGAGTCCATCATTTATATCCCCTATGATCTGTTCTGTTGGATGTCGTTTTTGAATGTGCAGGGGTGCTGACAGAGGTGTAATGACATCGTTGTGTGACTTTGAGGTAGGTTCAGGTTCTACTCCAGGCTGTTGCTGATTGTTTTCATCTGCCTTGGTAGTCTCTTCAGCTGAGGTATCGGTGGGATTTCTGATAATTTCCAGCATGTCATAGGTGAGAATTTCCAGCTCAATCTCTTGACAAACTGGGTTAGAGTCATCAAATACAATATGCACTGATTCTTCTACTTTTTTAGTACGTTTATTGTATACCCTATAAGCTTGACCCTTGACTGAATAACCAAGAAAGATTCCTTTATCCGATTTTGCATCGAATTTTCCGAGCTTATCTTTGGTGTTCAAGACATAACAAGGACAGCCGAAAGGATGAAAGTAAGATAGATTAGGGTTTCTGTTCTTGAATAGTTCATAAGGAGTTTTGTTCAACCCATTTCTTATCAGAACACGATTTGTCATGTAACAAGCTATGTTTACAGCTTCTGCCTAGAAAATTTTTGGAAGATTATACTCAAGAAGCATAGTTCTAGAACATTCAATAAGTGTGCGATTTTTCCTCTCGACAACTCCATTTTGTTGTGGAGTGCGAGGGGCATAAAAAGTATGAACTATTCCAGAGTTTTGACACAGAACTTCGAATTCATCTGAGATGAACTCTCCGCCATTCACTCCTGATAGCTTTGATTTTGTCCCCAAACAGATTTACAAAAATTTTGAATTTCTCAACAGTCTCATCTTTATGATTTAGAAAATACACCCACGTATATCTTGAGAAATCATCTACCAGATCAAACACATATTTTTTTCCTCCTAGGCTAGTAACATTACAAGGCCCAAACAAGTCCATATGAATTAATTCAAACATGTCATGAGATGTTATATCTGCCTTAGGTCTGAAAGATTTTCTAGAGTGTTTCCCACTCACACAAGTTTCACAGAAGAAGTCTGGTTTTTCTTTTAAATTCGGAATTCCTCTAACTTGACTGGATTTTGACAAACTTACAAGTTTAGATAAGCTGATATGACCCATCTTACGATGCCAGAGAAGTTCTTGCTGAAAAGTAGTCATAAAACATAGTTCATTGAAAGCACTTAAGTTACTTAAATCAATGACATACATATTATTTTTCCCTTTTCCCACAAACAAGACCTTTTTATCCTTAATTCTTTCAACTATGCATCTGTCTTCTTTAAACACAACATTATTTCCATTGCTGCAGAACTGGCTTATGGATAAAAGATTATGTTTTAAGCCTTCAACCAGAAGAACATCTTTAAAAGTAGGAAAAGGTGTTTCCCCTATAGTTCCAGTTCCAATGACTTTGCCACATCCATTATCCCCAAACCAAAATTTACCTCCGTTTATATAACTTAAGGATGAGAACACAAGTTTCTTACCAGACATGTGGTGTGAACACCCACTATCCGAATACCATTTGTAGTCATTTTCAGATGTTTGATCATCTTCCCTCCTTTTAGGTTCTGGCATGTCTTCTTTTGCCATAAAAGCTTCTTCTTCCGATAGATTCTCTTCCTGATCAGAGTCGTAATCACTCCATGAAGCCTTCATTGCCTTTTCTTTGGCCCTCAGAGTCAGAGGGCAATGTGCCCTGATATGCCCAAACTTTCCACATTTGTAACAGGCTTGTGGTTCTTTTTCTGGCTGACCTGTTTCAATTTTCCTGGTCTGCTGGGGTAGCAGCCTAGCTTGAGAGAAACTTTTAGTTCTATCAAATACATTAGTCCTAGAATCATCTTGTCGATGCTTCTGTTCATTCTTATATTTCAGAATTCTATGAAAGCGTTTACTAACCAGGGCAAACTCCTTATCAAAATCAGTTTCTACATCACTGTCTTGCTCATAATCACTAGATCTAGATTTAAAAGCCAAATTCTTATTCCTTTTTTCATCATCTTGATTGACCTGTCTCAGAACATACTCATGGCTTAACAAAGATCCTATCAACTCATTTATAGGTAAAGTAACAAGGTTTTTCGCTTCTTCAATAGCAGTTCTCTTGGGTAGCCACTCTTTAGGTAAAGATCTGAGGATTTTTATGTTAAGATCCTTAGTTTGAAAGGTTTTTCCTAAGCCCTTTAGCTTGTTTATAAGAACAGAAAACCTTGAGTACATCTCATGAATACTCTAGTCCTTCATCATATAAAAAACTTCATATTCATGAACTAGCAAATCAATGCAAGATTCTCTGATATTGGACCTACCTTCGTATGTGCTTTCTAATGCTGACCAGATGTCTTTTGCAGTTCACAATTTTCCACCTGATCTGCTTCATCTGGATTCATCGCTGACTGAAGAATGTGCATTGCTCGTTGATTAAGCTGCGCACTCTTCTTTTGTGCCGCCGTCCATAAATGTTGTTCTTCAGCATTTATTTCCACCGGTCCATTTTGTACGATGAGCCAGAGCTCCTCATCAACTCCCCACATGAACTGTTTCATCCTCTTTTTCCACGCGGTATAGTTTGAACTGGTGAAGATTGGAGGATGATTCAGAGCAGCCTGGCCAAAAGAGCTAGATGCCATCCTGGATTTTTCACCTTGGCAGTATTGAGCTTCATCAAGAACCAGGCTCTGATACCAATTGAGAAAAAGGGAACACTCGATTTCAGAACTAGGGTTCAAAGAGAGCTTCTGTTTTCAGAGAATCAACAGAGGACGATGATCGAGTAAGGGGTTTCGGTATTGTTCTCTGAGAAGGCAAAATCTAGTGGGCCGATAACTTGAACAAGACCAAAATAGTAAATAAAAGAAGAAACAATTAAATGTGGCAGAGTGACAGAGAATGGGCTTTGAGCCCAATCTCCTTTGTATCGAGCAAAGACACAAGAACACTGTTGCACATCAACTGAAGAAGGAAGAACAGAATCCTTGAAACAGAGTACTGATTCAACAGAAAATAAAGAGCAGAAAACTAAAGAACAGAAGGCATTTTTAACGTGGTTCGCCCAAGTGCAATGGTTTACTTCCACGTCCCAGAATATGGTCTGGGAGACCCTTGTTTAATTTTTCTGTTTTTCAAAACAAAAAACATAAGCACAAAATAGAAACAAGCAAAAGAACACACAAAATTCCCCCCCAGATTAACCTTGATCTTTTCAGCCTTGACAAGCACAGAACCTTTATCCCTGTTCTTGTCAACCCTTCTGTAATATATAAGCTCGGCCCTATGCCACCGATTGCTCTTACAAAAGTAAACTCAAAGGAGTGAGATTGGACAATATATAGCTTGGAGGATACTAGTCGTTGCTGCCATATAAGGAAGCTAGGTTGGAGGATACTTGTCGTTGCTGCCATATAAGGAAGCTCTGCTAGACAAGATCCACTTTCCTTTTGAATCTGCTGAGATTGAGCAACAGTCAAGAGGCAATCTCTGACTTGATATTTCTTGCTTGATTCAACAGCTATCTTCCTCAACTTTATCAAAGCGCATGATCATAGGAAGCCACTTCCCCCAATGCCTGCATCATCAAAAGTCAAAACCATAAAATCAGCTGTGAAATTTTTGAGATAGTATAGCGTTGTTGCTCGCTCGTCCACCATCACCGACTCTGGCCCGTTGTTGGTTCGATAATATAAGTACCGGTATTGCTCTGCTGCTGCTGGTTATCTGCCATGGATTCGTCGGAATCCGAGGGGTTTCCTGCGTCTTCTTCTTCCCCTTCCCATTCAACATCTCTATTGAATAATGAACGTGGATTTGCCCCTCCTCTCTCCCATGGAAATCCACCCTAACTAATTTCAATTCAGTTTCCAAATCAACTTCATTATCAGCCTAACCAATGCACCCCTTCTCGATCACTCCCCTCCCCATATTCCGCCATTTCCAAACAAAATCGGAACGACGATGAATTCGATACTTTGGTTTTCTCCTCCAGAAGCCTCTCCTCATCAAATTCATTGGTTCACACAGCCTGCCGCCTCCGCGGACCCCTCATCTCCTTGAAAATCATGATTCCGGACGGAAACGAATAGGAGGCGAAATGGACAGCTTATCGTCAAAGAAGCGCGTCCCTAAAGTTGTCGTTAAACGATTGGGTTTTGACTTTTGATTAGATGGTTGTGATTTGATTTGGTGTTCTTTGGCTTGAGAGGGAAGATGATTGTTTCATCAATTATTCACTTCAGAGTTCAGAAAATGCATGTCGTTAAAAATTTTTCACGTCTTCATACTACTGCCATACCATGATATTATCCTCATCAATCAAGCGGCGGAAGGTGATATCACGCAGTTCACTAAAGAGTAAACACTAGATCGTTTCACCTCAATAGCTTCCAAATCAATGAAATAGGTCTGCTCCTAGCATTACATATGCAAATGAAAGAGCTATCAAGGCAGTTAAGCGAGTCATGAACCCATTTCTCTTTTTTAGCTTGACTAACACGGAACTATGACCATAGAGGAAACTTTTGAGTATTACTTTTCATTATTCTCCATTCTTCTTAATACGATTATATTGCCTTCATTTTAACTCAGAATTCAAAAAAAATGTATATAAAGAATGAAAGAAAGCAATAATCATCATCTACAAAATTATCCATTTTGCTATATTTTGGCAAAAAAATAGCCCTTCAAAACATGTGTTTGCATAAATCTTATCATTATCATATCATTTTTTTTGACGAATATCATATCATTATCATATCATGATGATATGAGAATGGTATGATGTCATATCTCCTTTATTTTAATTCGGATTTTTTTCATAGACCGAACTCATTGCTTATGATCTAAACAATGATAACCATGTAGGTATATTTTGAGCAAAAGACAAATATGTCTTCAAATTAAAATACATGTTTGTTGTAAACTTATCACTGTCACATCGTGCTCTTACCACTATGGTAAGACTGACAAAAAGATCATAGCATTGTCATTTCATGATATTATCATTATGATAAGATATTAATATCTTGATATGACAGTGGTACGATGACATAAAAAAAATTTAGCTAAGATTTTATATTATTGTACCACTATCATACCAACATCATACCACTATGGTAAGATTCATAACATCATCTCACCACTATCATACCACGATCTTACCACTCTAGTTAGAATGTTATGTTTTGAAAATTCTAGTTAGAATGTATTACTACAGTGATAATATCATGGTATGGAAGTGGTATGATGACGTGAGAAATTTTTAGTCCAAAAAATATCAAAATGGATATCATTTTGTAGAGCACAAAAAATTCAATTTTTTGCAAAAAATTTTAAAATCAAATACAAAAGAAAACGAACGAGATATCGTCCGTTGAAGATTTGTAGGAGATTTGAAAAGTACATTAACTTTTTCATAGAGATTCGATCCAACCCCCAAAAATTTGTTTGGTTGTCCCTCAAATCGCTACTTCCTCTCCATATCCGGCCCTCCGTAAAGATGACTATTAAATCACACCCTATCCTATCTCTGTCACCCATTTGTGACTTTGTAATAATAATAATACATAACAGACAGTTTGTAATATATCTTAACCCATAATTTAGGGGTCGTTTGCTTCAGGATTTGAAAACGAGGGTTTTGTAATTAAAAAAAATCTAAGGATTTATCAAGGATTTGAAGCATTATGGATTTATAACAATCCTTTGTTTGTTGAGATGTTTTTATCATGGATTTAAGGGAGTGTGATTTAGTACTTGAAGTCCAAAATTACCTTACTATCATTTTCTATATGTTTGACATGTTTATGATATGTACACAAAACAAGGATTATACATACTAATAAGCATAATTTTGACACAGGGACAATAATAAAAAACAGAAAAATTCCGTTTAACTTTTAACATAACATAATAAATTATCAATTCTTTGTCCTCCTTTTCAAAAGTAACATATAACAACATATATTAGAATCGGGAAAACAAAGAATTACACATTCCATGAAAATGTCAAAGAAAACTAGAACACAAGAAATGATATAAAAAATCTAACTCATGTTTGCACATTATTTGAATATTTATGTTATTCATTTGTTGTTAATTAATTGATTAATTATAATGTATAATAGTTAAATTTGAGGACAACCATGGAATATTAAAAGATCATGAGGGTATATGGGTAAAATCCCATCAAGGATTTATGCCATGATCCAAATCCCACATCAACATGTGGGATGTACAAGTTCGCGAGGTCCACGAATTTGGACCTTTAAAATCCGTGGGGCCCACGGATTTGGTCTCTAAAAAAGGTGCAAGGAAACAATGGATTTTTCTTAAATCCATGATGAATTGGATTTGGGTACCAAATCCATCATCCAAATCCATGAAGTAAACGACCCCTTATTTTTGGTCTTGAGTTCATGGCATCAGGGCCTTGCAGCTAGGGCCGACATCTCATTTGTGGCCTCAAGAAGACTGTCTTGTGTTATCTTCGAAGGGTATGCTAAAATGGTCATCTGTTAGCTTAGTCAAGGTGTGGCGAAAGAGTCCAGTGGAGGACACATTCTTAGTCTTTGTATTCGTCTAGTTGAGTCATGTTCTCTTTGTTTAGAGTTTATAGTGGTTTTGCGAACTGTCAATTGGGTTGCCCGTAGAGTGACACTTATAGCCCTCTTGCTCTCCCAATTAGAGTTAATAGATTTTTTGAATTTTATAGGGAGGCTTTTTAAATGGGATGGGGTCTTGTGGGTAGTAGTTTTTTCTAACTATTGTCTTGTCATTCCTTGGAGAAAAACCTCGGAATTTGTTTATATGAACATTTACTTTGGGTTTTAAAAATAAATTGTTTGTGTCTCCCCATAATTGGTGTAAAACCTTGCTCTGTTGGTCCTTGTCTATAGCTCATGCAAATGTGGCTTTGAGTTTATTTGGGACTAGTAATATAGTCAAAAGATAGTTTTAAAGTGTAAAAGTCTAAACTTTTACATTTTCTCCCTCAAATATTATAGTTTTGTTTCACAAGTGTTTTGCACCAAAATTCCAAGTAAAGTACTCAAGCAAGGTAAAAGTCTTAGAAGCTAATGTTGGAGATGATTGTTGTGATCTTCAAGGCTTTTTTCCAACTTAGGGAAAACCTAGTAAGGTTGGTGAAATATATGCTAATGAACTAATGGGTCAACAATTTTTTTAATGTTGATGGGCTAACGTTTTGAAAGGAGTGAATATCAAGGGATACGACGTCTGTCGGAGGAGGATCGGATGAATACGGGGAAAATTAGTGGAGCAAGTCTGCAATTACTTATTGATTCCCCTGGTATATACACTACTAGGAAATGGGTCTAGCCCAGGGGTTTTGTTTCTGCGGATACCCGAGCTTATGTCGGGCTTTGCTATTTTTAGTTTGGGAAATCATTTCTCCAGCAATTCTAACTGTCTCTAAAAAGCCCAACCAAAATCCCTTTGACGTTGAACGAGTACAGAAGCCTACGTTTCACGTCGGGTTATAGAGCTATTAATATACAACTATAGATAGATAACTAGCTTATAACCCAACTCGTTGGTCGGAGGTAGTTGAGCCGAATATTGAATCATTGGTATGGATGTAATAATGTTCTTGGATCATGTATATTGTGACGACAACATCTCATTAGTCACTTGCTATTAGTTGGTAATGGAATATGGAATAAGTGACGTGAACTTGTTTCGATGTTTAGGATAGCAAATAAGACTGTAGAAACTAGACCTACTTTGAGTTAATTAAACTGAACATCTAGCAAGTATTCATTGTATCTACCAAACAGGCTAGGACAACACTTCAATTCGAAGTGGATAAGAGATTTCCAGGAGTAGGCATATCCCTCATAATGGCAAAAGTAATCAGAAGAAAGGTTAAATTTTGGAAGTCAAAAGAAATACAAATTTAATATTCAAATTGAGATAAAAAATAAAATGTTGGTGAGAATCCAAATGTAGCTTGTTTGCAAAATATACAAGCATGAAAAAGGGAATGACAATAAAACTGAGGAACGTTGTGGATGACATCGTGTTTTAATTTGAAATTATTGGAAGATGTGACAAACATATACAATCTTTAACAATTACAACAACACCATCAATGTTGTCAGTACTTACGTGTAGTAATGACCCAGGTGGGGATCCAAGGGTGGTCATAGATTGGGAAGAGGAATGCACACTCTAGATAGTAGCATGCGATAAAAGACAAAGTGGTGAGCATGGTAAAAAGAATCCACATGACTTTGACTTCATTCAAATAAACTGTCATAACTAATAAAGAATTGCAATGTCAAAAAGATGATGGACTCTAATCATTACAACAACCAAATAAAAATTTTCATCAACTGCCTCAAGTTTTCACTTGTTTATTCTCTATTCTAATAATTGCATTACGTAGATGATATATTCATAATAACATAAGTTACATCCATTGTTCTCTAGATCCACACCAGCTCTCTATTGGTTTAAATGTACCTCATAGTAACTACTATGGAATCGAGTATAGATGATTTTTAGGCACTGCTCACAAATGAAGACCCAACAGCTAAAGGTAGCACACGAAAACCAAAAATAGAAAAAGAGATAAGGAAAAAAGGCGAGAAACAATCAATTAACGGAAAAGCTTGCATAAGAATACCTTGCTAGCTCTAGGGACTCTCTATCACAACAAATAGCCCTCTAGAAAATCCAAAACTATGAGACATCAAACAAACCTCCAACGACACTAATGTATGGCATGCCTATTTTCCAATAGGTTTGTCCAATTTACTCTTCAAAACAAAATTCAAGCAATGGATTACTTCTAAATAAATGAACTTTCCACCATTACACCAAAACTCACAATCATTAACAGTTAATGCAAAGACATACATTCCTCAGGCTTATCACAACATTTAAGCACAACTTTTAGTTGAAAAGAATAACTGAGTATTTAACTAAATGATATTGTAGAATGGATACAATCTGCTTACTACTAATGATATAAACGTATATCGGTACCATCATTATATCCTGGCCTGCCATTTGCAATGTGTTACTTTGAAATACAACTACATTTTAGAGAATAAACACCCATTAGAGCATTAAGAAATCAAGCTTAAACCAAAATCTTCATATTCCACTTCAAAGGTTCCATTTTCAAAAATAGGACAGTTTAACATGTCAAATCACTCATTTGAAAAATCTCAAACAACTATTAATCAATGCAATATAAAGGAACGTTCCAAATTCAGTACTTGTTGGAATAATCCCAAATTACTAATTAATGCCCCTGTGCAGATGTACTTTTATCCGTGTTGCTCTACCTTCAAACATAGTCGCATCACAAACCAAAGCAATTAAGCAAATATCTTCATATTCCAAGTAAAATGGCTCAATTCAATTTGGTCGGTGCTTTATACATATAGGTTACCCTTGGACCTGTTGCACTTGCTGCCTTTAGATCTTTGTGAACACAATTGAGTAGAGGAGGATGTGAATGGAGTGGAGTGCGTTAATTAAGTGAATCACCATATAGCTGAACAATACAGGGTCTTCTTGATTAGCTATCAGAACAGTGGGGGTAGCTGCAATCCGTCGCTTACTCCCATTGCGCATTCCAGTTAGAATCTTTGGCCTAGGTTGTAGAGATTACGGTTGAGTGAGAACTTTGGATACAGGAGGAGAGTAGGTTCATGGGGGAGGATATGACCCAGCGAGTAGAATGGGAAGGTTTGGCGAGGCTGCGATGGGTGCACAATTAGTGAGCCAAATCAAAGTTTGGGCCGTTTAAATCAAAACATGTTTTTAATTTCGTGCTCAACAGACCAAATATAGGCGCCTTCTAAATTTACCATAACAAAATTGTTCTGGATGCAGCAAATTTGAAATGGGATCCCTCATTTCTTATTTCACCTTTATAATGTGTAAAGTATGATGTGATGATGTAGACATGTCATTGTCCTACAAATTCATTAACAAGGAAAAAAGTGGTGAAATGAGCCACCCTATTGAATTCAATATCTTTTAATGATCGTTGGATTCAATCATGCTAGATTAGGAAGAGGTTTAAAACGTAGCGATTAACCTGACTAAAACGTTAAAAGAAGCAGTCTCATATATAGTATGCACAAAGATATGATTGCATCATAGTAATTCTGAAAAACTAATACTAATATATGAAGTCGACATTGCTTCATATTTAATATTGCAATTCGATGTGCAATATTCGAACCAGTGATATTTGGGCTGCAATTTAGGGTTATCATATATTTATAAGATAGATAGAAATTTAAATTAAGTATTAAACTATAATAAAATATAAAATCGAAGTATCAAAACAATTCCATGACCAACTAATCATTGAAAAAGTCATATGATTTTCATATTTTAGGTTCGTGTATATTTTTAATTTAAAAAGATACAACAAATATACTTAGTGTGATTGATTATGATCCTTGCCGTTCTTTAAAGTGATCATGGTTCAAACCCCAATACGTGTCCTTTATATGAATAAATAAAAAAGAAATAAGTAATTGTGAAGACCAAAATGTCCTTCCTACTTTTACTCTCGTTGTAGAAAATTTGAAATGGAGCAACAGTTTTCCTCATTCTACTATTATATTATGCGTAGATATATTAAGTGTAGATTCACACCAGCTTGACCTATTATAAAAATTCCTAGTGTGGCCCATATAACAGATCCCAGATCTGCATATTGGGTCGGGTTTTGGATGGTGAATAGTAGGTCAATTCATCCGCTGACACTCCAAGCCACAAATGAAAGGTGTAAGCTATTGTTTTGCATTATCCAGAGGAGGAAAACTTTTTTTCCCTATTCCTATTAGCTTAGAATTTCTAAAAAATGAATATTTAAGATTCACGTTATGCTGAGGCAATATAGTTTGAGGTTCAAATGCTTCATTTCAAATTACTTGTTTGTCTAATTTCCATATCATAATTGAAACCCTTACTATTGAGAGGTTCTTTATATAAAGGTTGTCGGATAAAAGAAAAAAAATGAATAATCGTTACCCAATTAATGGATTCATTATTTGGGATATATATGATAAAACTTAGTTATTTCATTTGAGGAATCTACAAAGAAAGTAGAAGAGTTACAACATTGAGTTTTGGTTGTGCTCGATATAACATAATAGAATCATAATCATCACTGACAAAATTCAATTATGTAAGTGTTGTAACAACTTGGATGAAGCAATAAAGTGAAAATGATATAAATCAATGTAGTTGATTGCATAGTGTGAAAATCAAAGAAATGACTCGTAGTCGGGTACAAAGATATGGCTTTTCTAGCCACCAAATGAGCTACCCTATTGCTATCCCGACCTGCGAATCGTATACTAAACCCCTCGTTCAGAGTAAAACTTTGCACAACCTCCTCCAGGATAGTCCCCAACTGGTTGTCTCTGGTCTCACCCCGCATGATTTTGTCAATCACCACTTGAGCATCCCCCTCAAACCGTACTTCTGTAAAACCTTGAGCCAAGGACCAGGACACAGCCTCCCGAAGAGCAAGCAATTCAACCACTATAGGGTCATCAATGCAAGGAAATTATACCCCTTTCACAGAAAGGACCTCCTTAGTGGGAGTAATGAAAACCATCCCTCCTGCCAAATGAGACCTCGCTTAGTGGCTCCGTCCCACATACAAACAGCCATCGAAGGTTCCACAGGAACCAAAGTTGGGGTGGGAACATTGGAGAGCACGGGGGGACTGGAGACTGGCAAACATTCCCATTCTTGGACCTGCTAGTGAAACTGGCGCATCAAGGCTGGGAGCCCGAACTGTTTCCCCTCAAGGACGACCCATTTACGGGACCACCAAATTCGCCACAGACAGCAATCACTGCCATAAACTGAGGCGGCTGATGAACCAGAGACAATAGCTTTTTCAGGAAAAGAGGGAAAGTATGTTTAGGCAACCCTTCCCCAAGGTAAGCAAGACCAGACATATCTCAGAGGGCATGCGCAACAGGGCAATCCAAGAACAAATGCTCCAAAGTCTCTGAATTCGCACAACACACCGGGCATCTAGGGAGCACTTCAACCTTCTTCCCAATAAGGGCTTCTGTCGTTGGCAAAAGTCTATTATGAATTTGCCAGACACCAAAAACTTGTCCGACTTTGGCAAAAATAATCAAAATATGGAAATCGAAATATCAAAACACCAAAAAGTGGTGAAGTTAACCACCCTATCAAACTCAATCTCATATATTGATTGTTGGATTCAATCATACCTGATTAGAATAATGTTTAGAACTTAGCATTTAACCCAACTAAATTGTTAAAAGAACCAGTCTCATATAGTTTGCAAAAATATATCATTGTTTCATAGTAGTTCTGAAAACTAATACTAATTCAAAAAATTGGCATCGCTTCTACATATTTAAAATTGCAATTCGATATGCAATATTCAAATCAATGACAATAGGGCTGCGATTTTAAGGTTATCCTATATTTATAAGATATATATAAATTTAAATTAAGTATTAAACTACAACTAAAATAATCAAAATATGAAAATCGTAGAATCAAACACCAAATAGTAGTGAATGAACCACCATATCAAACTCAATCTTGTATAATGATTGTTGGATCCAACCATGCCAAATTAGGAAAATGGTCAAATCTTAGCGGTTAACTCGACTAAAACGTTAAAAGAACCAGTCTCATATAGTTTGCACAAAGATATGATTGCTTCATAGTAGTTCTTAAAACCAATACTAATATTCCCATTTTATGGCCGTCTCATCATATAATAAACTAATTCATTACATTGGTCAATCGATCTAGCCGTCTTTTATTCCCCTTTCTGCATCTTTTAGTTTCTCTCTAGTTTGTAGGTAGGAGAATTAGTGAATTGCTCTTCTTACATCCGTGGTGGATGCTTCTAACAGTATTGAGATATATGATAACAAAGATGCAAAGAAACCCTAAATCGTCTAACAACTGAAGAAATTGTCTTTCTTCGCCATCTCAAAGCTCTATTTCAGAGCCATCTTAGTCACAAACATGCATATGAAGCTTGGCTAAGCTTGAAAGCTCGATATGGTCAAGGTGATGTTGTTTGTGTGACTGAATTAATTGAGGCCTTATCTAGTTTGAAATAAGGTACTTAAACCCTAAATGAGTACTATATCCAATTCATTACCATTCAGGATGAATTAAATGGTTATCAACCTATTGAACTCTGCACTTGTACAGACACCAGTCCTCATACATGTGCTGCTTTAAAACTAGTTCAAGGGTATAGAGACACCAATTATGTCATTAAATTTCTGCGTGGTCTCAGTGATAACTACAACATTGTTCGCTCTCAAGTTCTCTTTGGTGACTCTTTACCACCAATTGATTGAGTCTTTCAAAACTCCTCCAACATGAATGACAACAATATGGTACTCGGCAAGGGGATAGGTGATACCTGAGTCTAGATCGTCTGAAGAGTGATTGGTGGAAGAAGTCTGCATGAGCAGGTTGCAATGGTATTGTTGAAGTTTACTAGGAGGTTTGATGTGTGTGGGGGGTTTCCTAAGTGCAATGTGAAGGGAGATTAAGGAGGGGGGATTTGCAGGAGAGGAAGGACCGCGATGAGTGAGGGGAGGTGAGCTAACTAGGTGTGATTGATGTGGCATTGGAGGAGGAGCACGAGGAGTGGGGTGGGAAGTGGGGGTTAGATCAGGAAAGTCAATGGAAGGAATGGTGGTATAGAAAGGGGGAGGGATGTCTGGTATATCTGGGTGTCCTGTATCAGTTGGCAGATCTTGAAAGTGAAAGGTTTGTTCATAAGAGATGACATCTTTGGAGAGAAACACTTCATGGGTGTTGAGATCATAAATTTTATAACCTTTTATCCCTATTGAATAGCCTATGAAGACACCCTTTCTAGCTCTGGTCTGGAACTTAGTTCTGTGGTTGCTTAATGTAGAAGCAAAACACTAGCAGCCAAACACTTTTAGACTGTGAAAATCAGGAACTTTGTTGTGTAGTTTTTTATATAGGGTGAGTTCATCTATAACAGAAGTGGGACCTCTATTGATAAGATGAACAACAGGTTTGACACACTCACCCCAGAATCTCATTGGTAAGTGAATGAAATTTTAGGGCTCTAGCAATGGCTAGAATGTGTTGATGTTTTCTTTAAAATCTACTGTATTGTTGTGGTGTTTCAACACATGACATCTCATAAGCAATACCAATAGAAGAAAAGAATTATGGCATGGAGAAATCTACCCTGATCACTCCTGATCTTTTTGACAGAATGGTTATATTTCTTTAAGCTAGAGTGCATAATTCTTGTAGTTTTGATCTATCCTCAGACTTGTTTTGCATTAGAACTATCCATGTCATCCTACTGAAGTCATCAACAATGGTAAGTAAGTATTTAAAACCATCAAAAGTTGGATAAGAACATGGTCCCCAAATATCCACATGGATCAAAGCAAAAAGTGCAACAGAAACAGTTGTATTGTCTGGAAAAGGAAGCCTTACTTTGCTTTACAAAGTGGCAAACATCACAAGGAATTCAACTGTTGGTTTCTATGTATTTACACAAGTTTTTCAACTTTGGTAAATGCCAGAGGTCAAAAGCTTTTGTAGTAGTAGTGGCTATGACTGGCTTAGGGCTACTAGGAACTCCTATGTTGTTCGTGTGATACAGGCCATGGTGAAGCTCAGCAGAACCAGCCACTCTCCTGAATTCCATATCCTGTATCATGCAAAAATTTGAGTAGAAGGTTAAGCATATGGATTTGTTGGTGATCAGTTTGCTTACTGAGATGAGGTTGAAGGGAAAATGTGGGACAAATAAAGTATCTTCCAACACAAGGTCAGATACTAAGGTGACTTGACCAATGTGTGTAGCTGCTACTTAGTCACCAGCTGGAAGGGAAATGAAAACATTTGTGACAGGTCTGTAGTTCTCTAGTAGATGCAAGGTGCATACAATATGATCAGAAGTCCAAGTGTCCAGTATCCAGGTTGAACGTGAAGGTTTCCTACCAGACACAATGAAAGATGATTTACCTGGTGGTCCTTCATAGCTACTAAAGGCAGCAACATTGTGAGAAGATTGTTTCCTAGAATCCTTCTCCTTGAGCATGGCCATAAAGCGATCATAATCGTTATTGGTGAGGCGGAATTCCTGTTGGTCAAGGGAAGGAAATGGTGAGGTTGTCACAGCATTGGATTGAGGTCTGGAGATAAGAGCAGATTGAGTGATATTTTGTCCTCCACTAGCGGGCCACCATGCTTGTGAAAGCATCTGTCTTCAGTGTGCCTTTTCGTTTGCAGAATGTGCACTCCAGGGATTTGGTGGTGGAAGGCATGGCTCTTGGAAGCATGATAGGGTGGCCAACCATACTTATGGTAGCACACATCCTCAGTGTGACCAGACTGCTTACAGAATGTGCAGTAAGGACGCCTGCCTGGTGGACCAGAGCGTCTTCCCTGAGTAGCTAGTGCAAAAGAGTCAGCAACCAAGACTTTCCCTTGCTGAGTACCATATTGATGTCATTAATGTTGGAGGAGTCTTTAAAAGACTCGATCAATTGGTGGTAAAGAGTCACCAAAGAGCACTTGAGAGCGAACAGTGTTGTTAGTTATTATTGAGACCACACAGAAATTGAATGACATAGTTGGTGTCTCTCTACCTTAGAACTAGTTTTAGAGCAACACATGTCTGAGGACTAGTTTTAGGACAAGTGCAAAGTTCAATAGGTTGATAACCATCTAGTTAATCCTGAATGGTAATGAATTGGCCATAGTACTCATTTAGCGTTTAAGTACCTTGATTCAGACTAGATAAGGCCTCAATTAATTCAGCCACACGAACAACATCACCTTGACCATATCGAGCTTCCAAGCTTAGCCAGGCTTCAGATGCAAGTTTGAGAGACATAAGGGTTGGGTAGATGCGGCCATTTTTCGTCAATGATGGCTAGGATTGAGGCTCTGATTACTATGAATAACAGAGATGCAAAGAAACCCTAAATCATCTTGCATTTATTCTCATTCATTGGAGCACATATATATACTCAGTTTGCAGTAGCTACAGTCCAAGGATAACAAGGTAAAG
Organism: Linum tenue; assembly: GCA_946122785.1. Classification (NCBI taxonomy): domain Eukaryota; kingdom Viridiplantae; phylum Streptophyta; class Magnoliopsida; order Malpighiales; family Linaceae; genus Linum; species Linum tenue. Next base: position 69,136,569 of record CAMGYJ010000009.1, on the reverse strand, counting down.
TGAGGTAAGAAGGACAGAGTAAAAGAGGAGGAAGACGACATTTAAACACAGAGTTACACTATTGATCTTGGCGCCAACTTCCTTCCGCGTACGACATCGCTCCAGATGATACTCTGCGTTGTGTCTTCTGACTGAGATGGATCTGGTACGTTGTCGCTCACACTAAAGCTCTGCGTTGTACCTTGTGACTGAGATGGCACTGAAACAGAGCTTGAAGATGACAAAGAAAGACGATTTTCTTCAGTTGTTAATATATGGTAATTATTGGGTCAATAATGTTATTTGGATGTTAGTGGAACAATTAAGGGCTCATTTACACGTATGTCCTTCTGCATTGGAAATCTACATGCTCATTATGGAAGATAACCATTCGGATATACAATCTCTGATAGTGATGGGTGCACCTACACTGTACGAATTTGTGCAACCCAAGGCCTCTAACAGTACATCTTGGGTTAGTTTGAAAGGTGGGAGTCTATGAATATGTGTATTCTTGCAATGTATGTATTCTAAGTGTAGTGATTGTAAGAATATGTTGTTTGATAGTTGGGATTCTCACTTTAATCACCTAAAAGACTTATATAACCTTGAAGTTCTCTTTATATAATTATTAAAGGACGGGCAAATATGAAATATATTAAAAAGAATAAGGATAAGAGTGCAAAAAAAAAAAAACAATCACAAAAGTAAAGCATGAGAATCTCACTTTTTTGTAGAGATTCTAAAATGAATAATTCTAACCTTTTGAGATTCTAAAATTTCACTTAAATGCATGCATTATGGACAATTTATGAAAAAAACAATGGATTATAAGGAATAAACACATTCATAGAATCACTCATTTAGACTCTCAACTTCCAAAAGACCCCCTAGTATCGTTTCACCTCCATCCACCATCGAGCTGCACAAACCGTTTCAACAAGAGGGATGATGACAATCATGTATTACACGTTAAGTCCTTAGAAATCTGCGACTCGATGCATGGTCAAGATGGCAATAAGGATGCAATAAGGGCATGTATGGCTTGATTTACATTCCTCCAACACGTTCAGAACCTAGGAAGACCTCTCTTTGTCACTAATAGCAGAGTTCTTGCCATTGTAGAGGACAGCGAGCTTAAGGAAAGATTCTCGCATTTTTTAAAGTCGCTATGAATCTCTTTAGGATGCTTGGAAGAGATTCCAATGTTATCGAAGGATGCGCTCCCACCTATATTTGCATCATAGTAGCTCGCAAATATATATATCGAGTAAAGGATTAGACAAGAACACCACTATCCTCATCAATCAAGCGGTGGAAGGTGATATCACACAGTTGACTGAAGAGTAAACACTAGATCGTTTCACCGCCATAACTTCCAAATCAATGAAATAGGTCTGCTCCTAGCATTACATATGCAAATGAAAGATCTATCAAGGAGGTTAAGCAAGTGAAGATCTCATAAATCTTGGCAGCTGCTAGTGGTTTATGGGCTGCAAGATAGGGACGGCAAGCTGAAATTCTTGGATGATTTTCATATTAAGTGCCAGAAATCTTCTATGCCCATGTGTGTTGTTGGGGACTTCAACATGGTTCGTAACCATGAGGAGTATAGAGGATTTATTCGCAGCTCAAATCTCATGCGTTTAACAATTTTATCGATTCTAATGCTCTGTTGGAGCTTCCTTTGGGAGGGAGTAAATTCACTTGGAGTTGGGGAGGAAAAATGAGGGCCTCTCTCTTATGGATAGGGCTTTTGTTTCGCCTTGTTTGACAGCATGTTCCCCGATTGCACGTTGATGGCTCTGAAGAGGTTTGAGTCGGATCGCAACCCTTTTTTCTTGCAGTGGGGGAGGAATATTAGGATTAAGAGGCCATGGAAATTTCAAAATATGTGGCTTGAATATTCGAGGTTTTTTGAAAGCTTAACCATTTGGATGAGTACAAGTTGCAAGGTTGGGGTTCAGCGTTTCTGTGGTCTAGGAGGCTGATTGATCCTCTCCCCATTGTGAACCATATCCTAAGGATGGTATGGATTCGCATCCATAAAGTCCAACACCAACGACAATAATGGATCCTAATCCATGATTTATTGCTGAAAGTTTATGAGAATCTACTCCTTTCTTTCTACGATTCCTCCTTTTGATCCTCAGCCTACGGGGTGTTAGTAGTCGTCCAGCTAGTGTTCCTCTCCCAAGGGAGTTCTCCTTGCCCCTTTAATAATCCCAGAGACCTTGCTCAATATTATATCTATTTTGATTTTGTTTTTTTTTTTTTTACTTGGAATGCCAGAACTAAAGCCTTTGGATCATGACGAAACGAGTTATAAAACTGGATATTGGAAACTCATATCTATGTTGTAGTATCTTCAATTTGGGGTTGGTAATAATGGTCGGATTGGGTTTTTTTTGGGTTCACTGTCCACCCAACCCGACCCACTGTAATTTCAACTTATAGGGTTTTGATATTATTGGTTGGGTTCGGATTTAAGATCAATAAAACCGATATTGACCAGCTGGGTAATAAAAATGGACAAAACCGATCCACCCGGCAAGTGGCGGAGCCACTTGTAGCCAAGGTGGGTCATTTGCATCACCTTGGCCCAAAAAGTGTAGAGTACATTTTTTTTATTTGTTTGTAGATTGAGTACAAAATCTCCATATTATTGTAGATAATTTTATAAAAAAAGGAATGCTTAGTGATTTCTATTTAAATTTTAATTCATAAATTTTGTAAGTGAGTTTGATATAATTAAAAACTCGAAACTTAGAGGTGTTTGTTGCTATTAGTTTTCATTACAACTATTGAAAGAGCACTTACTGTAACGAACAAAGTGAAAAAACACTTCAAAATAAGATGAGTTTTGGAATCGTAAACGATTTTTCGCTGTGGTATTTTAACATCCTTCATAATTTGCACAATAAATGTGGTATTCCCACATTTGACCTACCTTAAATGAATTTCTGGCTACGCCACTGCACCCTAGCGATTGTTATAGTATATAGCGATAATAATCTTCATATGAGTATGTAATTTAAAAGAAACGGGTTATAAATTCATGTTTTTCATTTAAAAAATTAAGAAACAAGTTATAGCATGATAAATATATTTAAATTATGTAAAAAGTTAAGGTTATCACCTGATTATAACTTTATTATAGCGAAAATATAAGATAATAAAATTAAAATTCTAACACTCATGCACGCCGTACATACTGAATCAGTATTGCAAACCCTAAAATAAATCAAACATATCATATCGAAAGTACCATTCTATTATCACTCAAATTGTGAATTTGTTTGGTGAGGTGACTAAGCCAAATATTAGCTAATACAATCAACATGCATGCTTAAGAAGAAGGAAACTAACGGGTCGTTGCATCGTGGATTTGGATGATGAATTTGGTACCCAAATCCATTTCATCATGGATTTTAAAGAAAATCCATCGTTTGCTTGCATTTCTTTTACACTTTGTTTCTTAAGGAGAGAAAAGGAAGGAAAGGAAAAATGAGGAGGGAAAGTGAGATTCTCAATGCATTCCCTCGTGTTCTATTGTAGAGAAAAAGTGGGGAATGAAGGAAATTTTCTCTCATTGATACTGTTGAACCATCCCCTCCAAATTGGAGAGAAAGAAAGAGAATGAATGACATTCTTCTTTTTCTTAATATTTGCCTAATAATTAAGTTTTCAACACAAAATAACATTAATTATTATTCAATTACTAACTTCATTATTATAAAAGATTATTAACTTCATCCACTCTCTCACATTCCTTATTTGTTTCGAACTTAATCTCCAAAACAAGATTAAGTGAGTCATTTTAATTGCCAGCATGAAAATAATCTAATTAGTTCTGGTGCCTTTTAGCCTTTATTCTGGTGCCTAACAAAATTAATTAGTAATAAAGAAGTAGCCAAACAAAATAATCATTTCAGTAAAATAATGAAGAATTACTAAATTGTAGCATAGTGTCGGTAAGATTGTAAAAATATACTCTGTATTTGATAATCATATGAAAAGCACACATGGACGTAGTTAATATATATCCACACTCAGCCGGTGCAGATGTCCATGTACAATCTGCCAATAATTTTCATGTAGTAATGCTTGAAAGTGGAAGCGGAGGTGACGATGACGCTGATGAGGAGGTGGCTTTTGAGAATTTTCCTCTGTGTCCGAAGGACTCAAGATTAAATAAATATCATAGTATCGAGCACTCGCTTATTGCTTATCTTCTGTTTAGAGGTGAAGGGAGTGAAGTTGTATGAGCTGTGGATCCAGAGGCTGCAGACACTTCTTCATTCCGTTTTTCTCGTCACTGATTTTGAGACTTACGGTTGCAAAATGAAGGATGTGACACCGAAGATCGATTGACAATTGCAAGTAACTCTCTCTAAATTAGGGGTTAGGGTTTATAAGTAGTTTTGAATTGTCGATAGATTGTGGTGAATATGAGGCATACTTTGATATGATCATTGACATTTTGTGATTATTACTTTGTAAGGTTGAGTTAATCGATTACCTGCATGCCTTTATGTACTGGCAAAGGTCAACAGGCAGGGATCATGTCATACCCACGATAATCCCAATGCATTGAGGTTAATGCAAACAATGTAGTCAAAATCGCGCTTTAAAATTTAAGACCTTATGATTTTACGTTTCTTGGTCTCTAAACGGTTCTACACAAAATCTCAGTTTTTAAAACTTATGTAGTTAAAAACTCCATTTTAAAACTTAAAAATTTACGATTTTACGCTTCTAGATCACCAAAATGTTTCTAGGTAGAAACTCGCTTTTAACTACATATATTGAATGCAACAATCGTTAAATTCTTCTATCCTCGTTGTTGTTGATTTTGAGAGGTACTCTAGGTCACTATCTACCTTGATTAACGATTTCGTTGCTCCTTACGTACTGGTGGATAGCTTCAAAGATGATCATCTGATAGCCAATTCCTATGAAGCTCGAAAAACACTTCACTTTTTCTGTGGAATTGTAGTATGTGGAATTGTAGTAAGGAAAGGATTTATATATGTTTATTGATAAGTGTTGTTCATTGAATAGAATATGCTAGATAAATAGATAGAAAGATGCACAACTTATATCCTTCCTAAATGTATTTTTAGATAGTTTCAAAATGACAAATTGACAACCTTAATGAATTTCACATTTTTTCTTCATTGTTGATTGATGGAAAAAAATTAGTTTGAAGGGGTTTGGAGGGAGGATATACGTGTTTTGAATCCAAAGATAGTTTATGATTTTTTTTATATCGTTCTTTTCTTCATTAATCTTTGAGACTTACAGACACAACATGAAAGTTTTAGCAGCAAAGAGTGATCAACAATTGCAGGTAATTCTCTCTCGTTGAGTTAAGGATTAAGATTAGTTCTGAATTTTGTATATCTTTGCGGAAAACCTTTGAGGGTTGCTTTAATACAATTATAAAAAAATTTGTTATTTTTAGTTTGGACCGATCAACATGTTATACATTCAAAATACTAAGAGAGGTCTGCGAGCAGAGATCATGTCATTTCCATGACATTTCACAATACCTTTATGATTATGCATCAATTGTTGAGTTCTTCAATTCTCGTTGTTGCAGATTTTGAGTGTTATCCAATATTACTGTCCACCCCAAGTAAAGACATTGTCGCTCCTTAAATGTTTTTGTGGATCGTTTCACACATGAAAATTTGACAGTCTTAATAAATTACACATTTTTGTGTTTATTGTTGGTTGATGAAGAAAATCTTCTATCCTGTTATATTAAATAAAGATTTAACCTTTCATTTTAATTGTAGCATGTTCTTGGCCACTTTCACAAATATTATTTGGTCTTTGCATATTCAAAGTTGACCTTAAGATTATGAATTCACAAGTTGAAAAAGTTGGTAGTTCTAGCTTCAACTAAACAACATATGAAGAACCATCAATATTCGTATATGAAAAAATATTTTGTAATAATTAGATATATATCCAACTTTCCCTTAGGAATGCAAATTTCTAAGTTGAGGAACTCAATTGATCGTGTTTGAAATTAAAATAACAAAAATCATATATATCAGAGTTAAATGACAGCATAGAATCTTTAACAAAGTACAACCGGAAAAGGAAATATTTTTTATAGACGGGTGGCATAGTCTCAAAATTTAATTAAATCATAGAATGGTCTAGATTGTATTACACATGGCATCCGGCAATATCTCTACTTTTGTAATGACTATTTGTATTTTAAAAGTTCAATTGATGTGCCCTAATTAAATCCTACTAAATAAACAATGAAAAATAAAACAAATCAACGGAAACTAAAGTGCAATAACTAAGGCGTTGAAAACCACGAATTAAATGCACGTAAAAAACAAGAATTAAAGGCATTGTTTAGTACAGTTTCACTTAGGGTGACTAACATATATTTCATCATAAATAGATGCAGGATCAGATTCAGACATATTTTCTTAACTTGGTGATCTAGCAATTATCCTAGACACAAGTTCTTGTCACTACGTGGAACTACCGTAAGAAAAGAGATATGTTGTGTGCTACATAAATTATAGATACATGCTCAGCTTCTATGCTTCTTTTATTGCTTATCTTATCATCATGGAGGAGGACAAAGTTTGTGCTCAACTGGAGAAGGTACTAGCTGGGCATGAGAATGTTAGATTTGAGCGGAGCAAAGCCACTATTCATGCAATCCAAGCACCAACCCCTCATATAGTAACAATTGAACTTTGAGGTGTCTAGTTATGTATTTGATTTTCTCTCCAAGTTGGACTGCAAACTACGTTGTCCTCGTGGGGTGTGTGTGAATTTTAGGTGTTGAAAGAAACTCACGTTCTCTTTGCTATTACTCCAGTGGAAGGGAGTCTGTCTAGATGAGTTTCATTGTTCCATGTGATCCTGTTGCTTCATTTTTTGCCATTCTTCTTATGTGTTCTTGTTGTACTCTAGCTTTTCACTTCTTTTGGTACTTATTTCTTGCTTTTCTGTCATGAGGTTTAATTCTAATGGATCCCACTTGTGGCAGTGTCTTCTCTTCCCCCTTTGTTTCCTTTGCTCTTGATCCGTTTCTTTTTCTATTTGTTCTCTTGTCCTTGACTATAAAATGCAATTTCCTTCTTATGTGTTCTTGTTATACCCTAAGTAATGACGTTGTCTCTCCTTAAATGTTTTTGTGGATCGTTTCACACTTGAAAATTTGACAGCCTTAATAAATTACACATTTTTTCTTTATTGTTGGTTGATGAAGAAAATCTTTATCCGGTTATGTTAAATAAATATTAGTAAATTATAAATAAAGATTTAACCGTTTATTTAAATTATAGTATGTTCTTCACCACTTTCACAAATATTATTTGGTCTTTGCATATTCAAAGTTGACCTTAAGATTATGAATTCACAAGTAGAAAAGGTTGGTAGTTCTAGCTTCACCTAAACAACTCATGAAGAATCATCCATATTAGTATATGAAGAAAATATTTTGTAACAATTAGATATATATCCAACTTTCCCTTAGAAATGCAAATTTCTAAGTTGAGGAACTCAATTGATCGTGTTTGAAATTAAACTACCTAAAATCATATATATATCTAAGTTAAATGACAACATAAAATCTTTAGCAAAGCACAACCGGAAAATGACATATTTTTTATAGACGGTTGGCATAGTCTCAAAATTTAATTAAATCATAGAATGGTCGAGATTGTATTACACATGGCACCCGACAATGTCTCTACTTTTGTATTGACTATTTGTATTTTAAAAGTTCAATTGATGTGCTGACTCGCTCCTACCGTCACTCTAGAAAATGGCCAAGTGTAACCACCTCCTAAAGCGTAGTATAGCGGGTTTGGGTTCTAATGTCAACCCGGGTCCTAGATGTGCTGACTACTCAGTGAGTTCTTATTATCTAGCGGTGAAACTTTAGTGCAGTTCCAAACAAGCAAACAAGCAAAGCAAGCGAAAAGGGTTGTTTTCAAGTCGAGAGAGGTCACCCGGATATGGTTCCCCCTAGATTGCAGTTAAGCCGGATTGTAATTTACCAAGTTCAATTTCAATGATAGTTATACTGCGGGAGGTTCTTAAACAGTCTGAAGTCTCGACTAAAGGTCTCCCAGCGGGCGACTAACCTCCACCGGAGTAAACAGATTGGGGCCCTAACGAACCAAACCTCCACTACCGGAGTAAATCCGATACAGAATAGTGAATTGACTCCTCGACTAAAGTCGTCAATTCACTACCTTCAATCAAGGATGCTCTATCAACCTAGGCAGATATTCTCATTCTAGGTTAAAGCAGAAACAACAGGAATTTGATCAGGATTCATGCCATTCAACAATTCAAACCTCAATTGAACATAATCAAATCATAGAATCTGTACTTGGATTCATACAATCAGACCTAAAATACAAATCTAGGGTTCTTCATACCCAGGTGAATAGGAAAGTTACTCCATATAGAGAGATGGGAAATCTACCTCATATGCGGAAACCATACTGTGAAGGATGATAATCTGCTTCTGGCACTCAATCGGATCTTCTCCAAGCTCAATCCGGGCTCCAATGGTGATGGAGATTGATCTAGGACACTTGCAGAATCAGGTTCGTCACATTCTCTCTCTAGGTCGCACTTTTTCTCTCTAAAACTCGGAACCCCACTCCTTTGGCTGAAAATTGGGTTAAACCAGAAATTTCCGATCACACGGCCGTGTGACTTTCTCAGCTGCCCGTGTGAGTGTTCAAATGCGGTGTTTCGATTAGTGGGCTTCCAGGCATGCTGCACGGCCGTGTGAATTCCCAGGCTGCCCGTGTGGGATTTGCCGAGCCTTCACACGGCCTGGTCACACGGCCGTGTGGGGTTTTAGGCGTGCCCGTGTGGTTTCCTCAGATTCTCGCCAAACGTCCAATCTTCGTTCAATCGACCCCGAAATATCACAAACAAGAACAACCTAGCGTGAAATCGGCCTAAAACGCAGGAATCGATATCTCAAACGGCTCCAGAATAGGGGTAAAAACATGTTCAATCAATGGTCCATCATGTGCCCTAATTAAATCCTACTAAATAAACAACGAAAATAAAACAAAGAAATGGAAACTATAGTGCAATAAGTAAGGCGTTGAAAAGCACGAATTAAATGCACTGAGAAAGCAAGAATTAAAGGCATTGTTTAGTACATTTTCACTTAGGGTGACTAAAATATATTTCATCATAAATAGATGAAGGATCAGATTCCAACATGTTTTCTTAACTTGGTGATCTAGCAATTATCCTAGACACAAGTTCTTGTCACTGCGTGGGACTGCCGTAAGAAAAGTGATATGTTGTGTGCTACATAAATAGATACATGCTCAGCTTCTTTGCTTCTTTTATTGCTTATCTTATCATCATGGAGGAGGGCAAAGTTTGTACTCACTGGAGAAGGTACTAGCTGGGCATGAGAATGTTAGATTTGAGCGGAGCAAAGCCACTACTCATGCAATCCAAGCACCAACCCCTCATATAGTAACAATTGAACTTTGAGGTGTCTAGTTATCTGGTGAATTTCTCTCCAAGTTGGACTGCAAACTAAGCTGTCCTCGTGGGGTGTGTGTGAATGTTAGGTGCTGAAACAAACTCATTGTCTCTTTGCTATTACTCAGTGGAAGGGAGTCTGTCTAAATGAGTTTCATTGTTCCATGTGATTTGTTGCTTCACTTTTTGCCGATCTTCTTATGAGTTCTTGTTATACTCTAGATTTTCACTTCTTTTGGTACTTGTTTCTAGTTTTTCTGTCATGAGGTTCAATTCTAATGGATCCCACTTGTGGCAGTGTCTTCTCTTCCCCCTCTGTTTCCTTTGCTCTTGATCTATTTCGTTTTCTAGTTGTTCTCTTGTCCTCGGCTATAAAATGCAATTTCCTTCTTATGTGTTCTTGTTATACCCTAAGTAATGACATTGTCGCTCCTTAAATGTTTTTGTGGATCGTTTCGCACATGAAAATTTGACAGCCTTAATAAATTACACTTTTTTTTCTTTATTGTTGGTTGATGAAGAAAATCTTCTATAGTGTTATGTTAAATAAATATTAGTAAATTATAAATAAAGATTTAACCGTTCATTTAAATTATAGCATGTTCTTAACCACTTTCACAAATATTATTTGGTCTTTGCATATTCAAATTTGACACCTAGATTATGAATTCGCAAGTAGAAAAAGTTGTAGTTCTAGCTTCAACTAAACAACTTATGAAGAACCATCAATAATAGTATATGAAGAAAATACTTTGTAACAATTAGATATATATCCAACTTTTTCTTAGAAATTCAAATTTCTAAGTTTGAGGAACTCAATTGATCGTGTTTGAAATTAAAATAACTAAAATCATATATATCTTAGTTAAATAACAACATAAAATCTTTAGCAAAGCACAACCGGAAAAGGAAATATTTTTTTATAAACGGGTGGCATTGTCTCAAAATTTAATTAAATCATTGAATGGTATAGATTGTATTACACATGGCATCCGGCAATGTCTCTACTTTTGTATTGACTATTTGTATTTTAAAAGGACGGCATAGTATTGGAGCAGGCGAGGGCAACGAAGGTTCTAGCGGTGTAGCGTAATCGAGTTTAATGCTAATGATAATTTTTTAACCTATTATGATAAATATCACAACTTGACATGAGAATGGGTGTAATGGTAATATAGTTATATAAACCCATTGTGATTTGATTATCATATATACAATAACCTCTTGGGGCGGGATATGGTCACTTCCCTTATGGGGTTGTGAGATTCACATCCAAGCGCAATTTGGGTATGACAAACAAAACATAATTTTTTAATTAATTTTTTGTATTAATTACACATTTGGAATTAAAAACACATATTAAATACATGTCTTTTTTAATTTAAATCCTACAATTAATACATTGATATCTCTCTCTTTCTTTTTCAGCAGCCTTTTGTTGAAAGAAGCTCGTCATTGACAAAGAAGGGAAGAATCAAGAAATCAATCAGACCAAAAAGAGGCAAGTCTCAAGAAGGAAAGACACTGATCATGGGAATCAAAACACCAATCACTCTCCAACGGCTAAATCAGAAGAACAGACAAGGCTATAAATTGTGGATGAAAAGAAGAAGCAAAGGGCGATTTTTCGAGTGAACAAAAGCAGTCTGTTGTGTTATCAATAGGAAGTCTTTTGAAGAAAAATTGTGTAACCAAGTCAGGGAGATTTGGAGAGGATCTGAGTGTACAAACAGGGAGTGAATACATCAGATCAGGGTCTGTTAGCTAGGCAGGGAGCTTGGCAAATTCGATTTGCACTTGTAAAAGAAGAACAAGTGAACAGGCTTAGTGTTTACGTAGGAGATCTCAAGAGGAGAATCTCCTACCGTGGATTAGTCGATATTGGGATACTTATTCTCCCAATATCGGATACCACATAAAATTCCTTCTGTTGCTTTTCTAGTTTCTGCTGCTGTGATCTCTGTTATTATTGTTCCTAGGTTGAAGCCGAAACAGGGGAGTTGCAGTCTGAGACTCTGAGAAAGCAACCCAAAGCGGGGGTTGGGCCTTGTTCAAACTTAGCCCTCTCGTCTTAAGGAGTAGACCCAAAACAGAAGAACAGCTGAAGCCCAGCCCAACCAAAAGCTTCAGTTGAATTATCTTCAAAACGACAAAAGCATTCGTTTAATTTTATTATTTCAATTTTATATTTGTTTTCGTGATCTCAACACTTGATCTCTGTTAGGTCGATTAGGGTTCTTGCAGAAAGTAAGAAGAGTGAAATTGAAAGAAAAGGGAATCTGGTCTCGTGCTCGACCACCTACACGTGGTATCAGAGCCCGGCTCCAGCGTTGAAAGGCGAAACCGTCTCCGGAGAAGATGAGCTCGGGATCAGCATCAACTGGGATATTCATGGCCGATGGCTTCTCGCAAACTCGTCCACCAAGATTCGAAGGTGTACATTACGGCTACTGGAGAAACAGGATGGAACTCTTCATCTGCTCAACAGATCTGGATTTGTGAGATATTGTGTTAGATGAACCACTGGAGATAAAGGAAGCACAAAGCAAATGGACTGATACAGATAAGAAGAACTTTCAACTCAACTCGAAGGCGACGAATCTGATGTACTGCGCCTTGGGACCAGAGGAATATCACAGAGTAACTGGCTGCAAATCGGCAAAAGAAATCTGGGACAAGCTTCAAATCGCACATGAAGGTACATCTCATGTCAAGATTTCAAGGATAAACAGTCTGAAACAAGAATTCGAATCGTTCATTATGAAGCCTGAGGAATCAATTAGGGAAATGAACGAACGATTCACTACTATTGTAAATAGCCTGAGAAACCTGGAAGTGGAATACTGATAGACCGTCATTTACACATGTTTTTACCCTCATACTTACACCATTTGAGGTGTTGATTCTCGTGTTTTAGGCCGATTTCACGCTAGGTTGTGCTTGTTTGTGTTATTTCATGTCCTAGTACGTGAATGAAGGCTTAGGAGCGAGTCTGGGGTCGATTGGACGAAGAACGGACGAAAGGCGAGCTTTTTGGGGAGTGCACGGGCAGACCAGGAGGCTGCACGGCCGTGCACTTGAGCCATTTGGCCGTGCACCTCATGCCGAGGCCATGCACGGCCAGGCCCTGAAGCTTGCACGGCCGTGCGCCTGGCCGTGCAAGATGGACGAAGACATAACTTATTGAAACGGCGCGTTTTGAGGGTGCACGGCCAGAATTGTGTAGTGCACGGCCGTGCACCTGGCCGTGCAACTCGGGAAAGTCGGTTTTAAAGCCTAATTCGAGCCAGAAGTGAGAGGATCGTGTTTTCAGAGCAAAAACAGAGCCCTAGAGAGAGAAAGTGCGAAGAACTCATCCTAGAAGCTGTCCTAGAGCTGGATTTCATCGAATCGAGCTTGGAGATCGTCATAGGAGTGAAAATCATCGTCCCGGAGCAGATTATCCTCATCGTTATGAGTATGACTAATCCAATTCTTGTTTTCTCTTCTCTCTCTATGGAGTAGAACCCTTCTCTCACTTGGGTATGAAGAACCCTAGTTCCTTGTGTTAGGGATTTGATTGTAATGACTTGGGATGATATTACTGTTTGATTTTAATCGAATGACGCATGTTTCATGAATTGATTTGAGTCTGATCAGCTTGTCTCAATTTCTGCTGCAACCTGAGATAGATAGAATCTGATTAGGTTGTTAGAGCCTCTTCATTCGATAGTAGGAGATTGGCTATACGAGAGTTAGCCAGTTTACTGCTTTGTACTGGTGTTCTTGGCGCCAGTAGTGGAGTTCTGTGTTCATAGCCTCAGCTTTCTATCCCGGTGAAGACTAGTCGTCTGCCGGGTAGTTAGACTGAGAGGGCTTGGTCAGCTTAAGAGATTCCAAGCTACTGTCGGATCTTCCGCAGTCTAATCAACAGTAAATCAACCCAGGGAATTGCAATTGAACCTAACTAAGGGGCTAGGGGGACTCAATCCCGAGTGACTCTTACCTGCTTTAGAAACCCGAACAATTTACTGCTTTCTTGTTGCTTTTACTTTTCACAACAATCACTCGACTTAGTTTGCTAGATAATAGAGAATCACGGAGTAAGCAGTAGATCTAGACCCCGGGTTGATAATTAAACTTGCCTATACTACAGTCCCTTTCATTGGTTACACTTGGCCATTGTTAGGTGTTGTGTTTTAGCGTGTCAAGTTTTTGGCGCCGTTGCCGGGGAACCTCTAGGTTATTGGAGAAACGTGATAATTTGTTACTCTAGCTCTTTATTTTCTGCATTTTCTTTCTTCCACCTGTGTGCCTTCACGGGTTGTTTCTTCTGAGTGTGTGCAGGTAGTGCATGACCCGTAGCCAGTCGGGAGGACTACTACCATTAGACCAGGAGCTTGAACGAACCTGCCGGAACTCCAAGCGGGTTCTAAAGGCGCGACTGGCTGCGGAGAAGGCGCTAACACAACTGCAGTTAGGAGAAGAAGAAGAAGGAGAGATGGGTGATCCGCAGAACCATGCTGTGATCCCCGAGGAGCAAACCATGGGATCCTACTGGACCGCTAGGGCTGCGGACATGAGGTCACCTATTCAACACCCTCAGGTCCCAGCCAACAACTTTGAGGTGAGCACCTCCGTGATCACCATGCTGCGCGGTTCAATAGTGTTCCGTGGTAAGGAGGGAGAGTGCCCTCGATCACACCTCAGGCGATTCCACGAGCTCATCGATGGAATCAAGATCAACGGGGTCCCAGCAGATGCCATCCAGCTGCGGTACTTCCCTTTCACTCTGGAGGGGCAGGCCAAGGAGTGGCTAGACACTCGACCTCCAGGCTCCATCACCACGTTCGCCAACCTGGCGGACAAGTTCCTCACCCGCTACCATCCTCCATCCAAGACAGCTGATCTCCAGAAGCAGATTACACATTTTGCTCAGGATGAGGATGAGACCATCAGGGATGCATGGGAGAGGTACAACAGCCTTTTCCTCAGGTGTCCCAATCATGGTTTCAACGATGCGTTCAAGGTGGGCACCTTCTATCTCGCCCTCTTCCCGGAGGACAAGCAGCTGATCGATTCGGTTTGTGGCGGGAACATGCTGACCAAAACCCCGCCACAGCTGAATTAACTCTTTGAAGAGATGGCGGAGAATGGTTATGATTGGGGCACTGCCAGGAGATCGAGGAGGGCACCAGGCCGGGGTGTGCATGCTGTGGGCACCCAGTCATCTGATTTGGTGCAGGTAGTATCGAAGCTGGTCTCAGCTATCGATCGTTCCGGGATGATTCCAGGGACCGGACAGCAGCAGGCGATGCTCTGCCAGTGGTGCGAGAGCACCCATCATATGGTGGAAGACTGCCAGGCGATGAAGGAATCGACCACACCCCAGGAGCAGGTGAACTTCATCAACAATGTCAGGCGCAATGACCCCTATAGCAACACGTACAATGAGGGGTGGCGCCAGCATCCTAACTTCTCCTGGGCTGGGCCAAATCCCAGACCACCAGCTCCACAAGGACCACCGGGCTTCCAGAGGCAACCATATCAGCCCAGACAGGGGCAATTCCAGCAGCCAGGTGCAGCCCCTGCTGCCCCAGTGCAGAACGATAAGATGGCTGAACTGCGGGACTTGGTGGGTTCTCTCGCCAGTGTTAGTGCTCAGAAATTCAACACCTTTGAGCAGTTCATGGAGAAAGCCTCGGGTCAACTCCTGGCTCTCGAAGCTGGTCAGAGGAACACACAGACTATTTTGCAGGATATCCAGACCCAGCTGGGGAGCGTGGCCCAGGCAGTGGCTCAAAGGGCTCCTGGTACTCTACCAGCGCAGACCATTCCTCACCCGCCGACCCCGAATGAGCGCTGCAATGCCATCATGACCAAGAGTGGCAAGATGACTGTTGATCCCCCTGCTCGGGAACCGGAGAGAGAAAGCCCTGTTGCAGCATCTCCAGCGGTTGAACAGGAAGTAGAGCAGGAGGTTGAGGTGCCTGCCCCTAAACCGCAACCAGTAGTGAAGGAGTATGTCCCTAAACTCCCTTTCCCTACTCGGTTGCACAAAGACAGGCTGGAGACAGAGTTCGAGAACTTCATGGCCATGCTCAAGAAGCTGAATGTCCAAGTGCCCTTCCTGGAGGCACTATCGCAAATGCCGAAGTATGCGAAGTTTCTGAAAGAGCTTCTCTCAAAGAAGCAGAAGCTGAGTGAGCTGGCCACTGTGGAGCTCAGCGAGGAGTGTTCGGCTATTCTGCAGAACAAGCTTCCGCAGAAGAAAAAGGACCCAGGTAGTTTCACTATCCCGTGCTCTATTGGTAAATTGCATGTAGAGAAGTCCTTGGCGGATTTAGGTGCTAGTATCAATGTTATTCCATACAAATTGTTCATGAAACTAGGCCTAGGTGAACCCCGTGCTACTAGGATGACCCTTCAATTAGCTGACAGATCGGTAGTGCATCCTAGGGGTATAGTGGAAGACCTTCTGGTCAAGGTTGGCAAATTCACATATCCTGTGGATTTTGTTATCCTGGACATCAGTGAGGACACAGAAGTGCCTCTTATACTGGGAAGGCCTTTCCTGGCCACCGCCAAGGCTCTCATAGATGTGCATGATGGGACCTTAGTTCTGAGGGATGGCGAGGAGCGAATAACATTTTCTGTTGCTAACACTATACCTGCTTCGTTACCTCTGCATGCGGTATCTCACCAGGAGCACGAGTCTGTCGTGTATCCTTCTGTGCTGCCTATTTTGCAGGACCCGCCTCCCCCACCTTCGCCGCCACTCCGGACCACTCCGTCACCCAAAGAACAGATCAAGAAGGAGTGGCGGCCGAAACTGCAGGCAGCTAAGCCCGCTCGAAAGAAAGCCGGAGACCACTATGAGCTGGTCCGCCCCCACCTTGGCCATCCGAGTATTCACTCGCTTGCATCCTACCGGATGGCCAAGTCGAGCTGGCAAATGCTGGTTGCCACATTCGTCGCGTCCATGGCCACCATTTGAAGCTGTACCTCAAGAGCGATGTGGATCCGCTCTTGAAGGCACCTGATCCTACACTTCCCTGAGCATCCATACTGGCGTCCAGCTAATAGACGGTAAAGAAGCGCTTGTGGGGAGGCAACCCCACCGAGGTTTGCATTTTCTTACTCTTTTTCCTTTGATTTTGTGTGTTTTTGAGTATTGAGATGTTGATCCGGAGTTACGTGTCGTTTTTGAGTGAAAACAGGTTGATTTCGGGACCCCAGCAAGGTGCACGGCCAGAAAATCAACTTGCACGGCCGTGCGCCTAGCCTGGCCTGGCCGTACGAGCTCTTGGCCAGGAGTGCACGGCCAAAAGCGCGTTGTGCACGGCCGTGCAGCACCCTCGGCCAGGCCGTGCAGCCTTGCACGGGCAACTTGAAGCCTCGCACGGCCGTGCGGATACCACCCCTTGGCCGTGCGAGCTCTCGGCGTTAGTTGCACGGCCAAATGTGCCTTGTGCACGGCCGTGCAAAACCCTCGGCCAGGCCGTGTCGGCCTGCACGGGCAAAAAGCCAAGGTGCACGGCCGTGCGCCTCTGCCCGTGCAGCCGAGGCACGGGCTATATAAATGGCCGTGCACGGCCATTGTGGTCAGAAAACCAAATTTCTTCGCCGGAAACCTCTCCCCTCGCCGGAAAACCGCGCCAAACCCACCTTTTTTCGACTTTTCCGGCCACTTTGGGTACTTTTTTCACCAAACCAACACCAAACCCACTCCTTCTACACCCAAAGCGGCCTGTCCCCCGAGTTTGAGCGTGTTTGGGCGACATTTGTGTCGCCGGAGGCGATTTCCGGCGAGAATCCGGCGAGGCTCCGACGAGCATTTCCGGCCAGATTTTCGGCATTTCGTCGACTCCCTTGTCTTCCCCTCATCATCCCCTACACCTCTACTTGAGTCTCCAGGTTTGATTTTGTCCCTAACTATGTTAATTGTGGAGAATTGAGTGTGTAGGGTGTATGTTAGAGAATCTTATTGAATTATGTGATTTGTGTGAAATTGATTGAGGGGAATGCATGGGATGTGATTGCATTATGTTGGGCAATGTCCCATTTGCTTGTTTGAGCCCTTGTGTGCAAGAATTTGGCCAATTTCATGCTTCACTTAATAGTGCACACAAGGTGTTCGATGAAATGCCTGTTTTCCATGCCATGTTGTGGCCACCGGTTGGGGCCCTTAATGATGTAGTTTGTGGGTGTATTTGCTATGGATGTGAACCTTGAGATGCCTACTTTCTTGTGAATGTGCACCCCCACCCAGATTATGCTTGATTTATCGAGTTTTTGACCCCCGAACTATGGATGAAACCATGGTTCGGCTGCTTCCTGTTCTTAAGTGTGGGGGTGGGCTTGACCTTTTCTTTGGCTCTTGTGGTTCCACTTTGGGTTGTTGTTTTGCAGGGCGATGGCACAACCTAATTTCCAGCACCCGTTCATCCGGGATCTCAGGAGGGGTTCCACCGGAGAGCGCTTCAAGAAGGTCGTGGAAACCCCGTTTGGCGCCCACCATTGCTGGTCCAAACGGGAATTTCGGCAACTGCACTGCTACGAGCAGCTTTCCGCCGTGCTCGCCAACACCGCATGGCGCCGTCTGTTCCAGATCTGCGGGACGGTCTACTACGAGCCGGTGTGGGAGTTCTACACCACTTTCAAGCACAACTCCACGACCAGATACCATGACAGTACAGCCGTCCAATTCAGGCTGGGTGGTGTTCCCCGGTCCTTGAGCTACCACGAGCTGGCAGAGGCTCTCGACCTCGACCTCGACGACAGTCGGGACTACGTCACCGAGGTTAATGAGCCACCGGAGGTGGACTTCACGAGGCTGTACACCAGCCTGGCCCAGCCTGGCCAGACGCGTCCTTTCAAGTCTGGGAGGACGAAGGCATCTACCCTGCGGATCGAGTACCGACTTCTCCACCACCTGCTGGCGAAGTCTTACACTCCTGCATATGACAGCGCCGGCCACATCACGAAGAGGCCCCTGTACTTCCTCGATTCGATCCGCCAGCGCCGCCATCCTCTCCACCTGGGTTCGGTGGTGGCCAAGACATTCGAGAAGACGGCCACAGAGCTGAAGAGCCTCCACTGCGCCCCCCTCATCACCCGCCTGGTTACTTTTTTCGGCCTCTCACTGCAGGGGTGCACCAAGGAGGGGGAGACCCCCATCTTTGGCGCCGCGACGATCGGGAAGATGCTGCTGTTGCGGGAGAGGAACGGTGTTCAGTGGGTCGAGGGATTTCCGGAGCCTCCTATCCCCGCGGAGCCCGAGGAGGAGGCTGACGATGAGGTGGACCCCGATGAGGTGGATGCTGCTGTGGATGCTGCTGCGGATGCTGCTGATGATCCCCCACAGACTGACTTCCATTTTGGGGGTAACAGCTCCACTTTCCAGGGCCAGGACTACTTCACCCAGCAGTTCGAGCAGCTGAGGATCCAGAACCAGCTGCTCCTCGACCAGCAGATGCAGTTCCAGCAGCAGTACGCGGCAGATCAGGCCGAGTACCGCCACAGGCTGGACGCGATCCAGGCTCAGCAGGGCGTGACTCTCGCCCATATCGAGCGGGAGAAGCGCCGCTCCCGGCGCATGCAGGAGGTTCAGCAGCACCTGCTTCAGCTGGTTCCGGGCGATCCACCTGTCTGGAGGACTCCCTGGGATGACTCCCCTCCACATGACGGTGCGGCTGGCGCTGCTGATGATGATGCGTTCTTGAACGACATCGATCTCGACGATCTTGGCGACGAGTAGGCTGTACTCGTTGCCCGTCTCATTGTGTTTGTTTTTGTTTTTTTTTTTTAGACTTTTGAGTGTTTGCTCCATGTGTGCGGAGCTTGAACTTTTTGTCGGTTGTTTTTGTTTTTGGTTTTTCATTTGTGGTTTGATGTAGCCGTCTGGGCTAACACTTATCCCTAACGCCAGTGTGCTAGTGTGTTTCTGGTGTTCGATTTGTGCAGCATTGTCCACTCCCCCGTTCGTTTCTCGCTGACTGGTCCACTTCCAGTCCCCCAGCAGTGTTCTTACCCGGTAACATCGTTCCCCTTATCTTTCCCTCTACTCCATTGAGGGCAATGTCGTGCTTAAGTGTGGGGGGATGTTTTTTATCGGTTGGAATATTTTTGATGGTGCTTGGAGCCTAGTCCACTGTCCGAATCTTACGATTTGAGGGCTCCAAGTACTGCTGTTTGATCATATTGGCACTGTGTTTTGATGGATGAATTGATTGGTTTTCGGATTAATGCATGACAACTTGTTTGCGACTAGGACAACCTATGATGAGGACTGAGATGTGCAGTAGAACGATGTAGGGGTTCAGTTTTTCAACTGTTTGCTTGCCAACTGTGACTTGATCTGACTTGATCTGATTACTTGTTCTTGACAGTCGTTTATGCATCTAGTTCAGGGTATCAGAATGTGAGATAGAGCATATAGGTAGCCATGTAAGATTTGAGCCTGCTCGTTTCTTTCTTGTGCGATAGATCCCTCTTCCATGATGTGTAGCATTCACGTTGTCACTAGCTAAGATGATGGGGGCATAGGATTAGCCCACGCCCAAAACTGACTGTCCTGATGTGTCATATCCCCTAGTCAGCCCCTTTGAGCCGTGTGTTATCCTTTCTTTTGGTCTATAATGGAAAAAATCACCCTTGTTGCATCTTTTAGAAGGTTCCACAGAGTGGTTTTTACATATTCTCTGCTGTTTCTGCTAAAGTCTATGTGAGTGTTGGAGGTAGTGCTTAAAAGTTGGGCAGGTGTTTGAAATTTATGCAGAAGTGGTGGCTCTCTTAGGAAATGAAAAGAAAAATGAAAGAAAAACAAAGAAAAAAATTGAAAGCAAAAGAGAGCCACTACCAAAAATCTGAATAATGCTCAGTAAGTAGTGTTTCTTAGCAGTCTGGCTTGGAAATGCTGATGTTTATGCCTCCTTCGCTCTTGTGCTCTTAAGATATTGAGTAATGCAGGATAGCAGAAAGAAAATACCGGGTTGTTGACTGTGTTTGTGTGTTTGGGAAATGTGGAACCTTTTGCTATGAATACTTCCACCACCTAAAAGGCCTTTTCCCCATGTCCAAGACCCTAGCCAGTCATTTGAACCTGTGTCTAAGACCTCCTGATTAGTTAGTGGTGACACCCCATATGTGAACTCTAGCATTTAGAGGCTGCCATCTTGGTGAAGAGATGATAGGTATTGAGAGAAATAGCATGCGCATCTTTCGCATCAAATTGTCCTGACCCCACTGGTCGAGAGTGAGTGATTCATTTCCATTTTCTATATGCTCTTGTACCCCGGTGAGGACCTAGATTGCTCGGTCTCTATTCTGATGTCTTGAGTTGGATGCATGAGTTGACTGTTTTGAGTAAGTGGTTGAATCAAGTCTAGGTTGGCCAGTGAACAGAAGGGGGACTCTTCCTTTACTCGATTTGCTGCACTCGAATGTCCTTTGTGGTGGTTGTCCAGGTTGTTATTGAGGTTGTGCATGTGTTGATGTTTGAAAACCAGTGCGATTCACGTGTTTTGTGCCTTTATGACTTGTCCCCAATGTTGGTTGATTGAAATACGTAAGCTTACCTAGTGTCTGACTTGGTTTGCTTGGGGACAAGCAAACGGTTAAGTGTGGGGGAGTTTGATAGACCATCATTTACACATGTTTTTACCCTCATACTTACACCATTTGAGGTGTTGATTCTCGTGTTTTAGGCCGATTTCACGCTAGGTTGTGCTTGTTTGTGTTATTTCAGGTCCTAGTACGTGAATGAAGGCTTAGGAGCGAGTCTGGGGTCGATTGGACGAAGAACGAACGAAAGGCGAGCTTTTTGGGGAGTGCACGGGCAGACCAGGAGGCTGCACGGCCGTGCACTTGAGCCATTTGGCCGTGCACCTCATGCTGAGGCCATGCACGGCCTGGCCCTGAAGCTTGCACGGCCGTGCGCCTGGCCGTGCAAGATGGACGAAGACATAACTTATTGAAACGGCGCGTTTTGAGGGTGCACGGCCAGAATTGTGTAGTGCACGGCCGTGCACCTGGCCGTGCAACTCGGGAAAGTCGGTTTTAAAGCCTAATTCGAGCCAGAAGTGAGAGGATCGTGTTTTCAGAGCAAAAACAGAGCCCTAGAGAGAGAAAGTGCGAAGAACTCATCCTAGAAGCTGTCCTAGAGCTGGATTTCATCGAATCAAGCTTGGAGATCGTCATAGGAGTAAAAATCATCGTCCCGGAGCAGATTATCCTCATCGTTATGAGTATGACTAATCTGATTCTTGTTTTCTCTTCTCTCTCTATGGAGTAGAACCCTTCTCTCACTTGGGTATGAAGAACCCTAGTTCCTTGTGTTAGGGATTTGATTGTAATGACTTGGGATGATATTACTGTTTGATTTTAATCGAATGACGCATGTTTCATGAATTGATTTGAGTCTGATCAGCTTGTCTCAATTTCTGCTGCAACCTGAGATAGATAGAATCTGATTAGGTTGTTAGAGCCTCTTCATTCGATAGTAGGAGATTGGCTATACGAGAGTTAGCCAGTTTACTGCTTTGTACTGGTGTTCTTGGCGCCAGTAGTGGAGTTCTGTGTTCATAGCCTCAGCTTTCTATCCCGGTGAAGACTAGTCGTCTGCCGGGTAGTTAGACTGAGAGGGCTTGGTCAGCTTAAGAGATTCCAAGCTACTGTCGGATCTTCCGCAGTCTAATCAACAGTAAATCAACCCAGGGAATTGCAATTGAACCTAACTAAGGGGCTAGGGGGACTCAATCCCGAGTGACTCTTACCTGCTTTAGAAACCCGAACAATTTACTGCTTTCTTGTTGCTTTTACTTTTCACAACAATCACTCGACTTAGTTTGCTAGATAATAGAGAATCACGGAGTAAGCAGTAGATCTAGACCCCGGGTTGATAATTAAACTTGCCTATACTGCAGTCCCTTTCATTGGTTACACTTGGCCATTGTTAGGTGTTGTGTTTTAGCGTGTCAAATACGCGAGTGCTGATTTGGTTAGGAAGGTGCTCTGGGCATTACCAAAGAGGTGGACGCCTAAGGTAACTGCGATTGAGGAATCCAAGGATCTCACCAAGGCTACATCGCAAGAAGATGAACTGGAGTGTCTTGAAGAGATGGAAGATGAAGGGCTGGCCATGCTGAGCAAACATGTTGCTAAGCTCCTGGAAATGAGAAGAGAAAAGAAGAGAGAAAACTTTCACAATCGTTCAAGAGAAGGAGACATCAATAGAGAGCGTGGCAAGGGAAGCAGACATATGTTTCGAAACAAAAGAGAAGGAACCAGGACTGATCGATCTCAAAATCAAGCTGGCTGCTTCAAATGTGGGAAATCAGGGCATATCAAAGCTGATTGTCCCTTGGTCAAAAAGGAGAAAGCCTATGCTACTTGGAGCTGCAGCGAGGAGGATGATGACGGGGATGAATCAAGTCAGAGGATTAGTGCATACATGGCAATTGACAAAAGCGATGATGAGGAATCTCAAGTAAGATCTTACTACTCTGACTCATTTTCAGAAGATAATCAACTAGAGGAAACCATAAAAGATATTCAAAAAGAATTCGTGAATGTCAAGCAGAAACATATATTAATTAAAGCAAAATACGAAGCTTTAGAATCTAAGTTTGAATCATTAAAAATTGAAAAACTTAGCCTAGAAGAAAAGCTCAGAAAGTTGGAAGATGAGAATTTAATGCTGAAGGAACAAAACCAGGAAGTTAACAACAAGTTAACTAGAGTTAGTAACAAGACTAAGTTCAATCGGACTGAAAACTTACAATATGGTAAACGTACTGAGTGCTTTTACTGTCATAAAATAGGTCACTACATTGCACATTGTAAGAAAAGTATCAGTAAGGAGAGTAAAGAGAAATCTGAATGTAGTCATAATATAAAATCACAGTATAAATCATTTAGTAGTAATTATCAACCTTGGAGAGTAACTAAAATGGTCTGGATACCTAAAACTAAATAGTAATATATGTTTATGTGCAGACCTGTCTCCAAGTGAGCATGGAGGGCAGTGTGTGGATTCTAGACAGTGGATGCTCACATCACATGACTGGTAACGAAAAGCTTTTTACAAATTTAACTTTAGAGAATAAAGGAAAAGTCTTCTTTGGAGATAATTTTAGTACTGAAATTCTAGGAAAAGGAACAGTAGGAACTGTGCCATCCATAAGTAATGTTTTGCTTGTAAAAGACCTAAAACATAATCTTTTGTCTATAGGTCAGATGTGTGGCAGTGAAAACCGAGTCATTTTTGAACAAAACAAGTGTTATGTGGAAAACATTCTCACTGGTAAACCTATTTTCACTGGAAACCGAAAGGGAAAATTGTATACCATTGATCTTAAGGATAAATCCGCATTTAATGAAACTTGCCTGGTATCAGTTGATAAGAATGATCAGTTTGAGTGGCACAGAAAATTAGGGCACATTAGTATTGGCATACTTTCAAAACTTGTTAATCTAGGAATTGTTAGAGGAATACCAAAACTTTTAAGCAAAAGAGAATTCTTCTGTGATGCCTGTGCTAAGGGAAAACATACTAGAACATCCTTCAAATCCAAAACAGTTATTTCCACCTAAAGACCTCTAGAATTGTTGCATCTTGATCTATTTGGACCTAGTAATGTCATGAGTCTAGGTGGAAAGTATTACGCTTTTGTGATTGTAGATGATTTTTCCAGGTTTACCTGGGTTATGTTTCTTGCAAGTAAAGATGAAGCATATCAGAACTTTAAGGAATTTGTTAAAAAGGTTGAAAATGAAAAACAATCAAGAATAATGAGCATAAGGAGTGATCATGGAGGTGAATTTATCTCTGAAAAATTTGAAGGCTTTTGCAATAAAAAGGGTATATCTCATAACTTCTCTGCTCCTAGAACCCCTCAGCAAAACGGGGTAGTAGAAAGGAAGAACAGAACACTGATTGATATTGCCAGAACCATGTTGAATGACTATGGCCTGCCAAAACAGTTTTGGGGGGAAGCTATTAATATAGCCTGTTATGTCACTAACAGAGCTCTCATTAGATCAAAGCTAAATAAACCCCCATATGAACTGTGGAAAGACAGAAAACCAAATCTGAACTACTTTCACCCTTTTGGGTGTAAGTGCTTTGTTCTAAACACAAAAGATCACTTAGGAAAGTTTGATTCGAAGTCTGATGAATCAATTTTCTTAGGTTATGCCACAAATAGCAGGGCATATCGTATTTATAACAAACGGACCCTCAAAGTTGAGGAGTCCATCAACGTGATATTTGATGAATCTTGTGGCAAGTGTGCAGAAAATTTAGATGAGGATGATGACTTTGGGCTGGGAACAGCAAACAGAGTTGAACAAACTCAGAATACTCCAGAAACTGAGGATGCATCACTGGAAAAGGAGAACTCTGAACGAGAACAGGAGGAGAATCATCAAGCTCCTCCTCATATAGCACGTCGACATCCTCCTTCTCTCATCATAGGAAATCTCAGTCAAGGTATGATCACTAGATCCAAACATCTCACTGGACATACAGCATTTATAGCTCAATTTGAACCTAAGAACATTGAAGATGCTATAAATAACGAATACTGGTCAGCTGCCATGCATGATGAAATGAACCAGTTTGCTAGAACTCGAGTCTGGGATCTAGTCCCCAGACCTAAAGATAGAATTATTATTGGAACAAAGTGGGTATTTCGTAATAAAACTGATGAATTAGGAACCATAATTAGAAACAAAGCAAGATTAGTAGCTCAGGGTTATTGTCAGGAAGAGGGAATTGACTTTGATGAAACCTTTGCTCCTGTAGCTAGGTTAGAAGCAATTCGTCTTCTATGTGCTTATGCAGCTTCTAAAGGTTTTAAATTGTACCAAATGGATGTCAAAAGCGCATTTTTGAATGGTGACTTAAAGGAAGAGGTGTATGTCTCACAACCTCCTGGGTTTGAAGATTTTGAACACCCTAACTATGTATATAAACTCAATAAAGCACTATATGGTCTTAAGCAAGCCTCTCGAGCCTGGTATGAAAAACTTAGCAACTTCTTATTAGAAAAGGACTTTCGCAGAGGACAGGTTGATAAAACTTTGTTTATTAAAATTGCAAATGAACATACCCTTTTGGTGCAAGTATATGTGGATGATATCATCTTTGGCTCAACAAGCCAATAGCTCTGTGCAGAATTTGAAACTGATATGAAAAACGCCTTTGAAATGAGTCTTATGGGAGAATTAAACTACTTCCTTGGTCTTCAAGTAAAACAAACTAATAAAGGCATTTTCATCAGCCAATCTAAATACTTGAACAATATGCTAAAACGGTTCAACTTGAACAACTTAAAAGAAGCTTCCACTCCCATGGGGTCCTCTGTTAAGCTAACCAAAGATGAAGCTGGAAAGCCAGTGGATATTAAAAAGTTTAGGGGTATGATAGGGTCTCTTCTGTACCTTACTGCCAGTCGACCAGACATCATGTTCAGTGTGTGTGTCTGTGCCAGGTTCCAAAGTAATCCCAAAGAGAGCCATCTTTCTGCAATTAAGCGTATCTTTCGATATTTAGCTGGAACCTCTACTCTTGGCCTCTGGTACTCCAGTAATTCTAGTCTAGATTTAGTCAGTTACACTGATTCAGACTATGATGGGTGCACAGTTGATAGGAAAAGCACTTCTGGTGCATGCCACTTTCTAGGATCTTCCCTAATATCCTGGTTTAGTAAAAAGCAGAGTTCAGTTGCCTTATCCACTACAGAAGCAGAGTACATAGCAGCTGGTTTCTGCTGTACTCAGCTTCTATGGATGAAATATCAGCTAGAAGACTATGGAATTTCACTAGGATCCCTTCCTGTTATGTGTGATAACACTAGTGCTATCAACATGACAAAGAACCCTATACAACATTCTCGGACCAAACACATAGAAGTTCGATACCACTTTATTCGTGATTTGGTACAAGAAGGGAAAATTCATCTAGAATTCATTAGCACATAACAGCAATGGGCAGACATTTTTACTAAACCATTACCCTCTGACAAATTCATTCCCATTCGTCGAGAACTTGGATTGTTCTCACTAGAAGAGATAGAGGATATCCTTTAAGATTCTGTGCTATCTTAATTACCTTACTCCCTAAGTTCTTTCCCCATTTCCTCATCCGATAAATCAGGCAGTCAGCTTCTGGCTATGACCTGTAAATTTTACACCTTCCAAAACCTGACTCATCGATTCCTTTTTATATCTAGGATAGCTTTAGCCTTCTCAATTCATACCAATTCACAAACCCTTCCCAAACCATGGCCTTCAACAACTCTCAACTTCGCCCTGCTGTAGTTTTCAAAAATCAAGGCTTTCGCAGTACCATTGTTCACAATAGGTACCTGCGCTGCTATCGAGATAGGTCCATTTATCCATCCTTAACTATTCATCCTTCTTCCTTCAATAAGTATGGAATGGATATTCCATCCCTCCTTTCAGGGATTGGCTGGTCCTCCCTAAGTGAAGATCAACATTTCCTTCACTGTCCTGAATCTGTCAGACAATTCTATGTCAATCTTCGACGAGGAAGAGGAGCTGATTCAAACTCCTTTACCACCCTCGTGCATGATCATGAAGTCACTGTCAGCCCTGATCTTCTTGCCTCTGTCCTTGATCTTCCTCACTCTGTCCTTCAGGCTGGTTTTGATGATGAGTTCATCGAACATGGCTTCGACTTCTTTGTTGCTCTGACTCAATTGACCCGTGACATTGGGCAATTCTTTCCAACCAGGCTTGCTGCAGGGCGACTTCCTGATGATCTCAAGGTCTTCCATTTCTTCATCACCAGATGCCTTCTTCCTCGTGATATATCCAGTACCACAATTCTTCACACAGCTGATCTCTGGATCTTATCCAATGCTCGTGCCCGCCAACCTATCAGCTATGCCTCTCTTGTGTTTGCACACATGATCAGCTTTGGAAATGGTAGCTATAGTGGTCATCTCCCTTTTGGCCCACTAATCACTTGTTATCTCCATCGCCTTGGCATAGATCTTCGTGACAAAGTTACAGTTTGCAATATTCATGATGATCTGTGTCCCAATCATGTGTTAAATCGCCTAGATGCTGATGTTGGGAGTCGAAAGCTTGTCTCTGTCTCAGGGGGAGTAGCTGCCTCTATGTTCTCTGCAAATGATGACACCAGAGGATTAGTTGCAGGACTAACTCACGCTGCTGTTACAGCAGTGGAAAATGAGATTAAACGTGAGAAAGAGGCTGGAAATGTCTCAACCACCAAACTTCAAGTATGCAAGGAACGCCTAGAACTACTGGAAGCTGATGAAGCTATGCCCGCTCCTGATAACTTTGATCCTATATCTTCTGATTCGGACTCTGATGATGATATCTCAGAGTATGAGTCACCTCCCAACTATCCTTTCTAGGATTCTGGATACTCTTCGCAGGGGGAGCATTTGTTCTTTGTGTCATGCAGTAGTTCTGCAAGGGTTAGGAGGTTTAGGTAGTCGTGGTAGGTAGTTGTGGTTAAGTGAGTCATTAATGTTCTTGTGGTCGTGCTTAATAATCTGTTGGTGTTTGATTTAGAATGTGGCTCTTTTGAGTATCTGATTGAATGAAATAAAAGCTCCTTCCCGCATCACTTTAATCTTTGCATATAGAACAGACTGCACCAAGGGTGTGTTAAGTGTGTGCAGAGAATATGATCGCAGCAGGATGAGTCATTGACAAGCTTAGGGGGAGCATGTTGAAAGAAGCTCGTCATTGACAAAGAAGGGAAGAATCAAGAAATCAATCAGACCAAAAAGAGGCAAGTCTCAAGAAGGAAAGACACTGATCATGGGAATCAAAACACCAATCACTCTCCAACGGCTAAATCCGAAGAACAGACAAGGCTATAAATTGTGGATGAAAAGAAGAAGCAAAGGGCAATTTTTCGAGTGAACAAAAGCAGTCTGTTGTGTGATCAATAGGAAGTCTTTTGAAGAAAAATTGTGTAACCAAGTCAGGGAGATTTGGAGAGGATCTGAGTGTACAAACAGGGAGTGAATACATCAGATCAGGGTCTGTCAGCTAGGCAGGGAGCTTGGCAAATTCGATTTGCACTTGTAAAAGAAGAACAAGTGAACAAGCTTAGTGTTTACGTAGGAGATCTCAAGAGGAGAATCTCCTACCGTGGATTAGTCGATATTGGGATACTTATTCTCCCAATATCGGATACCAGGTAAAATTCCTTCTGTTGCTTTTCTAGTTTCTGCTGCTGTGATCTCTGTTATTGTTGTTCCTAGGTTGAAGCTGAAACATGGGAGTTACAGTCTGAGACTCTGAGAAAGCAACCTGAAGCGGGGGTTGGGCCTTGTTCAAACTTAGCCCTCTCGTCTTAAGGAGTAGACCCAAAACAGAAGAACAGCTGAAGCCCAGCCCAACCAAAAGCTTCAGTTGAATTAACTTCA
The DNA here is from genome assembly GCA_946122785.1 of Linum tenue. NCBI lineage: Eukaryota > Viridiplantae > Streptophyta > Magnoliopsida > Malpighiales > Linaceae > Linum > Linum tenue. The sequence continues at coordinate 69,107,659 of CAMGYJ010000009.1, read as the reverse complement.
AAACGACAAAAGCATTCGTTTAATTTTATTATTTCAATTTTATATTTGTTTTCGTGATCTCAACACTTGATCTCTGTTAGGTCGATTAGGGTTCTTGCAAAAAGTAAAAAGAGTGAAATTGAAAGAAAAGGGAATCTAGTCTCGCGCTCGACCACCTACACCTTTAAGCTCCGCTCCGACCGCCAAACTTTCTCCAACCGACAGACTTTTTTCTGGTGAAATCCTTCAATCAGACTCGTTCAGGCCAATTGCAAAAAAACCACTCCGTCAGTGCGCTAGTGGTACCGATTTTCATCTAGTGATACGGTACTAGTGGCAGTGGTTCGCTACCACTAGTACCGCTACCACTAGTGAGTAGTAGTACGCTACCACTGGTAGTGGTATGATGCTACCACTACCACTGGTACCACTACCAGTGAGTAGTGATACACTACCACTAGTGCGCTACTAGTTAAAAATCAGTACCACTAGAGACTAACATCAAAAAACCAGATCTGGAATATAAAAATCCCAGATCTGGAAAAAAAAATCAAGTGATGAGGAAAGGAGAAGGTAGGGGAGAGGCCGTTACCTCGCGGCGGCGGCGACAATGGATGAGGGCAGCAAGAGAGGAGGACTACGGGAGAGAGATGGCAGCGACAGAGGGTAGAGGGAGGCAAAGGGTCGCGAGATGGTGGAGGGCGCGGCGGGGGGTGGAGGGAGGCAGAGGGTTGCAGGGTGGCTGCGGACGCGTCGTCATTGTTGGAGGCAGCGGGAGGTGGAGACAGCAGCGGCGACATGGAAGAGATGGAGGGAGACAGCATCGACTAGGGTTTTGGGTGGGAGGGGAGAGATGATGGAGAGAACGTGAGAGGAGGGGAGAGTGATTTTTTTTAATAAAGAGGGATTATGTAGAAAATGAGAAAGGTAATTATGTGGTAAGTTTTTTCATTCCCAAAATACCCCTTGTTTAATCCTGACCATCAATTTGAAAAATATAAGAGAGAATCAGGAGAGAGAATGCATCCAATGGTTACAAATGGGAAAGTGAATCTCACATCCCTCTAAGCTCTTGGATTGATCCAAAAACTGTAAGTGATTTAAAAAGATGAGCACTTATTAGTCTGTATGAATCCCATCCCCAACCAATTTGCTTATAAGTACTGTTCATTTTTACAATTTTCATATTTTTAGGACCGGTCTATTAGTATGGCGCTGAATATTTGTTTATGTTATAGGACCGAGCTGTCGAAGATTCGTTGTCAGTGCGACAGACCTGAATCATCCGACAAACCGAGAAAGAGTTTGGAAGAAGAAGACTCAGAACACACACATATCAGCTTCTGTGAGAACCCCGCTTCTAGGGATTCTAGGGACTGATCTTCGGCACCCGCAATTACTCGTAACAATTAGGGATTTAGGGATCGAGAGAAAGAATTAGGGATTTAGATGAGAAAGAATAGAATAGAATTGGGAATCGGCCGAGACCTTGGATTAGGAGAGGACAGAAATTAGGGGTTGAGAGAAGAAACTAGGGTTTAGGAGATTCTTCTTAATATTCTTTTTGATTGATTATGACGTAAACCCAAAGTACATATTTATAGGGAAATACTGGAAAACCCTAATAATAATCCTAATACGACTAAATCTCTACTAACCATAATTATAATTAGGATACCTAATATAATAATAATAGAAACTCCAATAGGGCGTGTTTTTGACAATCCACCCCCCTTGAAACCAACCTTGACCTCAAGGTTGCAGTTGACTAACATCTCATTGACCTTCCTCTTTCTTCGTTTCCAATTGCGCTCGATCCCTTGAATGAATTCTTCTCGCACCAGTCCATCTTTCCTCGACTCTCCTCCACCCACGTGACATGTGTCCCGTTCTGCATAGCCGAACAATTCGCCCTCTTCCATTTCGAAATCCAAGAAATAAGAATCGGAGAGTTGTTCTTCATTGTGCTCATCATTAACCACCTTAAAATATTCAATGGATTGCTCCATCGATACCGCTTCGTGCTTTGTGGTATAGACAGCCCATAGCCTTGCCCAATCATCTTTTCCTTCGCCTTGAATTAGGCCCATATCTACTTGGAAGAAAGAGTTAGAACCCAAACCAATATTAAGCCCTATTATGCTCTTCTTCTCTTCTTTTTCGTTTGGGCTTGGCTTCTTGAAAAGCCCACTTTGTCTTCTTCTTTCTTTTCTTTCACGTTGACCCACTTCAAAAGACAGCTCCTGTTGGGCTCCACTTCTTCTAATCTTGGCCCACCACCATACAAGGGAGTCCTAGCTAGTGGGCTCCTTTGACTCGGCCTAAATGTTGCTTCTTCCTCATATGCTACTAGCTCACGCTTCTTCTTACAATCCACAACAAATGGGTCCGCTCTGCTTGGATCATTAGCATAGGAGATTTGCACAACTTGGCCCAAATGGGAAAACTGCTGCTGATCTTTTGCTCGGCCCAAGGTGGCCGACCTAGCGCTCACGAGAGGAGAGACGCAGCCGGCGCCACCATTCTTCTTCGTCGATTCTTCTTCCGTCAGTCTCTTCTTCAACTCGTTCTCCGGCAAAAAGAGGATTCCACCGCCGCGTTTCTTCCTCGTCTCCTCCTTTGATATCCTCGGCTCTGCTTCGTCCTCGCCCGGCGAACTGCTCGCCAGAGGGGTGGATGGTGGCCCCACTCCGGAAGCTCTCCTCCTCACTGTTACCCCTGCGCTAATCGACCTCTTCTTCCTCTCATTTTCCCGAGACGGGTTCTTCACGCAGCGGGAAGGCAGACTCGATCTGGCGCTCCTCTTCTCCAGCCTTGCCTCGTCGACAGTCGTTAGCTCGCAGGAGAAAGAGCTATCGTTGTTCCCTTTCTCCTTCCTCCTCGAATCCCTCTCAGACGACCTCTCCTGCAACTCGTTCTCCGGCGAGAGATCCATACCGCGGCGAGGAGGCGAGCTTGCCGCCGACCTCGCCTTCGGCTTCTCCTCATCATCCGCCCCGCCGAACGCCGAATCCTCTGGTCTACATCTTCTATCGATGCTGGTTCCAAGACTTTCCTCCCTAGACTGGGCCTCCAGGCTCTCGACCATCCGAACCTCGTCGTTTGTGTCGGATTGGGCGATCGCGGCCATTGTAGCCAGAGTTATCGTTGGTCGTTGCTGCTTCTTTCGGAACTTCCACCAGTCAATTAGGAGATTCAATTAGACTGGCATGGGTCTGGAAGCAGCCTTGATTGACATTGGGACAACCTCGATGGTGGTTGGCGACGACGTAACGAAGAAGATTGAATCTCCAACTGCTTCACCCCGCGGCGATTTGTTGCCGTTCTTCACCTCCGCTTTTTCTTTGTCTAGGTCGGTTGGCGAGGCAATTCGAAAGAGCGCCAAGGGCTGCTGTCGATCGACAAGGGTCTCGCCAGCCGATCCCTCTTCTTCTTCAACCATCACAGGGACCGTGATCTTTAAAGCTTCGCCCCGCTCCTTCTTCTTGTGCGGGGTAGCGGCGACTTCAGCGGCAAGCGCTCCCGATACCGATGGTGATTGCAGCGGCTCACTCTCGGTCCTCACAGCAATGATGCTTGGTAGTGTTGGCGTGTCTTTTGTGCCCGGTGAATCCGCCTCCATCAACTCCTCCACCGTCGCCAGCAAATGGGTGGTGCAGTTCCACCTCGCTCGAGCTTGATTGGAAACGCAGACGGTTCCAACCAATCTTCGAACTCAATTTCTGCGACGGCAGCCTTCAACAATGGCGGTGAGTCTTCCTTCATCGGATCCTTCTACGCGACGACTACGACTTTGGGTGGAGCTGCCCGCTCAATGTTCCCAAACAGCGGCAAGGACGAGGCAACCTCGTTCTTCCTTACCTCTTCCAACTTCAACTTCAAGATTTTGGTGAGTTCTCTAATTGAGAGCTCGAAGTTGGTCGGAACCATGGTACGAGTGCCACAACCAGGCTCTGATACCATTGTGAGAACCCCGCTTCTATGGATTCTAGGGACTGATCTTCAGCACCCGCAATTACTCGTAACAATTAGAGATTTAAGGATCGAGAGAAAGAATTAGGGATTTAGATGAGAAAGAACATAATAAAATTGGGAATCGGCCGAGGCCTTGGATTAGGAGAGGTAGAAATTAGGAGTTGAGAGGAGAAACTAGGGTTTAGGAGATTCTTCTTAATAGTCTTCTTGACTGATTATGACGTAAACCCAAAGTACATATTTATAGGAAAATACTGAAAAACCCTAATAATAATCCTAATATGACTAAATCTCTACTAACTATAATAATAATAATCCTTATTGATACTCTTAACAGTACTAATGTATCTTTGGCTAGTAATGGGCCGAGTAGAATCATCTGGACTCCCCAGCCAGATTCTTCCTTCTCTGTTCGATCTTTTTACAGGTTACTTGTCAAAGCACGCTTCCCGGGACTCCTGCAATCCCCAGTCGACTCTTTTTGGAGGAAGATCATACCTAGCAAAGTGTGTGCTTTCGTTTGGCTCGTGTCACACAAGAAAATCCTTACGCTTGACAACTTGAAGAAACGAGGATGGTCTCTCGCTAACAGGTGTGAGATGTGCGGCAAGATGGAAGAAACAACTGTTCATCCCCTCGTTGACTGTGAATTCTGCAAGGATATTTGGAACCGGCTTCGACAAGTTTGCGGCATTGTTGATCTATGATAGGGCAAAAGCGTATAGCTTCAATTCCTATCTTGTAGTAAACCGGAAAGTCCGGGTATCGTCTCTCAGGGACTGGTACAACCTTAAGATTTACCGATTTAATAGAGCAAACTATAGGTGAAAATGGTTTAATGCGATTATTAACTACTAGCAAAATCAACTAAACAAGCAAATTAAAGTGTCGGGTTTAAATCAATGGGAGAAAGCTCTGGGAGAAACACCGGGACTCACTACCTATCCTATCCAGATTAATTCACACATTCCAATCAATTTAATTCATATCTCCACAGCGAGGATATCACTACTGTGCTAGCTATCCCTGTCGGGAATTACTACGTACTAAATAATCAATTCAAATCCTACTGCCGTAGCTCAATGAATTAACTATATAGTCTGAAGATCGATATCCTATTTAAGACCGCATAGCACCTTATTTAATCCACTGTCGCTTCGATAAGTTGCTATGTCACATGAAATATGTTCAGTTATTAGGGTTTCACTGTCGCTAATAACCTAATTAACTACGATTCATTGTATTGGTGGCCAGTCAACACAAAGCATTAAGCAATTCCATGCAATAGAGATTGGAAGAAAAGAATCATGAATCAATCCATCAAATCAAGAAATAGCTACATCCGATGGTGTTTCCCCCAGAAATCGGGGTTTAGTTCATGACGAAATTAAGATAAAACATTAGGGTTTTGATCATCATGTTCTAAATCAACAATAAACAACTAGTTCGGTCTAGAAAAGCCAACCAAATTAATCGCTCTCGTTGAACTTAGTTCAAGCCGCCTAGGAAAAACTCGATCGTCGATTGCCAATCGCCGCTCGATGCTCGCGTCTCCAAGCTTGCTGCGCTGCGCTGCTTTTTCTCCAGAGATAGTTCGCCCTCCAAGCTAATTCCTCTCCAAAGTCCCAGCCGCCTCTCTTTTTCCTTTTCTCCTGGCAATTCAGTGTCCAATTCTTCCTCGGGCCCCAGAGAATTCCTTCTCCAATTCGCTGCTGCTCTCCTTTCTTTTCCAAAGAAGTCCGCCTCCAAAAAGAGATTTTCGTTCTTTTCTTTGGGCCATTTAATTCCCATGCCCCCAAAAGAATTCGTTCCCAGAGAGAATTCCTCACAATGGCCCGTCCAAAATGAATTTCCTAGCCCAAAAATTGCTTTCGTTCGCTCAGGTCCAAAGAGTAAAGTAGAACGGGCTTTGGCCCATTTCTTGTCCCAAGAGTTCCGTCCCCAGCAGTTCGAGCCCGATTTATTGCTTATGCACTCGTTCCTTTTTCGTGCTTTCTCCACCTGTAACATATCAAACTCATGGCACTAGGTAGTAATGGTTTTTCAACCATTCCCGGGTTAGCGAGCCCTAAAATAACACCAATCGGCTTAAACATATCATGGATAATCACATAAAGTCCAAAAATTCAATATGTTAAAGTCGATTATCAATCTACCTAGAGAAGATGTTGTTTCCACCATCAGCAGGTGGAAAGTCGACGTGAATGACGACATCGTTGGATGGATCAGTTATTGTGCTTTACATTCCATTTGGTGACAGGTTTGGTTGGAACGCAATCAGCGGGTCTTCCGCAACGTCAAAAAGGCGCCTGTTGTGGTTGCTCAGAGAGCTCTCAGAGTCATGTTCGATTGGATCATTGTGCATAACAAAGTGAGCAGACACATTGGCATCCAATGATTGGGGGAAAAGCTTGCTGCCCTCTAAGTCTTGCTGTGGTTCGCCCCTTTTCCTGATGTTTGACTGTTTGTTAGGTACCTTTGCTTGGTGCCTTTGCTGACCTTGATCCATCCTGTTGGATGTTGGTCTTTTAACTCTTGTCTCCCTCGGGTCTTTCCCATCTTTTTTCTTTCGACGGGAGTGGCTTGATCCACTTAGTTGTTCGACCGTTGCCTTTTTCCTCTCTTTTCGGTTTTTTGTTTTGCAGCTTTTGGTTCAGTTCTTGTGAACCCCTGCTGCTGCCGCTGTAATCTTATGTACTTTTTTATCTTTCTTTTCTAGTTAATGCAGTTCACCATTATAAAAAAAAAAAATAGAAACCCCAATAGGGCTTGTTTCTAACAGCTTCCTCCTGATGTCTCTCTCAGAACAAACCGCCATGCTCGTTATCAGAGAAAGCAACAACACCGGTTACTCCGCCACTACCAAACGATTTGGAGACGAATTCCGATCTCGGTGCTTTTCGAATGTAGGACCGTCGGCCACCTTTGTCGCCGCCTGTTGGTGCTACTGTGGATCTTTATCGTGTATAGGATCCCAGTCAGCCAGGCAACATCTATTTTCCTTTCTGCTCGTGCTCGAGAAGCTATCGGGAGTGGCAGCAGATTTTAACGGCGAGACTGAGCTGTGGATGGGAGGGAGGGAAAATATGACAAGATCACGAAGATGCATTCTTGCTACCGAGAGGAGAGGGGGAGCGGTGATCCGTTGGCCGGGGTTGTCTGGGAAAATTGAGCTGGCTCCTTAATGGATCCGAGAGAAAGGAGTGGGAGGCAGAGAGAGATCGTTTTGAGAGGAGAGGAGAGGAGAGTTGGGCTAGGGTTGACTACTGTTGGTGTTGGGTTTTGAATTTGCTTTGGGTGAACTGAGAGTGGTGAGCGGGTTAGCTTAGCTAGGGCTTAATGGGGTGGGGAGGGAAGAATTGTGTTCGGTTTTTTATTTGCAGTTCCATTTTACGGTTAGGTTTGTTTCGAATCGACGATCACAAACACTAAATTCAGCGGCCAAATGTTTTCTTATCAATGATTCACAACAAATCGTCATTTTCTTCTTTCCATTTTGTGATTTGATATGCAAATGTCTTGTATATATTCGGTATCTGCTTATCCCTTTATGGACAAGTAAAAAACAAGATTCGTATTAATCCATGCAATGTTTGATAATCCACTATATATGGAGTAATTAAGTAGATTAACATCCAGATTACGGCTGATGAAAAATAAAGTAAAATAAGTGAAATTGTGACTCAAAGTACTTAACTAGAATTATACAGCCAAAAGAAGAGGGTTGTACGTACGTAGCTGCAAACCCAGATTACAACTGACCTATTCGAGTCCCAACAGAAGCACTCACGACTAAACCAACCAAACCTAAAAAACACATCTCCAACGACGACTTAACAAGCATTAATAACTAACTAATTTAATTGAAGGAGTGGAAAGCCGGAAGGGTGAGCTGATCCAGCAAGCCGGTGACCGGCGTAGCCAGCCGCGGCTCATAAGGCAGGCCACGCAGCTGAGCCTCATCATCATCATCTCCACCACCGTCAGCAGCCACGTAGGGACACATCGGAATCCAGTGCCACACCTTCCTCCACATATCGAACAACAGCCCGCGATTCCCGGACCTCCTGATCACAATCACCACAAACTCCCCATGCCCAACACAATCAAACCCTCTCCCGCCCTCGACCTCCGCGAACTGCGCGTACAGCTGCTGCGGCATCCGCTCGATCTCCACCCACGTGGCACCGCACGGCTGGAGGCTCCACATCCTCAGGCTCCTCGGCACGTTCAGCTTGCTCTTCTCCACGGCCGCCACCATCACCAGCCTGCCCTTGGTCTCCACGAGGGAAGGCGACCTGAGGAAGCGACGCATGGGTGCCTGGATCTTGAACCAGCAGTTGGAAACGACGTCGTGGGCCAGGACGCTGTAGGGGCTGTGGTTCATGCAGTAGAAGTACCTCCCTTCGCCGACGCTCGCCATCTGTCCGGCCTCGAGGCTGCAGAGGCGGGGCAGGGGGGAGGTGGTCCCCCAGAGGGAGTAGAACCCGGCGGCGTCCACGTGGAAGGACTCGGTGGAGAGGTTTTTGACGGCGTAGGGGGAGATGAGGTCGTCCCCGGCGACCGCCACGTGGATGGAGGAGGGTTTGACGGAGAGGCCGACGGAGGGGAAGAGGCGGGGGCGAAGGGTTGGGGAGGGGATCTGGGAGATGGATCCGGTGAGCGGGTTGGAGAGGAAGAGGGTCTTGGGTCCCGGGTCGTCGGAGATGAAGCAGATGAGGCCGGCGGAGGAGGCGGCGGGGGAGAAGGAAGGAGGGATTAAGGGGAAGGTGATGCGGTGCCAGACGACGTCGTAGGGGTCGAAGAGGTAGGCCTGAGTGGTGGTGGTGGGGGTTTGGCGGCGGGTGGTGGTGGGGGCTTGGTGTTTGAAGAAGAGGAAGCAGTGTGGGCGGGGAGGGGAGAGGTGGAGGTAGAGGTGGAGGAAGGAGGTGGAGAAGAGGAGGCCGTACCAGCGCTTGCAGACGCAGCGGGCGCGGAAGAAGGCTGGGGGAGGGAGGAAGGCGATGACGCGGTCGAGGAGGCGGGTTGGGAGGCGGCTCCAGATCCGGCTGTCCATACACGGGTTGGTGGTGGTGGTGGAGGAGATATTCATGTTGTTGGCGGCGGAGTTGAGGCCCATGGTGGCGGCGGCGGCGAAGGTGTAGGAGAAGGACAAGGGGAGTGAAGAGGAGGAGGAGGAGTTGAAGGCAGCCTCCATTTTGTTTTCTTTGTTTTCTTGTGTACGTGTGAGGTGCTAGCTAGTTGGAGGAAATAGAGGGGGAGAGGGAGTCACCTGGGAAGGTTTCTATTTCGATGAAGGAAGGAAGGAAGGAAGTGGGAGTTTTTGGGGATCGGAGATGGTATGGGTTTTGGTTGAGAATTTAAGAGCTAGGTATGGGCGGATGAGGAGGTGGAGGTGGAGGAGGGGAATGCTTTATATAGACAGACGTTTGTACTATGCTTGCTTTTTGGTGTTTGGAAATTTATTAGACACAAATGGGGAGCTTAGAGGAAGTTATAAAAGAAGATATCACTTTTGTAAGGGCTTAATTGGGAAATGGTTTTAGGTAGCTAGGTTAGATGGATATGTTTCGCAGTATGCGCTGCTTTTTTGTCCTTCTTACTGGGACTGGACTCCGATTAGATATTGCCATTGGTTCTCTAATAAAAAAATCAGACTTAACGGGTAGGTTTGGATTTTGTAGGTTCTTCTTTTAGAGGCGGATTGTGCATATACATTATTATCCTATAAAATAGTTATGATTTAACTCATATACGTACTCATATAAGAATTGGGTAGAATATAAATATCATACCATAATCATTCGGGTTTCGAGTATCTTCAATTATACATAGATAATAATTTATTATTTTATAACTTTAACCAACATGTTAATATTTACAGGTGTACGGACATTACGTAAGTGAAAAGTACAACAATGAATTAATAAAATGAGGAAATTTAGTTAAAAATAGTACAATTTCATAAAAAATATTATATATGTGTGTAACAAATATCAATTATGTATTGAGAAAAATAATGATACTTTTTGAACAATATACTTATTCGTGTTGGATAGTGAGAAAATCGTGTTCACCCCCTCAAACTTGGCGGATTTTACCTATACCCATTAAAAACCCTTCGAGTTCGGGTTTTACACTTCTACCCGATGTTTGTGAAATCATACCATATCGGTGGTCCGAACAAAAAAACCTCTTACTATAGTCTAAATCGGTAGGTGGTTTTCAGCTGTATAAAACGGTTGAACCTGAGTTAAACCACAATTTCAACACAAAATACCCCGTCATTAAATTGTTATGGACAACTTCCGATATATATGATTTTAGAATCTTTGATCTTACCCTATCCGGTTAGTTCGAATTCAAGTGGCCGGATATCCACGGATATAGTTATTTGTCCATCCTCGAACTAGCTATAAATTAAAGCTAGTTCATATAGACCAAAAATAATCTAATACATACCACAAATCAATATCCTGTAGAAAATTATTAGAGTGTCAACAATAAAGCAGTTTAAGCATCCTGACTCTTACTGTCCACTGATGAACTAGTGGGGGAAGAGACAGAGTGGGGCAGAGGGGAGGAGTCTTGCACTTATGTGATGGTTCCATCTATCAGATCGATCTCACTGTGTCCTTGTCAAGGCCGAGGAAGGAAGGACGAAGCACACATTTATACGTGCAGTTCTATGTTATAAGGAGAGCACTCCTCGTCGGTCAGTGATTATTCACTACCATGGTCCAATCAGAAAGTATAATATGAAGCTGGGTTTTTTACAATACAACAAACTCTTTATATAAAGTCTCCCCTGCTTCTACTTCTTATCTTCTTCTTCTTCTTGGTGTACATCTCTAAAACGCCCTGGGAAGCTCTCTTGCAGAGCAGAGCAAAGTAGTTTCCTGCATCTCTTCATCAAAAAGTAGTTTCCTGCATCCTCCCACATACAAATAGATCGAATAATATTCAGCAGACCCGTGATTTCATGGAAACCTTAAAAGACGATAAAACATAGAGTAGTAAATTAAAGAAACAGGGGAGTTAAAAAAATAAAAAACAAAAAGACGGAAAGCTTATAATTAACTAGCTTGGGCGTGAGTGGGAGGGAGAATAGTACGGTCGGACCTGGACCACCCACCGCGCACATGCACGCCGTATGTATATCGTTAAAACTACCCATCGGACCGGACCGATCAAAGTAGCTTCATTGCCTGCAGGTTTCACTTTCAGTTCGATCTGATCTGATCTGATCATCGCTCACAGTGACCAGTCAATCGCCACAGTTCCAAAACACTACTTAACTTAACTGATGATCACTCCACCACCACTCTTCATTTCTACGTACAGTACACAGCCAAATGTCAAAACATATATAGGCCACATGGGTTATAGTACCACCGTAATTATAAGTCTTTCTTTCGCCATATCTCTATTCTAATCTCCACTGACCAAACAACGCATGACAGTTGACAGTTGGGCTTATAAACAATGTAATTAACTCGCCCATTATTACTTTCTAATTAACGATCAACCATGTTGGCCGTATACCCTGATGAAAGGCCACCTTTCATCACAGTTTTGAACACCAATAGTTCGTGTTAACAACGTTCGGGAACAGCAATTTCATTTCTCGTATGTGTTTTCGTAGACCAACCTTTAATTTCAGAGTATGTCACATCATACGTCCAATCATATCTGGCCACTCCCTGTAGCCTTATTTGGCACAGAACCAGTTCATTCATGGCGTGACAAAAAAAAAAAATAACCGAGAGGTTAACGAGCCGATATATGTTTTGGGTTGTACTTTACATTGTTTGGTTTTGGTGATAGTTTTTTTAGTTTTCAACATGTTTTATTACTTTTTGTGAGAAAAAATACCTTTGTACTTGCTTTTATGAGAATATATATATATATATATGGTGGCGTATTCGGTACACTCACTTTTTTGGGTGCATTCAGTGCACTCGCTTCATAACCGTCATTATAAACATGCGATTTATGTCAAAATGATGTCAATCATCACTTATGATGTGATGAACAATAACACACATGAATTTGCACAAAAACCATTGAAGATTTACTTTAATTTGAAGGATTTAGGGTTTAGAGATTTAGGGTTAGGGTTAAAAATTTGGGGTTTAGGGATAGAACTCAAAATTGGAGGTCTAGGGCTTAGGGTAATCCGCTAATTAGTTGTTATCATATGTTATATATATATGGGTTAGACTCGTATGGTCTAGACGCATAGTATGCTCCAGGTTCTCTTCACCATTGATCTAATCTAATGGTACACTATTAATTTCATTAATATTTTTTGAATTATAATTATAATTACGAACTACACCTACTAAAAATTTATACATACGGTATAGTCCCCTAACAATTTTAACCATTACGTTTTACCCAAAACCACGTTATTTCTTCTTTACATAGTGTAAGTCACCTAATTGTTTACATTTCTTTCACCATCTTCTTTCTCATCTATTTTTCATTTTGTAAAATCCCCCTTCACAATCCACTTTTACATCAACTAACTAACCCTCAAGAACAGAGAAAACAAACCAAGAACAAACCCTCAATAACAGAGAAAACAAACCAAGAACAAAATTGCAGTAAAAGACCTACCCTTCCCATTCATCACACCTCTCCGGCACCAAAAGCCCTATGTTTTTTTTTTGAGAATTCAAAAGCCCTCTGTTATGCAACGCTGTAGTGTATTAGGGAACAAATCATTTATCCGGGCACTCTAAAATTAGCAGGGAGCACGAAAAGCCATCTGTTATGCAACGCCGTTGTTTCCTCGTGACTCTTCTTTTATCTCCGCTATTCTCAACTCCGGTCACAAGAATTCCCCTGCCGTGATGCGAGGTTCTCTTTTCATCGCAGCCTCTGCTATTTTTCAACGGCGTCCTTTTAATGGTCGTACACCGTGAACTGATTCCGGTTTGTCGAGAAAGGACACCAGTCCGCTACACCGGGACGCGGACGTGGTGGAGTTGATGCCTGTCGGAAGCCGAGGATGAGCTCGACTCTTGGACTGGATGAGGATTGCAAGCCACAACTCTGTATAATCTGAAATCCTCAAACATGAATTTTACGGAATAAGTTTGAATCTCTTTGTCTGCTATGATGAGGTCGCTTTAGGGTTTTAGGTTTTGATGTTTGCTGGATTTGGATGATGATTGTCAAATTAAGGGTAGTTCTTTGGGATGAAGATTTCCGTAAAAAAAAGTAGTTCTTTGGGGGTAGCTGGGATGAACTGATGAGTGATGATGATGGGAGTCGAATTGGGTGATGAAATCCATTCATTAATTCGGGCCAAATCTTATTGGAATTTTTTTTATCAATCATATAAACTTTTGGGGTTCAATCAAAACCTCTATGAAATAATGGTAATCATAGTTGGGGGACTTCATAGCACATATAATTATTTAAAGGGTGTAGTTTGTAATATAATTTTTAATAAATAATTCATTTGAATGTAATTAATTAAAGCCGGTAGATTAGATCAACGGCACTGAGGGCCTGGAGCATACTATGCGTCTGGAGCATACGAGTCGTATCCATATATATATATATATATATATAACTAGGAGTATATTTGGAACAAAAAATGAATCCAACAATCTCCTCAAAACTATCTCAACAATCTCAAATTTTAGTAGAGATAGTACTATCACTCATTTTGAGTTATAGTTTCCATCACATCAAGCAAACAATGCATGTATTGTTTGTGCAGAACATCCCAACCAAACAATTACCAAAACCAAACGACCCCTTGTGTATGTCAGGTTGGATAATATTCGTATGGATAGGAGGCAGGACGGGCGGGTTGATCCATTCTTATATGTTATTTAAAAAAACATTGATATCTAACTCTTTTAAGAAAATAATTTATGATTAATGAGAAATATAGTAGAAGAAATAATTGGATATAACTATTTGAAAGATAGAGTCTTACAATTTCGGTCGAATGAATATATGATTTTAGAATGGTTTAAAGAGGAGACACACATGTAGATATTTATGCAAATCATAATAGAACAGTTCGAGGTCGGAAGCAATACCCATATACCGCCCCACACTACTAAGAACCGGGTATCCGCCCCAAACAAAAGTTTCAAAACTTATATGTACTTCGCTTTTGTTTGTGCGGGAAGAGTATGCCTAAATATGATGGATGACCGTTTCACGTAGGCTATAAGTTGATAGTTATGCTCAACTCGGTGTTGTAAATAAGCAGAGTCGAGCAATGTTTTTGACTTAAATAAGGATCGGCTCTTTAATAAACAATTCGAAAGCTTAATTCAATTCAAATTCAAATATCATAATATTGAGTTCATAATAAACTATTAAATAAATGTTTAATAGTAATTACTAACTAAGCATATGTGCTACTTAATTTTAGGCAACGGTAAATATCAACGTGTCAAATGATAAGTTATAAACCAATTTATTCATAAACCACTAGCCGGGTCGACTTGCTAGTTATGTTGTGAGACAACTCATGAACACATAATGAGGTAGCTCATGAGTTAATATAAAAAAAGCCTCAAATCGCGACTTGACTCGCAAACCTTGCAAGCCGAGCAAGATCTGTTCAAATCAACCACCCAACCGCTCGTAGGTTGATTCATTTCCTACTAGTTATGCTACACATTTGGGTTCATGTCACCAATTATAAGTCATCATTTAACAGGTAGTACAGGAAAAAAGAGAAGAGAACAAAAAGAAATTATAAGTCCCAGTGGTGCCTGCTGCCATGCTCATAATGATCACTAGTGCAGCCACTGACTCTCAAAAACAAACAAACAAAATCCTCCACCAATTTCAGTGTCTTGTTTTTGTCAAACTGTCTCTGTTTCTTTGATGTGATGTGATGTGCTGTGCTGTGCTGTTGTTCCCTCAGAAAACAATTGTCCATAGATTCAGCTACGTACGTACTGGTTGCCCACTCTCTCTCTCTCCCTTCTCCCTTTGCCATATCTCAGTCGTCTCTTCTCATCAGGGAGGAATTTCGGGGAGCTCAAAAATGGTAAAAGTTGGGAGGCAGTCACAATTGGCAAACCTGGCTTGCCTTGAAGAAATCTCCTCTTTTGGAAATCAGATAACTCATCGCATTTGGGACATTTTGGCTCTTTCTTGCCCCCTTTTTCACTCCACTCCAACTCTGATCGCCTGCCTAGTCATTTTGTTCTCTCTTGAGTGCTCTTTTCACTTTGCTTCTGTTTTTCTCTTTCTCATCATTCTCCATTTGTGTCTTCCCAGTACTGTAATTTGCTTCCAGTTCTTTCTTTCTTTCTTTCGTCTTCTTTACTTGGTCTCTGCTTTCATTTGTAGTTAGTTTGACCTCGTCCCTTTCAAGAGAAACATCTTGTTTTGCCGTTTGGAGTTTGCTTGCAATGTCCCCAATGTTTTGGTCTAATATTAGCTAGGGTTGGTTTTCTCGGTTAAGCTGTTGTGTATTACACACAACCTAAGACTCTAGATATATTGTGGGTTGCATGGTTTGACTTTTTAAGAACACACATGACGATTTGGGCGTCTAAATTTCTACTAGGGCATTTATGGATGTGGGGGGTGAGTTGTTCTTTGAGTCTCATAAGTCTAACCCACCAAATGCAAAATAAATGTTATGATGAGTTTGGACTTCTAGCTATTACGTAAATCACGTTTTATCGTATTGGTTGGTTAATGTGTTTAAAACTGTCTATTTCAAAGTAAGATGCGTAAGTATTATAATGAATATGTGTTGAACAATTTTTTATTCTATAAAATAAACAATTTCTATAATAATAAACGGGGGTACTGTCAGTTGAATATATTCTTTTATTTTAATAATAATATTATGTCTATATGCGCTATTTATGAACGCATGATTGTACCATCATCATATCAAGTTTGTTATCTAGATGGTAGAAAACTTATAGTACGTTAGTATAGGTTTATATCATCGTTATACATGATTGTGACACGCGATCATGCTCATGTCTGTTATTGGTTAAAAAAACAATTTACTTCAAAATATATCAAAATACATATCATAAATTATCGGAAAAAATGAATATATAACAATCCAATTTATAGTGCAAAAATCTCCCAATTCATAAGTTATATGAAAAATGTATGATCCATTTAAATATAATAGAAGACTTGTAGAAAGATGGTTAAACAAGAAGTAAATAAAACAAATAGTTTTTTCTTCTTTCTTTCATTAGACCTCGTTAAGAGCATCAACATCAATGCAATTGTAAGACCAATTTCGTATGTTATTTTTACTGTCACGTCACAGTTATGCAATCCAATTTTTTTTATAATGGCAATAAACTATTCTTACCAATCGAAAAATAAAACTTTACAAACCAAAGAGATCATAAGGAGTAATATCGGCAATCCTAATTCTAATTTTATAGCACAACAATGATGCAATTCACTTGCAATTGCAATTATTTGTTCATATAATCATAAAAACATAAATAATAATGATATTTAATAATAAAGAGATGATGTTGTTTGCAATCCATAATTGCATTAGATGCAAGCTTGCAAATATGCACATGTCATCTACATCAATGAAGTTGCATAAGGCAATTGCAAAGGAAGGTCATGTCATGTCATAATTCAATTTAAATGAAATTCCAATGCGGATGGCCTAAGGGAAAATATCAAAATAAAATATAATATTTTTGAAAAAATGTATAAATTACTAAAATAAGACAGCTATCTATACTTTATTGAAGGAAATTTGAAATGGTGAAAATAATCTAAAAATATGTTATATATTATTTGAGGATATCTCATTGATTAAATTATTTTATCTTTGGTTATTTTATTTTTTAATTCACTTTTAAAAAATTTGTGATTTATTGCATGCAAGCTCAGATTTTACGAGACATTGTCTCCTTATTGGATAATTTCCGAACCAAACACTAAGTACTAAGTTAATCAATTTTAGAAAAAATTCACTTGTATAGTCACAACTTTCATATTTTTTACAATAATAATCGCTTTTGGAGAAATATACAAAATGACCATAATTTTCAATGGTTGTATGACTAATCTACCCATTACCATCACAAACTTTAACGGTGTTAGAGACAACGTCAGTTATTTCAACGGTACACTCACAAGGATGCCAAATCAACGCACACATCAGTAATAACATGTGCCATGTAGATGACACGTCATATTTTACTTTAAAAATTTTAATTAATTTTTTAAACAAAAAATCCTTTATAAATAAAAAAAATCCTTATCTTCTCAATCATCATTCCCAATCCAGAGCTCATTGTCTACAGCCATCACCGCAGGCAACTTCTCACGGGTCGATCCTTTACTCTACATCCTCCATGAGCTCTCTTCTCTCCCTAACAAGATTGCCAACCCCCAAGCCCAAATCTATTCACGAAACCAACCAAATCAGGCCACTGTTGAGCATCTAATTTAGCAATGGTGGAGAGAGAGAGACTGTAACTCAATTGATCTCCACGGGAAATGCGAGCTCAGGCGGAGGATATTGCCAGGTGTTTCGATGGTGAAACTCGCGTGTTCAATGCGCACTGTTTTCAAGTAAACACAAACACAAAGTCAACACAATCGTCAAATATCCGCTGCCGAATATCGGCGCCGTTAATTTGATCGACTAAACAGAAACCAAGACAACCGTCAAATATCCACCGCCGGCGTCGGCGATGTTGATTTGATCGATGCACCTTTGACTTCTAACCAAGACAACCGTTGTTCGGTTCACCACCTCTCCAAACTACGTTCGAACGAGGGTGTTCAACAAGAAACGAGAAACCAAACCGGGAGTGTTCTAAGTTACGTTCAGGGGCGGAGACAGTGTCTTAGAAGGGTGTGTCACGGCACACCCTTGGATCGGAGCTAGAACATAAAAAAATAGGGGTATTAGTTTATGCTATAGCTAGGATTTGAACGTGGAACCCCCTTACTATTAGCTTTGACATTTTCCACTAAACCACAATTACTTACATGATACACTAATACGTTTTATTGCATATATATAATTTACCGTTTACAAATAATAAGTAAATTAAATTAAAAAATCTCATAATTACAAGGAGAAGTTGTTGAATCCAGATAATTCATTTGGTGACTTTAACAAGGAGAAGTTGTTGAAGCTTGCTACCTTTTATCCAAATGAGTTCTCTGAACAAGATATCTTACATCTTGATCCTCAACTAGACAGTTATATCTATGAGATGAAGAGAGATAAGAGGTTCACTGGAGTAAAGGGGATTGCTGAGCTTTCTAGTAAGATGGTTTCTACAAAGCGGCATCTGGGATTTCCATCTGTGTATCTTCTTGTGAAGTTAGCATTGCTGCTACCAATCTCCACTGCAAGTGTTGAAAGAGTATTTTCGGCAATGAACTACGTGAAGAACACTCTTCGGAGTCGAATGAGTGATGATATCATGAATGATTTTTTGGTAGGATACATTGAGAGCGACATTCTTGATAGTCTGGATGATGAATGTATTTTACAGACTTTTCAAAATATGAGAACCCGTCGTGGGTCACTATAAAAAATTGATAGTCATTTACTCATTTTAATTTTTTTTAAATTGGCACCCCCTTACCCAAAATCCTGGCTACGCCACTGGTTACGTTACCTCTACTCCCATGGAGGTTCCCCTGGAGAGCTCCGCGACTACGACTACAAGCTACGATCTACGACTCTGCAAAAGAGTTCTTTGATAGAGAGGTTCTACGAAACTAGAGAGAGAAACTGATAATTCTGAGACAGTGCAGTTTGAGATTTGATTTTGCCGTCTAGAGCTTCTCTCTCATCCCAATCTTTATACTTCGCTCTTCTCCCCGCAGTCGTAGTAACTGCCTTCGCACCTTTGTCTCCCACGTCTTCATTCCTGTCAACCGTGCAGGTAACCTCCTCCTTGTTGCGTGATAATCACGTG
Organism: Linum tenue; assembly: GCA_946122785.1. Taxonomy (NCBI): domain Eukaryota; kingdom Viridiplantae; phylum Streptophyta; class Magnoliopsida; order Malpighiales; family Linaceae; genus Linum; species Linum tenue. The sequence continues at coordinate 69,088,772 of CAMGYJ010000009.1, read as the reverse complement.
CCCCGAAACCGTTCTGCTACGCAGAAACTTGGCAAAACGACGTTGAACCAAATCCTACAACCTTGTCCACGCAACGATGTCGTTTCGCCTCCATAAACTGAGCGAATAAACCTCCTTCATTCATAACGTCGTTCTCATTAATACCGCGACATTGCTTTTCACTTCTCAATGCCGTTTTATAATCACAACTCAATTGCCTCGGCCCGGTTTTACCAACAACATCGTTAGCCCATCATACAACGTCGTTTTCTAGTCTTGCACTGTCGTTGGGCTTGGCGGGCCGCCTTTGGCCGCTCTTACCCACTACTGCAATGTCGTTTTACCTTTCCGGGGCATCGCTTTTCACTAATCGATGCCGACCTTGAACTGCTATGTCCCGATCCCATCAAACAATGTCGTTTTCCATTCCACGACATTGTTCTCTATCAAACGGTACCGTTTTTCTCGTCTTGCAGTGTCGTTGGGCTTGCCGGGCCTCGCCAAAATTCAACCCACTGTGGTATGGTTTCTAACTGAACGGCATCGCTTAGTAATATCGCAACGCTGATGATGCCTTAAGCGGTGTCATTTTTAGCTAAACAGCACCGCTTGATACTACCCGCGACATCGTTTTAATATTAAACGGCTCCGCTTCCAACCTTGCGGTGTCGTTTTCTTCCCCAATCAGCTCCGTTTGTTTTTTCCTCCGCGACACTGTTTATTTTCAACACTGTCGTTTGCTAGTCCAGCGACACCGTTGAGCCTACTCGCGGTACCGTTTTGAATTAAACCACACCGCCTAACATAATAAAAAGAAATACCAACATATTAAATTGCCGTGATTTTGCACGTTTGGGCTGGGTGGATTTTTGGGCGAATCACTTACCCGATGTGGTTTTTAATTAATCGGCACCGCTTATCAAGGCCTCTCGCGGTATCGTTTTTAAATCGTGGTACCGTTTTAATTCTCCGCAATGCCGCTTGTCTCCAAGCGGTATCGCTTCTCCCTTTCCGACAAGGAATAAAAATAATAATTAATTAAAAAAACTTCTTTTCCAACACTATTACTAAACGTGCGGCCCACATCTTATTTTCCGGTAAAGAGTGTCGTTTCCAGTACCACGGTACCGGTGAGCTTCCTTGCGGTACCATTTTCTATTTATCGTTTTAACTCTCCGCGATGCCGCTCAACTCCAAACGACACCGTTTTTTGTCAATGCGGTATCGAATTAAATGTCGAGACTAATTAATGCGGTATTTGATTATCCCAAAATAATTTTAGGTGTCAACAAATGCCCCCCACAATTTGATTTATAAGAATTATGAACCAAATTGTTGACATAATCTAAAACACCTAAAATGAACATTAACTTCACCTAAAATCTCCATATTGGCGATAAACTTCCATGGCTGTGATTACTATCACAGTTGCCAATTAAATTGGACACAAACCATTGCTTTGGTTCTTTTTTGTTGGGTATGAAGAAATCCACAACCACCATAACGTTCCACATATCCAGATTGGCCTCTAATTAATTCCATCATTATTTTGGCCCACCATTCCAAGTAATGGTGCGGCCAGGTTTAGCCAAGAATAAGTAATGGATTTGTTTCTATCTTTGCTCTTACTACAACGAAAAGTGAACAATCCCGTTCTAGTTGGGAACAATAATGATTAAAAAAAACAAAACCAACCACTAACCTCTGATGAGAAGGAGACAACCGAAGAAAGAAAGCCCCAACGCTGCTAGCATTCCAACCCAACCCAGCCATGTTTGAGTCTAAACAAAACTCGCATCATTGTTTGGTTTATCGTGGAAGTGTTTTGAAATACTTCTTTAACCGCAAACCTGCAGAGCTGCATTATTCTGACACGTAGTGGAACCGAAACGCCAACGTTTTTTATCTTTTTATTTTTTTTATTTTTTGAAAACCAACGCAGCGTTGGCGTGCAACATTGTTTCTTCTTGCGATTTGGAACAATCCCGCAAGCAAATTCCCGCAGGGCTGCTTTGAGCTGAGCGGCTGATACGAGCCAAGTCAGAACTTGAACTCTCAATTACGCAGCGAAACAAGAATGGTAGTGTGATGATGGGTTTTGGACTAGTCGAATAGGGTTTTGGCGGATAAAAGGGACCAAGCAAGCAACTTCAACACTACGGGGAAGAGGCTGGTTTGGGAAGAAGAACACCCCGAGATCAAAGGTGATGGATTTGATCTCGAAGTCTGCAAGTCCAGGATCTCGATCCAAGACCAAATTCAAGCACTCGTGCTCAAGAAAACTCCTCGGAGTAACTTTGATTCAACTCAATGATAACGTGTTCTTTACAATGGATGACAAAGCTATTTATAGCCAAAATAACATAACCTAATCCTATTAAAACAATGAAAACGAATTCAAGTGCAACAAGGAAAGAAATTAACACAAATAATCAAAACTTGCACACTAAGTAAGCTGTCCCAAAAACAGTCCTTGATGTCAACTTCGTGGTTCTGGAAATCGGTCTTCTGGGTTGAGTCGAGCTCAACCAATTCCTTCCCTTGGTTTAGAAAGTCTTGCCCTTCCATTTCCAACTCCAAGCTCCAGCTGGTCATGCCCCAAACTCCTTGAATCCGAGCTCAAAGTTGGTACCTCAAACTGCTTCCCTGCTTTAGCCAAAAACTGGCAGATTCCAGAGTGCATGATAGGGTTTTGATGGCTTTGGAAAACAACCCTCCTGACCTTCTTTCCACAATCCAAATGCATCAAACCATCAACAAACATCCAGGGTTCAAAATAAGACCCTAACCTTGCATTTCCAATGAGAGGTTTGAGAGAAATCGCCCTCCAAAGTACCCTTCCCAAAACTGTCTCAACACTTAGAAAATTTCCAGCCAAGTTCGTATTAACTTGACCCGATCTTTGAACGTTTTGTTTGAGATGATTCAAGGGTGGAATTGAGATCATATCAAGCCCCCCTTCTTTAAAAAGCTTTGTCCTCAAAGCTTGAATCTTCCTGCACTCAAAAAGGTCGACAAAATCATCCCAAACATGATCACAAAACGTCAACGCTAAAACCTTATTTTCCGGTGAGACCCGATTTTCCGGCGAGGCTTTTGGAATTGGGGTTTTTGATTTGCGAGTGCCTCGTCCCAAATCACTGCTTGCATCGAGTTCGCCTGGCTCCCAATGATCTTCTACCTCCATTTCCTTCGTTTGAATCGTCCCGAGTCGACCCCAATCGCCGTTGCCGTGTTTCCCGCCACCTGGAAATTTAAATTTTCCAGATTCCGGCGACACTTCCCCAGATTCCGGCGAACCCAATTGAAAATTGGGCGTTTCGATTTCAGTTATCGCCGTCCTGATTTCTCGTGTCCCACACCTTCCTTGAAGCCCCAGCAAGCTGTTCCAAGGGTCGGGTTGGTTCGAATCGCTCCCAAACTCCGCGACCAATTCCCTTGTTCTTTGCTCGTCGGTCGTCGTGTTCGAAGGCAAAAATTGGCTTTGAGCATTCTTTGATTGGCCTCGCTCCAGCTGGGTTTCGCCGTTCGTACACGTTGTTGGGTGGTTGGGGAGTGTGATGTCGTCGTCCGTGGAACCCGTCGTTGCTCGGAGCGCCCCACCCCATTCGGTGCTCTTCAGGGCCGCCGTCGAGCAGGGGCGACGAACTCTGCTTCTCCGGGCAACTGTCTTCCCAGCTAGGACAGTCAGCAAATACTTTCGAGCCAACAGCTGATGCTCACGAGAGTCCTCACATGTTCCCTTGTTATTCTTGGTTCGATTTCGAGACAGATGCTCCTGATCGGCTCGAACTTCATCCGAGGACATCGGTTTAAGCGTCAGCTTCCTTCCTTCATGTTCGAGGGTGTAACAGTTGGTCCGACCATGGTGAGAGACCTTCCGATCAAATTGCCAAGGTCGTCCTAACACCAAGTGTGTGGCCTGCATTGGGATGACATCGAACAACAGCTCGTCGTGATACTTCCCAATAGAAAACGGAATCCGAACCTGCTTATTCACCTTGATCACAGCATGATCACTTAACCAATGAAGGGAATATGGTTCTTCCCGAGGAATCATAGCCAATCCGAGTCTTTTGACTACGTCAAGACTCGCCACATTTGTGCAACTTCCCCCGTCAATTATCACGGCCAGGTTCTTCCCTTTAACTTGGCAACGAGTGTGAAAAAGGTTGCTGCGCTGATCTACCTCAGATGGTTGCAGCTTTTCACTGGTCAAGGCACGTCGAAGCACATACAGCGGCCCTTTAGCTGCTTCTACCTCAGCATCCGAGTCGGCATCATCTTCCTCCTGCTTCTCCTCCTCTTCTTCATCTTCAGAACAATAATGGCCATCCCTGAGAATAAGTGTCTTCTGGTTGGCACATTGGTGCGATTTATGCCCAAAACCATGGCATTTGAAGCATCGAATACTCCCACTAGTCGATCCTTGTCTCTCCTGGGATGGGGTCACACTCTGCCTCGCGGGCTTGTTCGCCAATTCAAGCTTCAATTCAGGTTCAGGAACCTGTTTTGGTGTGCTGGTTGCGGCAGGAAACCTTCTGCCCGTACCTTGGAGCTTCAATTGCTTCTCAATCTTGGTGGCGAGGTGAACTGCCTCCTCAAGATCAACAAAAGGCCTGAGCTCAACTTCCTGTCGAACATCACGATTCAAGCCATGTAGAAATCGTGAGATTGTGGCTTCCTTGTCCTCGCGTACGTCGGCGCGCATCAAGAGCAGTTCGAGCTCTCGGAAGTATTCTTCCACTGTCCTCGCACCTTGTCGAATTCCTTGCAACGCGTCATGGAGCTCGCGTTGGTAATAACCTGGAACGAACCGCTCTCTCATCAAACCACGCAGCTCCTTCCAAGTCGCCACAGGTGGTTGATGATTTTGCCGGCGACGAAGCTGTAAACGTTCCCACCATTGAGCGGCATAGTCCGAAAACTCGTACGTGATCATGGCCAGCTTCTGTTGTTCGGTGAATTGCCCACACTGGAAGAACAGAATGATTTTCCGTTCCCAATCAAGGTATGTAGCTGCGTTCAATGTTCCCTAAAAAGCTGGAATTGTCAATTTGATCCCATGAGGAATCACAGCCTCTGTTTCTTGCTCTCTTCTCTGAAAATCGCGAGTTCCGCGATTACGGCGTCCGGGCTCGGAGTTGTGGACTACCAACTACTGCTCAACTCCGCAATCCGAGCTAATATTTCCTGGTTCCCTAGCTCCTGGTCGTCCCCTGCTACTCCGCCGCGAGGAGCTTCCCTTGTGCGACCTGCCTCTGGTAACGCTTGAGACAGAGTGTCGAGCCTCTGTCCTTGCTGCTCCAATTGGTGCTCAATTTTGTCAAACTGAGCCTGGAATAACGTCCTCATCTGCGCCGTAATAGTTTGTAGGAATTCCGTTGTATTAAACTGTCCCGACATCGCGATTTCTTCCTCCTGGTTTGGCTCGTCGAAATCGACCCCTTCCTTTTGTCGAACAGCAGGGTCTCGCTCAACTGGGCCTTTGGACCTCGTCCAAATCGTCGTTCCCGCAATGTCGTCCTTCATCCTGTCCACTGAGGTGAACCGGGCTCTGATTACCACTTGATACGAGCCAAGTCAGAACTTGAACTCTCAATTACGCAGCGAAACAAGAATGGTAGTGTGATGATGGGTTTTGGACTAGTCGAATAGGGTTTTGGCGGATAAAAGGGACCAAGCAAGCAACTTCAACACTACGGGGAAGAGGCTGGTTTGGGAAGAAGAACACCCCGAGATCAAAGGTGATGGATTTGATCTCGAAGTCTGCAAGTCCAGGATCTCGATCCAAGACCAAATTCAAGCACTCGTGCTCAAGAAAACTCCTCGGAGTAACTTTGATTCAACTCAATGATAACGTGTTCTTTACAATGGATGACAAAGCTATTTATAGCCAAAATAACATAACCTAATCCTATTAAAACAATGAAAACGAATTCAAGTGCAACAAGGAAAGAAATTAACACAAATAATCAAAACTTGCACACTAAGTAAGCTGTCCCAAAAACAGTCCTTGATGTCAACTTCGTGGTTCTGGAAATCGGTCTTCTGGGTTGAGTCGAGCTCAACCAATTCCTTCCCTTGGTTTAGAAAGTCTTGCCCTTCCATTCCCAACTCCAAGCTCCAGCTGGTCATGCCCCAAACTCCTTGAATCCGAGCTCAAAGTTGGTACCTCAAACTGCTTCCCTGCCTTAGCCAAAAACTGGCAGATTCCAGAGTGCATGATAGGGTTTTGATGGCTTTGGAAAACAACCCTCCTGACCTTCTTTCCACAATCCAAATGCATCAAACCATCAACAAACATCCAGGGTTCAAAATAAGACCCTAACCTTGCATTTCCAATGAGAGGTTTGAGAGAAATCGCCCTCCAAAGTACCCTTCCCAAAACTGTCTCAACACTTAGAAAATTTCCAGCCAAGTTCGTATTAACTTGACCCGATCTTTGAACGTTTTGTTTGAGATGATTCAAGGGTGGAATTGAGATCATATCAGCGGCCACGTACGCTAGCCTTTGCCATATATATATATATATATATATATATATATATATATATATATATATATTTAAAACCATCGGTGTTGGCTTTTGCTTTATCCTAGCGCAGCCCCGCAATCCCAACGACGTCGCTGCAGAAAAGAAAAACGACCTTGCTACACCGCAGCCCAGCTTTGGCCCGAATGGCCATATTCGTTTTTTTTTTCATTTACCGCGCCGTTAAAAACCACTTCGCAACGTGGTTTCATTCAAACGACTTTGTTCATCTCAGAAACGACGACGCTCTAAACTGGTCGGCACGTAGTGTTATTTTAGCACGAGGACCATAAAACCACACTGCAATAACCCTCGTCCAACATCACTAGATGAAAACGACCATGATTGATCTTTAATCCCTTCTTATTTAACCATCATCGATAAAACAAAGAAGTAAAACATAGCTTGTACTTTGCCGACGTAATGGTTAGTTAAACAACACAGTAACCTGCCCAAAATTTACCAATTCTGTTCAAAAGAAAAAATCACATACATACATAGGCGGAGCCAAGGCCAATTGAATATGTCCCAGGACACAGACAACTTTTGGGTAAAATAAAATACCCATATATCAATTAAGGATTGCACTCATCATCTTTAGGTAATATAAAAGTGAATTATCACTACACTACATGTTATTTCAAGTTTAAAAGCTAACATAAACTAATTTATCACACTATAAACAAAATTCACAATACTAAAAATCGATCTCTCTGTCTTCTCACTTCAGTAGTTAGTTTTGACTCTACTCGTTGCAACTGCAAGTGTAAAAAGAACATTTTCAGCTTTGAGATATATCAAAAACAAGTTTCAAAGTCGAATTGCGACCAATTTGCTAATGGTTACTTAGTCGGATACATTGAGAAATTGAAAACGTGTTGAAGTGCTTATGAAAATGATGATTGTGTTAGTTTAGTATTTCATTAATATTTATCAATGAATTATTTGGATATTATTAATTTTAATTATATTTATTAAATATTTATTTATTTATTATATATTTATATTATGGAAAAGGAAAGAGGACACAGGTACTTACAAACTCTGGCTCTACCACTGCATACATAGCATGACAAACCCCCCACTAAACTCCAACGGCCATGATCATGTTGGTACAACGCCGTTAGCGTCTATGTAGCTCAGTACTTCACTTATTTGACAATTTGAGATAAAAATCAATAAATTGTCTAGCTAGCAAGACTGCAACATGCACATGCAATATTTCATGACATTCACAAGTAACACAATCTTTGAAGCCAATCAGAAGCAGATTTAGCTCATACCTGTCAGATTCATGCAAGATGGCACTATGAAAGTTGAACGTGGATCCTCCTTCGCGCCAAGGTTAATTTCTTCTACAATGTCGGCAACACTGCTTCCTTTCCCACCTCGTTACTCGAATCGTCGCCGTTGATCGGCAACCCTTTCAGCAAGGCCGTAATTTCGGCCTTCGCCACCCTCTCTTGAGGAGGATTACTCAGATTTCAGTGGACCATCTAATGCGCACATCAATGGTCTCACGGTCTCAGAAAATGGGTCCAAGCACGCCTTACTCAACACCTTTGCACTTGACACTATGATGTTGCACGTTTCTCCATCTCCACTCCTAATTTCAAGTGATCCAAAATCTCCATGGTACAAATAAGCTTCAGCCACGTTGGCCCCAACGGCAAACGACTTTGTGTCACCCTGTACCACCGCAACAACACTGTCTTCATTCCAGAGCATCAAACACTGATGCAGCAATGAAGGAACGCACTTGTTGGCGTGGATCCAATCTCGGCCAAGTAGTGCATTGTGGCTCATCATCCCATCCACCACGAAGAAAGGGCTCATCCTCTTCTGTGATCCAACTCCCACGACGACTGGGAGTATTCCCCTGGCAAAAGCAGACCCGCCATTGAAGCTTATCACAAACACTTCCGTTGGGATCAAGTCATTAGTACTCTTTCCCAACTTCTTCATCATTCTTATTGGCATCACATTTACTGCGGCACTATTGTCAACTAAGACTCTCGACATTGGTACGTCATCAAGTGTGGCCTTGATGTAGAGAGGCCTCAAATGACGCGGCATCTTCGGCTCGGGCTTGTTGAAAACAACAACCCTGTTGGATTCTTCACTCGTGGTTCTTTCGTCCCCAGCTTTCCTTTTCGCTTCTGCAATCTGGATAGATTTATCCACCTCGTCGAACTCTGATCCCCACGAGATGTTCTCCACTTGTACACTTGTTGACTCTTTCGGGCCTTGGTATAATACGTAAAAAGGATATCTTCCCCCATCTTCACCTAGTAGCCCAACAGCCCGGTGGCCTGCTTTGTACAACTCTTTCAAGATTTGATGCGAACTCTTGTTCTGCTTGGCTGACTCTACTGCCAAATCAATTCGGCCATTCGTGCGAGTCATCATTGCACTCCACGGCTCTGCCTCGATTGGCAGATCCGCAGACTCGCGAAAAATCTCCGCCACTGCTGGCTCCTCATTCTCCTCCTCTAAAGTCAGTTGAGCAAAACCACTCACCATCTCTGCAATGTTGACCTCTTAAGCCGCTTCGTCAACCTCTTCAACCTCCATCACAACCTCGCCATCCTCTCCCTGATTTTCCAAATCAATGTGGAAAATCAAAGGCAAGATGTAGTTGTTCACCACCACCGGTGGTAGACTTCCAAACTGGATCGTCGTGGGTGCACCTTGGTTGTCATCATTGTCATCCTTGTTTTGTCGATCAAATTTCGACTTCGGCTCATCCAATTCCAGCATCTCCTCTTCGATAAAGGAGTCGTCCAACTCAGCATCGTACTCAGCCTCTCCCAAGACTCCCTGATCGTTCCCGTCCAGCTTGTCCTCGACAACTTTTCCAGTACCGGCCATAGTCACTCTCAAACCCGTGGCAGAGTTGTCCACATTCACATTTGCTTGCAAGTTTGAAATCCTCCTTCCTTGAGCATTCTTGCGGAGGTACCTTCGATATTGCGTCCTTGTCATTACGTCAACCGCGATGGGCTACTGACGACGAACGTCGCAAGTGTGCCAACCACCCTGTGGCACATTTGCCATCCTGAAGGTTCTCCTGACGGGTGGGGAACCTCTCACAGGTTGGGCAAGTCCAAAAGGTAGACTTTTGAAAGGTGGGGCACTTTGAGCAACCCACTGCCTACGTTGCCCTCTTCCCCATGCAGGTGCACGTACTCCTTCAACATTGCGTTCATACGAGGGGTACCTCGGTTTGAATTGTCGTGGTCCCAATCTCTGGTGCACCGACTGGCTCGGTCCTGCTCCCCCAATGTTTAGCTTCCGCGACACTGGGCACACAACTTCTCTTCCTCAACTGGATCCAAGCGTGGCCCCTCCTGCACTTGGGAGGATGAAGCACCCTGGGCCACATCAGAACTACCACTCGGCGGTGCCGTTGTATCCAACACCAACTTGAAGCGTGGCAGGCTGATCTTAGAGAAATCAGGGTTGACCATATTGATGCCGACGACGTTTGGGAAAGGGTCCATGTCGACAATCATGGCCTCCTTCCTCGGCTCTGGGAACTTGAACCGGCCTTTCTCAATTGCATCATGCACAACGTTGCGAAACACAACACACATGTTAGTTGAATGAGATGCACTATTGTGCCACTTACAGTATCACTTCCCTTTTAATTTTTTAGCTGGTGGGATAGTATGCCCCCCCCCCCCCCCCAGTTAACTTAACTTGACCATCTTTGTAAAGCTGGTCGAAAATCAATTCTGATTTTGAAACATCAAAGGAATATTTCCTAGTTTGAATTGGAGCACGATTGGGCTTTCCACCTTGTGGTTCCCCATCAGTCTTGGCTAGAGAAGCACACACATATGGCTTCCCCTGCACAATCTCTGCCAAATCACCTTCAACCTCGTCAACATCGCTTCTTCTCTTATGTTCTCCCTTCACACCATAGTTTTCAAAATTAGGGAAATATTGTCCACGAGAGCCACTTCTCTTATGTTCTTCTTCATGGAGAAGAGATTCGTATCTGACAGCGCAGGACATCAATTGAAACAGATCAGAAAACTCCCTATCTTGAAACTTTTTACGAAGTTCAAAATTCAATCCACCCTGGGCAAGTTTAAGAAACTCGCGTTCTGTCAAGTTCACAAAACCACGATTTCTTGCATTCCTAAAGTTAGTTAAAAAGTGTTCTACCGTTTCCCCTGGCTGCTGGCGCATTTGTGCCAAATCTGCCATAGGTACTTCTGGCTCAGAATGGTAGAACTGGGCATGGAACATTTGTTCCATTTGCTGCCAAGTTTGAACCGAGTTCGATGGCAAGTTGGCGTACAACGCGAACGCGGGACCGGTCAGCGAGTTGCCAAACAAACGCAACTTCAAGAAATCACTCACATCACCATACTGAATCGTGAGTCGTCCAACGTTCTCGACGGTGGACTGATCTCCAGTCCCGCTGAAGGTGATGAAATCAGGCACGCGAAAACCACGTGGAAAGGGGTAGTATCTATCAACCCAATCCGGATAGGGTTTTCGATATACCGACGGCATCGATGGTCTAATCCCTAAACCAAACTGATCCACCAGCATCTGTGCTACCTGATCTCGAATCACATTAACGTCTTGCCCCCCCCCCCCCGAGTTGCCCCCTTTGTGGTACGAATGCACCAGGATCCATGCCAAGTCCGCTTCGAGGAGGAGGCACGTTTTGGGGGTAGCCGCGTGGCGGAACATGATCATTGTTGATCGTTCCTCCACCAACAGCATCGCTCATCGGAGCCACGTAGGGTCTGGCCTCCGGGATATTTTGTGAACCCCTGCCGTGAAACAGCGGTGGCTCAACGCGAGTGTTAGCGGTTGTGCTAGTCTCGCCAAGATTCACTCGCGGAGTTGGTGGGTTCATCATCGATGTCGGCGGAACTCCCTGTCTCGGTAGACTAATTCGAGCACTATTATTTGGAAAACCACTTTCGTTGTTTAAATTGTTTTCACCGTTTAGCGGCAAATCTCTAGTTTGTATTACTGGTCTACCCAAAAGCTCCCTAATTTCATTCATATCCCGTAGATTTTTATCCACTAAAACATCAAACTCATGTCTGTTTTTAGTCACCACTTCAAAGAGTTGGCTTACACGCCTATCAACACGAGACTCAAGAGAATCATGTCGTGCAGTTAAAGCGTCAAAATGCTGATTTACCTCGCCTTTGAAGCCTGCGAACTCATTGTTGAGGCTAGAAAACATTAGACGGTTCTCCTCCATGAAATGGCGGAATGACAAATTCTCAGTCAGCCCAGCTGTGGACGGCGGATTCTCAGACCCGCCGATTTCTTCAGCACCGATTCCTTGGCCTCCAATGTTCGCCACATGTTCCTCCACGAATTTGGGCGGAACATCCCCTTCCTGATTCCTTCGTCGTGGAGCCATTCGAACACACGGGTCCCACCAGGTGTGCCAATTTGTTTCGATGGCGAAACTCGCGTATTCAATGCGCACTGTTTTCAAGTAAACACAAACACAAAGTCAACACAATCTTCAAATATCCGCCGCCAGATGTCGGCGCAGTTGATTTGATCGATTAAACAGAAACCAAGACGAACGTCAAATATCCACCGCCGGCGTCGGCGATGTTGATTTGATCGATGCACCTTTGACTTTAACCAAGACACCGTTACTCGGTTCACCACATCTCCAAACTACGTTCGAACGAGGGTGTTCAAGGAGAAACGAGAAACCAAACTGGGAGTTTTCTAAGTTACGTTACCTCTACTCCTATGGAGGTTCCTCTGGGGATCTCCGCGACTACGACTACAAGCTACGATCTACGAGTCTGCAAAGGAGTTCTTTGACAGAGTGGTTCTACGAAACTAGAGAGAAAAACTGATAATTCTGCGACGGTGAAAGTTTGATATTTGATTTTTCCGTCTGGAGCTTCTCTCTCTTCCCAATCTTTATACTTCGCTCCTCCCCGCAGTCGTAGTAACTCCCTTCGCGCCTTTGTCTCCCACGTCTGCATTCCTGTCGACCGTGCAGGTAACCTCCTCCTTGTTGCGTGATTATCACGTGCCCCCGAAACCGTTCCGCTACGCAGAAACTTGGCAAAACGACGTTGAGCCAAATCCTACAACCTTGTCCACGAAATGATGCCATTTCACCTTCATATACTGAGCGAATAAACCTCCTTCATTCATAACGTCGTTCTCATCAATACCGCAACATCGCTTTTCACTACTCAATGTCGTTTTATAATCACAACTCAATTGCCTCGGCCCCATTTGACCAACAACATCATAGCCCATCATACACCGTTGTTTTCTAGACTTGCGCTGTCGTTGGGCTTGGCGGGCCGCCTTTGGCCGAACTCTTACCCACTACCGCGGTGTCGTTTTACCTTTCCACGGCATCGCTTTGTACTAATCGATGCCAACCTTGAACTGCTTTGTCCCAATCCCATCAAACTATGTCGTTTTCCATTCCGTGACATTGTTCTCTACCAAACGGTACCGTTTTTCTCGTCTTGCAGTGTCGTTGGGCTTGTCGGGCCTCGCCAAAATCCAACCCGCTATGGTATGGTTTCTAACTGAACGACATCGCTTAGTAATACCGCGACGCTGTTGATGGCTTAAGCGGTGTCGTTTTTAGCTAAACAGCACCGCTTGATTCTACTCGCGACATCATTTTAATATTAAACAACGCCGCTTCCAGCCTTGTGGTGTCGTTTTCTTCCCCAATCAGCTCCGTTTGTTTTTTCCTCCGCGACACTGTTTATTTTCAACACTGTCGTTTGCTAGTACAAAGGCACCGTTGGGCCTACTCGCGGTACCGTTTTGAATTAAACCACACCGCCTAACATAATAAAAAGAAATACCAACGTACTAAATTGCTGCGATTTTGCATGTTTGGGCTGGGCGGATTTTTGCTCCGATCACTTACCCGATGTGGTTTTTAATTAATTGGCACCGCTTATCGAGGCCTTTCGCGGTATCGTTTTAAATTCGCGGTACCGTTTTAATTCTCCGCGATGCCGCTTGTCTCCATGCGGTATCGCTTCTCCTCTTTCGACAAGGAATAATAATAATAATTAATTAAAAAAACCCCTTTTCCAACACCACTACTAAACGCGCAGCCAACATCTTATTTTCCGGTAAACAGTGTCGTTTCCAGTGTCGCGGTACTGCGGAGCTTCTTTGCGGTACCGTTTTTTGTTTCGCGGTATCGCTTTAACTCTCCGCGATGCCGCTCAATTTCAAACGACACCGTTTTTTATCAATGCGGTATCGAATTAAATGTCGAGACTAATTAATGCGACATTTAATTATCCCAAAATAATTTTAGATGTCAACACCAGGATTTGGTTTCAATTTAGGGCGAGGCTTTCATTATCCGTCCTTCCACTTACATTGCAAACCCCTGTGAAACTACAACCACTGATCGATCTCTGTTTGGTTTCAATTTAGGGCGAGGCTTTCATTATCCGTCCTTCCAATTCCCACCCTTCTCATTATCTTCTCAAAATCCCAACCTCATCTCTTCGTTATCTGACCGAGCCCTACCGAGAAACAGTCTCATCTAGTACCCATTGGTACCCATTAATACGTGATTGTGACCTCTTGTTTCTTCAACGTATATAAAAATGGATATCTTTGTGTAAAATATAATTTTTTGGCGAAAAAATATCTAAATTCATAGTTGAAATGAAAGAAATACGGGTCGATTATAAATAGTAGGGGAATGAAGAAAAATAACTAGGTGAAACATACCAATTGGTTGGCTGAAAAGAAATAATAAAAAACACAGTAAAAAAATGATTAGTTACAAAAAGTGTTGACAATAAGGATTTAACAAATTCGAAATGAAGAAACATAAAATGAGAATATACATATTAATTTTATTATAGAAGATAGATTGATATTGTTATTGTTGGAGGATTTTTTTTTTTTCAAATCTGAAGAATTTGATGATGCGGAAGGAACATAGAACACAAGACAATGAGTTTTACGTGGTATCCTCGATCGATTGATCGATCGAGACTAATTCACGGTGAGATCGAAAGAGCTCACGGCTGATGTTTTATTATGGACTACATCTTGACGGCTTGCTTACGACAATCTCGTAGCTAAGCTTTTATAGAGAGAGACTAGGGTTAAAACCCTAACGAGAAGAGTCGAGTACGGCCAAGTATACGTACCTACTACAACTCAGACAAGGCCTAACGAAGCCCACGGCTGACACGGTTTATTAACCGCAACACTCCCCCTCAAGCAAAGACATGAATGACAAGAATGTCGAGCTTTGAAGGAAAATGTGAAGAACAAGCATGACGAGCTTGTACAACAAAATGCAAGAGACGATTGACTGCATCTTCTTGAACGTCGTGACGGAGACGGTTGATTGCGCCTCTTTTTGAACGTCGTGACGGAGACGGTTGACTACGCCTCTTGATCTCACTGACAGAGACGATTGACTACGTCTCTTGAACTTCTTGACACATCGCGGTCGACTTGATGATTGAGCTAGTCGACTGTCGTATGTTGACTCCCTATCCTGCCCCTCAAGCTGGAGCATGAACGACGTGAATGCCCAGCTTGGAAAAGATGAATCGTTGATATGTGCCCAATAATGAACTGGAAGAGAGGACGACCATTTCTTGGATCGTGCCAACTGGACGATGAAGAGACGATGACTTCTCTAATCGTACTACCTTTTGAACGCCAGGGGACGACCATTGAACGGATCGTGAATGCCTCGACCTGGTGACTTGAAAATTTTGTTGACAGGAGCTGTTAATTTTCCCTAACACTAGCTATTTGAAGAAATGACCACTGCCGGTCATGATGCCTTCAATGCCATGACTGTTATGTTGGTGAAGATTTACTTGACGAAACTTGTCGACACCCACTTTAAACTGATGAGGACCACTTCAAACTCATCTTTGTAGCGACTGCCAACCCGAACAAGTGCATCCTCCAAGACCTCAAACTTGAAGAACCCCATGTGGTGATGCAAGAGCTAGGGATTGACTGCCCTAGTAGAAATTGCACTCTTGATAACCAACATGGCTATTCTCAAGACAAAATATTCACCTAAAAACAAATCTCTACTAGGGTGCGTTTGGATACAAGGATTTGAATTTGGTATTTGTGATTTGGATTTTCAAATACCAAATCATGTGTTTGGATATTAATTACATTTGGTATTTGGATTTGTGTCAAATTCATGGGGTGATTTCCAAATACATGTCTAGTGTATTTTTTGTCAACTTCAAATACATTTCAACAACTAGTGATTTGAAATACCTCCTAACAAAAGAATGGACCTATTTGTAAAATATGAAAAGTTTAGGTACTATAGTGTGAGGCAAAACATATAAAGGTACCAAAATGTAATTTTACCATCAAAATTTCAGGACCTTTTTGTAAAATTTTAAAAGTTTAGGTACTAAATTGTAAGAAAAATAATTTTGGGTACCAAACTGTAATTTACCAAAATTTGTAGTAAGTGACCAAAAAATTAAAAATTGAAATTGAAAATCATAAATACAAAAATACAAACAAATAACAAATGAGTATCCAAACAATGAATTTGAATTACATGTATTTCAAATGCTAATACTTCAAATACATCCATTTCAAATGCTAGTATTTCAAATACCTTACATTTAAAATACACTTATCCAAACGCACCAGGCCCTAGAGAGATACGTGGTGGCACCAGTAAAAGACAGGTGGAAGACGAGATCAATTAATTCACAACTTGTTAGTGTCGTGGGAGGAAATGCAGGGAAATATGTGATGCGAGATCGCTCCTCCTTTCACAGTAGTACTTTCAGCTTGCGACTCTATTACTGTTCATGAACTCGACGAGAACGACTCGGCTGCAACGCCAAGTAGATTCCTCAACCAACCACTTTTCATGTAGGATCCGGAAATTGCAGGTAAGCAACGAAACCAAAAGACCAGCAAACCAAAAAACCAGACCCAAAACCTTCATTAGTCAACCATGCTATATAACGAGCGTCGCAGCTGACCTAGACTATGGTGGACTGGTGAGGCGGGTTTTTGACTCGCACGAAACTACACCACAATAAAACCCTAATTAGAGCCCAAGTTTTTAAACTCTAGTCGGGTGCAGTATAGGGTAAGTATTTAGATATCGACCCGGGCCGGTCCGTCTATCTCTACTTCCGTTGTTAAAATCATTATCTAGCAACAAAAATTTGGTTTAAAGGTTTGCTAATTGAAATAAAAGAAAGCAAAGGTAATTGGGTTTGAAAACTCTTTTGTGGGAAAATCACTCGGGTGTCGCTTCCCCCTAACTGCTACCATGCTATGTGAATTGGAACGATGCTTTTGGGCACGATAATCGCAAACCGCAGAGGAATGCATGACCGTGAACTGGCTCTTTTTCACCTCTTCTCCCGGTTTTCGATCCTTTTCGCCAATCTTTCTACTCCAAGGCTGGTTTCACCTATTAAATCCTGAAACACACTCAAACACGAAGAACCTAGCGTAAAATCAACCTTTTAGGAGCGAATTTGGCACAAACATCTAAGTAAAATGGGGGCAAACATGTGCAATTAGGCCCGAATCACTCCCCCACACTTAGACGTTTGCTTGTCCCCAAGCAAACTATTTCACGCACATGGTAATATTTCAACCTACACATATACTTTGGGAACAACCCAAAGGGCACGAAGCGGGAATTCTCGATGTTCATTGACAATCAACACATGAACCGTTGCAAGCAATACCGACATCCACCACAAACGACATTCAAAGCCACCAAAATGGGCAAACAAAAATTTCTCAACTTATTCATGGATAAATGCAAGTCTCAACAAAACCGCTTATCGACCACAACAAAACATGCATGGAATTCAAGTCCGAGGAACAAATGGAAAGGCAACGAAGGTCCTCATCGGGGTATGAAATGGTAAGTAAAACAAGAATGGATCACTCACTCTCAAGACCAGTGGGGTCGGGACCTTTTTTGTGCAAAAGATGTGCACAATCGTAACATCTCGGCCCTACGTCTCAATACCACGTCGTTAACCTCTAAACGCTAGAGTTCACGGGATGGTTGTCATCACTAGCTCGTCCGGAGGTCTTAGACACGGGTTCAGATGATTGGCGATTGGCTTGGACATGGGGAAAAAGATTTTTGGGTGGTGGCAATCATGACGTGAGGTTCTACATCTTCAACCTAAACCCGAAGAGTCTATGGTTTCGACTAAAACCCTTCTCATCAATCAAAGGCCACTAGCATCGACCAAAACCCGTATCTCTCCTTTCCAACTATCACCCATCATGAACTACCTTGAAGCACTCTTCCTCGGTCAACTCTTGCTAGCTCTTTAAGGTTTGGTAGTGAAGGAGTTCTAAACAATGTGGGGGTTTCGATGGCTTGGGTGCCAAGAAACCCCCCTTAGAGCATGTACTTTGGTTTTTCGTGGCACTCTCTACTTTATTTATCCCATTTTATTACCTCTTTTTCGTTTCTCTTTTTCTTTTTTCTTTTTGAGGGGGGGGGGGGAATTAGAGAGTAAAAACACTTGCCACCTAAACATTTATCGACCAATGCTCTTTTTTTGAGGAACTAACTCTAACACTACACTTCATTTTGCATTCCTAGCAAGAACCACACACAAACCTCCTATGTAGAACCACTATGGAAACTCAAAGGTAAGAGCTCTCCGGGACACACGGGCGACTCATGTTTAGACACGAAGAAAGGATTCGGGGGTCGTTCTACCAACACATGTAAGCTCACACTAATGAAGCTCCTAAATTGAGAACGACCCACGGAGTCACAAGGCTCAAAGGGGTTGACTAAGGAATGATGCAATTCGGGACAATCAACATTTTGGCGTGGACTCATCCTATGCCTCCATCATACTTGCTAGTGACAACTGTGATGCTACACACCATGGTAAGAGGGAACTATCACACCGAAAGAAACAATCGGCTCAAAGCTCACAGGCTACCTAGTTACCCAACCATCTATTCCAATTCATAAACATGATGCATGGCAATTGTAAACAAAAAGTGATCAAGTCAAGACATCCATTCATTTATGCACACTTGCGAACTAAACTTTTGCCCTATACTAATGAACTTCTCAGTCATCATCATAGGATATACTCGATCACATGCAACAATTCAAGATCAATGCCACAAACATGAGAATTTCCCACCATCCGGCCATTTTGAACATGCAAAATTGCTTGGAGCCCTCATATTTTTGAAATTTGGGCATACAAAAGGCTCCAAGCAACATCTCACTCACACAAGCATACTAGTAGACTACCCACTCCCCCCCCCCCCCCACACTTAAACTCAGCATTGCCCTCAATGGCGTAAGAAAGGGGTAGAGTGATGTTACCACTTGGGCTTGGTGAGTGAATGTAGGAATCGAACCGGGGTAGGAGAATTTGAGCTTCAAGGAGAGACACAAAAAACACACACAAGCATAATACGACTCGCTCGAGGCGAGGTTATTACAAGCACAATACATAGTATTAGTAGTTTACGTCACACACACACACAAATAACAAAAAAAATAAAAACAAGTTTAGGGTTACAAGTAGAGAAGTGGGTCGAAAGGACTCCGCTCTGCCGCATGTCTCTCTCGTCGGCTACCTCTCTCCGGTGGATGGACCCTCTCCAAAATCGGGTAGGGTGCCCTAGCATCGAGCCATAACCTCGAGGACGTCGGACTGCCGCTCGAGGCGGGATGAGAATCCCATGAAGCTCGTCTCAAAGCAATCCACCCTCTAGACGAGGGGATCGCCTGCTCCTGGTGGCTGCTGTGCTCCTGGTGTGCAGGGCGCGGGAGCGCTGGGTGCCGGCGGCAGCCGGGTGCACGAGCAGGTGGCTGCTCTGCTGCTGGTGGGACCTCGGGGTCGGGCTCCACTGATTCGATGCTGCTACAGCTCGGATGACTCCGGAAGGTCGGAGTCCGTCAAAGTACTCCACTCCTCTCTCGCCCTGGAGTACCAGCTTCTTGTTATACAATGTCTCCACTGGGAAGGGCTCCATCCTTCCAATGCTGGTACAGCGGACCAGATCCACTTCGAATTGGCGGGCGATCCTCATGATGATGCCCCCATATGCATACTGTCCACTCTGTTCCGCCCCAAGCACCGGGCGAAAGAGGTGGCGATCAACGATCCTAGATGGATCGGCTCAGCTGGACTCCTCATCGAGTAGAGGGAAATGATCCCTCTAATCGTCATCAATTGACCTGACTGGAGGCTAGGGTCGATGGATTTAGTGAGCAGAGTGTGGAGAATCCTCCACTAGGTCTTCAGCTTCACCGCATTGGTGCGGCTCCCCTCGAACTCACTCTACTCGTGCTCTAGGCGGCAGAGGGCTCTAAATGCGCCCTGATAGTTGAAGTCGACGGTGTACTGCCGCTCCGTCATCGTCATGTGAGCGGTGTCGAGCCCCATATCCCGAGCGAAGCCATCATAGATCATCACTCGCGGCTAACCGCCCGGCATAAACTCCACCCGTGGCCGGCTCTTCTTGCTGGCCGGGATGATGTGGGAGAAGGTGGGGTAGAACTCCACACACAGCTCATGGAAGATCTCCTCATCCATGGTCAAGAGCTGGCGCCACTGGGGATGGGAGAGTACCCCAGTCATGGCGGCTCGGCACCTGAGCAAATTAAACATGTCCAGGTCCAGCCACCAGTGAGGCCCAATTCGGCTATCACTTTGGTAGGCAAACTTGTCGCCAAACTCTGGGTGTTTCACCATATAACTGATAAACTCATGCTCCAAGTTAAGCATCCTGCACAAACACACACCATACGTGGAAATAATCTTCATATACCGCTCATTGGGAGGAAAAGAGATTCCCCCCCCCCCCCCCCACACTTGTTTTCCACCATGGCTAAAACATTGAAGCTCAAACCACCGTAGCATGGTTGTGGGTATTTCACGGTTCAAGCACACAAAAAGTTGAACCACAACCCCTACCACGGTGGCTACCATCCACCAAACAAAAACAAACTCTACTTGCATTCATAACATAGCACTTGGTGGGCAAATTCTAAAAATAACACAATTTGATTCAAACACGCACACCAAGGCTCACTAATCTCATGCAATAATAAATTCATCAATCATACAACCTAATTCACCTAAGTCCTTGCCCTAAATCTTCTAGGTTCAATCATGCAAAGCACAAAAATTCAACCTCACTTCACTACCTAATCTGATTCTCCACAATTCACAAAGGTAGAGTCGAAAACAAACCTGGAGACACAAGAGGGACGTAGGTGGAAGTGAGGTGCGGGCGAGGACAGTGAAAAACAGTCGGAGAACTGACCGGAAAGGGGCGTCGGAGCTTCGTCAGAAGCTCGCTGGAGACTCGCCACCGGTGACTTGGCCGGAAAAATATGCTCCAAATCTCCCCAAAATCTCAGCACAGGCCATTTTGAGGAAAGGAGGCTGGGTATGACGTTGGTTTTGGGTTTTGCTCGCCGAAAATGGGGGAAATATAAAAAAAAGCGACGGTTTTTCGCGTTTTCCGGCGAAGATTTGAATTTTCCGGCAAGAATGGTCGTGAACTGAAGAGTTGTCGTTCACGCCCCTTTTATAGGCACTGCTCTGGGTTCACGGACGCGTTGCCCAGTTCACAGTCTTAGCGACCGTGAACTCGTCGATGCGTCCGTGAACACGGAGTGGTTGACAGGTGGTGAACATGCATCAGCACCCAGTTCACTGACTCGTTTTCCTGTTCACGATCTTAGCGACCGTGAACTCAACATTCTGTCCGTGAACTCAAGTGAAAACAGGGCACTTCTGCAAAAAAAATTTACTAAACCTATTCCTCTGTGCCTCCTAATCAATCACAACACAACCATAAACCACAAAATCACAACACTCGACATGGGCACACCACTTCACCACTCGAACCCTTCACCAGACACTAGAACGAAAACTAAGGAAAAGAAAACAAACCTCCGTTGGGTTGCCTCCCAACAAGCGCTTGTTTATCGTCATTAGCTTGACGGTTGGGGATCAATCACGACTTCAAACGTGATGCCACCGAGAGCGGATCCGCCACACTCTGGGGGCGAGGCTTGTAGCCTCCCTTCTTAGGCTCCTTGAGTTGGCCCTCTTGGTTGGCCAACATCGCTTCGGCCTCTCCCTTACTCCGGGCCAAAGCTCCCTTCATCCTTCTTCTCCAAGCATTCAATCTTGGTCCTTTGGGCTTAGGACCCTTCTTAACTTCCTGCTCAACAACATCAAAGACAACACAAGTAACGGTGGGGTTTGCCTTGAGAGGCTCTCCTCCACTCTCATTCACATCATTTGAAACTACCCCCTTCACTTCATCACTCCTAACCCTAGGATCAATTTCAAGCTTGATTCTCTCCTTTCCATCCCTCAAAATTAGGGTCCTCTCATGAACGTCTATTAATGCCTTGGCGGTTGCAAGAAAGGGACGACCGAGTATGAGGGGCATATCTGAGTCCTCACTTATGTCGAGAATCACGAAATTGGTCAGATAGCAAAACTTGCCCACTCTCAGCATCATGTCCTCCACTATACCTCTCGAGCTAATGACCGAACGGTCGGCTAAGGTGATGCTAAGCTTAGAGGCCTTAAGTTCACCTACTTCTAACTTTTTGAAAAGCTTGTAGGGCATCACATTCACACTAGCTCCTAGGTCCGCCAAGGCATTGTCTATATGGTCATCACCAATATCAAGAGGGATGGTAAAGCTACTTGGGTCGGACCGCTTTTTAGGCAAGCGGTCGAGGAGGAAAGCCGAGCACTCCTCGCCAAGAGTCACATTGGCGAGGCCTTCAAGCTTGGGCGTCTTGGTGAGGAATCCCTTTAGGTACTTGGCATATCTTGGCATTTGAGCCATGGCTTCGAGGAACGGGATGTTGAGGTGGAGGTTGCGGATCATTTCCATGAACCCTCCACACTCGTTCTCCAACCTCTCCTTGTACATCCTTGTGGGATAAGGAAGAAGTGGCACGTATCCATCCTCCGACAATGCCTTCCTTGCCGCCTTCCTCTCATTCCTCGAGGGCTTCTTCTCTCCCTTTTTGTGGATGATTTCTTCCTTGTTAGAATCCTCATTCTCCACCACTTCATTAATGGCAACTTTCGGAACCACCTTCACACTCCTCACTTGAAGTGCATTCACCCCGACTTGATTGGGATTCGCCACGGTTTGGGAAGGCAAGGCTCCCTTGGGTCTCTTGGTGAGGATGCCGGCAAGATTGCCTAATTGCACCTCCAAACTTTGGAGGCTCTCTTGATTGCTTTGAAGACCCGCCTCAACCGAGGTAAACTTGGTAGTCGCCACATCCATAAATTGCTCTATCTTCTCGAACTTTTGGCTACTCGTACTCACAAAGGTGTTCACTAGGTCCTCAAGATTGGATAACTTGTCGGGTTGATGTTGTTGTTGAAACCCTAGGGCACCTTGTGATTGGTACGGTTGTTGAAAGTTTGAGCCTTGGAGTTGGGGCCTTTGTTGGATGAAAGTTGGCCGAGGTTGGAAGTTCCCCGTGGGGCCTTGGAAACCCGGGGGCCTCGGATTAGCCGGTGATGACCAAGCAAAGTTGGGGTTGTTCCTCCACCCAGGGTTATAAGTATTGCTATACGGGTTGTTGACCCTAGCATTTGCCACGAAGTTGACTTGCTCCTCCGGAGTGGTTGCCTCCTTCATTGCCTGGCACTCCACCATCTCGTGGCTAGTACTCGAACACCAGCCGCACGACATTACCACCTGTTTTCCTTGCCTTTTATCTTCAAGCATAACCTCAAGCAACTTATCCAACTTCGCCTCAAGCGGAGAACTCGCTCCCAAGCTTCTCACTCCCCTATAATTGCTTCTTCTTCCACTTCTAGTCAACCCCAAATCATACCCCCTAAGGGCCATATCTTCAAGGATCTCGGATATTTGGGGCGGAGCCATATTTATCAACTTTCCCTGACACAAGGAGTCAATGAGGATCTTATCTTCTTGCATTAGGCCTCCGTAGAAGGTTTCAATCCGAAAATGTTCTTCAAACCCATGGTGAGGGCACTGAAGAAAGTAATCGGAGTACCTCTCCCAAGCATCCCTCAAGGTCTCATCCTCTTCTTGCTCGAAATGTGTAATCTTCTTTCTCCACTCCGCCGTCTTCAATGGAGGGCAATAACGAGCCATAAACTTGTTGAGGAGGTCGTCCCATGAGGTGATAGACCGAGGTGGGCAGTTGTTTAGCCACCTAAGTGCCTACCCGAGAGTTAGTATGGGAAAAACCTTAGTTGCAAAGTTTCGGCCGGCACACCATTAATTTTCAAGCTCCCCGTGAGCTCCAAGAATCTCTGCACGTGCTCTCTTGGTGACTCGCTTTCATGGCCGTGGAATAGAGCATTACTTTGTATCATAGTCACTAGAGCCGGCTTGATCTCGAAATTGTTTGCCGCCACCGGAGGATGTAGGATCGGTGATTGAATGTCCGCCGGCCATGGGGCCATATAATACCCCATCGTCCTCGGGGCTCCTTCTTCTCCCGCCGCCTCATTCATATGGCGCACTTGAGCGCATCCATCTCGTCTTTGGTTCCCCGCCATTTCCTCTTCAACGACGGGTTCAACTTTGACTTCTTCAACTCCTTCTCCACTAACACCAGGACTCAATTGTTGTCCCCATCTTTCACTCCTTCTCCTTGCCTCGGCTAGCTCTCTCTCCCTTGCTAGGAGTCGGAGAGTTCAGTTTATGTCCTCGTCAAGTGGTAGCAAGGGTTACGGGTTGCTCCGGGTCATGCACCACCTACACACAATCGGAAGACACCAAGTCTAGCACAAGCAAAGAACACACACTATCAAAAGCTAGATTAGCAACCAACAACTTTTTTAGAATAACAGACCGCTGGTCCCCGGCAACGGCGCAAAAAACTTGACTCGCACGAAACTACACCACAATAAAACCCCAATTAGAGCCCATGTTTTTAAACTTTAATCGGGTGCAGTATAGGGCAAGTATTTAGATATCGACCCAGGCCGGTCCGTCTATCCCTACTTCCGTTGTTGAAATCATTATATAGCAACAAAACTTTGGTTTAACGGTTTGCTAATTTAAATAAAAGAAAGCAAAGGTAATTGGGTTTGAAAACTCTTTTGTGGGAAAGTCACTCGGGTGTCGCTTCCCCCTAACCGCTACCATGCTATGTGAATTGGAACGATGCCTTTGAGCATGATAATCGCGAACCGCAGTGGGATGCATATGTGGTCGGAGACCGCATCTCAATTGCTAAACCGAGGTAAGGATGAAAGGTCATGTCACTCGACCTTCTCGGTTTAGACAATCGGTAATTTGACTTAATCACTCACTCAACTCTAAGGTCGGACGGTTTAGTCACGATTAATCGAATGGCTTAACTCAATATTGAGGGTCGCCCTAACTTAACCTAGTTTAGGTGGCTTAGAAAGCGGAAGGAAAACCAACTCGATTGAGTCTCCCTTGAAAGGGGTATTTTCCTCTCTAAACTAGGCTAAGGTAGGGATGGCAATGGGGCGGGTTTGGGGCGGGTTTGCCTAAACCATTCCCATCCCCATCTTCAAATACCCAAACCCATACCCGCCCCGTACCCATGCGGGGGAATGTTTTGCAAACCCATCCCCATACCCGTGGGTTTCGGGTACCCATGGGTAATACCCATCCCCGTACATCCAACATTATTATACCTAAAACTTACAAGAAAAGTTTTAATTATAACCATAAACAAACCTATTATATCACGAAGTCAACAAAACACGGTCATTTTCTAAATACGATTCAAAGAATATGATCCTAAAACATCCATTAATACATAATATAGACTATAATATTTTTTAAATTATTATGCTCTAACTCTTGATACATTTACTAAGTAATAATTAACTAACATAATTTTGTTGACAAGGGGGAAAGTGAAAGAGTGGAAGGAGAATTGAGGGAAATGAATTAGGTTTTGATTAAGGTGGTTACTCAATTGCATTTCTACTATTTATTTTCTCGAGTTATCAACATCATCATTGAAGATTACAATTTAATCCACGTATTTTTTGATATGTGAAGAAATTCTCTTGGTGGGGCGGGTATGGGTATGGGTATGGGGCGGGGGAGGCTAAAACCATACCCGCCCCATACCCATCAAACCTTTTGCGGGTTTTACCCATACCCGCCCCATACCCGGTCAAAGCGGGGATTCCCCGCGTTGACTGGGTATGGGGCGGTCGGATACCCGCGGCCATGGGTTTGATTTCCATCCCTAGGCTAAGGTGGTAAATTAGATTACTAGCACCTAAATGCACAAACCTAGGGGTGCTAAGCACTATTATGCACAATCCTTAGGGTCTAAGCACCTAAATGCACAAACCTAAGGATGCTAATCACAAAACATGCACAACCCCTAAGTTGCTAAGCACAAGCATGCACAATCATGGTGAATAATGCATCAATCATTGAATTGAACAATACCCAATGACAATCATCCAAAACACATACAAGAAAAATACATGGTAGAGTTAGGGTTTCACTACACCCAAGTGAAAGGAGGTCTACTCCAGGCTAGAAGTGGGAAGAACAAAAGGGAAAAAGGTGGAAACCATCTTGGAGGATGCTCTCAGTCTTCTTGACCCTCGAGTTGAGCTTTCCTTAGGGAAAATCTTCCCAAAATCTGCCTTGAAGCCAAACTCTAACCTCCTTCTTCCCTTTGGTTCTGTTTCTCTCACTAGAATGCTGAAGAAGGTGTTTCACACAAAAGTGGTCTCTCCCCTCTCTCCTCCTTTCAGCTTATCTTTTAAACCCGAGATGAGCTGAGTTCACGGCCGTGAACCATCAAACGCGTCTGTGAACTCAAGGCGTGTGCCAAAATGCTCCACATTGCTCACGTCTGTTCGCGGTCAACTGCCTATGTTCACGGTCTTAGTGACCGTGAACTCACCTTGCGTCAGTAACCTTCACATTGGCTCTGGACGCCTCGCGATTCACGGTCAACTCCCCTTCTTCACGATTTTGCATGACCGTGAACTCCTTCAGTTCGCCGTGAACTGGCTTTTTTCTCCTCTTCTCCCGGTTTTCGATCCTTTTCGCCAATCTTTCGACTTTGAGACTGGTTTCACCTGTTAAATCCTGAAACACACTCAAACACGAAGAACCTAGCGTAAAATCAACCTTTTAGGAGCGAATTTGGCACAAACATCTAAGTAAAACGGGGGCAAAACATGTGCAATTAGGCCCGAATCACGGGCGCTTTTGACATGGCCTTCTTGTAGCCCACGATGAACAAGCCGTTGGAGGCAATGATGATGTTGAGGGCGCTGATGGCGCCGACAACGGCGAAGACAGAGTTGCAAGCCGGAATGAACATCGGCTCACCTGACAAGAGGAAGTAAGCAGGAGTGGACATCGACTTCTTTCGGAGAGCAGGACAAGGACACCAAGGTTGGATGGGGATCGACATCTTCAGGAGACGAGGAAGTAAACCAAAGTTGACATCGGCTTCTTTCGGAGAAGGGGCTATCGGGTTCAAACTTTGAGACTTATAGCGGCAAACCTCGAATAAATTTAGGGTTTTTTCGGGATCGAAACCAGCTCTTATACCATGAAGAATTTGATAATGCGGAAGGAAAATAGAACACGAGACAATGAGTTTGACGTGGTATCCTCTATTGATTGATCAATCGAGACTAATCAACGGTGAGCTCGAAAGAGCTCACGGCTGATGTTTTATTATGGACGACATCTTGACGGCTTGCTTACGACAATCTCGTAGCTAAGCTTTTATAGAGAAAGACTAGGGTTAAAACCCTAACGAAAATAGTCGAGTACGGTCAAGTATTTGTACCTACTACAACTCAGACAAGACCCAACGAAGCCCATGACTGACACGGTTTATTAACCGCAACAAAATCGGATGTTAATATTGAATTAGAGATGTCCTCTAATAAGACTAGTGTTAGAACAGCCCATTGGACCAGGGGCTGGTAAGCTTGAGCAGGCTCGAGCCCAGTTGGCCACCGCTTCAAACGACTAGGTGAGTTTGTCAACACAACCTCGTCATGTAAATGTATTAGACTCTGCAAGAGAGAAACAAACTCCGCCACTTCAAACGACAAACTGGGTTTTGACTTCTAATATGAGCTTCAATTGGAGTATTTAGACTGTACAGTTTTGCTAACTTCCTCGATGCTATGGCTTCTTTGTGTAACTTGACAGCTTAATTTGAGGAGGTAGCGTCCTGTTAAGTACTGCAGTACAGTTACTATTCTCAAGCACGGAAGGTGTTTGACAAAAGGCCCAGCTGAATAACTAAACAGGTACTTTTGGGGTCTATCTTTCGTCTTGTGTTGCCATCCTTTGTTGTAATTTTGGCCCTTCTTTCTGATTTAGCATCCAGAATTTAAATGGTGATCTTTGCTAAACTGTTGAACTTGCTTCGTGTCCCATTCTTACAATGTTGAAGGGTATGACATGCTACTTTTGTACTGAAAGCGTTTGCATTAATTCAATGCCATGCGTCCAATTGCTTGTTTTGGATTAATTGCGACTTGCGAGTCTCCATGAGTTAGGAGGCCTTTAGGTGTCTGATATATGTTCAATTGTTCACTGATTCGTTCTTTATGCTTTCTTAGGTGGGTTCATGGTAATTTCTGGTGGCATCATGGAGAACGAAGAAAAGACTGAGCTTGCCGGGTTTCTGAAAACTTTACCCCCTGTAGAGTTTGGTTGTGTGTATGGTTCCACGCTCCATCCAAATAACTCTGACAAGGTTCTTTCCTATGTTCCCTGGTGTTACATGACCTCTGCCTAAAAAGTTTCTAGATGAGACTGTTTTCCTTCGTTCAAATTTATAACTTCAAATGCAAATGATATTGCTGGCCTTTAGTCTTCAATGGTGGATTATATCCTTGGCGTGGCAGATCCTGTAAAATGGCATTCAGAGGTAAAAAGAATTTAGATTGCATAGGCATTCTGGGTTGTATTCCATTGTGGTTGCATGAACGTCTAATGACAACTTCTGTACTTCTGTTTTTCTAGAATCTGAAATTGAATAGAAGTCATTATGCCTCGTGGATGGTTCACCTTGGGGGAGCAAAACTGGTGCCTCTTCCTCTCTCCTTCGCTTTCTCGCTCAATTGTCAGTTATTTATTTCCATAGCCCCAAGATATGATTTGTTGATTTTATTAGATCACTGAAGTTGCAGATGGCATCGGTGTAGGAGTGCACTTCAACCCTTTTGTTACTTGGAATGAGAAGGTATTCTTGTTTATGTGAAATAATTAACTATGACACTGCTTTTACTTGAACTTCACTCAAACAGATCAATGTAGTTTATGTTTTTAATGTTTCTTCTTCCAGTAATCTGTGGTAGTTTCTCATGCATAAGCAATATCTGGCAGATGCTCAAATATGGGGTTGTTAGAATGCATGATCTGGTTGAAGACGTTCTAAATTGGCAGAGGTTTTACATAAGTGGTCGATTACAGAAACCAGTATGTTTCCCTCTCTTTGATTATCCTTTTACGAGTTTTTGGTTAGACCATTTTCTGCTTCGCACTATACATTTGCAGGACTCTCTTATAAGCGTAGTCACAATTGAGAAATTTATTGGAATATATTATAAGGTGCCAATGACATAGCCAGTTGAAATTGATATCAATCTCATACCACCAAATGCAATTTCTGAACTTTTTGCTTCCTGTTCTTTCATCAAATTTTCTTTTGTTCTTCCTGGCATGTCAAGTAAACTCCTGTTCCATACACTTGAGTTTACAATTGCTGGCTTTATTGAATGTAGGTTCGTGTACTTCTGGACAATTTGGATGTTGAGAATTTAAATGCCGCTAATC
The DNA here is from genome assembly GCA_946122785.1 of Linum tenue. NCBI lineage: Eukaryota > Viridiplantae > Streptophyta > Magnoliopsida > Malpighiales > Linaceae > Linum > Linum tenue. The sequence goes on along the minus strand of CAMGYJ010000009.1, from coordinate 69,059,431 downwards.
TTAGGGCTGCAGTCGCTGCTGCTCTCCTCATTTTACCATCTAAATTCAATGAGGTTTGATCATGTGTCGGAGTTTAAGCCTTGAGTATTTCATCAATTTCAATGAAAAATAACGATAGATATGCATAGGATTTAAGGTGCTTTATGTTGTGCAGGAAGATCTCTATTCGACGATATGTAGCTTGTCCTACATGGGTGACTTACGTATGCTTTTCGCAGAGGACAAAAACAAGGTTTGTTTGACTGTAGCTTTCTGGGTTGAAGTTTGGTATTGTTTGATGCCGTGATGATAGTCACCATGTGATTTTACCTCTCAAGGTTTAGCCTCAACCCTCGTTGAAGGTTTAGGTATGAGTTAAGGAACAAATTTGGAACTGACTGTATTGCTTGACAAGGTTCAGATTGCAGAACCACATATTTTTAATGCTCTACCATTCTTTTTTTTTTTTTTTTGTCTTTTAAGTTGCAGTTACTGTTCTTCTGTAGCTATAATATAGATGAATATAACTCCACTTTCCATTCTTTCTGAATGACATGGTGCTGATTCTACACTGTTTATGATATGCACATTCCTCAGGTTAAGAAAATTGTGCAAGGACAATTCTATTTGTTCAGTTCAATGTATAAGCCATTCATTGAAGAATACGAGGCAAAGGAGATACTAAGAGTCTCTTCAATTGGTGGACAACAAAAGTCTCTCTCTCAGGTTCATTTGCATTGTGTGTTTGGAATCAAAAGACTCGTGAAGGAACATTCTTGTAGCTGTGAACAATATTGTCCTTATGTTCAAATCACTCGTCATGTCTGGTCTGCTAGATTTCCACTTCATATTAGGATGAGATCGACATATCTTGATGTTTGCATTTGCAGTTTATTTGTATTCCATGATTATATTTTTCTTCACACAATAAGTGTTCATCTTGTGTATTTTCATCGTTTTCATATACAACATGCTGCAAATCTCAAAAACTGCAGGACTATTGTCTGCCAGCAACACGATCTCTTGTTTGCTCTCTACCTCCGCTGATCAGAAACAAAATGGGGACACAGCTAGGAGAGAAGAAGATAATTGGCGATTCAGGTAGGATAGATCTACTTCAATAGGGTTGCTGGTGAAATGGTTGGTATTAAATTTCAGAGTGTTGGTGGTCTCTATTCTAACCCTCATTGTCTATATGTGTAGGTCGGGTTGTACAGGAAGTAGTCTTCAGTTCAAGAGAAGAGGCTGCAAGAAGCATGCAGAAGGTGGTGAGGCGTACAGTAATGGTTTCCAGCTTAAGGCAGGCAGTCTCTGGCGTCGTGGCTGCCGGAGGAATGAATGCTGGTAGATACCTTGCCAATAAGGTGCGCAAGGCTTGGAAATCATGGATATAGTACATCACCACATCATTCAACCATTTTCCCTTCATTCTTTTCTCATGTTTCTTCCAACTCTAGAATTTGGATACTTGGTAGATTTTTCACTCTTTTGCTACGAACTTATAAAGTAGGTTAGGTGCCTGGAATGTTGAAAATTAGCGACACAACAATGGCTTACTTGTATCTGTAGTCTGCTGGCCATTTTTCATTTTGTTATCAGTCATTGTATCTGTATGTGACATTTTCGCTGCAGCCTCCAAGTAATCCATCAAGTCAGGATAGCAAGCTGAACTTCTGTAGATTAATGAGTTTCTACTGGACGTCACTAGGATATAGTTGATGCCTCAACTATAGCAGAATTTTTATATTACCATATCATGGAGGATCCATTGATGAGACCACATACTTCAGTTAACGGTAAGGCGATGACCTCTGTTCTCCCAGTAAGGGCTCCGGCTGAGCAAGGTATACTGCACATTGCATATGCTCTTGTTCATCCAAAAACTAGGACACCTATTATCGCCGCGCTTCTCATGGTCATGCTATCAAGTGCATTCATTGCTTTCTTCTCAAGCCTAGATGTCTTTGTTGGCTTGACGAAAGACGAGAAAGATACATGACTATGACAGAACAATGAGAAACTGGTGGAATAGCTTCTGCCATCCTCAATACCCCACTGCAAGTATCATTACAGTAACCACTAGCAAAGAACAATCAAGCTTTTGCAACAAAAGTCTGCGATATAGTAATGCTGCCTGAAACTCAAAGTACATTTCAAAGACAGGAAGAACTGGTTATCATTACCTTATTCCTGAAAGCATGTTCTCAACATTCTCGAAACAACAGATTCCCTACTCTTGCTAGACTAGATGTGCACGAACAGTAACATTTGATAAAGAAGAATCAAAAGCTGTAGAAAATGTTATGATTCGTAAATACCAGATAAACAACCTTTCATTTAGAGAGATGACTATACCCTCCTCCAGATTGATGGCCAAAATACAAGCCATCAACGAAGCAAATACAAATTCTGGGTTGTTATAAACGAAAAGAAACCCCGAGAATCCAATCTGAAGTATGCATCAATGGATCTATTTCCCTTTGTTACGCTTGGCGGCACCCTTTCCTTGCCCTTTCTTAGGGGGGCCCTTCCCGCGACGTTTCAACATCTCGAGCTTGGACAGCCGCCTGAAAAAAGGAAAAAGAAAAGTTGCAGGGAACCATTAACAACAACATTTCATGGATTCATTGGATATGCATCATAGCAGCTTGTATCTATATCTGCAACAGATTATTGACTCTGTTTATCTGGAGGCTGCTCATCCAATTGGCATAAAGTTCTTTCTTATTCAATAAGGCACACAGTCACAGCAGGCATTTAGTCAAGCACATTGCGGGCAAAATAAAAGAGTGAAGAGTAGAGGAGGAAGGGGGCATACTCCTGTTCTCGAGCGGCCATGATAAGAGGGTCGTCCTTAGTGATGTCGTGAGGGTACCACTGGGAGACTTTCTCGCCGATGAGCTTCTTCCGGAGTAATTTGTGGGGAGATCTTTGCCCTGTTGGGTTTAGAACATGCCCAAATATCCTAGCTCTAGCTTCCGTCACCCCTTGGGTCACCGCAGTTTCCAGGAGCCTCCTCAGCCCCACGCCGCTCATTTTGGACTTCGGAGGATTTGAGGAATGCAAACGTTGGAGACGGTAAGTGGAGATTACAGCGGTCTAGCTAGTACAATGGGCACTGATGAGGAGGCCAAGAGGGACGGCTGTAAAAGAAACAAAGAAACAAAAAACTACGTCAGATTCTCCAATCAAAAAAATAATGCCACAAAATACAGGCCACCAACGTGCCACAAAAAAGCCAAGAGCAGGTGGATCAAAAATGTTGATCGAGAGTCAGGGGAGCTCCATGTTATCAGAAAGTGAAGAACTTAGGGACTTCTTTTGATGAACTCCATAAGGGGTAAAAAAGTTACTGCTTTGAGTATGTACAAAAATGGTGGTTAACAAGATTACTGTAATTTTTTTTTGTTTTTACCATTAGTTGGTCAAACAATATCCATCCTCGAACCAGAAAAAAAAGGTTCTTCTCACTAATTAACACAGTTGCTGAACTCCTCATTTGACAAGAGAAACAGATTGCAACAGAACATTGCAAGGGAAAACTCAAAACTGAAAACTGAGAAGCTCCAAACCAAAATTACCTACGGATGCAGCTTATCAATTGAAGGGGGACTCAACAGAAGAAAAAAGTTCATTCTCCCTGCAATATATTGGACAACTTGCTGAAATTAAAAAAGGAAATCAAAGAACAGCTTCTTGGAACTGGCGGAACGAACAAAAGCTATCCTATGCGTTTTCAGATAATAGAGATCGAGTATCGCAACTTAATCTACAAAGTGAGTCACACAACAACACCCATTTATTAGCAGCCAAACAGCGCGCGCCATTGATGAATTTCAAATGTAAGTGTTCGAACTAGAAATTAAACGATTGAGGGAGGTAGAGACAAGAGAGACCTCACAAGTGGAAGGAGCGAGGACTAGCTCGGTGACTGAGATGACGCGATCTGCAGGAGGTCCAATGGTGAGTGAGTGGCTGGCGATTCTCGAACTAACTCCCTGAAATCGAGTGGGAGGTCCGGCGGCGAGTGTTTGGCGACTGAGTTTAGCAAGAGGTTTGGCAGTGAATGGCGCGCGGTAAGTTAAACGATTTGCATGCGCAGATGAATCGTTGTTTGACGATTTGATTTTTTAGGGTTTCAGATGAGAGCGGAATTTGGAGAAAGCCAAGAGACAAAATAGGACAGTGAAAATCAAGGTTGTCGACCCAGACCCAGACCCGATGAGAAAAACGGGTCGTACACACTCGTCGGGTCGATCACTACAAGGTAAGGATTGGAGGTCAACTAGTATTATTATTTTTATTTGAGAAATGCGCCTATTTTCTTATTTTTCTTTTCACCTAGCTCAATATTTGAAATACTTAATTGAACATTTGAATATTGATGTAATATAAGTATGTGTGAATTTTCACTATATGTTGGATCTAAATACGACATGTTACTTTAGTGTAATTTTATATGTTATTATTCATATGTTAGATTAGATTTGATATCATCTATGAGGATAAGTATAATATAATAACTATTTCCATATTTCCAGACTAAAACGGGCGACTCATTAACCCTTGACCCACTAGGTCGACCGGGTTCGGGTCAACCCACAGGTTGACAACCTTGGTGAAAATTAATTTCCCACTCTCTTCAATTCTGCGTCCCGAGTACCGACCCTAAAGTAAAACAACAAAAAAGGTCGACCCGCCCCGTGGCAGGTCGGGTAATTGATCTCGGGTCACGGGTCGGGGCAGGTCCACCCAATGGGTATGCAATTTATATTAAAAACATTAGTAATATTTGTTATATTTATTATAAGACTAAGAAAACAAACAATATTATGACAATTGTAGTTAAATTATTGGAGTAATTGAGGTTTTCACTAATTTACAACTTTCTTATAGCTAAAAATATGATGCAATAAAAGGAAAATCCTAAGTAATTCGACTAATATTACATGTAATTTAGACAAGAACGGGTCGAGAATGGGGCGGGTCAGGGCAGGTCGGGTCGATGAAAAGCAGTTGTGTGACCTAAAAGCGTAAAACCGTAAGCTTTTAAGTTTTAAAACGTAGATTTTGACTACATTTATAAGAAAAATCACGATTCTACGTGGAAGCGTTTTGGTGACCCAAAAAGGTAAAAGCGTAAATTTTAAAGTTTTAAAGCGCGATTTTGACTGCATTGCATTTGATAAACAAAAGCAAGAACCAGAGGGTCGAAGTTGCTACGAAGACTGTTTTCTGGCAGACTTCGAGCACAAACAAGCTGCCAGAAAAACAGCCTTCGTAGCAACTTCGACCCTCTGGTTTGAAGCCTTACAGATATCCAATCTTTCATCCAATGCCTTGAGTTTGTATAAAAACATACCTAATTTAACGTGGTAGAGGCCCCTGGACACGATTCACATCCATGCTTCTCGAATTGAGTTCCAAAGTAGGCTTCACAAACACGTTCCCAGACTTAGCCATTTTCAGGCAGTTTCAAAGTTTTGGCATAGCCTTTTGATCAAGTTCACAAATGCATGTCACCGTAGCAAAGTCTCTAAACTTTACCCTAATTTAACAATTTGGTCAATCTTTTAACTAATTTCTATCTTATTTATACTATTATAAAAATAACTTATTTGATCCAACCGAAAGTTAACCGTTAAGTTAGACTATCTACTTGTCATGTCACTGTTTTATCAGCACAAATAACCATAAATAATTCATACACCACATATTATCTAATTTTGTATTTTTAATTAAATTAAAGCATAAAACTAAACATAAAAAATGGGAGTGGCTAATTGTCGCCCTAATTTATTGTAATCGTCCTAACTTATAAATTGTTATTACCCTTTTACCCATCTCTCCTTTTATTGTTAAGAAATAAAAAACACAATTAATCAAAACAATTTCACTTAACCATTTCCACCACAGCCGATCTTAACCCCCGCCGGTCGCCACTATTTCAATCAGAAGGATAACTTATCGGGAACAGTGCAATCGGGGCCGGGGCTTCCACTATTACATAATCGGCCAACACGTTTCATATTGGATTAAGATGCTAAAAAAAGAAAATCGAACTCAATATAAAAAGAAGTACATAAGTTGACGGGCCAATGGAAAAGCTTCTTTCCATAGTGCATAAATTCATGATAAAAATGGCGTAATTTGGTTAAGGGGCGAGGGAGTGAGATGCGAAGAACAGGGGAGCGATGGATTTTCGGAATTGGCTTGGAGGTGGTTATCCGTCATCGTCATGGTGCATTTTTTGAGGAGAAGGGTGTAGGCGACGGCGAGGAGAAGTAACGATGGCCGGATTGTAGGGATGACGGCGCCAGAGGGTGTTTGGAGAGGAGTATGTGTTGTTGAAAGAGGATAAGGGGTTTGTTTTTTTTTTTAATTTGGTTTGATTAATGAAGGACAATTTAGTATTTTATGTTTTATTTTAGGACGATAATAGTAAAATTAGGGCGACGTTTAGTCATTCAGTAAAAAAACTGGCATGGAGGTCTCTGTTGAATTTCAAAACTCTAACTTTGAAATATGTGGTATTTCAAAATGTGGAATTTAAGAAAAAAAATTAATGATGACATGGAAGGTATCTGCCATGGAGGTCTCTGTTGAATTTCAAAACTCTAATTTTGAAATATGTGGTATTTCAAAATGTGGAATTTCAAAAAAAGTAAAAAAAAATTTAATGATGACATGGAAGGTTCCACCAAGAGCACATGTAACTTCAAGGTTTTTATAGGAAATTATTCATTTCATCACAAAACATGAAGGTTGGATCATTCCTTATAACCTATAGATCTCTAACCTGATTTGTCAATATGAGTTTTATCTAAGGTATTACATCATCCCTCAATGGTATTTAACGTCCTTGTAGAAGTTTGCCCCAACCAACATTCAAGATGGACGCATAAAGGTTCTAATAGAACGTGTAACATCTTTCCCCTACCTCCGCTTTGGGTCTAATCTCGGTTTTGCTTTTAAGTACATCATGGTGACTTCTCAAGAGGTCACACATCTCTTCACTGCATGTTTAACTTCAGAGTTCTTATAATCATCCCAAAATGTGTCTTCTCAGTTGAGTTTGAATTATTTTTATGACTCATGTATCTCTTTTGTACTTTGTATATATTAGATTTGTCTAAAATGTTACATTGCACCTTCTTTTTCCTGCATTTCTTAATGATTGAGATTGTTGTTTTTCGAATATAAACTCGATCTCTTACAAAACGAGTACAAGTATCGAATTTTACATCCCAACCTGCGCATGGCATTCCTACCCTTAACCATTTCATCCAGCTAAATATTTTTGGCCCATGGACTAAATATTGGCTCGCGCCCCGGCCACTCTGACCCCTTTTCGTTGACCAAACCGAATAAAATCAGAAGCCCGCTTCTTCCTTTTGTCTTCATAATCCCGCGCCTTCAAATTAAGGGGTCGTTTGCTTCAAGGATTTGGTACATGGATTTGGTACCAAAAAACCAACTATCAAGGATTTAGGTACAATCCGTTGTTTGCTTGCACCTTTTTTGGAGACCAAATCCGTGGGGCCCACGGATTTTAAGGGTCCAAATCCGTGGACCCCACGGACTTATAAATCCCACATGTTGATGTGGGATTTGGAATATGGCATAAATCCTTGATGAGATTTTACCCATATACCCTCATGCACTTTTAATATTCCAAGGTTGCCCTCAAATTTAACTATTATACATTATAATTAACAATAAATGAATAATATAAACGTTCAATTAATGTGCAAACATGAGTTAGATTTTTTATATCATTTCTTGTGTTCTAGTTTTCTTTGACCTTTTCATAGAACGTGTAATTCTTTGTTCTCACGATTCTAATATATGTTGTTATATGTTACTTTTGAAAAGGAGGACAAAGAATTGGTAATTGATTATGTTACGTTAAAAGTTAAAACGGAATTTTCTCGTTTATTATTATTTTCCATGTGGCAACATTATGCTTATTAGTATGTATTGTCATTGTTTTGTGTACATATCATAAACATGTCAAACATATAGAAAATGATAGTAAGGTAATTTTGAAGTTTTGTCCTTGTTTTGTGTACATATCATAAACATGTCATACATATAGAAAAGGGCAGTAATGTAATTTTTGACTTCAAGTAGTAAATCCCACACCTTTAAATCCATGATAAAAACATCCCAACAAACAAAGGATTGTTACAAATCCATGATGTCTCAAATCCTTGATAAATCCTTGCAGCGTGCCGGTTGATCTTTCCAATTTCTTTGACGCCGATCTTTTCGAGTCCGGTGGCGTGTGCATAAAACGGAAATTGCTTCCTAATCACTCTACCCTACTCTTTGATCCGCCGACGTCTCCTTGTTCTTTAGTTGTCTCCACTCCAGAATTCCACTCAAAAAGCTCCAATGGAGGACGCCGACCTCGAAGTCGTAGAGATTTCCCCGTTCTCCCTCCCGCCTTCCCACTTCACCGGGAAGAGAACACAGAAACAGGTCGGTTCTTCGATTCAAAACTACTTCATTTTCTGATCGTGGCTTTTTTGTTTGTTTTGAGCGGCCTTTTTGTTTCTGTTCTTGTTGGGACTTCTCATTTCCCCTCCATTGATGATCAGGGCCTTCGCCACTTTCCCCTCTGCGTGCTTTTCCCGGGTTTTATGATGGTGTTTTTTAAGAGTTGGATGAGTTAATTGAATTCTTGGAGGTGCTACTGTGCGTCTGTGCGTGGGTTCTTTCTCACAAATCTGTTGACCCTTTGCTCTTTCGAGCAGCAGCCAAGTTCCGAGCATTGAGCAACAATGCAAAACATGAGACGAAGTATGATGTTGGCAATGTTTCGTATTTTGCAGCCAGTTCATTTACCATTCCTTCAAATTGTTCAAGCCTTTTCCTTTAAAGCTCACACAACTCTAATGCTCTAAAGTACACTCCTTTAGATTTAGGGAAACTTAACCTGACCTAACTTTAGACCTCTAATAGTCTAATGTGCAAATGAACTCGTACATCAAAAGATGTTCCTCAAGTTTTCTGCATGTTGGTTCCCTGGGTCCTACAGTCAGTGGGACAAGAATATGCCATCAGTTACATGAAAATATCTTCAATGTTGTTACTCTTGTTGTGGATGTTATTTGACAACATTGGATAGGTTTCTACTCTTTAGTAACACATTGTTACTTGTGATGACTCTTTATAGCATGTTCTCCTTGAAATCATTGATGTTGATGAGTACGATATTCTCACTGATGTCATGATCCTGGACGAGAACTTTCACAAAGACAAGAAAGGCAAAGTGATCAAGGATGAGAAAGTTGTCAATGGTGTGAAAGATGAGGTATACAAGTACATATTGACCTCCAACTCACGCTATAGCATCATCTCCAACTCACCTCTACATGTCATTGGACTCGATTGTCAGGATGTAATCTATGTACCTCCTCCCTTCTGGAAGTCTACATCAACTACGCCTGATGTGAAGAAGCGGAACCATACTTCTATAGCAAGCAAAAGAGATGCAGGTAGCAAGGGACCAACGCTTCCAAGTTCTGCACGTATTAGTACATCTGCACATCTTAATTTCTTTGTTCTGTTCAACCATCCTATCTTTCATATCTAAAGAGTAGACTGGAAGTGAACCGCACATGGACTATCAATTCTCATGATCTGCATATGCCTCATGCAGAAGAGCAACCTGGAGCTCCAAGTGATGAAAGTTTGATGAAGTTGAAACTCTTCAAGCGTTTCGACATCGTTGAAGGCCATTCAGACCATCACTTTAAGTCTTCTTCGTCGGTACAAGTGACTATTTGTTAACTTATTGCTTCTTGGCTTTGTAAGGACACTTCAAATAGGTTTTTTTCTTCCAATGCTGTCCAAACCAATACTTCGTGACGTAATCTATTGCAGTTTGTATGTTTAAATTCCTCTTTTGTTCTGCCAGACTTCGAAGAAGTGGGCAAAAAGAATTCAAGACGAGTGGAGAATTCTGGAGAAAAATTTGCCAGGTGGGTTTATAGAAAGTAGGAAAATTCTTAGTCTCTTTTAGTTGTTCCTAACCTTCTTCTATATCTTCGTAGCTCTATAGATGAGCCTTTGACATTATCCAGTCCTCTCTGTGAAATGACTTACTACTCCATAGGAGCTCCAGATCAAGTATAGCTGAAGAATTTTAGATGATTGTTGATATTTTTCCTATAACATTGTTACTTAAATTTCGTTTTGTGAAAATGTTGTTCATGGATGTGAACAGATAGCATATATGTGAGGGCCTATGAGTCGAGGATGGACCTATTGAGGGCCGTAATTGTTGGTGCAGACGGAACTCCTTACAGCGACGGTCTGTTTTTCTTTGATATCTCCTTCCCTGTTGAGTATCCAAGTGTTCCTCCGGTATGTGATGTTCTATTCATGCAGTGCATTGTTTCTTATGCCATTGCACTTTCTCTCACAACTCTCTCTCTCTCTCTCTCTCTCTCTCTCTCTCTCTCTCTCTCTCTCTTCCCATTTATCAGGAAGTCCACTACCATGTTGGTGGTCTCGACATAAACCCAAACCTGTACTCAAACGGATATGTTTGCCTTAGCCTTCTTGGAACATGGAGTGGTAGCCACAATGAGAACTGGCAGCCTAGTTTTTCAAATGTATTGCAGGTTCTGCTTTCTATACAAGCATTGCTATTGAATGAAAAACCCTACTTTAACGAACCTAGTTATGAAGACTTCAAGGGCACCCCTGAAGGTGAAATCGAGTCCCTAGAGTACAATGAGGAAATATTCCTTCTTTCCCTCAAGACAATGGATTATTCAATGAGGAGGCCACCAAAAGTAAGTGCCTTTTGGTCGATTATAATCTGGTTTTCAGATAGTTTATGCACATGTAAAGCTGGAATGAACCTGTCTTTTGGTTCCATGTATGATGTATGACAACCGAGTCAAAAGACTTAAAAATCGATCGGAAAAAGGGTTTCACTATTACCATTCTACTACTTTCTGCAGATTTTTAATTTCTATCCGAATATCTAAATCGATCTTGTCCACATTGCAGCATTTCAAGGATTTCGTGAAGGACCATTTCCACAGCCGAGCGAAGGACATCATGGTGACGTGCAAAGCATACATGTCCGGTGCTCAATTCGGGTGCTTGGTGAAGGGCGGAATCCAGGATCTCAACAGAGGAGCCAAGAGCTGCTCGCCAAACTTTACGGGCTCCTTACCTGCACACATGGACATGTTGGGAAACGTTTACCAAACTTGGAGTAAAAGAATTATGAAGGGGATCTATTTTAAACTTTTTTAATTATCTTTTTAGGAGTTCATTTAAATCTTGTAGCGATAGAGAGCCCAACTATCAAGCCAGTTTGATGAGATGCCTAGAGCAGCAAATAGGGCCAAACTCTTTGAAGGTTTTTCTTTTGTGGGGAATTGTATATGGGTGTGAAGAAATATTTATGGGACACTGAACCTATTAGGATCATCAGATTTTAGTGCATTGCAAGTAATTCCATTTTGGTGTTCGACAAGCTGAGAATGAGTTTATATATACGGTTTGGGTACATGATTCCATTTTGGTGTTCGGCAAGAAAAAAGAATCATTCACGGGAACAATTTGGAATAGAACAACATTAAAGAGTTGCGGGTCATGCACAAAAAGGGGAACCGAAACTCCCTTCCCGTACCAGATGTTGTGCTGCTCTTCTAGCTTTTACTCAGCCGGCAAGCATCAATTCAAAGACAACATAAAACTATGGATTTTCACATCAGATCAAGGTCGAACTGCTCCTCCTTTCGTTGCCTGCAGCGATGCTACACTTGGTACGCCGGACTATCCACTTCGATGTGAAATTGTGCTAATTCGCCACTTCACTGTATCCTGAAAGCCTCACAACTGTTAGGCAAGAATGAGCCATGTTACTCCTGAAAACCAAGGACATGAAATAAGTTCAGATCAAACAACTGAATAGGCAAGAGGGAAAGTTCTGCAATCATTCAATCAGATGCTATGTTCAGGCACAACTCCATTCAAGGAAGAAAGCAGTGCAGAAGCATTTCAACCCTCACGTCAATATTTAACAGTTAACACAAATTGTCTAATACCTATCTGAACCTGACGGTCCAACAAGTAAGACTTTATAATCTTAACCAATAGCAAAAACACTAGACAGATAGATAGATAATGGATTGAGCAGAAACAAATGATGGTGCTAAGGACAACCAAACTACCCTATGATTGTACAGTAGAAAACAATCAACACAGAGTACAAACTTGACTCTTCAGCAACTACATCCTTGATTGCTCTGACCATTTTTTGTATTGACATACTTGGAGCAGCTAGCTACATACAAGGCCTCCCTCTACTTCATACAGTCGTCTGCAAACAACATAATCTCACCACAATATGTAGCAATACAACAGGGCTGTCCAGCCTTAAGTTGAGGTATCAAATGCAGAAACTACTTATGGCTGCATCGGTAAAACTCCCCCAAGGATAACACAGAACCAGAAAATAAACTAGTAGTTAGAAAAATCATAGAATTCAGCAGTTTCATTAGCCTAAAGCATGTAAGTTACTAGAACATGAACCATGGAGTGGAAATTAAATATCACAAGCACATCTTTTTCTTGCCAAGCACATAGAATCCAACAGGTGCAATACTTTTCTGAACAGTAATTAACACATCATCAATCTCAAAATTAAGCCATAACCATTAATGCCAATGTACAGAACCATTTAGAAACGAACTGAAGACGATACCTTTTCCTGCTCCCTCCAATTCCCAATCAAGGAATCTAACAAGTTCAGTAGTTTCGTATAAAATTCGCCAGCAGCTCCTTCAGTGTAGCAAGCACTCAAGGCTGTGTCTAGCTCAACTGCCTCACAAACTCTGGCTTCCCACAACAGACTCCTTTTAACAATCCTTCTCAATCCATTCCCAGGTAGCAACCCCTCATCCACCATGTCCCTCAAAACCTTCAAGGAATCAAGAACCAAACCCAGGTTGCAAAACCCATAAACCAAAACCCCGTACACATCCTTTCCTACTTTACAAGCAGAGCCAGGCCTAAGCATCCAATGGTACACTTTCAATGCCTCTTTGGGGCGCTTCCTTCTCATATAGGAAGAGACGAGCATGGAAGCGGTGGGACTTAGATGTGCATGGGCACTTGGGTTGTGCCTTAGGACGGTGAGGACTGACATGGGTTTAGCCATGTCGGGTTCTGAGGTTAGGGAGTGAATGAAAATGGATAAAGAGAGGGATTGGAGAGGTGGGTTTGTAAGGAGAGCTGTTGTCATTAGCTGGATTGCTGTGGGGAGGTGGTTCGTGTTCGAGAGGCATAGGCGCGGGATTAGGAGGTTGATTTTGGTTATTTCTTCATCTGTGAGCGTTGGTTTTTCGTCGGGGAATGTCACCGTGGCAGCTAATGCTGGTACCGTTGAACGCTGCAAAACAGGAGAGTTGGTGATGAATCTCGATTGAAATGTTAGGGCTTTCAGGTGGTTGTATTGTTCCAGCAATTTCATCATCGTCGCCAGGCGATGGAGCTATTCGGCCGAAGAGGATAATTTATTGGGGCCTAATACTTCAATTAATTTACATTATTATATTAATAGCATAAAAATCATTAGTATGTGGGAACCGTTGGGTCAACCGTAGTTGCATATGCATGTATTCCTCCCGCCAAGTTGAACACCCTCTGGAATCCCTGCAAACCCAAAACAAAACGTATATGAGCTATTACTTGTTGGAGGAAACAACAGTATTACCAGTACAAACTAAACTACTCAACCCTATACTAAAACGACTCCGGCTTAGCATCAATTCTAGTATTCTAGCCTACAGATCATAGTAGCAGGCCTCGCCTTTTAAAAGTACCCATAAGCATGAGAAGGGAGTTATGCAAGTACGACTCACGGAGACAAGAAAACAAGTGTTGTTTAGTTGCTACCAGGAAGAAGCTCGAGAGGGCTTATAAATTATGAGGTTATATGTTACCTGACTCTGCAGCCATTTTGCTACCTGTAATGACCGCATCCCATGATGGCACTGCAACATTTAAAACACATCCCTTAGTAGCCTTTTATCCAACAAGGAGTTCGTTCTTATAACTAATGCAAGATATGAAGATATTAGTAGCAGGGAGCTATATAATCAGTGTCTCTACAAATTACTTTTTACCAACTCCAACATTGGAGAAAAGCTTGACTGCTAATTTCCTCAAGCCCTCAGTTTCCCACCCGTACTCGGGAACACATTGAAGCAAAAGCGGTTTATATTTTACAGTATCCTATGGTTACTGCTGAGTGTTGGTGATTGTTAACAATTTTACATGAGTTCTCAACATACCATGCTTGATTATGGAAAACTGGGCAAACCTCAAACACAGCGATAATGTCAAATAGCTTCACACTACCTCAAGTTACATTTGGAGTGTTATGGCATCAGTAACAGTCTGCATGACTGCAAAGCAGACCAGACTCTAAGTGCCCACCTGGCCAACAGTACATATTATACAGATTATCTTTCTCCTACTTGTTGACTTAATGCTTTTTTCATCAGTTTATCATGAAAACTAGAATTCAAATGAATCTGCAAATAGTATGCTGAAAAAGTTCTAGCTCCTGAGATGGGTTAATTGTATGTAAGTGATTCCAGTGCAAGGATATTAGGAAACTATAATGAAAGAGCTATAGCTCATACAGGGCATAAATTTACCCACGTCGGTTTTCAACTACAGGTTATATAAAATTGCTCCATTGATAAAAGCATTAATGACGAGAAATTTTAACAGAATAGCTTGTGGCTACACTAACCAAAACCAATTCATTAAGAGAAGATCTAGAAGTACTCTCAGATTATGTGATTTTTCAAATTGAATATGTAGGTAAGATGATTTTAATATGCTCCGTCAGTTAGAGTCGACATTTTTTTTTTTTGTAAAGTAGCCCTATTCGTCCTTTATTATAAAACAGAAGCCTCACTAATCTTTTAAAGGTCAATGAGGAGATAATATCAAAGGGAAGGATACGACTAAGAATGAATGAGAAGTTAATATCAATACCATAACATATGTGTCCTTCTGCGGATCAAGCTTGGTTGTTATTTCAGGACCCCAAGTTCCAAACTGACGAAGTGGAAAAACTTCAAAACTTGGCAATGATGCTTTGGCCCTGCAAGCAAAAAAAAAAAAAAAAAAAGAGAAAGCAGTTAACATAGAGTACATGGTGATCCTTGCCAAACAAGAAACAACTGTAAATTTAAAGAAGACAACAAAAGCAAACAATGGTGCAAGGGAAAAAGGATATTGATGGGCCAAACATAGCATGCTTAAGCATAAACATATACCAGTCTTAGAATTAATTTGTCGCAGGAAGATTAAAATGATTCACAATTGAGAATATAACATACACTTTCAGATAATTTCTTAACCTAGGTTAAAATCACAAGGTGAGGGATTTGGAAATCCAGCAGAACGAGGGATTTGGAAATCCAGCAGAACGAGGGATTTGGATGAAATCCCTCATCCAAACGACCCCTTGTAATCTGGCACTACTGAATCGATCTTGTAGAATTAGTATTGGATGATGAATTCAATTCAGAGCAACACGGGAACATACACTTCATCAGGTTCTCGGACATCAATCAACTGAACCTCCTCAAGAAACGTTGGATCTTGGAATTTTACATGAAAGTCCTTCGGTTGAATCTCACGAAGCACACATTCTTCTCTGGTATTAAGAGAAAATTAGTAGAAGGAATGAGACAATACGCAACTACAGACAAAAACAGCCAGTGCAAGCATTCCTTCGTATAAAATCAAAGAAGGCATACCTCTCAGAGAGAACTTGCAGCAAATGCCATCCAAATTGAGTTTTACATCTCACAACTTTGTTTAGAGGGGCAGTAAATGCAGCTTCCTCAAATTCGGGGACCTAGTGTACACCATTCATCAAAAGAATGGTTAGGAATTAAAACTGCATACACACAGATTAACTATGCACGCAGTGGACCAAAACATTACTCAGAGGTAAAAACAACTTGGTGGTATAAATATATAGACTTTCTAATCTACAATCCAAGATCACACTGAGTGCTTACCATTTGCCCCTTTTTTACCCATCCAAGCAATCCTCCCTCTTGTTTGGAAGGACAAATTGAGTACTCCACGGCAAGGTCGCCCAAATCCTCTCCTTCAGAAAACAAGAATGGACAAATGTAGTAATTCAATTGACCATTGGGGTGAAGCAAATATCTTGAAGCCATAGCCAAATTATATTCATACAACCAATTTGCATCGGAGAACGGAAACCACAGACCAATTGACATCCAACTACTGTCAAACTCGGGATACCATTGTTCGTTTAAACCAAACACTCTGCAGGTTATCTATATACAATGTGCGTACTAACCTCTTGTAATTCTCCGCTGAATGTCAACCAGAAGATTGGCATCACCTTCTTTGACAAGCAAGTGTTGTACCAGTAATTCCCTTTCAACTCCGGAGCCACTTGCAGGACTCGATAAAGCTGAAGAAACAGGAAAGGTTCAGAAGGAACGGAAGAAAAGGACAACAAGAGCCGAATTCTGAAGTCTACCTCTGGGGTGTGGATGACCCGGCACCATAGGCATGGAGAAAGGGGCCCGATTGAAGGCAAGAGAAGGTCGAGAAGTAAGTGTTCTTCTGCACAAAGGGTTTAAGAGTGGAGGGGGAGAGGCACCGAGTTTACCAAGGTGAGAACAACAATGGAGGGAAGTGAAGGATAGGAACGGAACGAGAGAAGGTCTGAGAGCAGAGACTGTTGCTGCTGCTGGAGATTGAAGACGCGTTGCTCTGAGCATTTTTCCTTGCCAAGTTCAAATCCTATTTTCAGCCTCAAATGTGATTCGAGAATCGAGACTAGAGAAGATTGATTGATTCTTCTTCTGTTCCGCCAAGAGGGACGGCTGTAAAAGAAACAAAGAAACAAAAAACTACGTCAGATTCTCCAATCAAAAAAATAATGCCACAAAATACAGGCCACCAACGTGCCACAAAAAAGCCAAGAGCAGGTGGATCAAAAATGTTGATCGAGAGTCAGGGGAGCTCCATGTTATCAGAAAGTGAAGAACTTAGGGACTTCTTTTGATGAACTCCATAAGGGGTAAAAAAGTTACTGCTTTGAGTATGTACAAAAATGGTGGTTAACAAGATTACTGTAATTTTTTTTTGTTTTTACCATTAGTTGGTCAAACAATATCCATCCTCGAACCAGAAAAAAAAGGTTCTTCTCACTAATTAACACAGTTGCTGAACTCCTCATTTGACAAGAGAAACAGATTGCAACAGAACATTGCAAGGGAAAACTCAAAACTGAAAACTGAGAAGCTCCAAACCAAAATTACCTACGGATGCAGCTTATCAATTGAAGGGGGACTCAACAGAAGAAAAAAGTTCATTCTCCCTGCAATATATTGGACAACTTGCTGAAATTAAAAAAGGAAATCAAAGAACAGCTTCTTGGAACTGGCGGAACGAACAAAAGCTATCCTATGCGTTTTCAGATAATAGAGATCGAGTATCGCAACTTAATCTACAAAGTGAGTCACACAACAACACCCATTTATTAGCAGCCAAACAGCGCGCGCCATTGATGAATTTCAAATGTAAGTGTTCGAACTAGAAATTAAACGATTGAGGGAGGTAGAGACAAGAGAGACCTCACAAGTGGAAGGAGCGAGGACTAGCTCGGTGACTGAGATGACGCGATCTGCAGGAGGTCCAATGGTGAGTGAGTGGCTGGCGATTCTCGAACTAACTCCCTGAAATCGAGTGGGAGGTCCGGCGGCGAGTGTTTGGCGACTGAGTTTAGCAAGAGGTTTGGCAGTGAATGGCGCGCGGTAAGTTAAACGATTTGCATGCGCAGATGAATCGTTGTTTGACGATTTGATTTTTTAGGGTTTCAGATGAGAGCGGAATTTGGAGAAAGCCAAGAGACAAAATAGGACAGTGAAAATCAAGGTTGTCGACCCAGACCCAGACCCGATGAGAAAAACGGGTCGTACACACTCGTCGGGTCGATCACTACAAGGTAAGGATTGGAGGTCAACTAGTATTATTATTTTTATTTGAGAAATGCGCCTATTTTCTTATTTTTCTTTTCACCTAGCTCAATATTTGAAATACTTAATTGAACATTTGAATATTGATGTAATATAAGTATGTGTGAATTTTCACTATATGTTGGATCTAAATACGACATGTTACTTTAGTGTAATTTTATATGTTATTATTCATATGTTAGATTAGATTTGATATCATCTATGAGGATAAGTATAATATAATAACTATTTCCATATTTCCAGACTAAAACGGGCGACTCATTAACCCTTGACCCACTAGGTCGACCGGGTTCGGGTCAACCCACAGGTTGACAACCTTGGTGAAAATTAATTTCCCACTCTCTTCAATTCTGCGTCCCGAGTACCGACCCTAAAGTAAAACAACAAAAAAGGCCGACCCGCCCCGTGGCAGGTCGGGTAATTGATCTCGGGTCACGGGTCGGGGCAGGTCCACCCAATGGGTATGCAATTTATATTAAAAACATTAGTAATATTTGTTATTTTTATTATAAGACTAAGAAAACAAACAATATTATGACAATTGTAGTTAAATTATTGGAGTAATTGAGGTTTTCACTAATTTACAACTTTCTTATAGCTAAAAATATGATGCAATAAAAGGAAAATCCTAAGTAATTCGACTAATATTACATGTAATTTAGACAAGAACGGGTCGAGAATGGGGCGGGTCAGGGCAGGTCGGGTCGATGAAAAGCAGTTGTGTGACCTAAAAGCGTAAAACCGTAAGCTTTTAAGTTTTAAAACGTAGATTTTGACTACATTTATAAGGAAAAATCACGATTCTACGTGGAAGCGTTTTGGTGACCCAAAAAGGTAAAAGCGTAAGTTTTAAAGTTTTAAAGCGCGATTTTGACTGCATTGCATTTGATAAACAAAAGCAAGAACCAAGCAAATTGTGGTTCTTCTGATTGAATCGGTTAAACCCTTGATCAGATACAACTTGGTGGCTCTACTCTGGAATCGGGGAGAGCAGAGGTCAAATATTTCTACACAAACGTACCAAAAGTTTTATGCAAGTCAAAACTGGATCCAATCCATCTAAACTAAAATAACAAGCGATCCTGATACATGTCAAGAGCCTGGATGACCTTCTTGATGAACAGTTTCCGGTGCAGTCGATACCTGTAGGTAGTGTTGCAGGGTTCAACATGGTTAAATCTTCCAAGTTTAACAGCAAAAGGTTGTAAATAATTACTACCAGAAAAACCTACTTGATTGCGGCTTCGAGCGTTCTCCTGGGTTCTGACATTGAATCTGTTTTGTGCAATATAAGCAAATGACATCAGTAAACAGAAGCAGAACAAGAAACAGACACTGCCTACTAGGACCTATTCTGCATGAATCATTGAAACATTTACCTAGCATCTTCTGATCTTGCTCGGATGTAGTGGGGTATTTAGCAAGCATCTGACGGCATTCTTCTTGCAATTCCTTGAAAGCTCTCCTTTCTGAGCTGGGAACGGGGGGCAGATCTCCGTCTGACCAAGTGGGCAGTGTTCTTGCTGCTGCTAAGACTGCTCCATCCACGAAACTCCCCTCACTTCCAGATAGCTCATCTACCGTTCAGAGTGGATCAGCCAAGAGAAACGAGAATCAGTATTTTGGATTCTATATCCACTGAGAATGCAGAACTGTGGAGAAAGAACCAAGATTTCTTACCGTTGTGATAGTATTCATCAGCAAGCCCTGATATGTTGAAGATGGACAAAAAGGAATCCAAATGAATTCGAGCATTGCCAGAGAACTGAATCTCATCCCAAGGATTCTGCAATAATTTGTTTCGATCCTGTTAGTAGTTTTGATCATTTTGTTATGTCTTTTTAAGGGTTAAAAGGGCAGCTTACTTACCACCGGTGATGAGAAGCCGTATCTTTCCATGAACATGTTATTCTTCTGCTGTGGCATGTAGTTAACAGTCATCTGAGAATGTTAAGAAACAAAACCCAAGCATTAAAATATTAAAGAGTGGTTGCTTGTTTGTCACTCAAACTCAGGCAACATGTAGAGAAAACAGAAAAGACAATTAACACCGAGCAGCATATGTAATAAACAAAATCAACCAGGCATTCCGTGGTGGACTCTAAGTAATATTCAGAGACTTTTCTGTTTAGAGTTCAACAAAAGGATAATACTATTCCAAATTTAAGTAGTACCTCCTCTCCTTTTCTGATTTCTTGCCCTGCATTTATCATCACTTCCAGCATTCGATCTTTGAATCGCCAATGGAAGAAGCAGTTGGGCTCTGGTGAATGGTTTAACATATCTGCAAATATTTACCACACGAAAATCCATGCTTTAAAAGACTGCAACAGTTATGCAGGATAGAATACACCTCCAAAGGTATGGGAGCTGAACAAAAACGAAAAAATCACACCAAAAGCATCTAGGTTTTCCCACTCATGATTTCAGAGTTGATTAACTTTCGAAAAAGTCTGTACCCCATTAGGCAGCAAAAACTGAAGACTTATGAAGCAGCTTAACTACATTATATTTCAGTCATACAAAAAAAATCAACTTGGTCATAACATCACTACAGGATTGCACGATCAAGTTGAAGACTTGTCGGAAATTCATATAGCAAGATGGGTGTGATCAAAGAGCCAGAATGTTACCAGCATAAGGTACAAGCATATTTGCATCTTGAACTAGAGCGCCAACCCTCATTTGAATGTTAATGCATCGTGATTGGGCTATGCCAAGTGCCCAAAAGAATCTCTCGGGTTCACGGGCAAGACGCTTTATCTTGAGTGGAACGCCACTATGCTGTGGGATTGAAGAGGCAAACAGTTTGTTATTGAAGCGAGATATGAAGAAGGTATAAACAACTAACTTTGAAGTAGTTAAAAACTTTGTGAGATAGTGGTTCGTCCTACCCAGTTCTTTTCCCAAAATTCAAAAGCTCGAGATTGCTGTTTTCTCATAGCTGATGCAAGATCCTCGTCCTGCAGCTCCAAAAGATCATCCTACATATGTATAGAGGATCATGGGACAGAAACAAGGTCAGTGGACTTCTTCTCGAGCAAGAATAAGAGCAGAGAAACTGCAGGTAAGGAACAGCTGAGTGAACTAAAGAAAAAGGACATGATACATGATATTAGGCATGGTACTATTCTAATTTATAAGTTTAGGAGTGAAAAAATGTTAGGATTCAATTTTGGGTTGTACACCGTGGGAACCTGGTGCGACTTGAAATTCTATTCTGCTTTATAGTCATAACTATAAACTACACTACAACAAACTTTCAAATAAACCACTTAAATAATGTATTGTATGGCAGGCTAGTGAAAAAACTAAAATTGTGTCTCCAATAAATACCGAAGCTTTATCTATGCAAATGGATCAAACATGAGATGGGCACTTCCACACACCTCAGTAGCAAGAAGTAAATTGGTGCACTCTTCTTTACTAGGTAAGAAGTCGCCGTAAAGCTGCCAGAAGTTATCTTTACAATCAAACGAATACAAAAGCAGACACGCCAGCCTCAGGTCCCAATCTGTCTGCCACAAAGAGATATATAACATAAGGAAGAAGCCCACAGAAAACAAGCCATAACAGAGAACCGAAACAATTCCAAGAACTTAAAAATGCAACATAAAACAACAAAAACCGGAGGATCAAAGTTAAATTATGTGAAATCGAAGTTAGCAGTGTCCAGCCGCAAAGTGAGCAATTAAGACAGAAAAAACCAAGATCGAAGTTCAGAACAAAGGTTACCTCTGGATTGGTTGAGTTAATAATATCGAATATTGGATGACCAACCGGTATTATATCAGGGAAGAACATCCAGGGGTGCTTCTTGCTAACTGTGAGCATCAGCTCTAGAGGGATTTCCATGATCATCTGGTCCATACAAACAGAAACCTCCAAATAATTAGACATAGAAACATTCTCCAAAGGGGTGCGTCCCATAAGCACCCCAAACAAAGACATGAATAATTGGCAAATCGACAAACAAAAACCAAAATGGGATAACAATGAACATCACACTGGATGGTAAATATAGCTGAAAGTAGAAGAAACTCACCCTGGGTCGACGAAGGGGTTGCACATCTTTGGAAGCATAAACTCCAAAACCATCAGGCCCTTCTTTGAATTCAATTCCATAAGCACGCATGCTCCGGACATAACCGATTTTGTAGAAGTCAGGGTCTGCTGGTTCCAACTGGTCATATTAGAGAAAGGGATTACATACATACATACTTCGACATAACGGCCATCTATATTCTGGACTGACATGCTATTTCTTTACAAGGAGTACAAAAGAAAGAGTCTTTTCAATCAAATCCCAAATTTAACTTCTCATTATCACAATTCACAAGTGGATGGCATAATAGAAAGTAGGAATTCAGTTCAGAGCTGTTTGCAGCAAGAAAAGCAGAGAGATGAAAATAATGAGGGAAAAGACAGGGTTTATGTTTACCTCGGAGGCTGCTTCTTCGAGCTGGGAAGGTTGAAAGAGAGGAAAGGCAGGTACTTCGACTGAAGAGGCCTTAACGGCTTGCTGGGTGGCTCGAATTCTAGAGCTAGAGTATCTGGCTCTTGTTGTCCGCCATAGTTGCTGCTGGAAGCATTCCTTCTCCTGCTTCATTTTCACAGTATCCAGTTACTGGTGTGAGCAATATTCACCTTTACTTGGGGTGCGAAGAAAGAAAGAGAGAGTACCTGGGATACTGAAAAGCAGCATGCGAGATGATGAAAGGGAACGGAGGAAGCCATTTTTTCAGTCACATTCTACTCTGGTCTCCAAAGTAGGATTAAACGGCAAATTCTATCGCCACTCCGCCCGCCCGGTTCCGGACCAGTTTCCGAAACGTTATCCAACTACGCTCTCGCTCAGGCTCAGCTCACCGCGGGCTAGGTGTGGGCATTCGGTCGGTTCGGTTTCGACCGAACTGAAATTATGAATATCGGGTACTCGAATTCTCCCAAACCTCAAATCGAATTCGAACCAAATTAAAATTTGGTTGGGTCGGTTTAAACCGAATTATAATTCGGTTCAGTCCGGTTTTTCACACAAAACCGAATTTGTGAAGTTACTTGTATTTTCTCACTTTTAAATTATTCTTAACTCTAATATAAACAATAAATATCAATTATATGCATAATCAATGATAAAAGCAAACCTTTCAACACATAAGTCATAAAACATTTCAAATATTTAAGTTTAAAACAACTACAAACATAAAAATTCACCTTTTGGAGCTTGCAATTATAGTATTTTGGTTTTTCGGTAGGAAATTCGGTTCGGTTGAAAGAACCCTGATTTCTGAACTATCCATATTTTCCTTCCGAATTCCGAACCGAATATCATTAATTCAGTTTCGGTTCGGTTCGGGTTTACCGAACCGTTTGCCCACCCCTACCGCGTGCAAGCCTTTCAGACTTATTGGATCAATTTTTTATTAATATTTTCATAGGACCCTAAACTTTGGGTGCGCCTACGGTGACATGCATGTCACGGTGACTTGCACGTTTCGGTCGACCTCAGTTAGGATTAGGTCGACCTAATCGGTTGTTTCAGTGTAAAAACAGTTTCATGATGCCTACTTTGGAGATTCATATCTTACAATTGGCTAGATGGAAATTGGAGATTAATGAGTTGTTTTGAAGCTGGAGTGTCGCTCTACACATTAAAGTACTTGGGAGCTCAATAAGAAGTCCAGAACACCAATTTTGAACCTGATCAAAAGGCTATGCCAAAACTTGGAAATTTCCTGAAAATGGCTAAGTCTGGGAACGTGTTTGTAAAGCCTACTTTGGAACTCAATTCGAGAAGCATGGATGTGAATCGAGTCCAGTGGTCTCTACCACGTTAAATTAGGTATGTTTTTATACAAAGTCAAGTCATTGGATCAAAGATTGGATATCTGTAAGGCTTCAAACCAGAGGGTCGAAGTTGCTACGAAGACTGTTTTTCTGGCAGACTTCGAGCACAAACAAGCTGCCAGAAAAACAGCCTTCGTAGCAACTTCGACCCTCTGGTTTGAAGCCTTACAGATATCCAATCTTTCATCCAATGCCTTGAGTTTGTATAAAAACATACTTAATTTAACGTGGTAGAGGCCCCTGGACTTGATTCACATCCATGCTTCTCGAATTGAGTTCCAAAGTAGGCTTCACAAACACGTTCCCAGACTTAGCCATTTTCAGGCAGTTTCCAAGTTTTGGCATAGCCTTTTGATCAAGTTCACAAATGCATGTCACCGTAGCAAAGTCTCTAAACTTTACCCTAATTTAACAATTTGGTCAATCTTTTAACTAATTTCTATCTTATTTATACTATTATAAAAATAACTTATTTGATCCAACCGAAAGTTAACCGTTAAGTTAGACTATCAACTTGTCATGTCACTGTTTTATCAGCACAAATAACCATAAATAATTCATACACCACATATTATCTAATTTTGTATTTTTAATTAAATTAAAGCATAAAACTAAACATAAAAAATGGGAGTGGCTAATTGTCGCCCTAATTTATTGTAATCGTCCTAACTTATAAATTGTTATTACCCTTTTACCCATCTCTCCTTTTATTGTTAAGAAATAAAAAACACAATTAATCAAAACAATTTCACTTAACCATTTCCACCACAGCCGATCTTAACCCCCGCCGGTCGCCACTATTTCAATCAGAAGGATAACTTATCGGGAACAGTGCAATCGGGGCCGGGGCTTCCACTATTACATAATCGGCCAACACGTTTCATATTGGATTAAGATGCTAAAAAAAGAAAATCGAACTCAATATAAAAAGAAGTACATAAGTTGACGGGCCAATGGAAAAGCTTCTTTCCATGGTGCATAAATTCATGATAAAAATGGCGTAATTTGGTTAAGGGGCGAGGGAGTGAGATGCGAAGAACAGGGGAGCGATGGATTTTCGGAATTGGCTTGGAGGTGGTTATCCGTCATCGTCATGGTGCATTTTTTGAGGAGAAGGGTGTAGGCGACGGCGAGGAGAAGTAACGATGGCCGGATTGTAGGGATGACGGCGCCAGAGGGTGTTTGGAGAGGAGTATGTGTTGTTGAAAGAGGATAAGGGGTTTTTTTTTTAATTTGGTTTGATTAATGAAGGACAATTTAGTATTTTTATGTTTTATTTTAGGACGATAATAGTAAAATTAGGGCGACGTTTAGCCATTCAGTAAAAAAACTGGCATGGAGGTCTCTGTTGAATTTCAAAACTCTAACTTTGAAATATGTGGTATTTCAAAATGTGGAATTTAAGAAAAAAAATTAATGATGACATGGAAGGTATCTGCCATGGAGGTCTCTGTTGAATTTCAAAACTCTAATTTTGAAATATGTGGTATTTCAAAATGTGGAATTTCAAAAAAAGTAAAAAAAAATTTAATGATGACATGGAGGTTCCACCAAGAGCACATGTAACTTCAAGGTTTTTATAGGAAATTATTCATTTCATCACAAAACATGAAGGTTGGATCATTCCTTATAACCTATGGATCTCTAACCTGATTTGTCAATATGAGTTTTATCTAAGGTATTACATCATCCCTCAATGGTATTTAACGTCCTTGTAGAAGTTTGCCCCAACCAACATTCAAGATGGACGCATAAAGGTTCTAATAGAACGTGTACATCTTTGCCCTACCTCCGCTTTGGGTCTAATCTCGGCTTTGCTTTTAAATACATCATGGTGACTTCTCAAGAGGTCACACATCTCTTCACTGCATGTTTAACTTCAGAGTTCTTATAATCATCCCAAAATGTGTCTTCTCAGTTGAGTTTGAATTATTTTTATGACTCATGTATCTCTTTTGTACTTTGTATATATTAGATTTGTCTAAAATGTTACATTGCACCTTCTTTTTCCTGCATTTCTTAATGATTGAGATTGTTGTTTTTCGAATATAAACTCGACCTCTTACAAAATGAGTACAAGTATCGAATTTTTCGTCCCAACCTGCGCATGGCATTCCTACCCTTAATCATTTCATCCCGCTAAATATTTTTGGCCCATGGGCTAAATATTGGCTCGCGCCCTGGCCACTCTGACCCCTTTTCGTTGACCAAAACCGAATAAAATCAAAAGCCCGCTTCTTCCTTTTGTCTTCATAATCCCGCGCCTTCAAATTAAAAAGCAACCGACCTATTGCGGGTTGGATCCTGTCCTTAAGTCTAAAACTTAAGGAGTTTCTTAAGTTTTTATTGGCCAATAAGAGAAGGAGAGAGAAAGTGAGGTCTAACCATCTAAAAGTGCAAATAAGGTATATTAATTAAATATTACTATTTAATAGTTAATGAAATTCGGAATTGAAATGTAAATTCGTAATTAATATTTAAAGCTTTAAAAAAGGAAATTCAAAATTCAGAATGTCTATACTCTCTTCCCGTGGCAACTTTTAATAAAATTATTAACATTTGCAATTCCATTATCAATTTTTAAGAAATGAATTATTATTTATATACGACATCATTGTTAACAATATCAGTATATACTTATCAATGTTTTACGATTACATTATTAATGATTTTAGTTCAATTGCTAACTTTTACATCGTTGACGTTTTGGAATCAACTGATATTGGTTTACATTGTCGTTTATATCGATCATATATCATACCACTTATTTTTAACATCTTTGACATCTATAACATATTTCATCTGTGATTTAGTCAACCAAACATTAGTTAATGGAGGTGTAAAACATCAATAAAGCAAACCAATATTCGATCATATATCATCCAAAACATACATATGAATGTTGTATTTCATTCAAAACTAAAACAACAATATTAACTATGATGTATTTATCATTGAAAAATGATATCAAGCTGATAATACGAATACTGAAGACCGTTAATAATGAATGAGCAAGTCATTGATCATGAAACTGAATTTCGTTGAAAACCAACATAAAATTATTAATAATGTCCAAATAACATCATGTATTCTATTCAAAATAATATTGTATTTCATTCAAAACTAAAACAAAAACGTTAATAATAATTGGCACATTATTATTAATAGTTTGAATAATAATGTGAAGCCTAAAACTTATGTTTTCATCATCAAGAAGTAACTATTAAAGTTATGTCATATTATTATTAACACTTTGAATAATTTTATCATTGATTTACAATATTTTTATTAACGATTCATGTTTGCACATTATGTCCATAACTAGTCAATCATGGCTTTTACAATGACTTGTAATGATATTATTAACTTTTTGTAATTAATTATTAACGATTTACATTGTCATTCTTAGCGTGTATGAAGTTAATTTTTATCCATCATTGTTAACGATTCTCATCATTTTTTATCGTAAACCTCTCAACGTGCGCAACAACATATCACCGAGTGGGAACCACCATTCTGAGCTCCACCGTGGATAAGCCTCGATGACATCCCCGTATCCACCAACGCCTCTGACGGGAAAAGATCCATGAACACGGAGGGAGTTGACTCGCGAGGAGGAAAATCAGCACAGTCTCGCCTGGTGGTGGTTGCTGGAAGTATCGAAGCGGCAGCAAAAAAAAAAAAAAAAAACCACCGCCGGCGACGAAAAGCTTGTGGCGGTGGATTTTGTGGCTTTTGACATCCTTCACAATGGCAAGGGCGCCAATTGAGAGGGATTGGGGGTAATTGATGAGTGCAGTCCTAATTATTGGCTTTTTCATTAATTAATATCATTAATACCCTAATTATTCTTAACGGTCAATAACTACTAGCAATCTATTAACCGCCTAAATTTTCATCAACCAATAAGAATGGTTTAAGATAATTCTTAACTTAGTAGGCTTAAGGACCTGAACCTATCCCGACCTATTGCAGCGCGCCGGTTTATCTGTCCAATTTCTTCGACGTCGATCTTTTCGAGTCCGGTGGTGTGTGCATAAAACGACAATTGCTTCCTAATCACTCTACCCTACTCTTTGATCCGCCGCCGTCTCCTTGTTCTTTAGTTGTCTCCACTCCAGAATTCCACTCAAAAAGCTCCAATGGAGGACGCCGCCTTCCCACTTCACCGGGAAGAGAAACCAGAAACAGATCGATTCTTCGATTCAAAACTACTTCATTTTCTGATCGTGGCTTTTTTGTTTGTTTTGAGCGGCCTTTTTGTTTCTGTTCTTGTTGGGACTTCTCCTTTCCCCTCCATTGATGATCAGGGCCTTCGCCACTTTCCCCTCTGCGTGCTTTTTCCGGGTTTTATGCTGGTGTTTTTTAAGAGTTGGATGAGTTAATTGAATTCTTGGAGGTACTACTGTGCGTCTGTGCGTGGGTTCTTTCTCACAGATCTGTTGACCATTTGCTCTTTGGAGCAGCAGCCAAGTTCCGAGCATTGAGCAACAATGCAAAACATGAGATGAAGTATGATGTTGGCAATGTTGCGTATTTGACAGCCAGTTCATTTACCATTCCTTCAAATTGTTCAAGCCTTTTTCCTTTAAAGCTCACACAACTCTAATGCTCTAAAGTACACTCCTTTAGATTTAGGGAAACTTAACCTGACCTAACTTTAGACCTCTAATAGTCTAATGTGCAAACGAACTCGTACATCAAAAGATGTTCCTCAAGTTTTCTGCATGTTGGTTCCCTGGGTCCTACAGTCAGTGGGAGAAGAATATGCGATCAGTTGCATGAAAATATCTTCAATGTTGTTACTCTTGTTGTGGATGTTATTTGACAGCATTGGATAGGTTTCTACTCTTTAGTAACACATTGTTACTTGTGATGACTCTTTATAGCATGTGCTCCCTGAAATCATTGATGTTGATGAGTATGATATTCTCACCGATGTCATGATCCTGGACGAGAACTTTCACAAAGACAAGAAAGGCAAAGTGATCAAGGATGAGAAAGTTGTCAATGGTGTGAAAGATGAGGTATACCAGTACATATTGACCTCCAACTCACGCTATAGCATCATCTCCAACTCACCTCTATATGTCATTGGACTCGATTGTCAGGATGTAATCTATGTACCTCCTCCCTTCTAGAAGTCTACATCAACTACGCCTGATGTGAAGAAGCGGAACCATACTTCTATAGCAAGCAAAAGAGATGCAGGTAGGAAGGGACCAACGCTTCCAAGGTCTGCACGTATTGGTACATCTGCACATCTTAATTTCTTTGTTCTGTTCAACCATCCTATTTTTCATATCTAAAGAGTAGACTGGAAGTGAACCGCACATGGATTATCAATTCTCATTATCGGCATATGCCTCATGCAGAAGAACAACCTGGAGCTCCAAGTGATGAAAGTTTGAGGAAGTTGAAACTCTTCAAGCGTTTCGACATCGTTGAAGGCCATTCAGACCATCACTTTAAGTCTTCTTCGTCGGTACAGGTGACTATTTGTTAACTTATTGCTTCTTGGCTTTGTAAGGACGCTTCAAATAGGTTTTTTTCTTCCAATGCTGTCCAAACCAATCCTTCGTGACATAATCTATTGCAGTTTTTATGTTTAAATTCCTTTTTTGTTCTGCCAGACTTCGTAGAAGTGGGCAAAATGAATTCAAGACGAGTGGAGAATTCTGGAGAAAAATTTGCAAAATGAATCATTCACGGGAACAATTTGGAATAGAACAACATTAAAGAGTTGCGGGTCATGCACAAAAAGGGGAACCGAAACTCCCTTCCCGTACCAGATGTTGTGCTGCTCTTCTAGCTTTTACTCAGCCGACAAGCATCAATTCAAAGAACAACATAAAACTATGGATTTTCACATCAGATCAAGGTCCAACTGCTCCTCCTTTCGTTGCCTGCAGCGATGCTACACTTGGTACGCCGGACTATCCACTTCGATGTGAAATTGTGCTAATTCGCCACTTCACTGTATCCTGAAAGCCTCACAACTGTTAGGCAAGAACGAGCCATGTTACTCCTGAAAACCAAGGACATGAAATAAGTTCAGATCAAACAACTGAATAGGCAAGAGGGAAAGTTCTGCATTCATTCAATCAGATGCTATGTTCAGGCACAACTCCATTCAAGGAAGAAAGCAGTGCAGAAGCATTTCAACCCTCACGTCAATATTTAACAGTTAACACAAATTGTCTAATACCTATCTGAACCTGACGGTCCAACAAGTAAGATTTTATAATCTTAACCAATAGCAAAAACACTAGACAGATAGATAGATAGATAATGGATTGAGCTGAAACAAATGATGGTGCTAAGGACAACCAAACTACCCTATGATTGTACAGTAGAAAACAATCAACACAGAGTACAAACTTGACTCTTCAGCAACTACATCCTTGATTGCTCTGACCATTTTTTGTATTGACATACTTGGAGCAGCTAGCTACATACAAGGCCTCCCTCTACTTCATACAGTCGTCTGCAAACAACATAATCTCACCACAATACGTAGCAATACAACAGGGCTGTCCAGCCTTAAGTTGAGGTATCAAATGCAGAAACTACTTATGGCTGCATCGGTAAAACTCCCCCAAGGATAACACAGAACCAGAAAATAAACTAGTAGTTAGAAAAATCATAGAATTCAGCAGTTTCATTAGCCTAAAGCATGTAAGTTACTAGAACATGAACCATGGAGTGGAAATTAAATATCACAAGCACATCTTTTTCTTGCCAAGCACATAGAATCCAACAGGTGCAATACTTTTCTGAACAGTAATTAACACATCATCAATCTCAAAATTAAGCCATAACCATTAATGCCAATGTACAGAACCATTTAGAAACGAACTGAAGACGATACCTTTTCCTGCTCCCTCCAATTCCCAATCAAGGAATCTAACAAGTTCAGTAGTTTCGTATAAAATTCGCCAGCAGCTCCTTCAGTGTAGCAGGCACTCAAGGCTGTGTCTAGCTCAACTGCCTCACAAACTCTGGCTTCCCACAACAAACTCCTTTTTAACAATCCTTCTCAATCCATTCCCAGGTAGCAACCCCTCATCCACCATGTCCCTCATAACCTTCAAGGAATCAAGAACCAAACCCAGGTTGCAAAACCCATAAACCAAAACCCCGTACACATCCTTTCCTATTTTACAAGCAGAGCCAGGCCTAAGCATCCAATGGTACACTTTCAACGCCTCTTTGGGGCGCTTCCTTCTCATATAGGAAGAGACGAGCATGGAAGCGGTGGGACTTAGATGTGCATGGGCACTTGGGTTGTGCCTTAGGACGGTGAGGAGTGACATGGGTTTAGCCATGTCGGGTTCTGAGGTGAGGGAGTGAATGAAAATGGATAAAGAGAGGGATTGGAGAGGTGGGTTTGTAAGGAGAGCTGTTGTCATTAGTTGGATTGCTGTGGGGAGGTGGTTCGTGTTCGAGAGGCATAGGCGCGGGATTAGGAGATTGATTTTGGTTATTTCTTCATCTGTGAGCGTTGGTTTTTCGTCGGGGAATGTCACCGTGGCAGCTAATGCTGGTGCCGTTGAACGCTGCAAAACAGGAGAGTTGGTGATGAATCTCGATTGAAATGTTAGGGCTTTCAGGTGGTTGTATTGTTCCAGCAATTTCATCATAGTCGTCAGGCGATGAAGCTATTCGACCCAAGAGGATGAATTTATCCGGGCCTGAGATTTCAGTTATATTTGCTATTTTAAACGCTATCAGAAAGATTATCATTAAGCTCTCGTAGCTCAGTTGGTTAGAGCACCCGTTTAGTAAGCGGGAGGTCTTGAGTTCGACTCTCAACGAGAGCAAATTTTTTATATATTGTTAAGCTTTTTGGAATAATCGGGCCTGAATGATTCTGAGCCCAGAGCAAGTTCAACCTTTGGGCCCAAAGTAAATTTATCAGGTTTTATGCTTAGGCCAATACTACGGTGCCGGTGTAAAAAGTGCGGCACCGGTGACGCACTTTCTTATTGGGCCATGTGGATCTGATGTGGCATTGGTTGATTATGTACAATTCGAACCAAACCGATTGGGCCATGAGAACTGGCCAAACAGCAGCCAGGTGACCAAACGGACAGCAAGGTCTCCGTTTTCCACTTTTCCCATTAATTTCGCACGCCATATTGCAAATCCGTTCAAAATCACCAAGTTGTGTCTCTAACTACTCATCCTCCGTCGACATCGCACCTCCGGTCACCTCCCTGCCTCCTTGCTCATCAAATTTAGATCGTCGGGAATAGCAGTTACCACTTGGCGGACCTGTTCTTCGCCGGCCACATCTCTCCTCTCCAGAACCCGAAAAAATAGACCAGCGTCGATCTCTGTGAAGGATATGGCGACGCTGATGTTCCTGGACGGAGGGAAAGAAACCGGCGCATGTGTGGCGCGGTGGCTCGTTTCTTGCGGAAGAGATGTGGTTTATTTGTTTAAACTTTAAAGTCAGATCGAGTTAAAGCAGGCGCCATTTGTGACTGGCCGGAAATTCTCGGTAATTTGTGAAGCTGGGTCACGAAGAGAAGTCGCCGGAGAAGAAGCGTTGCCTATCAGTGGCGCAGGTAGTCAATTCATATCAATGGTGAATTTGGGTTGGGATATTGAATCAAATTCACTTGATTTCGAAGACAGTTCAGGGGTATAGAACCTTTGTCTACTGCAAGATCAAACAATCATCATAGACGGACACTATATGCTTTCCGATCAAACTCCGACGAAGCCTCCCCTGGTGTGACATTAATAGCTGACATAATTGCAATGTAAACTCTGGATTTCATTCTAATACACAAATGTCTAAAAATAGAAACTCATGATCTATTAAATTCTCAAAAAGATTAAAAAACTCAAATCACAGCACATATTGTTGTAGTCTTGGATCGTAATCCCCTTAAAAGCTAACCTTTTTCTCTAGTGCTAATTTTCAGCCTCATTGAATGCAAGGGTAATTTGAATTTCGCGAGAAAAGAGCCACCGCCACGCATGCACCCGTTTCTTTCTCTTCGTCCAGGACCAGCAGCGCCACCATATTCTGACAGATATCAACGCTGGTATCATGCCGGGATCTGGAGCGGAGAGATGTAGCCGGTGAAGAACTGGTCCGCCGAGTGGTAACTGCGATTCTCGACGATCTAAACTTGATGAGCAAGGAGTGGGGGAGGTGACCGGAGGTGCGATGTCGACGGAGGATGAGTAGTTAGAGACTCAACTTGGTGATTTTGGACGGAGTTGCAACAGGAAATTGAATCAAAGCGTGAAGTGCACCGTTAGGAATTAATGGTAAAGGTGGAACACGGAAAAATTTTTGTCCGTTTGATCACCTAGCGTCTCGGCCAGTTCTCATGGTTCGAATTGTATTACATCAACCCATGCCACGTTAGATCCACATGGCCCAATAAGAAAGTGCGTTACCGGTGCCGCACTTTTTATGGTGGCACTGTAGTATTAGCCTTATGCTTATGGTTTAAGCCCATCAATCCTGGTTGCTGAGCCCAAATCAAGTGTAGCTATACTTTTATTTACCTAGTTCATTTGATTTCCCGCAGAAGTGTAGCAAAGAAGATAGAAACTAGGGGGCGAAAATTTGGGTATGGTAAGTTGGTAACTTATGGGTGACGTCATCCCAATTTCTCATCATGAGTGTAATTACAATCTAGGGTTGCATGGATGCCTTTTTTGGAGCTTGTTTATGCGGGCGTAGTATGTGAGTTGGTTATCTTGAAAGAACAATTTATTGGAAGCAAAGTTCAATGGCTGAATATGTCAAGTGCTGCCTAACTTGCCACATGATAATACACCAAAATCATCCATCCCCATTTACCCAAGTTGAACTTACAAAAGCTAGGCAAATTGGTAAAAAGAAGCCATGAACATTGGGCAGATGATGGGTACTAGAGTAAACTATTAGTAAGTGGGAACCGTTGGGTCGACCGTGGTTGCATATGCATGTATTCCTCCCGTCAAGTTGTACACCCTCTGGAATCCCTGCAAACCCAGAGCAAAACGTATATGAGCAATTACTTGTTGGAGGAAACAACAGTATTTCCAGTACCAACTCAACTACTCAACCCTACACTAAAACGATTCCAGCAGCTTAGTGTCGATTCTACCCTACAGATCATAGTAGCAGCCATTGCCTTTTAAAAGTACCCATAAGCATGAGAAGGGAGTTACGCAAGCACGACTCAGAGACAAGAAAATAAGTGTTGTTTTGGTGCTACAGAGAAGAAGAAGAAGCTCAAGAGGGCTTATAAGTTGGTTATATATTACCTGACTCTGCAGCCACTTTGCTACCTGTAATGACCGCATCCCATGATGGCACTGCAATATTTAGGACACATGTCTTATTAGTTATTAGCCTTTTCTCCAATATGGAATTCGTTCTTACAACTAATGCAAGATATGAAGATATTAGTAGCAGGGAGCTATATGATCAGTGTCTCTGCAAATTACTTTTTACAAACTCCAACATTGGAGAAAAGCTTGTCAACTATGCTAATTTCCTCAAGCCCTCGGTTTCACACTCGTACGTAGGAACACATTGAAGCAAAAGCGGTTTATGTTTTACTGTATCCTAAGGTTACTACTGAGTGGTGGTGGCTGTTAACAGTTTTACATGAGCTCTCAACATACCATGCTTGATTATGGACAACTGGGCAAACCTCAAACATAACAATAATGTCAAATAGCTTGACACTACCTCCAGGTTACATTTGGAGTCTTATTGCATCAGTAACAGTCTACGTGACTGTAAAGCAGACCAGACTCTGCGTGCCCACCTGGCCAACAGTAAATATTATACAGATTCTCTTTCTCATAATAGTTGACTTTATACTTCTTTTCATCAGTTTATCAAGAAAACTAGAATTCAAATGAATCTACGAATAGTATGCTGAAGAAGTTCTAGCTCCCGAGATGGGTTAATTGTAAGTAAGTGAATCCAGTGCAAGGATATTAGGAAACCATAATGAAAGATCTATAGGTCATCAATTTACCCAATTCGGTTTCAACTAAATGTTATGTGTAATTGCTCATTGATAAACGCATTAATGATGATAAATTTTAACAGAATAGCTTGTGGCTACACTAACCAAAACCAAATCACTAAGAGAAGAGCCAGAAGTACTCTGCAGATTATGTGATTTTTAAAATTGAATATGAAGGAAAGATGGTTTTTATCTGCTCTACCGGATAGAGTTAACATTTTTTCCCCCTTGTAAAGTATCCTTATTCATCATTTATTATACAACAGATGCTTCCATAATGAAGAGATAATATTAAAAGGAAGGGTACAACTAAGAATGAATGAGAAGAAATATACATACCATAACATATGTGTCCTTCTGAGGATCAAGTTTGGTAGTTATTTCAGGACCCCAAGTTCCAAACTGACGGAGTGGCAGAACTTCAAAACTTGGCAATGATGCTTTGGCCCTAAAACCAAAAGTAAAATAAAACAAGAATGAAGAAAGCAGTTAAACATAGAGTACATGTTGGATCCTTGCCAAACAACTATAGATTTAAAGAAGCCAACAAAAGCAAACAATGGTGTGATGAAAAAAGCATACATATGGTCCATACATAGCATGCTTAAGCATAAACAGATATCAATCTTAGAATTAATTTGTCACAGGAAGATTATAATGATTCACAATTGAGATTTCATGATTTTAGAATAGTTGTTCATAGTAGCTCATGTAAGATTGTCACTTGTCAATCAAGGACAACATAACATACACCGTCTGATAATTTCTTCATTTAATTAGTTATTCAAATTGATCATCGGTTAAAATCACAGGGTGCGGGATTTGGACGAAATCCCTCATCCAAACAACCCTTCTAACCTCGCAGTACTGAATCGATCTTGTGGAATTAATAGCGGAAGATGAATTCAACTCAGAGCAACAAGGGGACTTACACTTCATCAGGTTCTCGGACATCAATCAACTGAACCTCCTCAAGAAACTCTGGATCTTGGAATTTGACATGAAAGTCCTTCGGTTGAATCTCACGAAGCACACATTCTTCTCTGGTATTAAGAGAAAATTAGTAGAAGGAATGAGACAATACGCAAACATAGACGAAAAAGCCGCTGTAAGAATTCCCCTGTAAAGTTTCAAGAAGGCGAACCTCTCAGAGAGAATTTGCAGTAAATGCCATCCAAATTGTGTTTTACATCTCACAACTTTGTTTAGAGGGGCAGTAAATGCAGCTTCCTCAAATTCAGGGACCTAGGGTACATACAAGAATGGTTAGGAAGTA
Organism: Linum tenue; assembly: GCA_946122785.1. Taxonomy (NCBI): domain Eukaryota; kingdom Viridiplantae; phylum Streptophyta; class Magnoliopsida; order Malpighiales; family Linaceae; genus Linum; species Linum tenue. The sequence goes on along the minus strand of CAMGYJ010000009.1, from coordinate 69,023,255 downwards.
AAGTTACATACACAGATTAATCCAAGACCACAATGATTGCTTACCATTTGTCCCCTTTTCACCCATCCAAGCAGTCCTCCCTCCTGTTTGGAAGGACAAATTGAGTACTCAGCGGCGAGGTCACCCAAATCCTCTCCTTCAGAAAACAAGAATGGACAAATGTAGTAATGCAATTGACCATTGGGGTGAAGCATATATCTTGAAGCCATATCCAAATTACATTCATACAACCAATTTGCAATGGAGTGCAGAATCCACAGACCAATTGACATCCAACTACTGTCGAACTCGGGATACCATTGTTCGTTTAAACCAAACCCTCTGCAGGTTATTGATATACATGTGTGAACTAACCTCTTGCAATTCGCCGCTGAAAGTCCACCAGAAGATTTTCATCACCTTCTTTGACAAGCAAGTGTTGTACCAGTAATTCCCTTTCAACTCCGGAGCCACTTGCAGGAGAGGATAAAGCTGAAGAAGCAGGAAAGTTCAGAAGAGAGCCCTAAACAAAGAAGGAACGGAAGAAAAAGGATAGCAAGAGCCGAATTCTGAAGTTTACCTATGGGGCGTGGACGACCCGGCACCATTGGCATGGAGAAAGAGGCCCTATTGTAGGCAAGAGAAGGTGGATAAGTAAGGGTTCTTCTGCACAAAGGGTTTAAGAGTGGAGGTGGAGAGGCACCGAGTTTACGAAGGTGAGAATAACAATGGAGGGAAGAGAAGGTTTGGAATGGAACGAGAGAAGGTCTGAGAGCAGAGACTGTTGCTGCTGCTGGAGATGGAAGCCGCGTTGCTCTGAGCATTTTTTCTTGCCAAGTTCAAATCCTATTTTCAGCCTCAACTGTGATTCGAGACAGACTTTCATCAGTAGTGTATTAGAGAAGATTGATTCTTCTTCTGTTCCTCCAAGTTCTGATCGACGATGAAGACAATGGAACACCAATGGCTAATGGGCCGGCTGGGTAGCCAAGCCCACCATGCTCTTCTTCTATTACCTTCATGCGGCCCAAATTCATATGAGGCCCACTGATTCTTTCTAAATCCCATTGCTATGCCTTCGTTGGCAAAATAGGACACAGCCACAAAGGTAGTAGCAGCTCTATTCCTCTTCGTTATCTACCGATATAAATCAGTGTTCGCGAAAGTGTATCATACTGGCGGTCGGATCAGCAAAGCACCTTCCAGTTTTACAATTGTGGAAAAGTTGAGTATTGTTATACCATGATTTACACACAAAATAATGTAACACTGAATGTTCCGCTAGATACGATTTTAGAATCTTTGATATAAATACGTGCAGAGAAGATGAGTCAGGTAGGATTTAGCCGGTGCAAACAAGCCCATATGAATCTCACTGCATCGCCCGCCGGCTTTAACAAAGAAAAACGTGTGCTAGCACACAGACTGACTTTTTTTGGCGATAACATTGTTTTATTCCTTTCAACTTTCTTCTGCTATTTGGTCACGATCACAATAATGAGTCCTTATTTCATCGACCCCTTCAGCTGCATCTATACCTCAACCATGCTATATACAGGAGGAACCCAAATAGGAAAGAAGGGTAATGAAAACTGTGGCCGAGATGCAGGACTATCGGTCTTGTTCTTGAGTCAAACTCTGTATTTCTTTTCCTTCAAACTTTGATCATCTATCAATAACCAGACATGTCCATATGCATGGTTCCCAAGCACGAGATGCTGTTTGTGTGTATGAGAAAGTGAGCAGCGTATTGCTTCAGCAGCAGTTGCAATGTAAATGAGAATGTCAGTACTGATCTGGGAGCTAAGTACACTAGCTAGCTAGCTAGCTAGCAGCAGAAACCATCATGCAGGAAGTTAAATCATGACTTACAAGTTACAACATTCTTATGCCTATGCGTTCTGTCGTAGAGGCTGAGATTCGTTAGGAAAGCGAATAGCACTAGTGTTGTCGTGGTTATCGAGTGGCATGTACTGTGACATGATAGCCATGATCTCTGAGTCCATGTAAGACTGCAACAAAAAAAAAAAAAAAAATCAAGTCAAGATAAAACACTTAGCGATGCTGCAGAATCCAACGATTGAACAGACCCTGGGAATCAAAACCAGAAGTCTAGTTTAGATGATGAATACCCTAAGTCTGTATTTGTAGAATATATAACCAGCAAGGCCAACTCCAGCCACCACTGCTAGGATCACAAATGTGAGAAACCATCCAATTTTGGATCCATTCCTTTCTGCAGAATTAGCAAGAGAAGCAATTAACAAGTTAGCAGTTTTGACTCTGCACACACAAATCAGCTTATATATGGTATCTAGGTTTTTGTTGTCTCACCAATGCAGGCATCCAGCTCCTTCATGTAGAGCAGGTCACCTTTGCACTTGCACTCATATCCACCCCAAGTGTCCTTGCAGGAGCAGCCATCACATTGACAAGCACTGCCTTCCTTGCATTCGTCGATATCTGATAGATAGTCGAGCAAAAGGGAGGGGAACATTTAGGATGCAATGCAAGGAGAAATTCTGGAGACGTTAAACGATGAGTGTAAGAAGAAGATTCATTACCTTCACAATGCTGGCCGTCCCCACGGAAACCAAGTGGACACTGACAGCCTGATATATTCGAGTCCTGTTTCGATAGAGAAGAAGTTTAGTATTGTTTAGTTTCCAATTCATTCAGGGCAACAGATAAAGGAGACCAACACAGGACAGGTGAATTTGATAATGTAAACTGAAAGCATGACTGTATGAAATGAATGAAAAATCACCCAACTGAGCAAGCTGAGAAACTTGATCCATGTCTCGATTCTGACCAGCACCCTCCATTGTTTATTGCACATCTTCCAGGCCCAAATGCTACGGAATGAATTCTAAAGGTTAGTACGCTTGCTGCATTTTCTGCTTGGAATTGTTCCAGAGTAAACTAATTAAGGCCATACCTACACAAGATAAGTAACCATCCCCTTTGTACTGAACCCCATTCGCAGCCGGACACTCGCAAACCCTTCCTCTAAACGTATCCTGAGAGGGAAACAAGCAGCAAACCAGACTGTTCAAAAATCTAGTCTAAACAAGGAAATGTCATAACCAATCAACCACGTCCTCAAATCAGACCTTGCAAGCTGTCAAGTTAGATGCAGTGTCCTGCCAACAACCTCCATTCCCTTCCAGGCACTCGTTAGTTTCAAGACCTGCCATCATAATAGCAAAAGCAAGAGAATAAGATTGAGACATAATGGCAGAGAAACTCTATTTCCTAACTGGGTCAGATTCTCTTTACTTGGACTTAAACAGATTGGTGGTTCTGTAGATTCTTTAAACCCAGCACATACAGCTTTCAGCACAGCGGTTCTCTCCAATTTCCCTTTTTTCGGAAATCAGAAAGTAATCAGTATTCACACTGACTAAAAAAAAACTATAAACTGTCTACAATGACATCAATATATAAAAAAATAAAAATAAAAATTTGTTGAAAGGTACCTCTGTATTGTGCATTGTTTATCACAAGAGTTGGTAGTATCGTTACATCACCTCGCCCTCCTTGCCCGATCTGGATTGGATCCCAGTTAGCCATATTAAAATTGTTAAGTGCAACCACTGCAACAAGCTAACCATTCTCAGGAAGGTGAAGGGTTACAAACAAACCTGTCGTTCTTGCTCAACCTTCAACACTTGATTCTCAACATCAGCCTCAGGATCGCCCATACACTTCTTAATCTTATCAACTGGCAACCCTGTAACGTGTTTGTGTACATCACCATAAGATCAACCGAACTGAACTCAAGTCAACGTCGCACCGTCCGGGAAAGAAATAAGTCAACGGGAACTCACCTAGCGATTTCATGACATCCTCTGCACATTCCTTGCTGTACCTCTTCTTCTTCATGGAACACCTGATGTGGAAATCGGTGACATAGTCCCACCAAACCCAGGACCGCCCTGTCTCGTTCGTGGTTCGGTGAACGCACAGCTGCCGCAGATTCTCAAACACCACGTCCTTCCCCTGATACCCTCCGTCGAAATCCTGCTCCGGGTCCGGAGCGCAGTACCTGCCGTTGTTGATGCACTGGGATTTGCACTGGCTGCTGAGCACGAACGCCGGCGGGCAGTACCAGGTGATGTAATGCGGAGTGAACAATGTGTACCCGCCTCTCTCCAGAATTTGGGCGTGCCCTTTGAAATCCTTGACGAATTCCATCTGCTCGTCGCACCTCACGCCGCATTCGTCGTTGCTGTTCGTCCACAGCTCGTATTCTACTCTCTGGTCTGGATGCGGCATCGACTCCCTCCAATCCATCTTGATCAACACTTCTTCTTTCTCCTCTTTGAGAGCCTGCTTCAAGCTGTCGGCGAACGACTTGTCGATTAGAGCCGATGGGATCCGGATTTTCTCGACGTAGCCGTCCGCGTCGCCGCTGGCTTCAGGGGAATCCATGGTGATTAAGGGCTCGTCGATTGTGTCCGCCACAAGAACTGCAGCTGCTCCCGCTTGCTGCGCGTTCCACACCTTCAATGCGAAATAGCAGTCTGCAATTTGTTCGTGCAATTGAATGGAATGAATCAAATTCACGAGGGGAAAAAACTTGTCAAAACAGGGGAACTCCCCTGTTTTCTTCTGTTTTAACTCGTAAGAAGAACAGGGGAACACAATTGTGAATTACCTCCCCTATCAAGGAGCAGAATGGTGGGGCGAGGAAGCTTGAACTTGAAGGGTTTATCGCCTTCAAAGGGCTGACATCCAAGGGAGCCCTTTTGCGGGTAGACGACGGAGCCAAGCATGTAGCCGCCATAGTCAGGGGTGCCGAAGTTTCCTATAGCGCTGTCGTGCTTTGATCGCAAGCTCGAAGGGGACAAGACGCTTATGCTGCTCTTCTCCACCACGAAACGACCCAGAGCGACATTCCCAAGAACTGTAATTCCTGCTAATAGCAAATACAGCAATTTTTCCAGAGAAGCCATGGGATTAACAATCAACAACAGCCAAAGAATGGGGAGATTGAAAACAGAGCTTGGACTAGTACTGGTGCTTAATTTGGTAGTTTTATTTTGTCATGTTTGTTTCCTAGGAAACGGGACACATAACCAGTACAGTCGGAGAGAGGAAAAGTGGGAAAGAAGGGGAAATGAAGAGGCAGAGAAGAGAAGAAGACTTCCCAACAATAGTCTAGAAGTGGAGAAGTAAGACGGGGGATGATGATGGAAGAAACGTAGGAAAGAGATTTCAGTCTCTTAACTTATACGAAGGTTTAGTTTTACTTTCAAGGTAGACAAAAAAGACAAGACGGCTAAGAAGAGTTTAAGATACCCAAAATGGTCCCTCAACGTTTATTTGTTTGTGGATATGATCATTTAGAACTTTTAATTGATACAAAGAAACCACTTATCGACATACTTCATGAAATCGTACTGGAAATTGTACCAAACAAATTAGCATAATGATATATGGCGTCACAACTATGAATAAACCAATAGTAGATCGATAAAATACTAAAATAATAATATATTGAAACGCTATACACCAAGGATAGAAAGATTGAACATGTTGTATCAATTGGTAACTTTTTGATGGACGATCTTCATGTTCCACCCACCGATATGATACGATACCAGAACCATACCTATCGCTATCAACGCCAGTCTTGAAATCGTCTATTCCGCTAAGTCCTTAACTGTTTTCTGACGCTTTTTGGACGGTACAGTAGATTTCGTTTCAGGTAGGAGCTTCAAATTTTAGGACTTGATTGAATACTTGAGAAGTTCGAGGACCAAGTGAATGGAATGGAAGACAATAACCACTTCCCGCGTTATTTACAAGGCAAGTAGGCGCGGTCTGCAGTTCGCCGTTTATTTTAAGTTCTGGAAATTGGGTCGTTTACTTTTAACGTGGATGTTGGTCTAGAAAGTGATCCCGACGACAGGGAAAAGACGGAATCCAACAAGTGACATTTTGGTGATTTTTGCCAGTGGCCGGAAAATCACCAATCCCCCACAGCCACTGCCGCCGGTTTCCCAAATGGCAAACGGCCGGCAACAACCCAACTGAAGGAAGCAATAAGTCACCATCTCTTACCAACCTGAATATTTTTATCTGCAAAAATTTTCCTTATTATTGGCTTGCTGCAAGTGCAATTGCTTAAATGCGAAGGCTAAGGAAAAGTAGGCAGCCATCATCTGAGATCATATGCCCACCCACCCTCAAAATCGTTGAGGTCATCAGCTGGATGGACCTGTCAGATTACTCCTTTTATTTTTTTTAATCTTCTTCTTCTTTAACAGGTTTAATCATAGCATGAATCATTCACATATATTTTCTTAGCATATTAGAAAGGGGAATTAGATTATAAAACTAGCTCACAGTATATTTTTTTTAATATTATTATTAGATTTCGTAGAACCAGCGTGATAGTTGTATATGTGGCCATATAACTAGACAATCATGATTGCTCTTGTTTACTCAGTCCAAGCACCCCATTTGCTAATCTTCAGGATCAATGTGGTAAGCATGTTTATCCGTGAAAATCTTCTAACAGTTCAAGTTATTAATACTAGCAAAGACCCGCTCGCTTGCGCTTCGCGATGAGTAAAATGCTCTAAATTGAAGCCGTCATAGTGGCTATATGTTAGGAATGCCCATTAGCATGGTATATGAACAATTTGTTAGTTTGATTGCTGATCGTGTCTTCCGAATTCTCCACAACATGCAGCTTCCAACACACTATTAGAGCTGATGAAAGTTTGTAGCATCACTATTCTAGCCGGGAACAGACCCCTTTGTTACTCTTTTTTGATGAATCAATAACCCTTAATCATGCAAGAGGCCAAGAAAACAAATCAATTATGTTCTACTTCCCTGGAAAGAACAACGACGTTTGGAATTCTCAAACCAAACAAAGCTAGTATTATTTACCCTGCCAAAAAAATGCACTTGAGAAATAGAGACATGCTATCATCAATCATCAGTAGATTGATAGGTTACTTTGTTCCTTCCATAACTACATGATCTGCATCTGACACGAAGGGCCTTTGCTTCACTGCCGACAAAGTAGAATCAGCAAATGCCAAGCCCAAATAGTTTACATTCCAAAATGAGTACATCATATAAAGACCGGGAAAAATGAAACTAACCCAAGAACTTGAGGAGCGAGGTATAATAGCGGATAACTCAGCTCATAACGATTGAGACCTTGCTGGTCTGCCTGCAGGACCAAGAACGAAAAAAAAAAATAAAAAGGCATTATTTTTATTAAAGTTACTTCTAGTTACTGCTCTCACCCTCTAGAATGTGCTTTGAAGATTTTATTCAAGTTACTTCTAGTAGAGAGAAGGGTCAATGACCCCAGTGTTGACCAAATCACCAATCTCTCAGTATAATATAAATAAATGGTAACCTATGATGGAAAATGCAATAGAAGGTGCATTGATCAGGAGAGCAGTTAAGGAGTCAGCTGCCAGTTCTAATGAACAAATCTTCAATGTTTGAGAGCTAAGGAAACAAAACAAAACTTGAGGCAGTGTCCATTTATAAAGAAATTATGAACAAATCTTCAATGGTTGGTGCATTCGATTTGCAGCAGGCACGCACAACAGCAAATGTGATTATTAGGTGGCAGAACAATGACCATCCCATCCTCTCATCTTTCACCATCAATCATTGAAAATGAGGTCAACCTCATTTTATTTAAGAAGGATAGAAATGAAGATTTATATCTTAGAGGAAACAGTGAAATGCGCAGGTTCATGGAAGCTAACTTTATGTAACATACAAACCTAGTAGGATTGACCGACAGAGTAATCCTTTCTTGGTCCTTACTCTTCCTTCTTGCATTATAGCATCCATATTAATCTCATCTCTCTTCAATTGTGACAACCTAGCACAACTGAAAAAAGCATAGTTAATACATTCCCTTAGTATCCATGCGTTTACATTCTATAGAGCAAATACAAACTGCAGAACACTACCAATCCGAAAGGAAAATGCATGCAACTCTTAGTTAACAATGAGGTATTGAGGTCAGGACCTAGCAAGGGAACATTACACTAAGAAACACAATTCCCCAGCTACTACAGATAGTACAAAAATGCAGCAGCAGGTTTATGAGAGAATCATCAATATAACATATAATCAAAGAAGGTTTCAATCTTTATTTCAACTTAACTTTCTTTTCCACAATAACATTTCTGAGTCTGGTCGCAAAAACTGGAGCGACATGATCGTGGATTGATTCCAGTAAGCAGAGATCATAACCCATCTCTTCGCCTTATCATTACCTTGGCTGTGATCACCGAACCTAAAATTAAAAACATGCACAGTAGCCAGAAACAACACCTCATTCTATTTTGGAATCCTCCATATAAAGCACATCACATGAGGAAATGACAGTGATTCAGGTAGACCAACGACCTAACACCATGAAAACAGTTCATGAATTTCGATGTTACAGAAACCTAAGCATGCACTCAAATTGATTGAGGAGGATTCCACATACTTTACTAATGAATAGCATGAATGTTCGTATTCTCCGTGATTAATTGAAATGCGTGTATTTGATCTAACGAACTGAAGAAAAGAGGACAGAAATAACAAAAAACATTAACTTATATATCTAAGATTCATATTCGAGGTTTGGGAGAGCTTCAGTTACAAAGTTCTGATATTTGGTACTTATTTCTAATCCCGTAGTTAGTGATTTAAGTGATCAGATTCAAAACTTGAAGTTTCCCATGCCATAACATTAGAAGCAAAAATAAATAGCAAATACCAGATTAGGACTAAACCAAAACCAAGCACATTATATTCCTACGCCAACGGGAAACTTTATATATCCTTCATTATGATCCATTAAAATCTTTCACCAAAATCCAACAAACACCCATAAACTTTCACAGACCAAAATCCTGTAAGAGTAGAGAAGGAACAAAGCCAAGCATTAATAACTACTTTGTTCAATGTGCAACGAAGCTCACAATTGACATCATCTCTTACCCAACCAAAAAGATTCAGGGGCATAAAAGCATATACAGTTTCCCAATGGAATTATCACTAACTAATCTCAACATGAAGAAAGCAATTTGGAAGATACCACTTGATGGTAAGTAGATTTGAGAATGAGTACATTTCTTGGTGTTTAGGCACCAAAAAGAAGCTGTTGAAAGATAAGATATAATAGTTGCAGAAAGTTGTGGTAAGAATCTCATCAGTAACTAATGGTTTTTCCGAAAACTTATAAGAGATCATGGAGAATAGGCGAGCATAAATAAGTACCAGGACAGGCAGTCAGTTAAGCGGTGAAACAAAACAATAAGGCAAAATTTGGAAGCAGGAAGCAGTCAGCACCTCATAGCCATTTGAGAGAAGGAGTAGAACCAATCGGTGTCATTATCCTGCAGCTTCCTCTGCGGATAATGCTTAGAATCTAGTTGTAGACTTATGATTTGGAATTAATTTCATAAGCTCACAGGAAACCTTTTGCTGGCCATGCTTGTGCTCCCGTTAATCTGCAGGATTTTGGCAAAGAAAGTATAACCCTTCTCTGAAAAGCAAAGCTCTAAGATTGTAAAAGTGAACGAAGAGAGCTCTCATTAACATACCACATAGTAGACTCCCTGACCAGTGCTTTCTCTAGCTCCTCTTTTAACCTTAATTCAAGTACCGTACATACACAATTTGAGAACATCAAATGTAGTTGAACATAGTCAATAAGTGATGAGCTAATCAAAAGTCAAAAAAACAAACTGAAAGCCTTTCAGTCCAGCATTCGGATCATCAAGAAGCCTATTATACAATTCATGACTGGGAAGCAGGGATATAAGACAGTGGCAATTGCAAAATTGATTTCTCACCAAAGAAGCTTGGCTGATTCTAATCTTGCTTCCATTTCTTCTGTCTCCTTAACCATGCTTCTTATGCTGGACCCAAAAAGTCACTCGACCATCTCTTCATCCAGCCTGTTCGGAAAAAGGCAACAATAGATCGTTGCACGTAAATTAAATATGTCAAACTATCTATGCAGTAAGAAAGAAGATTGCGAGAGAGACGAATCACTCGAATGAGCTTCATCTCATCTTGTCCCAAACCATACTTTGCCCTGGTGGTGCCCTCATTTTATCCCAGAGAATGGTTTCACTTTCGCCAACCATCATAATCAATCACTGTGGTTTAACGCAATAGCAATCTGGTTCACAAATAAGCTCAATTTAATGAACTCCAGAAGTACATGAAAAACTAATTAAACCCAAAAGTGAAGCTCTTGTTACCACAACGTAATGGCAGAGTGAAGGGATAGCTTCACAAGCCCACCAAGCCACTTGAAACCTTCCATGAAAACCCAGTCCAAGCTTCGTGGAAACAATCAGAAACCACATAAACCATCTGACCCAAAATCAATCTGGGAGAAGATCCAAAAGCTATTATCTATTCCGTTGCTTGCCTACCCGACCTGCAGTAAGAGAAGACGTGCGGAGAAACAGCAGAATAAGGGATGGATTTTCCAAACTCAAGATGATGAGTTAGGAACAACCTAGAGAGCATAGGGTTGGGATCAGAGGAGTACCTGTGACTCAGCCGCCAAGCTTCGAAGGTGGAATTCAGCTGGCGAGTTTCAGAGGGAGAAGGGCTCACGACGGCGGCGAGCAGCATTCCGCAACATCACCTCTGTGAGAAGGGGAAGGAAAAGGCAAGGTCGGAGTAAAGAAGGTACCGATTGCAGAGAGGCGAAGCCGTAGAGGTTGTTCCCGACGGCGGCGATGCAGTGCGAAGTCGTCGGGCTGCTATTTTGTGGGTCTGGGGGAGTTTGGGAGCAGTCAGCATGGGATTCCGTCTAGAGTTTTTGGTGGGGAGGGGCAAAGTGTGGGCTGCTATGGTGGCAGGAGTGGAAGGGAAGAAGGGATTTTGGGGTATTGGAGAGTCTCGAGGGGAAAGGGAGTGGTTCAAACAAAAAGCCATCGAATTATCCTTCGTTCAAATGGTCGATTACCCATTCCTTGCCACAAAAAGCTCCCAACCAAACCGAACTCACTCCGCCAAATCTGAAGCTGCCTTCCCTCTGACCTCCTTGCCCTGGACCGCTCCAGCTTTCGGTTTCGCTCTGCCACCTTTCCGTCGGCATTCGCAGCTCCTCGCGTCCGATTGCTTTGCTATCAGCGAATTCCGAACCTCACTGCTATGTCTTTTCTCCCCGCGTATGCACTTTCCCCTTCAATTTTGCCGCGCTGGTTTCACAGACCTCTCTGCCCGCTAGGTAGAAAGAGAGGTTGGTGGATTCGGAGAAGAAGATGAATGCAGACCGGTGAGAAAGATCGAATCGATCTAGAAGCATCTCATTTTCATCTTCATCTTCTCCAACGATTCCCCTCTTCTCCTTTCTTCGACAACGGGAGAGGTAGAAATCGAGACCTGGGATTCCACCAAAAAGAGTATGCAAAACATTAGCTTCTATGGTGGAAGAGAGATTTGGGTTTGAGATCGGGATTCAACCAAAAGGACACGAAAGGAGATCAGCAGTGGCAAAAGCATGGTGTATGGAGTCCAAGCAACAAAAAGAAAAGCAAGAGTAACGTGTGATTGAGAAAAAGATCAGCAAGAAAAGATTCTGTAAGAGAGGTGAAAGAATGACAGGGGAGAGGGTGAGGGCAGAGAAGAGGTGAAAGGAGATGCAGAGGAAGGAGTGAGAGAGAGGTTTGCGTATGGAGAGGAAGATGTTGGGGAGTGTGAGTGTCCAAGAGGTAAGGCAAAAACTCGAGAGTTTTTTTGCCGGCGAGTGGGGTAAAAGAGATGTTTGGATTTCTATGTGAGAGGGAAAAGGCGGCCACGTGGGCCAGCAAAGGCAAAACACTTGGGCCAAGCCCAGTCGCAGATGGGCGAGTGGGGGCCACTAATGAACAGTGCTCAAATTGTGGCTTTTATATACCAATTTGAGATAAACTGTTTTTCAACATAATATTAGAGCCTTATGACTGAGAATTGTCATGTTTGGATACTAATTCCCCAATGTTAATGTTTGATTTAAACATATTGTATGGAAAATCTTTGCGAACTTCAAACCTATAGAAGTATGGATAGTTGCAGGGCTAGCCATTAGCATGTGTTGCCCGCCCTACAACGCAAGACTTCATGTACAAGAACAAACTCACGTAGGAGGTTAGGGGCCTCAAGTTCATGAAAATTCCGCAATCCAATGTAAAATAAGGCTTAGTCCCTCCACTTCAATATTTTGATCATTTGAATTCTTAGACTTTGAGTATGTACATGTCTCTTTACATGAAAAAAATGTGTTTTCTAAGGTCATTCCCAAATAATAATATATTTTATAAGACAATTTTGAACCGGATAGTTCAAAAGTTTCCATTTTATTATATTTAAACTTTTTTTTTGGGTAATATCTTGTTTTTGGAATAGGCATATGAAATTGATTTCGTAGCCCTGGATATTTGAGGGAGCGTATAAACGAATTGTATCTGATTTATAATTAGATATCTCCTAACATTTCAAGTTATTAAAATTCTCAACAATTGATAGTGCTCAAGTATTGATTTAATGACTGAAAATACAAAGATTGATAGTTTAATGACTGAAAATACAAAGATTGATAGTTAAACGGTGTTAACCAAAGGGCGTATGCCCACCGTTATAACCATGATATTCTACTTGGTTCTATCATCTATGTTCCCGTTCTAGTTGAAATATTTTTATTTTTTATGAGGATGAAATCAATTAATTTTTACTATTACATACTAAGATATTTGAAACTAGGACTTCCTATTTGAAAACCAAAAGTGGTAGTGCTGGCAATTGGCAATAACTTATTGATTTCTTTTTTGTTTTGCATTGCTCCTTTGTTTAATACACCAACCAAATTACGGAATTAAAATAAAATAGGCTTCTAACTGATACTTAACTAATCATGATTTTATTAATGGATTTAGTAATTGCATCTTGGTTAGTTGAAACTGCGGGGTTCTGCTTCTGCCGTTCTGCGATTCTTTGTTTTTTTGTTTCGGAAGGAAGAAACCAATCTTGTTTTTTCCAGGTTACGTTATGTTCTATGTGTTTAACGATTTTGTGGCCAAATAGAAAACTAGTAAGAAGATATAATATTACATTTAATTTCTTATACTTAATAGTGGTGGAGACATTTCAACCTCCTCCCCTCGACCCTTCCACGCCAAGCATGGATCAGAAACTTAGAAAGGTCAGCAAACGAGGCGGTAGCTATCCCACACTCAGCCAAATTAATAGTAATATTAAATAATTCGTTAATAAAAAGTCATAATAATGAACAAACCATGGAGACAGATGTAACCAAGGAGAAATATGGAGCAATATAAAAAAAAAAGAGCAATATGGAGTTTCCCATATCACTGACTGGGTCACATATGATATAAGTTAAATTTTCAGTTATATGATTATGAATGAATAACAGTCATTGGTCCAAAATCCGGCCACATTAAGAAAGAATTAGAGATTATAATTTTGTCTTAAGTAAACACATAATATTTACTTATTAAATTCAATTGGGTTGAGTATAAAATCCACATACAAATGTTGATAGAAACAGAAACAATATGATGATGAAATGAACAGATAATCAAATACAGACACATGAGTTACGTGGTATCCTTGGATATGATCCAGGACTAATCCACGGAAGAGCTTGAACGCTCTTCATGCTACTAATTTTACCGAATTGAGAGAAGATCATACAGCTGCCGAACCTACACTCCCCTTTTTAATACAGACTCAACATTCTACGTCTAACCGTGCATGGGCCTGCATGATTACGTACGGGCTTATTAGCTGGGCCCCATACAATCTAACTCTCCTAACACTCAACATAAACCGTAGCCCAATATATATATGCTCAACATCCTCCCCCAAATTGATGCCGATTTCGAAGCATCAATTTGTCCCCCAAGATACCAATGTCGACTTATGGGAAAGGCCTTTGTAAAAAAGATCTGCAACCTGTTCTTCTGTCTGTAGATGATGTAAGCTGATAGTACCGTGTCGAACTAGATCTCGAATGTAGTGCACATGGATCTCAATATGCTTCGTATGATCATGAAGAATTGGGTTAAATGCTATACGAATAGCGCTAGTGTTGTCAATATGAAGTTCCATAGGCGCAGGACAGGAGATGCCAAAATCTGATAAGAGGCGACGCAGCCAAACCATTTCGGACCCAACCTCGGACATTGCTCGATATTTAGCTTCAGTAGAAGATTTTGAAACTTTATCTTGCTTCTTGCAACGCCAAGAAATATAAGCCCCTCCAAACTGGACACACCATCCAGAAGTAGAGCGACGAGTATCAAGACAACCGGTGTAATCAGAATCGGAATAAGCACATAGCTTTGTTGAGCCTGAAGAAGGAAAAAGAATGTCGACCTCTCTTGTTCTCTGTAAGTAGCGTAGTATCCTGTGGACTGCAGTAAGGTGATCTAGACATGGTTCGACCATGAATTGACTGACCAGCTGAACGGCATACGAAATATCAGGACGAGTAGCATATAGGTAAATAAGACTGCCAACTATACTTTGATACTGTGAGCCATCCTTCAACGTTCACCTGAGTTTTTCTGCAACTTCAGATTGACTTCCATAGGCATCTTAACATGCTTACAGTCATCAAAGTTGTGATTACTAAGAAGATCTGATATATATTTCCTCTGACTGAGTAAAATTCCCTTATCACTACGGCTAACCTCCAATCCCAGGAAGTAATTCAAATTGCCGAGATCCTCTATACTAAAGGCTTGCTTCAAACCATCCTTCAAATGCTTAATTCCTTGCTGATCAATCCCGATGATAACCATGTCATCAACATACAAAAGAAGAACCACAATACCAGCTGGAGTTACCTTGGTAAATAGAGAAGGATCATTTAGGCTTTGTCAAAATCCCAGTTGAACGATGGTAGACTGAAACTTCTCAAACCAGACCTTGGGAGCCTGTTTAAGATCATAGAGAGAACGATGCAGGAGACAAACTTGATCTTCACGACCAACAGTATACCCAGGAGGTCGTTCAATGTATATCACCTCCTCCGAATCTCCATGAAGAAAGGCATTCTTCACATCTAGTTGAAACAGAGGCCAATTATGCAATGCAGCAGCAACGAGTAAGGTACGAACCGTGGACATCTTGGCAATAGGAGCAAATGTATCGTTGTAATCCACCCATGCTCTTGTGTATAGCCAAGAGCAACAAGCCGGGCTCGGTGGCGTTCGATAGAACCGTCAGGTCGCACCTTGATGGCATAAACCCATCGACTGCCAATAGTGGGAGGACACGGATTGGGACGATCAACAACTGCCCAAGTTTTATTGGCCTCCAAGGCGCCAAACTTGTCGTTCATGGCGCGATCCCATATTGGATTGTCGTGAGCCTGCTTGAAGGTTGTGGGAACAATTAATATGTCAACTCCATGCGCTACATAGTCTTGGTGGGCTAAAGGAGGCACCCCTTTGGTTGATCTCTCTGAACGTCGAGGAGGAGCAGGAGCAGTATGCAAACGAGAGCTTGGAGAAGATAAGTTGGGGCTGCTGGAGTCAGACGCTGATGATGAGGTGCAGCTGTCCGAGCTGGACGTGGGGGAGAGCAGTTCGAGAGAGGGGGAATCTTCGGCAGGATCATCAGATAATGGCAGATCGACCTCGTCGGTTTCATAAAAAATGGACAGAGAATTGCGCCCGCCAGGAAACTCAAGATCAGCTATGGATTTTGAAGGATAGAACATGTGATGTTCGAAGAAGACAACAAAAATAGCTACCTGCATACGTTGACTCGAAGGATCATAACACAGGTACCCTTTATGAACACTATTGTACCCAAGGAAGACATACCGAACCGTTTTGGATGTCAAATTAGTACGCTCACTTTTAGGAAGAAGCACAAAACACAGACAACCAAAAACTATAAGACAAGAATACTCTGGATGATGACCATAAAGGGTGAAATAAGGACTTTTCTAACTTAGGACAGGAGTGAATTGATAATTATTAGTCTCACATCAGTGACTATAACTTCTGGCCAGAACCGACTTGGAACAGAAGATGCAAGAAGCAAAGCTCGAGTTAACTCCATCACATGCATATTCTTACGTTCAACAAGCCCATTTTGTTGAGAAACCCTAGGACAGGACATTTGACTCAAAATACCACGTGATCGATAAAACTCATGTAAAGTATTTGATTTAAACTGTCCTCCTGGATCAGAACGGATAATTTTGACTGTCTGGCCGAATTGGGTTTGAATCATATTGATGAATTCTATTGCCACATCCCAAAGTTTAGATTTTAATATGAGAAAGTATATCCATGTATATCTGGTGGCATGATCAATGAATAGAGAAAAATATCGAAACCCAAGACGAGAAATAGTAGGAGAAGGTCCCCAAAGATCGGTGTGAATAATGTGAAAAGGTTCATTGATAACAGTGGTACTAGAAGAAAAAGATGTGCTAGAGGTTTTTGCTTCCACACAACTCGTACAAGAATGTTGAGCTGAAACTCCAACAAGATTCTTTCCTAGAAGAGATTGTTTAAACATGACTGAAAGACGACTTGAGTATGGATGCCCCAAGCGAGCATGCCAAAGTTCCCGCACTTTATTTGACAAACTAGTAAACACATAATGTTTTTGAATAGGAAAAGAAGGACTAATGACACTCCTAGACTCAGACTGACTACTAGAAGGCTAACCCAAAGATGGTGATGAAACCGAATTGTCTTTGAGTTCTTCCAAGTGGAAAATCCTCCCCTGTTTACTCCCCCTTTCGATCTGCCTCCCCGTCTTCAAGTCCTGTATAACACAACCAGTAGGAGCAAAAATAACAGAACATCCTTGCTCAGTAACCTGTCCAACTGAAACCAAGTTAGGAACCAAAGCAGGAACATGCAAAGTACGGGATAAAGATATGTTCTCAGTATCCACTTTACCAACTCCTTTTACAGCCATCCTATCTCCATTAGCAACGGTTAATCCCACATGACTAATATATTTAATATTTTGTAACGATTTTCTATCATTAGTCATGTGATTGTAATATCCCGAACCAAGTAACCAAGGTTTAGTTTGGACCTTACCTTGGAGAGAAGACAAAGCCGATCCAATGGCAGTAGGAAGTGAGGTTTGTAGCGCGGTCACTGCTTGAACAAGCTGCTCTAATTGAGCTGCTGTGATATTTCCAGCCGAGCCACTGGATTCCCCGGATTCAACAGCATAAGCAGAGCGAGGTGGACGGCCTTGAGGACCACGACCAGCGCCATTTGGCGGGGGGTTCCTTCCGTAGCGATCAGCATTACGCTCACGAGTGCGACATTCCAAAATAATGTGGCCCATTCATTTGCAATAAACACAGTAATTCCTTCTACGACAGTGCTTTACTAGATGACCTTTCTCATGACAGTGATGGCACTCAAGCTTAGAATTTGGAACTCGACTATGAAATTGAGGCCTTGTAATAGCTAGAGCATGAGAATAAATCCTATACCTGACCTCGCAGTAGAGATATCGAAGGTCTCCCCTTCTCTTGGACGCACATCCAGCTGTGCCTTAGTCCTCAAGCGTGTTTCTTCATGTACAAGATTGCTGATCACGCCATCAAAATTGAGGTGTTCCCTGTTCAGGATGTTGGCGTGGATGTTTTCAAATTCGGGTCTCAGCCTCATGAGGAACTGCATCACCCGTGATTGCTGGAGCTCGGCGATCAATTCTTCGATCATAGCTTGTGGACGAAGAGCCATGTGGAGCATGTCTTGCTCAGTCCATAATTCTTGGGCTGCATTAAAGTATTCGGAAATGGATCGGTCCCCTTGAGACAAGCGAGCAAGAGAGGTTTCAACCTCAAATTGCCGAGCTGCATTTGTGGTTGAATAGAGACCAGCTAGATGTCTCCACATCCGATTAGCAGTAGGAAATAATTTAAGACTTAAACAAGTAGATGGATCAACCGATGAGGTCAGCAATGAACGGATCCGTGCATCGTTCTTAACCCAGATCGCAACTTCTTGGGGTGTGGCAGTCACCGCAACGGGCTTTGGTACAGTGCCATCCAAGATTCCTATCAATCCCTTTCCTTCAACAAAAACCCGAAACTGAAATTTCCATAGAGCATAGTTCGTGGCTTTGAGGCGCACCGTTGGCCTCTCCGAATCAGCTGCAGTAGGCTCTGATACCATGTTGATAGAAACAGAAACAGTATGATGATGAAATGAACAGTTAATCAAACACAGACACAGGAGTTACATGGTATCCCTGGATATGATCCAGAACTAATCCACGGAAGAGCTTGAACGCTCTTCAGGCTACTGATTTTACCGAATTGAGAGAAGAAGAAGATCATACAGCCGCCGAACCTACACTCCCCTTTTTAACACCTAACGTGCCCTAGGTTAGACTCAACATTCTACGTATAACCGTGCATGATCCTTCATGATTACGGACGGGCTTATTAGCTGGGCCCCATACAATCTAACTCTCCTAACACTCAACATAAACCGTAGCCCTATATATATATATATATATATATATATATATATGTTCAACAACAAATTAAATGGATAGAGTTTGATGGGTTTATACTCATACATATTTCTTTTTACAAAATATACTCATACCTATTTATTTGGGTTGAGTTGGATTTCAAATCTATGAATTTGAATTTGAACCCGTACTCATAAGCAAATTACATTTTAGGACCCAAACTTACAAGATTTCCAGCTTTCGTACCTTTTATTTTGTAAATGAGTTCATATGGGTGGGCCATTATTGGAGCTTCTTACGTCTCCGGTTCCTTGAAGGATCTATTATTATTACTAGCTTATTACCCGGCCCGTTGGCCGGATTACTGTATGTTACCCACTTGTGAAATGGGAGAGAAAGCAAGTGAGAGTGAAGGGATTGGGATTCCACTTGATTAGGACCGACCCACTAATCCGATTCTTCCCGACCCGCTAATCCGATTCTTCCCGACCCGCCCCAACCTAAAGGGTCAGAAAGAGTCAATAAGAAAATACGAACGGTGAGGATTAGTCATATATCTTGACTCTTTAGAAGTGGGTCAAACAGGATCAAGGTTGGGTGAGGGCAATTTTTAGCGCTAAGCAGAGTTCTGGGTTGAATAACTTTACTTAGGCCTAGAAATTGGTGCTGATGCAGACTGCAGTTTTTATTATACCATCATCAATCATCATTGAATTAGTCATGTGCATCCCTCCCCGTTGTCGGTCTGAATTCTAATGATGGCTTCATTCCTTGCACCAGCCATATCAGCGAGTTGTCATCTCGAGCATGATTTTCCTATGTACAAATGATACAATTAGAGTATGAAACTGAATTCAAAGAAAAGGAAAAGAGAATTCTATCACATGGCAATAAATACACACATAATAGTTGAAGCTAAGTGAAAGTCATTACTCGCACATCAATTCTCAAAAATTACAGACTAAACAATGGCTAGAATGGCAATGAAACTACCAAGAATCATGGACGAAACAACTTGTCAAATTAAATAATCCTTATACTGAAACTACCTTCTAACTTGAAATAAGACATGATCACAGTTCATAGCACTCTTATCACTATGAATTGGTTGCAGCTCGTCCTTATCACGGCCTCCCAAGCTCAATTCAAACAGAGTAGAGACCGTTATGTAAGATAACCAAATCCTTACTGATCATAATTCCTTTCTTCACTCCATTTTTGTCGGAGAAAAGAGTTATCCCCCTCTCCTGCATTTCCCTTTCCCCCTCTCTTCTCCCTCTTCTTCACAAACCGATCCCTAAACCAGCAACAACAACACAAAAATAGCCTTCGCCTCTGCCATCTCCATCTACTGAACGCGTTGGTGGCAAGACAGGACTACAGAAGCAAAATTTTCTAAAATCAAACTAAATTTTTTGAAGGAGACTCAACCAAGAAAAAAGAGTAAAGCAACAATGCTAATAGTTTAGATGGTTGGTTTTGATGTTATACGTTGCTTTTGTTATGGTCTCCACTCCAGTATATCAACTGCAACAGAGATGTTTCCTCCAATCATCTTTAGTGCAAGATTTAGAAGTAAGTCCTCTTGTTTGTGTCAAACGGAAACATTCATGGGTTCTTAACTCCCCTGTTAGTGTAAATGCAGCAGCAGCAGTAAAGAAGTTTGACAACACAGCAAGCACCCAGGCAAAATGATACAATGCAGTAGGTGATATGTGTCTCGAAGGTTTTGAGTTACTAAAGTTCATGTTAAAAATAAACATGAATTAAAATGGATTATTCTATTAAGCAAACATCCCCTCTAATCATACAAAGATCATATATCCAATTCACAAACAATTAAGCCATAAAAAATCATCACACATCTACCACCTTTGATTGCCTAAATTTGGTTTTTCGCAAAGTTATGGACTCTTAAGGGTAACGTTCATGGGTAGTCTGTTTCATAACTCTAGAGAGCACAGTAAGCAGCCACCAGCCAGACACAGTGTGGTAGGCGAATATGATTCTCAATTCACAATTTCTCACCACCAGAAGTAAGAACAGACCATAATAAGCGTAGCGTTCATAGGTGGTATGTTTCATACCACTACTACACAATTTGTTAAAAAAGAAAGAAAGGTATTTAGCATCACGGGGGAACAACTTTTACAGGTCAACAACGACAACATGCTGCAACCACCAGAACTGGTATCACAACTCATAGGGAAAATCAAAAGATTTACTCTAAAATTAAGTAGTTACAACATCGAGCAATCGTCAAGCACATACACCATCACAAAAGTCACGGAACCTGATTCACAAAGCATTCAAAGATTTGAGGACATTTGTGCAAAGGTACAACTTATATGTCTTTTTTCCAAGCCATTTCCATCGACATGCTAATAAATTTGCAATGCATAAAACAAACGGGCCAAAACTTGAAATTCAGCCTGTTTGACCGACCCATGCCAAATTCTAATTATTCTTTACTTTTAAACTTTCTATTTGAAAATAAAAAATAGTGAAAGAAAAGAGACGACTACAATTCGTCATTTGCACATCACTTATTGGGGAATAAAACCATAGAAATTCAAAAGGAACTAAAATGTTTAGGATCGTTTTAATGTTTAAAATAACCAAATATATCTTTATGTTTAGTTTTTTACTAACAAATACCAAACGATTCCCTATAAAATACACTATAATTTGACCATTATGATGTCAAATAATTATAAAATATATATTTGAAATGAAAAAAATTGGACTAATTGGGTTGGTCGAGGTTGAACCATTGAATAATTTTAAAATACATTATATTTTAGCCACTAAGATATAAAATAATAGCATAATATATATTATGTCAGAGAAAATATTTTGTTTTAGAATGGCAAACCAATGATGTTCATTTGTTTTACTTGATGGCCAAATCCCATGTAGGTCAGTGCTCATTCAACTCTTTTATTTTATGGTTAGCGGTTAGCCCATTAGATATCATGCATTAGTTTATTGTTAAATTTTTTATTTTTAACAATAAAAAGGAGTATTATTTTTTCCTTTTCATATATATTTTATCCCCACGGAGAAATAAAAGGGTATAAAGAAAAAAATTGACACTCCTGGACCCGTTTAAATCCGCATGTGTACGGTAAGTTGGCCCGTTCCACAGAGGAAAGAGAAAAAAATTGACACTCCCTATTCTACCCTTCCTACAAACGCTCATGGAGCAGAGAATTTGAAATGGGGGAAGAGTTTTTTCCACCCTGCTATTATATGTGTTTCATTTGAAAGGATAAAACAAATGTACTTAGTGTATTTGGTTATGATCCTTGTCTTTCTTTAAAATGGTCATGGTTCGAATCCCTGTACGTATCTTTTTAATGAATAAAAAAAAGTAATTGTGAAGAACAAAATGTCCTTCCTACTTTCACTCTCATTGCAGGAAATTTGAAATGGGACTCCCGTTTTTCCATTCGGCGTATTATAAGTATAGTAGAGAGTAGAGATAGATAGTAGATACTCATTATATATTACTTTCTCATGATCACAGGTACAACTTATATTTGATGTTAAGTTAGTAGTCGGTATATAACGATATGAAATTGTTAAACCACAATTAAATTATAGTTTCAACATAAAATATTATTCTACTGACTTTTACGGTACAACTTTGTTACGGTTTTACCAATCTTGATTTTTTCCCCTAGAACTTCTCGCCAAAATTCACTTCCTTCCCGGTCTGCTTCCACCGAAGATAGCACTAAGGTTGCAACTTGAATTATCTGTTGCTTTAACTGCTTCGCTTTGGAGAGTACCAGTGGAAGGAGTTACGGTACTAATTGTATAAGAGTTAGCACCGTCCTAACCAAGTAGCAACGGAGGGCTTTACTGGTATTTATTAAAATTAAATTTAATAAATAAATTAAATTTTAATTATCTCTCTCCTCCTTCGCAAGGAATTTTAACGTGAAAAAATACTAGGAAAAAATTACTACTAGTTTGAATTAGTAGTGATTTAGTTTAGATGTTGTATTGATTTTAAAATAATGCGTAGTGATTTCATTGTTCTTAGTAGTGTTTTTTAAATAGAAGAAGTTGATGATATTTGGAAAGAATAATACTGTAAATGAAAAAAGTACTACAAAGAACAAATATTGCTACTAATATACAAAATACTACTAATACTTTACAAATATCACTGCTTAACTGTTGATTACAATAACAATAACTACTAATACATATGAAAACAATACACCACAATCACTACTAACCCAAAATCACTACTAATCAAATAATATAGATCTAGAAAAAATTCTCGTTCTTCCTCCACGCATACTATCCACGAGCGATTGACGACAATGGTGGTGGGAAGCCAACGCAGGCAAGGTCGGCACCGTTGCAGGCGGAATCGGGGCAAGAGACGCTGACGACTCGGCGCCGTTGTCGACGGAATCGACTTCGTTGCGGCGCCGATTGATGGATCTCGGGCTCTTTGCGGAATCGAACCACATCTCCAGCGCATCGTCTTCATTACGCTGGCGGCGAGGGACGCTGACGACATCAACGATGCAGCAGCAGCGAGGGATGTATCTTGATCACCAGATCTGACCCTTCTTTTGTCGACTCCATCGTCATCAACGCCCTCGATGCCTGCCTCCTCAATCGTCATCGACGAGCTTGCCGCCTGCCTCGTCCATCGCCATGGACGACCGGTGAACTTTCCGCTGTGGGAGGAGAAAGGATTTGGGAACTTGGAAGAGTTTTTGAAAGGGGAGTGGAGAGGAGACGGTTCCAGATGTAGGCGGCAGAAATATATATTAGGGTTTGTGGGGATGAAATTAATTATGACATAATTAACCTTTGTAAAATTATAACCCTTAAATTAAAATGGCATCTAACGGTGGTAAACTAAGTTAGCATGGTGCTAACCCCTTAAGGGGTTAGCACCTAATCCCATTCCGAGTACCAGTAGCAATGAATTAAGACAAATGTTATCTATATTAGAAACTATAAATTAGATTTAAGTAATTAATTTTATGTTTTCGTGTTCATGATAGAGCCCTGCCATCATAAACTATTTTGCTTATATTATTTAGATTGCTAGCTCTAAATAAAGAAATTTGAATTATTTGTTGCTTAACTACTTCGCTTTGGTGGGTACCATTAAGTCATTAATTTAGGCTTCCATGTTCATGTTATAACACAGCCATCATCTACTATTTTGCTTATATTATTTAGACTAATATTTTTGGCGACTAATTTTTTGTAGTTATGTGTCTCGAAGAAATATTTCCCATGGAGAATCATAGAAAAAAAACAGACAATGTTTCAACTTGATCGTTAAAATTGATGTAAGTACAAATATTTTTATTAGCATTATTTATATATTTTTATAATTTAATGTGTTCCCATGCCATGTGCTAGTAAGAAAAAAAGAGTTGTTTTATACTACTAAAAGGTGTGGTGGATTCTAATCGATCACTATCTGACTATCTGCCGTGCAAAATAAGTTTTCTGATGGTATGTACATCCATAATTTATCAGGTTGAGTATAATCTCTCTAACTATTTCACACGTCTTGATCTAAAAAAACTTATACTCCTCGTTTTACATTTTCAGAAATTGATTTGAATAAGTCAGAGTTGAAGATAAATAATCAACCATTGGCAAATTAGTAAGAATGAAATGCGGTCTTTATATAAGGAACAAGGGTATATTTGAAAATTTTATCAACATTCCTATAGCTAATCCATTTATTTCATGTTTGATTTTGATTTATATGGTTTAAAAATTTTATGATGTGATATCTGCAAATGAGGTCATTGCAATATCTCATATTATTCAGAGGATGGTTGCACCCAAATATCCTATATTATGGTGGTGAGGATACGGATGGATACAATGAGAAGAATGTGACCCAATGTAAATTTTGAAGTTCTAGCATTGCAAGATTGGAAGAATCACACGCATTGTTATTGTGTGGAAAGTTGTTCAAACCAGCGGCGGATCCAGGACACGGTAGAGCACTGAGCCGCATTTTTTTTTAGAAAATTAGATACTGTAAAAAAATCAAAAGTTTTGTTTTACAATATCAATTGTACACGTCCATCTTTTAAATTTTAATGTAATGAATTCATCAATAATGGAGTCTACATCCATACCAATAGCATACTCTCTTTCAGATAAAATAGTTAACCAATCGGCCAAAAATTCAACGCTTATTTTATTACGCAAATAAATTTTCACATATATTATTGTTGAAAAATGTTCTCTCCATAGTAGTGGTTGAAACGGGCAATGTCAACACTAGACAAATAAGTCGACTAATCAATTTGTATTGTGTGTCAATCTCTATTTCCACCAGCTACTTGAGTAATTTTTCAAGGGAACAAGCCTCATATTTATTTTAGTCTTTTACGTTTTAGACTTTCAAAATTTTAGGTTTCATTGTTTGCTTTTCTTTAGACGAGAATCATTAGAGCTAAAATTTCTATGCTAAATTTAGAATTGTGATTTGAATATGTTCATCTGGCCCATTTTTCTATTTGTACACAATTTTATTATAAAGTAACACAGGACCAAATGGCTAAAATCGATAAACTCATAAGTACTATACTAACTCCGGATCCAGAGGAGGGCTGGGCCGTGACCCGGGGAGGCCACCCCCTGGATCCACCACTGGTTCAAACAATAAGTGGCTAGAAATCAATCCCAACACACACATACACATACATATATATATATATATATGGTGACTTCTACGGTGCCCAGGGCAAAAGCCGGGTACGGGTACCTTGGCCGATCTTAACCGTTCGTTTTCAATCTCCACGGCTCACGTTTGTTAAACCTAACTGCGCCACTAAATAACTAAACAAATTACAAAAAGCCTCCTCCGCGTTAAGTTTGTTTTCATCCTAGTCCAACTAACTGCCCCGATTAAATTAAATGGATTAAGACCCAAGCCCAATTGGGTAGACCCACTGCCGCCCAAACCAATTTCCAGTATCCCTAACCAATTACACGATCCCTCTCTCGTCTTGGAGGGACACCCCTTCACAGTTCCAAGAGAAGCTACCCATCCACATTCGACGTAGATTGAATTTCCCAAAAAAATTTTGTCTTGTTTCTTCTTCGCCATTGTATTTCCCCTCGCCTATCTCTTTCTAATACGATTACGCCGACCATGTCTATTATTGTGTTCATCGAACTTTTCATTTGCAAAAGAACCCTTGAAAGAGGTTTGCTAACCCTAGGGTTCATGTCCCTAGTGCTTTGTCATCTTGTCTTAGCGTTATTGTGATTTTCTCGAGCCTTATATCTCTCGGTGAAATTTAGGTTTCCTGATATGTAGTGTTCGTCTCGCCCAGAGGATTGAGGAAGAAGATGAAGAACACATAATTTGATTCGAATAGGATGGAGAGGTCTCCTTAGTTTGTGTTTATGTATTAACGGTGCGTTTAGGACTAATTCTAGTTGGACTGGGTCTGATCATTGATTTTTGCAGGCTTTTAAATAACATTCAAACGTGGGCTTGTACATGACCCATGCAATATTCAAAAGTGGGCCTGGAACGTGCGAGCCCATTAGTTTTCTCCTGCGGTATCAGCGCCAACCCTAGTTTAACTAGCTTTAGTTACCCTAGTTTAACCTACACGAGTTAACATCATCATTACTACATATCTTCCCAAATCTTCTAACTCTTGACATTCCAGACTCAACCGTCTCCATCACACGTCTCCACACTCAACCCCCACGATCACTTTTTCTTACACCTACAATCTCTCTTTCCTCCATCTTCACCTTCCCTTGTTCCTTCTTCCTCTGACTCCATGGCAAATATGGGCATTCTAACTCTATCAAACGACGACTGCCGATCCACCACAAGTCTCGCGGACTATCTTTCATTCACGAGCAAGACATCTATTATGGCCGAGTACGAGTTCATCCACCTGAGTCCTTTCCCTCAAGAAGTGAAGAAGTTAATTAAAAATCTTGGCTGGGAAAAGTTCTTCGATCTCCGGAGTCGAGGAAGCACCAGTTACTGCCCGCATGTGGTGAGGAAGTTCTACCACAATTTAGAGCTGTCTGGTCCCTCCGATTCTCATCTCGTGTCGATCTTCCTGGGTTATAGAGTCTGCTTCCAGCCTCATCAGTTTGCTGAGATCCTCGATCTCCCCGCCCCAGGACACCACATTGATAGCAGAAGCGATCTTCGGCGGCTGTACGATTTTGAGTTCGAAGTTGAACTGGGGAAACTGACGAATGGGCGCATCCAGGCTTCTTTCCTCCCAGATCCTCTTCGATTCCTCCATTGGATGATCGTCAACTGCTTCATGCCAAGCTACAGTGGTCATTCGATAATTCGTAAACTTGACCTGTTTATCCTTGTGCAAGCTCAAAGAGGTGTTCCTCTTAACCTCGCATCTCTCATGTGTGTGAACATGGTTGAGGCTGCTCCTAGAGGGGAAAACTGGTACACTGCCTTTCCATATGCCACCTTCTTGACCATCTTTCTTGGAAGGGTTGGGATGGATATGGGGGTTTATGCTAGGGAGGACCATTCCGCCTATTTGCCAGTCTACTGTATCGTCGAAGTGACCAATACTTTTTATGACCTTCGGCATACGGAGCATGAAGAGACCCCTGAGGCATCCTCAAGCAAACGTCCTCTGCTTACATTATAGTCGATTGATGCAGGGCGGGGTGGAGCAGTGCAGGGCGGGGTGGAGCAGTGAAGGGGCCAACATTGGATGTGTTTTGTTAAGGCTTCGTTGTTTTTTTTTTCAGTCTTTTTCTCCAGCACTCAAAACTGTCAGGTACTGAGGGGAGCCAGTACATCATCTGACTAGGAAAGTCTCCCATTTTTTTAATTATCCAGACAAATATTTTTCTATGCATGCAGTATTTTGTGAATTTGCCATGGCTAATTTCCCTAAGACAGGTGACGAGTTGCAGTAATGGTCATCCCTAAGCAAGGAGGTGCAATTGCATCCTACACTTGCTATGATGTGAGAAGCTATTGCAAGGGTGCAAATTTGGTTGCAATTGAAATTGGCCCACGAGTGGGGACTATTGATGAAATTGCAATGTTTTCTCAAAATTATAGAAGTGGAAGTAGGGACTACCTATGAAATTGCAAATGAATTTCATTGGGGGAGATTTTAATCCGCTTTTGTTCTAAGCAGTTCCAATTAGGTTGATTATAATAATTTTTTATCTATGGTGATTTTTTCCCCTTTTTCATCAAGACTCATGCTTCTTTTATCCCCCTGTGGATCTATCATGCTTCGTTTATAGTAAAATATCCTTTTAATTATACACAATAAAGAATCCATTAATTATGTATGCCTTTTTATTGTATTTATTACTACAATGAATTCTCTGACTAAAAGGGGAGTGAAAACATCGTTGGTGGAAATTCAAGGAATGGAATGATAAGGGCTGTGCATAAATTCAATTTCTGTAAATAATTAATTTTATTATTATTAGTTAGTAACGTCATTAGTTTTAGTTAGTGGGTTAGTGGCTCCTACTTTGTAGCTTCAATCTGTTCAAGAGTTGGTACTTAAGCCACTCTCCTCATCAATGTAAATCACTACTTTCAATCCTTTACATGGAAGCCTTTCCATATCCTAGGAACATTAAATTAATTACATAAGAATTTTCTATCTTCCTTGTACTGGGTTTGGTCATTATTTATACTGATTGGGAGCCAATCAGTTTTACCTTTTGGGTTACCTATACATGAATGCAAATTTAATTATACGATTGGGAGCCAATCAGTTTTACCTTTTGGGTTACCTATACATGAATGCAAATTTAATTATACGATTGGGAGCCAATCAGTTTAACTATACATGATCCCAATTAAACCTCTCTACAAGATACAATGGCTTGAAGCCTTGAACAGAAGCAACCTCACTCACAAGTTGGAAGCTGGAATTTTGGTGAAGTCCCTTTGCCATTTCCACGAAAAAACAAACCAAACCAAACCAAATATAGAAAGCATTCACAATACCAAAAACCAAATATAGCAAGCATTCACAATACCAAAAACCAAATATACAAAGCATTCACCAAACCAAAAACCAAATATTAAAACCATTCACCAAACCAAACCAAAAACCAAATATAAAAAGCATTCACCAAACCAAAAACCAAATATAAAAACCAAAAATAATAAGCATTCACCGAACCAAATAAAAAACGGTTGTCCATCATCCTGAGAAAAATATATATAACTGTTGTCCATCATCTTGAAAACTAAAACGCAAAATCAGGTTGTTTTGGGCTCGTTGACTGGGTTTCCTTGTGCTCTTCTCTTTCCTTTTTCCTCTTTTCATGGGTTGACTTGTACTCTTCCACTGCAGCTTCAACTTGAGGTGCAACTCTTCTTGCTTCTGTGAGCACCATATGCCTTATGTAGTTCATGGGCTCTCGAACAAGGTACAAAGCGATCTGCATCCTCCTCACTTGAGTGCATGGCTATCAACATCAACAAACATGGTGCTTACCGCATGATTCAAAAATAACAATCAATTGTGGTTTTCTAATATGCTAATTAGAATTGTCTTTACCCAAATATAAGAGGAGTCCCAGCTTGCGCCAAACATCCACATGCATACCCAGACTCCACTGTCAGACCTACATAAAATAAAAGCATTGCGTGATAAGAACCAAGTTGATAAGTCGTCGTTTAATATCACAAAAAAAATGGGCATACTTACCGATTAAGTTGTTCTTGATCCTTTGAAGGAGTTGGGTACGCAAACTCCGCAATCCTTGGTGGCGACAATCCTTGTTCACGATAGAGAATCTTCCACAAGGCTTGCATAAAGCTCATCTGTACAAATTAAGAAACGTTTGTACTTAGAAAGAGTTATTTACATTTTTTTTGCGTTATAACGGCACAATGTCACAAATTTACCATTGTTTGAACAGATTGCAGTCGAAAGGAATTGCGGTCTTCATTTTGTTGTGGATCCAAGATATGGACTTCTTCCTTGTCCAACTTAATGACAGCCAAGTACCAATGGGCATTATCTCTCATCGGAACACACACCTACATATGCGGAAATTGTCAACACGTATTAAAAAAATAAACTGCAAACCATGTAATACTTATTAAGACGAACAGTTTACCTTGTTCAACATATTGGTTCGGCTAAGGAATTTTGATTGGTATAGGTCTAATGCCATCTTGGGTGCTATTCCACATGAAATCACTAGTTCCTGCCCATGTGGTAGTTGCACAATTGAAATTTTGTCAACACAATATGATTCACGTTAAAAAAACATGTGTTGTAATTTTTTTGGTGAGAGGAAATTGTCATTAAGTATAATCGGACCACAACCTGTAGTTCAGCAGGCAGATAGCACACTCCTTTTCCGTCCTTGGAATTTGTCCACAACTCTTCTAGAGTCAAGTGGCAGGCCATCGCTGTTATAACCTAATATAACATGGACAAAAAACACTTCATGATACTATCGAGTTGTTATAAAATAATTCTACGTAGAAAGCATTGATAGTGGACAAACAAAACAAAATTTTGGAGTTCCGTTGATTACTTCAGCATCTACGAATAAGCGAGGGCTTAAGGACCACAATGACTTCCTCGTACAAGAGTTGTTGGAGGTTTTGACCAATACTTCGTCAGGTGGCAGATGGGCTAAAAATATATAGTGAGCAAGCTGGATTTGCTCATCATCGTATTCCATAGCGGTAGGTAGCTTAAACTTCAAACAACCTGGAATAGGGGCCACAAATAAACACGAGTTGAAATGCATTCGTTATGACGGAATAACGGCAAAGAACACTTCAATGGCAAACATGACACCTTTATTACCTTGTCAACAGAAGGTAGACAAATACTTTTTCCATTTGCCTTCTTTGGTGTGACCTCAGAGTCAGATTCATCGTCCGAAATAAAAACGATGACTGAAGCAGGAGTGGGTGGAGTGCTTACACCTTTGCCTTTGGGTATCCTTGGTTTCTTTGTTGGAGTCACAAATTCGGCTGTCTCCTACAATGACAGTGAACCTGCGATTAATAAATTAACTAGAATGAATTTCAATGGTAAAAAGAGCTATTATACATACCACAAGCTTGGACGAAGAGCGTGTAAGTCTCCTATTTTCCATGTTGTGCCTCTAATCTAAGCTTTACTCTGTACTCAAAATCGCGGCAAAGAAGGATATGGAACCACTGCTCTACCGATGAAGGTTAATTATATATACAAGGTTAGGATAAATTGTGGCGCCATATTTTTCCCGCGGAAAAATAGTTAGGGTTTAGTCTAAGGTACATGAACTTGGGATAAACATGGGTAGTTATTAAACCTAAAATTAAAAAGATACTTTTTTCGATTGAATAAAGAATTGAGTGCTATTAGTAAATATTCGCTCATATTAATATTTGATCCTTCCCCATACACGTAGTAGACACCTAGAGTCAGCTGGCGTTTGGCTTTACTACGAAAGGTTTTTCATTTTAAATATTTTCGTTATTTGTGAAAATGGTAAAGAAATCACTAAGATAAAGAACAGAAAGTGCAACTCGTTCCTACCAAAAATATAAGATATCACAAATCGTGTTATTAATGGGGATAATTATTAAGTGGCCCATTGAATCATTAATTCGGCCATCATTCTCAGTAGGGTTTTGTAATCTACGTCCTTGGTTCCCCAAAATTTCCAGCCGTGACAATGACGTCGGAGGCAGACTCACCATTGACGTCGGAGGGAGTCCTAGTATTGACGTCGGAGGGAGTCCAAGAAAACCCTGGTGCCGGAACCAGTCACACCACCCAGGAAGATAATGTCGCCGATCTCATATTGCTACAGCCTGAAGATATTAAAAAAATGAAGTTCGATGATACAGAAGAAGCCTATGATTTCTACATGGACTACGGGTTAGTCAAAGGCTTCGACATCAGAAAATCAGACATTGGTCGTGATAAGAACAAAGTTATGATATGGCGTGACTATGTATGCTCTGGCGAGGGAAAGAGGCGCATGAAGAGCACAGAACGAAAGAGAGAAGCAAGAGGGGAGACCAGATTTAACTGCAGAGCCAAGATGCGTGTTAAACAACACAATGTCGATGGGAAGTGGTATGTGCACCAGTTTGATGATGTACACACACATGAAACGATCCCCAGAGAATATAGACACTACATGAAAGGGAAACGTCGTATGAGTGATGCAGTGAAAGCAGCGATAAATTTTAGAAGAGCTGCAGGTATGAAAACTTCTCAAATTGTGAATCTGGCCGCATCAGAAGCAGGAGGCTACGACAATTTGGGGTACACGAGGAAGGATGCATATAATTATGTGGACAAAGAGAGGAAAGAACAAATCAATGAAGGTGATGCCGCAACAGCCCTAGCCTACCTGCAAGCTAAATGCAGCGCGGACGAGCATTTCGTTATTGAACTAAAGAAGGATGACGACGACCGGCTTATTAACATTTTCTGGGCCGATAGTATTTCTGTTGCTGATTATGCATGCTTTGGAGAATTACTGTCATTCGATGCTACTTACAAAAGGAACATTTACCATATGCCTCTCGTGATTTTTTCAGGTACTTTTCCTTCACACATAGAATTATCCCGAGCATGCTAAAATAACCCTAGAAGTTTGCATAATCTAACTTTGTTTGAACTTTTTTAGGTGTCAACCACCATTCGCAAACTTGCGTATTTGCATGTGCTTTCTTGGCTAACGAGAGAGAGGACAATTATATTTGGGTGTTGGGAGCTTTGAAGAGAAGGCTAGGCGGTGTAGATCCCAAGACTGTTATTACAGATGGGGATAGAGCAATGCGTAATGCTATTCAGAAAGTATTTCCCGATGCAACACATCGTCTATGTTCCTGGCATATAGACAAGACTATAACCAGAAATGTGAAGAATCATCCTACTTTTTTGCCCCGATGGAAGCATTTTGTGTCAGCTGACTGGGAACCTTCAGAATTCGAAGAAAAGTGGAAAACAGTGGTTGAGGAATGCTCCCTTCAGCACAACAATTGGGTCTCCAATTTATTTGACCAAAGACATGAATGGGGGTATGCATATTTGCGTTCGAAGTTCTTCGCAGGCTTGAGTACAACATCAAGATGTGAAGGACTGAACTCTCAACTTGCCAATTATATCGAGAAGGATAAAAATCTCCTTGAGTTCTTTATTCACTTTGATCGTTGGACTAGGGATAGGAGGGAGAATGAGCGTCATGCTGATTTTGAATCCATTCATCGAGAACGAACCATCGCAAGCAATGTCTTAGTCTCACTTCAGAAGAGTGGAGCGGCGGTTTTCACAAAGAACGCATTCTTCTTATTCAGAGACGAGGTTGAAAAGTCGGCATGTTGCATAAGGTTGGAGATAGAGCGATCGGAAATTGAGCATGTGTACAAGGACAAGGTGTCTGGCATGGCTAAGGTTTTTCAAGTCACGTACGCAGTTGAACCCTTTGCAATGGAATGTAGTTGTAATCACTACAATTATATGGGAATACCATGTCGTCATATGATTTTTGTACTGAAAGAAGAGAGCATACTGGAACTTCCTGAAGGCCTAGTACGTCGAAGATGGTCAAAGAAGCCGAAGACACTAGAGAGCTTGGAGGAACCGGGCAGACTAGATGAATCGCAACTTTTCGCATTGAGGTTTGCCATGACTATCACTTTTAATTTTTTTTTTTTAGTATTGGTTCGAAGCTAGGTGAACATTAATTTTACTCACTTTGTATAAAATCTTGTGTCAATCAGGTATGGTACTATTCAACAACACAGCTTACAACTAATGTTAAAAGGGGCAAAATCTAGTGAGTGCTTCAAGATTGCTCGTGAGGGAATTCAATCATTATGTGAAAAGTTGGACATGGTGGACACTGGCAACGTGGACATACCCGACATTAATAGGCCGAAGGCGAATGAAATTTTGTTGGATCCATTACAAGTCAAAGCTAAAGGTTCGGGGGCTAAAAAATCTAAAAGGAAGAAAGGAGAACCACGACAGTGTAGCAATTGCGGTGAGTTTGGCCACTATAGGACCCGATGCCCACATCCTGTTGGCTATGTGAAGCCAACCTCAAACGGTGATGCCCCGAATGATGGTGTTTCGGAAGAAGGTGGCGGTGGCGATGACACCGATGTTGATCCTCCCACCACTCAAGATCAGTCGGAAACAGTACAGAAGAGAAGGCAAAAGCATTGCAGTAAGTGCGATTCTACCAATCATAATGCAAGAACGTGTAATGGGTCTGGGCCATCCGATGATGAAAATGACGATGATGAAAATGACGATGACGACGATTATGAGCAACCTAGGGTAAGAATAAGATATAATTGTTCGTGTCTACACAATGCAGTTGCACCCAATAATTGTGTACGTCTAAAATCGTCGTTATCGATTTTGCAGAAGAGGCCTGTTACAAGAAGTAGCAAACTAAGGATTGTTGAAAACTTGGAGTGAAGATGGACGTCCTTATCCTATTCGGATTAGGACTAATGGACTATGTGAAGACTGCCAGTATCAGCTTGAAGCGGCGTCGTTTGATTTATAAGAAGACTGTTGCTGTCTGCGGTGTTGTTTTACTTGTGTGTCGTTTTATTTATGTGTCTCTTTGGTCTATAAGAAGACTACTGCCTGCTACGGTGTCGTTTTATTAAGTTCGGATGGATTTGATTGAATTCGATATGGAGGTTGCTCCCTAAATAAATCATGTGCAACATTTCAGTTGAATTATTTTTCTCACTCATTTTTTTTTATTGAATTATTAGATCGGATTTTTTACTTGTTTATAAAATTACTTAATTTTGGCTACTAAAATTATGAAATGTAATTTGGGCGTGAAATGACAAGAGCATGCGCTGACAGAGGACTTCTGAAAATGGAGGCAATAATCAAGAAATAAACTACAGTATTTTTATTGAGTGAAATATCCCTCACCGATATATTATTAAGATCTCAAACACTAAAAGTACAAATCTTGGAAAACAAAACAATGTACTTTCCCTCCTCCCACTTTTATATTATATATATGGCAACTTTCCCCTCTTGTATATATTTTGGGAGCATGATCAACAAGTACGCGTCAATGTCGCCCAGAAGAACCATCATATGACGTAGGGTTCCACAACACCTATTATGGAATCGTAACAACATATGATGATTCTTTGGGCGATATTCAAACGGCGACTTATTGTCATTGCTCCCCTCCCTGCCTCTAACAAAGACCCTGCATGGAGAGAAAAGGAGAAACAATACAACGAAGGATTTAGTTTAACAGTCATGATCTAACAATGACATAATTAAAGGAACTGAGATCTAAAATACGCAGTCTCATCTTTACCACTGCACCCGAAAATAAAGCATGGACAGGAGGACGAAGAGGCGGATGGGGTTGATTTTCGGGGTTGAGAAGATGGGAGAAAGGGGTCTTTTCAGGGATTGAGAGGAGGAACGGACAACAGTAGGAGATGAGTGCCTCTTGGGTTTCGGAGCATGGTCTCTCCCTCTCTGATTAAAGAATTTATAAATGAGCTCATAAATTTACTTTGCCTTTCCAGCCCTTCCCATTTACTGAAAATCACACTCCCTAC
This sequence comes from Linum tenue, assembly GCA_946122785.1. Classification (NCBI taxonomy): domain Eukaryota; kingdom Viridiplantae; phylum Streptophyta; class Magnoliopsida; order Malpighiales; family Linaceae; genus Linum; species Linum tenue. The sequence goes on along the minus strand of CAMGYJ010000009.1, from coordinate 68,988,214 downwards.
CGCTGCCTCGGCCTTGGTAACGTCAGCACTGGTTAGGGGCAAATGCGACTTTTCGAAAACGGCGATATCTGATTGGGTGACACGCCGCGGTTAGGATTGAAGCTCTTTCACCATCGGATTAAACGAAAATTTAGGAATTGACGGCGGGAGATGGGGATGTGCTTTTAGACTGGCTTTGTAGATTAACTAACTTTTTCGTTTACCAAAATTAATCTACAGATTTGGTACATGTAATTGTAACCCTAAACCCTAAACCCGAACCAATCAATACCATATACTCTACAACAATAACACCTTAGAGCATCTCCATCCCATTGCTAAACCAACCTTTAGCAATTGGCAAAGTCTAGGTGGCAACTCAATTGGCAATTGCAAGGGATGGAGAGGCAATTGCTTATTTAGAAATTACAAAGAAAACTTAGGGATGTAGGTATATAAAAAGACTGTTGGCACTTGCGGTGTCGTTTAATTTATGCACTCATTAATGGTCACTTGATGGCAATTTTTAAGCACTATAAGTCGTTTGGATGTGGAAATGTAATGCAGTAATTGGACCCAATTACCACATAATGCAGTAATTGGGTTAAAAACCCACGTTTGGGAGAGCCAAAATAGTATGGAAATTGGACCATGGAAATTGGCTTCAATTACCACATTCATGGTAATTGAGAATACTACACCTCCCCCTAGTAATTTGACATTACCACGTTTTCTTACTTCTTTTTCCAAATTCCATACCATCAATTCTCACAAAACTAAACCTTATCCAAACGTGAGTTTTTTTTTTCAATTCCCACAAGTTAATTCCTTGGTTTTGTAAAACATGGAAATTCAGACAAATTTCAACGTTTTAAAATTTCCACATCCAAACGACCCTTTTATAAATCATGTGCAACATTTCAGTTGAATAATCTTGAGAACTAATTTTTTTTATTCAATGATTACATCGTATTTTTTGCACTAATTTTGAGCACTCATTAAATGGGTAGAGCATGTGGCGACAGAGGAGCAGAGTTTGAAATCCGACAAAAATCCGGTTGGCCCAATCGTAAAGACTTCTAAAAATGGAGTCAGTAGTCAACAAATAAAGTACAGTATTTTTATTGGGAGTGTAGGATCCCCTGCAGATTTTAGAAGATCTCAAACGCTAATAGTACAAAGTACAGTATTTTTATTGGGAGTGTAGGATCCCCTGCAGATTTAGAAGATCTCAAACACTTTTGGAAGCCGCCATGGAAGCGAAGAGAGAAGCAGAAGAAAAAATAACAAAACAGTATACAAATATAAACAAATGTTACATAGAGTCCAACAAAAACAAAAAGCTGTACTTTCCCTCCCTATTTTATCCTATTATACGTATGGCAACTTTCCTATCTTGTATACATTTTGGGAGCATGATCAACAAGTACGCGTCAATATGACGCAAAAGAACCACCACATGAAGTAGGGTTCCACAACACCTATTATGGAATCGCAACAACATGTGATGATTCTTTTGGCGATATTCAGACGGCGACTTATTGTCATTGCTCCCCTCCCTGCCTCTAACAAAGACCCTGCATGGAGAGAAAAGGAGAAACAATACAACGAAGGATTTAGTTTAACAGTCATGATCTAACAATGACATAATTAAAGGAAATGAGATCTAAAATAATACGCAGTCTCATCATTACCACTGCACCCGAAAATAAAGCATGGGATAAGAGGACGAAGAGGCGGATGGGGTTGATTTTCGGAGTTTCATATTGAGAAGATGAAAGAAAGGGTTCTTTTCAGGGATTGAGAGGAGGAGGAACGAACAGCAGCAGGAGATGGTTTTCGGAGTTTCATATTGAGAAGATGGAAGAGAGGGTTCTTTTCAGGGATCGGAGCACGGTCTCTCCTTCACTGATTAACGAATTTATAGATTGACTCGTAATTACTTTTACTTTCCCTCCCTTCACATTTGCTGAAAATTACAGTCCCTACCACTGCCTCGGCCTTGGTAACGCCAGCATTGGTTATGGGCAAAAGCGACTTTCCGAATTCGGCAATATCTGATTGGGTGACACGCACGCGACGAGGATCGAAGGTATTTCACCATCGGATTAAGGGAAAAGTTTAGGAATTAACGGTGGGAAATGGGGATGTACTTTTATAAATAGTCTGAATTTGTAGATTAACTAACTTTTTCGTTTACCAACATTACTCTATTGATCTGGTTTATGTTATTCTAACTTGAATCATAACCCTAAACCCTAAACCCTAAACCCTAATACACGAACCAATCAATACCATATACTCTACAACAATAACTACACCTTATAGGCTTATACCGTAACCAATCAATAACATATATACTTTAAACCATCAACACCTTGCTCCTCCCTTATACCATAACCTTCAAGACCTTATACTGTATACCAACAACACCTTCTTCTATCTCCATCCCCAACTTTCAATTTATAATAAGTGTTTCCTTTGAAATATAAAATGGAACCCACCTTGGCAATTACTAGCATAATTTAGGGATGTAGATGAATAGAAATTGTTAAGTGATGAATTGCTAAAATTGATGATGTGGCGGTAGGGACCTCGTTTAGAAATTGTTGTTCAATTTTAGGGATGAAGATTATCAATACACTAACCCAATATCATATACTCTAAACCATCAACACCTTATACAATATCGTATTTTAGGGATGGAGATGATCAATACACTAACCCAATACCATGTACTCTCTAAACCATCAACACCTTATACAATATCGTATACCTATACGCTGATAAATTAAAATTATAACTTGCTTTTCAAAACATAAATTAAAAATTGATACTCACTAAGTATCGAACCACAAACCTCTACTTTATTGACTAAGCAAATAAGAGACAATTAACCAATTAAGCTACATCACATTGATGACCATCTTGCATAATTTCGCTTTCTTATTAAGTGAAGGGTTAAAATGAACGATAAATATATCACAGCGGATTGTTTCAACTTCGGCGGGGACTGAGAGAGTGGAAAAGGGGTAATTATTCTACCAAAAAAGAAAAGAAAAGGGGGAATTAATGAAGAGTTAAATTGGACGGATTGTCTTTACCACGCCACTACAAAATCATTCGGAGCAAAAACACGCAGGTTCAAATCAAACAATAAATGATCAGCATTTATAAGCAGATATAAAGAATTATGTCTAAGTACTGATAAATGTGTCACGCTACAATAATTATGTCTAAGTTTTTTTAGTAATAAGGCATGATCAGCATTTATAAAGCAGATATAAAGAAAATATAAAATCGAGAAAAAAATAGACAACACCTACCCTCACCCTTTAAACCAATCGATAACCATATGCTCTAAACCATCAACACCTTATAACCTACCCATATACCATATACTCTATACCATCAACAACCTAAATACCCTAAGCAGTCAGTACCCATTTCCTTTAACATCAACACCTTATACAACAATCGTATACCTATACGCTGATAAAATTTTACATTTTGAAAATACTTGCCCAACTAAAGTACATAGGTACTTCAAAAGTGAAATTCTAACTTTCGTTTCAAATATAAATTAAAAAAAGTATCCTCACTCAGTATCCAACCACAAGCCTCTAATTAGTGTACAAGAGGTTTGTTATGTACGAGTGCATTGCATAAAGAGGGGAAATCGGTGAGAGAGTGGAATGAGATCTCAATTAATGAAGAGTTAAATTGGGCGGATTGTATTTACCTCGTACCGCTAGAATGTGTAAAGAGACACGCTAGCATTTACCAAATCCCAAAAAAGATGGAACACAGAATTATGTTTAAATTGCGTGAACTCAATGAATGATCAGGATTTTAGAAGCAGAAGCAGATGAAAATAAGTAAAACAAAGAATCGCCACTGAGATAGACAATTATCAAAGGCCCAACCTAATGACAATCCGGAACTCAGTATCTATTATCAACAAACTAGGTGTCATGGGTCATGTACAAGCCCACGTTTGGATGTTATTTAAAAGCCTGCAAAAATCAATGATCAGACCCAGTCCAACTAGAATTAGTCCTAAACGCACCGTTAATACATAAACACAAATTAAGGAGACCTCTCCATCTGATTCGAATCAAATTAGGTCTTCTTCATCTCCTTCCTCAATCCTTTGGGCGAGAAGAACACTGCATATCAGGAAACCTTAATTTCACAGAGTGATAGAAGTTTCGAGAAAATGACAATAACGCTAAGACAAGATGACAAAGCACTAGCGACATGAACCCTAGGGTTAGCAAACCTCTTTCAAGGGTTCTTTTGCAAACGAAAAGTTTGATGAACACAATAATAGACATGGTCGCCGTAATCGTGTTAGAAAGAGATAGGCGAGTAAATTCCGCACGGAAATAAAATGGCGATGAACAAAACATCGATTTGTGGATAAAAGGATTTGGGGTTCAAAACGATGATTATGTGAGGATTTCATATTGGATGGGGATCTTCTCTTCGAATGTGGATACATAGATTTGGCGTATGAAACATGATGATGTTGGGGATTTGAGATTGGATAGGGAGCTAAATCGAATGTGGATCAAATAATAAAAGGATTTGGGTTTCGAAACGATTATTTTGTTGGAGATTTCAGATTTTATAGGCAGCTTATGATCGAACTTCGAACTTAGAGTTAGAGGGGACCCTCCAAGGCGAATGAGGGATCGTAGAAGGAAGACTGGAAATTGGTTAGGGCGGCGGGTCGTATCCATAGGGTTTAACCTCTTAATCGATATCATTAAACCGGGTACAGTTAGGTTGAAGTCCAATTAATAAAGCATAAACACTTCGTGCTGCTTTTGGTAATTTTCCTTGCCCCCGGTTACCCGTACCCCGGATTTTACCCTGGGCACCGTAGAACTGCCCATAGAACTCCCCATATATATATATATATATATATATATATATATATTATTTATCTCAATATGATAGTGATTGACTCAAAAGTAAACTAAGAATAACCATGCAAATTCAAACCTGATTACAATTTAAAATTTTATAAATATGCTTATATTACTTCTTCATGGTTATGATATTTGGGTGCATATAACTAAAGGGAAAATCAAGGACTTTCATCCCATGTTTCATGACTAGAGTCTACACCATGAAGAACTTCAAGGCCAGTCCGACAACATGCAATTACATGCCTATTACAAGCAAATTGGTCATCAAGTTTGAATAAAAAAAAAGGTCATATTGTGCAACGATATTCCAATCATACTAGCTTACAAGTTTAATTTCATTAAACAAGATGAGATTAACAAGAAATGCATATAGAACCAAACATTCACTTCTAGGACGCACGCGCGAGAGGAAGGCTTCCTCCCACACACATGCTTCTCAGGCAAACCCCCGTGAGTGATCATCCGCACTTGCAAGGATGGCCTTTAGTTGTATAACTATCCTACCAAAGAGAGTTACCTCACAATCAATCCCATGTAAAATATGAAGAATTACATAATTGGGAAGTTTTTGTTGGAGCTCTTTGGGGGTAACTTTTCCGTGAATCTTTGTGGGAAGAATTTACATAAGATGGGCAACATCTGTGGAATTCTTTTTGGAACCTACCGCAGACCCATCATCTTTCCATCCACATTTATATCGCCACCCATACCAAAAGCCAAAACTCCACTTTTAATTGTCCTTCTCCATTTTTTGAGGGCCAAAAGAGGATGAGTTGGAGAGGAAAATGAGCTAAAAACTCATTTTTTTCAAGTTTGGCCTCAGGTAAGAGCCAATCTTAGATTAGAATATGGAGATCTGCATTTTAGCCAACACTTAGTTTGTCTTTTACTCACATTTGGTTTGCCTAGGATATAAAGTGAGGTGATTGCAAAGAACAAGATACACTATCATCTGAATCATTCATCTACAACTCCGACTATAAAGTGAGGTGATTGCAAAAAATAACTAACATAATCGCGTTAAAAGGGAGAAAGAAGTGAAGGTATGAATGGAGAATTTAAGGGAAAGAAATTAAGGTTGCCTTTGCATGGCCAATCAATTACATTTAAACTTTTTTTAATTATCCTTCTTTCCATTGACATATTAGACTTTGAACTCTCTATTTTTCATATTTGAATAAATACCCAACCAATGCAGGAGTTCTGCGTGCTGATTGGGTCAGGGATCGTTGGGTACTCGCAATAGCGAGTTTGATCGTCATCCCTACTTTCCACCTATCTTACCTCACAAGACTATTTTCTATTATTAATTGAATAATTTTGATTGTTTTACTTTACCAATTAAAAAACAACGTACTTCATAAAAAATTAACTATTGTTTATGTCATTACCATCACTATACAAATTCATGAACCACCTTCGAGTTGCTGACAAACCAGCTCAGGCTGATTTATTGTTATCGATCAAGTAAGCGGTTGATTTTTCAAAATGTCGGTTGAGGGACTATTCCAAGACAACAATGGAATGAGAGGAACACCACCTAATCATCTCTTACAGTTGTGGGAATGACGTTAACATTCAATATCAAGCTCACAGAATACAACATCTCTAACCCAGCACATAAGTGCACAATTTCCTAGATAGGGAAGGATGAGGAAGAGTATAACTCAGAGGAAATGCATGAAACAAGGAATGGATTATTGAAATGCAAGAGAAGAAGGAAAAGTGTCAATCAATATCAGAGTGTCACTAATGGAAATGAATACATTATTACTCGTGGAGATGACAATATTGCTCATGGCAGAGGAATTGCATACAATCCAAAATGAAAACATGCAGTAATCTCTGACAATGAGGCGCAAATAGAAGGGTTCTTCGAAAAAAAATAGGAGTCGGTTCTCTGGCATGGGGTCTCTTTCATTTTTCCTAAAAATGATTTTAATCAATGAGCCAGTTACAATGTCAGAAAACACTATGATGTTGATCCCTTTGAATGGTTGAATTAGTTTAATAACTTGAATTCTTTTATGTTGTCAATTAATTTGAATGTTCGATAATTTGAAAATTTTAGATTTTCTTATAATACCAAAGACATGCGTATATTGCATACAAATTACTACTGTTGTTTATGTGATTGACAGATGTATCCGGCCAACTGGCCGGGTCTAGGACTAGTAGATGTAACCAAGGAGCAATATGGAGTTTCCTATATCACCGCCGGGTCAAATATGATATAAGTTAAATTTTAAGTTATATGATTATGAATAAATAATAGTCATTGGTCCAAAATCCGGCCACATTAAGAAAGAATTAGAGATTATAATTTTGTCTTTAGTAAACACATAATATTTACTTGTTCAATTCAATTGGGTTGGGTATAAAATCCACATACAAATTAAATGGGTAGAGTTTGATAGGTTTATACTCATACATATTTCTTTTTAGAAAATATACTCATACCTGTTTATTTGGATTGAGTTGAATTTCAAATCCATGAATTTGAATTTGAATTTGAACCTGTACTCATAAGCAAATTACATTTTAGGACCCAAACATAAAAGATCTTCAGCTTTAGTACCTAATTTTTTTTGTGTTTAAGTTCTAACAAGATCAATAAATATGACATTTTAGTACCTAAAAATTTTGTACATTATATTTTGATACCTAAACTACGTAATTTTTACAAGTAGGTTAATTTTGTATGTGTAATTAAAAACAATCTAAATTAAATGGAAATTCATAACCAATCCATATCCATTAGAGTATAGAATCAATACTCATCATCTATCCAAACTCACTTACAAAATCACAAACTTTATATAGACTTCACTCATACCCTACTCATAATCAATGAATTTATTTGGGTTTGGGTAATATTAACTATTTTTGGTAATTGCATCCCTAGATAGAACATAAATTGATTAAGTCTATATTTTGCTAATATGATTTTATAGTTTGGTTTGCTGTGCACCTCTACCACTACCTCAATCGCGGGGGAATGTCATAGGTATCTTTAGTGGGGAAACAACATAGATAGAAGAATATACAAGACATTTGCGAGTCAGGTCACTTAATCAATGAGTTTCCAATTCATGAATTAGAGACATATATTATTTGTTACTACATCTGCTTCTAAACAGAATTAGGGACAGAGGCGTCTTATGCAAATAACATATATGTCTTTGAAACAAATAAATGATTTTTAGAAGTCAATAACCTCTATCTCTATATCATGATTCTAAAGGGATTAGAGAGGCGTACCATACAAGAACTCTGTCTCAAATAGTAATATTATCTTATTTTATATAGGGCTAATACCACTGGGAAACCCGAACTATTAACTTTGTGCCATTTGTGTCCTAAAGTATTCGATATGACAATTGTGTCCCAAAGTATTTTACCGTTATGGTTGACTACCGTTGACCATTAATTTTGAATTATTGGACAGGTCATCGCTGATGTGTCCATCTAGCTGGTTTTTTTTATTTACAAACCCGGGCCCGTGTTTACACGTCCAATTTTTTTTTTTTTAAAAATAGGCAAATGAAATCGGGGTTTCACTCGATCCGAATCACATTTACCCTTCCCTCGACTTCCCCCAAAAAAAACTCAAGAACCCTAACCTTTCTCCCGATACTCTGATTCTCCTCCCCGACGAACAGCAGGGAGTCGATTCGCTAGCTCCGCAGTCTGTCAACATCTTGAACATCGGGCGCGGCGCAGGGACGAACATCCTTGGACGGCAGCTTCGAAACCTTCGGGCGCGGCAGGCAGGGAGGAACCTTTTCGGACGGCAGCTTCGACACCCATCCTCGATTTCTTCTGCAATCATCGTCGGCAACCTTGCGCGAGTGCTTGTATCATCGTCTTGGGAGGAGTAGATGATGCCTCTACTAGCAGAGGTATCAGGCGGTATGGAATTCTGTTTCGCCCAAAATTTCTAGGGTTTTGGTGCGAAGGGGCGTGTCCATTTTTCTGGAGTTGTGGAGCTATTTGAAGGTCAATTAAGTAGTTGGGAAGCGGAAGGAATGTGGTAATCGTACAAGAAAGTAAATGTGGTAGCTACGAAGTGGCTTTGCTTTGTAAGATTCGCTGGAAGTAGAAGGGGAAAGCAGGGACCACGACGAAGCCGTGAAGACGAAATTACCCCCCTTTGCGAGTTGAGCAACAGGTATGAATTCAATTCCAGCAGCACCTTCTGGTCATTTCCATCCATGTATAGTGATTTGGTTGTCTTGGAGTTGTAATATTCGATTCAGAAAGGTCACGAGTTTGTGGATTGGTAGATTGCAAAGTTGTCTTTTAGCAACTTTTGGGGAATGCTTTTAATGGTAGAAAATTATTGACCCTAGACTGCGATTTGATTAAAATAATAGAGGATTTGTAATAGTAACCATGTTATTTAACGTGCAGGATGACTACGTACTTGGAATTGATAGTCCACCATGGTGGGAAAATGGACTATTCTGAGGAGGTTCCTCGCTACCTAAATGGGAAGATTGAAGAAGTTGACATGGACCTAGACTACATCTCCTACTTCCAGTTACAACAGCTTGGGGTCGTCCACTTTGAATATGCTAGGGTCGAGCGCTTGTGGTATATGGCTCCATCGCATAATTTGGGAAATGGTCTGGTTGAAATAAGGTCCGACACCGAGGTTATGGATGGACTGATTCATGGTGTTGAAAATGGGAAAATCGTTATCTTTATGGAAGGTATAGAAACTCAAGTTGGAGATAATGAAGATGTTGGTGGAGACTTCAGTGATGACGGTGATACAGAAGGTCATGATGAGTCACAGAATCGAGACATCATCCATAAGATGGATGATGATGTGCGCACTTCTAATTAGGGTTGTCGGATCGGTTCGGGTAGCCGAACCGAAACCAAACAGACCCGGAAAAGTGAAACCCGTTTTGTTTGCAAACCGAATCCGAACTCGATTAGGAAAGTTTCAGATTTAGGGTACCAAAATTCGAAGATTTCCTTATCGGGTTCGGTTCGGTTAGAATGAAACTGAAACTCGAAACTAAAGCACTCATGACGTGTCAAACTCCATTAGTTGACCAAAAGACTTGTTACCTTAGCCGGCGTCTATATGCATGGGATTAGCAAGTATTATGATCAATTAATTTAGGTAATTATTTATTAGATTAATTTTAATCTAATTATGATCAATTAATGGCGAGATCAATGGGATTAGCAAATGGGAGTAATAGAAACAAAACGTATAAAGCAAGTGGGATTAATATAGTAATTAGTAATTAAAGACTGATTTCGAAACGTCACCATGGGAGCCCAATTAGTGGATTCAGCTAATCACTGACAATGTATTTATAGCAGTCAACCCGTTGGAATTATAAGCAGTCATTAGCAATATTTTTTTTTTAGAAAGTCATTAGCAATATGTTTTAATTGCTTACCCTTTTTCCCATACGCGATCAATATAGTAATTGAAGACTTTATGGTTTCAAAACGTCACTATGGGAATTGGGAGCCAATTACTGAATTTCGGTTTTGCGGGTTCCTTATCGGGTTCGTGGTTTCACCGAAACCGTTACAACACCTTTCGGGTTGGAATTAGAAAACCCGAAGCCATCACTTTCCTTGTCGGTTTGGGTTTGGTTTAAACCGAAAACCCGAAATCGAACTCCCACCCCTACTTCTGATAATGAGTTCGTCGATGCTTTGGAGAATCAAGGGATTAGAGCACGACAGATGAGGGTTCATGCCACTAAAGATGCAACTGGTGAAGCTGTGGAGCAGGAATCTGTAACTGATTATGAGCAGACCGAACAGGATGTTCCCTCACAAGCTATGGGAGGTGAAGATGAAGAAACTGAAGCTATCCCACATGTACAGACAGAACAAGGTGGAAACCAAACTCAACCCGAAGCTGAAGATATACCACATGAAAGGGCAGAACAAGTGGGAAACTGAACTCTACCCGGATAAGAATATGGAGGTTCGGTTGACTCACGACATGTTCGTGGGAATCTAGACGAAGAGCCAGCTGATCCTATTTATGACGGTCCCCACTACGACCCCAGATGTGAACATTCTACACTAAAGTTTACGGTGGGAATGAGCTTCAATTCCCTGGAGCAGTTCAAAGAGGCAGTGGAGGAGCATTCCATCTCAATCGGAGCCGATATCAAGTGGACAAGAAGTGACAAGAATAAGAAGCGAGCTGAATGTCGCCAGAAGTGTGGGTGGTATATCTACGCTAGTTGGCATGCTCGTTCTTTGTTTATGGTGAAGAATCTTGGGAAGGATCACAGTTGTCCTAGGACTGTCCGAAGCGGGTTGCAAATGCAACTTGGGTGGCTAAGAAGTACATTGAACGTTTTCTAAGGGAGCCTGATTGGAAGGTAAAGAATATGATGTTGGAGCTGAGGCAAACACATAATGTTATAATTTCGAGGAGGCAATGCTATAGGGCGAGAACATATGCCAAGCGGATGTTAGGAGGGTCGTTGATAGAGGAGTATAACAAGATTAGGAGGTACGTTGGCGCTTTGAAAGAGCGGGATAGAGACGATACCTTTATTCTAGAGGTTGACCCGTCTAATGTGCCCTATCGAGTGTTTTTCAAGAGGTTGTACATTGGTTTTAGTGGGCTGCGAAGGGGTTTCACTAGGGGCTGCCGACCAATGTTTGCTTTGGATGGGTGCTTTCTTAAAGGTGAGGTTAAAGGGATGCTTTTGAGTGCTAATGGTAAAGATGGAGACAACAGGATCGCCTCTGTCCTAGGATAGAGAAGAGGATTAGAAAGGGTGTGGATTTGGCCAAGATGTGTCAAGTGATTCCAGGCTTCGACGAAAAGTTTGAAGTTTCCATTGACCTTAAGGGGTACGTGTTGGACTTGGCCGGACATACATGCAGTTGTGGTTCGTGGGGATTGACTGGAATTCCATGTGTACATGCAATTGCTTGCCTTCAATGGGCTAGGATAGAGCCAAGTGAAGTCGTGTCTCCTTACTACACTGTTGGGTCATACAAGATGGCATATGAATTTGGTATTCCTACCATTGAAGGCCAGCAAGCTTGGCCAGAATCAGTAGGCTATCCAATTTATCCTCCTAAATTCAAGGTCTTACCTGGACGTCCGAAGAAGCAACGGAGGAAAACACCAGGGGAAATTGAGACAGTTCGACATGGCGGTGATGGATCTGCTATGAGGAAGAGACGGTCTGTAATGCATTGTAAGAAGTGCAATGCTCCTGACCACAATGTGATGAATTGTCTGGTTCTTCGGGCAGAACGGGTAAGTTTGGTGTTGTATGTGTTTGGATAAATTGTGCAATTTGTAACCATCGTGTCATATAAAATGTGTTTGGATAAATGTGCAGAATTTGGAAGGAGGAGAAGGAAGTAGGAACGTTGAAGGTCCAAGGGGTGCTACTGGTGGTGGTGGAAGGGATGATCAAAGGAGGCAGGAGAGGGATGGAGGGGCTGCTACTGGTGGAGGGAGGGATGTTCGAAGGAGGCAGGAGAGGGATGGAGGGGATGCTTCAAATGAGTAAGGTCAACCCTCGGCAGTGAAAAGAAGACCAGGGTTATGTTCAAAGTGTAGGAAAGCATACATCAATCGTGTTGTCACTAGTAGACGTGCTCAAGATAGAGAAGTTAGGATGGTAAGTTCTTCGTTCCATTGTACTCGACAACTTAACAATGTTAGCGGTATAGTAACTCATTTCAATTATTTGCAGGCCAACCAAGGAATTGGTGTGTTGCACACAGATTTAGGAAACACGTATGTGATACTAAATGGTCCAGCTAGACCGGGAAGGGTGTTGAGAAGTGGCAGGCCTTACGACAATCTTGGTACCAGGTCAATGCCTACGGTGATTGCTGAAGGAGGATCACAGCCACCAGCGACACAGCCGACCCAGCAGCAGTAGGAAAGTGGTCGTAGATTATGGATATTATGGATATTATCTTTATTTTAGGCAAATATGGTTGCCTTATATCCTGCGGAAATCATGTAAGATTCTCAAACATTGGATTAATTTTGGAAAACTAGACAATGGCAGCCTTTGTAACTGACCAACACAATTATGTATGTGTATAGTTCAGACTATGATATTGATCATCTTATGTCGAACAATTTCAGGATGTTTCAATGGTATGTTTGTAAGATGACGCTATCGTTGTTTACTTACTGTCAGAATCTTATCATAAAGACAAGGGAATTCCTCAACGTCAGATTCAATAACATACAGAAACGTGATTGTTTGCCAACATCGTAAATAAACTCGAGCCATAAGTTACAGAATAGATGTGCATTTGCAGACTTCATATCAGTCCTGCAATGGCAATGCCTACAAGCAGTCCTACGAAAAGGAACAAAACAAACAAGAAACGAGCATTGGCCAACTTCAGTTCCCCTACCAGCCTAGTGTTTTCCTCCCTAATGCTAACTAAATCATCAAACAAACATTTTTTAGCCTGCTTCCTTCGCTCAGCTTTCTCTTCAGCAAGTTTCAAGCTCGCCTTCAAGCTCGTAACATGAATCTCCATTGAAGCATACTTCGTCCTAATGTCTTCATCATCTGCCACAATCACATTGGAGCTAGGTGTTTCCTCTTCAACATTACGCTGATCCACCCAACGCCAGAATAGATAATTTTTTGAAGGCTCCTGACAAATAAATCAAGATGAAGTGAGCTGTTCTTTGCGAATAAAATCCCCCAACTAAACAAATAATGCCTAAATTACCTTCCAATATGGGCAACAGAAGAATCCCCTCCACGGATTGAGTTCTGTCCATGAAACATAAGACTTTGCTGGTATATTATGCCCACACTTCACGATTCGAGAGTTGGAAGAATTGGAGTCACAAGTGCTTTGGCCGAATCTCCTTCCCGACATGTTTCAATTGATGCCACAAAAACCCATTCATTATGGAGAATGAGAACCAAATTCATCAAACCCTAAAACAACCCAACATATATACTCACCTGGTTTCCTAGACAATTTTTTCTGAAGCACGTCGTCGCACCACTATCCTCGCCGCAATGAATACCAAAGTCACTACGAACTGGCGCCGCTCCGCGTTACTGAAACCCAACGTCGTCGCCACTCCGACGCTTCAAAGCTATCGCAGTCTCTTCTCTGCCCTCTGCTCGCGCCGACCCAGCTCTCGCAAAGAAGAAGTTTGAAAAATAGAGGAGGAGCTACAAAGAAGATGAAGAGGGTTAAAAGGTAGGGTCTTTTTTATTTTAAATCAGAATGGTAAATTTTTTTTACAAATCTGACGTGTTTGCCTATGTGTCGTCTATGTGGCCAACAGGAGTGTGCCACGCAAGCTTCGGAAGATGACCTAACGGCCGTCTGTCTGGTCAACCGTTACTTTTAACGGTCAACGAAACTGTCAGAATACAGATGACACAAAACTACTAAACATTGGGACACAATTGTCATATCGAATACTTTAGGACACAAATGACACAAAGTTAATAGTTCTGCCAAAATACTATAATTAAATTATTTTTAGAGGTCAATAACATCTATCTCTATATCATGATTCTACAGGGAATTAGTGAGGCGTACGATAAAAGAACTTTAATGTCAAATAATAATATTATTATCTTATTGGGTATGCCTACTATGACATGCATGTCACCGTGACATGGACTTTTCGGTCGACCTAATCCTGAAGGTGGTCGACCGATTTGACTAATTTGGGCAACACGAGAAAGCATTGCGGTCGACCTCAACGACCACCTGGTCGACCGCACTTAGTTTAAGTTGTTATTTTCGGTGGAAATCACGCATTAGAGAAGATGACGACGAATGCTACATTAGGTCGACCTCACCTTAGACGTCGTCGACCACTTTCGACACGTATAACAGCAACCGCGAACAATCTTCTTCACAAAGGCTCTAAATCGAAAAAAACCTAATTCAGACTTTTGGTGGCGTTGAAGGGGACTTATATTTGTATTTATAGAGATTTAGGACGTGAATGGGTCGACCCAATTCGTTTTCTTGTCCAATTGTGGAACCTTTCTGCTGTTGGAATCCTTATCCAATACAGATACGGTGTGCATGCGGTCGACCTGATAGGTGCACAAAAGTCTGCCTATGAGGTATTTGGGTCGACCTTTCATTCTGTTATACCACAAAAGAGGTCGACCATTTTATGTAGACGGTCGACCGCGTCTCTGAACCTCACATAACTGAATTTGTCAATTCGGTCGACCGCCTTATGGATTAGGTCGACCGAAAAATCCATGTCACGATGACATGCATGTCACCGTAGCAAAATCCTATCTTATTTTATATATAATTGATATTGTTGTTTATGTCGAAGAGAAATAACTTTGGGGAAAGGATATAAAAATACAAGTTTGAACTTATATAATTACCATAATCAAATTCCAACCGGCCGGCCAAAATCCAGTACATAATAAGTCTATTCAATCTCTTCCCGGGCTAAAACACAAGCCGTAACTAAGCTGCAACAACATCATCATCATCATCCCTGAGAAAGCACCCTGGGCCGCCAATATCCAGCACTCTCCAAGCTGTAGGCACAGATGAAAGGAATGTGATCCACAAGCGGGCGGGAAGTCCCATCCCCCTGAATCTGGTTCACAAGACTCTCCGCCATATCATAAAGCTGCAGCTCCTTGAGTTTGCTCAACCTATCAATCCCTTCAGGTACCTGCTCCATCGCTTTACATCTCCTTATCACCAGACTCTGCAGCCTCCACATGCTCCTGCTCTCAATCACTACCTGCTCGAGGAACTCGAGGTCCTCCACTTCCAGCACCTTCAGATTCTGAAACTTGCCAGAACTGAAAACTAGCTGCTTCCCTTTGTAAGCATCCACCAGCTGAATCTCTATCAAATTGGGCAGATCCTCGAGGACCTCGAGCGGGTTCTCTTCCAGCTTCGACCATCTCAGCCCGATCCTCACCAGGTCGTGCAACGACGGAATCCAAACTGGAACCTTTTGTAGCTTCCCCTTCAGATACAGCCGCTGAAGCAGCTTCGGCGGGTCGCGTAGCGCGTTCATATCCAACACCTCGTCTCTCGCAGCGGCCACGTCTAGCGTTTGCAGGCTCTGCATCTCTTCAATTGAGTAACAAAGATGCCTCCCGTCGTCTTCTCTCAGCTCGACGATCCCCAATTTTTTCAGATTCGTCAGGTTTTTCAGGGCCACCAACATCTTGATGTCTCTGTTTGCCTTCACGCACATGAGCTTTTGTAAACATACCAACTTGGCTATGCTCGCAGAAGCTCTGAACCCTTGGACGCTGTCGATGGAGACGTGAATCCTTATGCTGTAGTGATAAATCAGCAAGTGCCTCAGTTTCCTGAGCCTGAAGATCTTCCCGGGGACCGAGGTCACGAATGTCTGCTTCAGATCGAGGGTTTCCAGATTCTGAAGCTTGGCAATCGACCTGGGAAGTCTCCTGATGCTTGTATTCCTCAAGCTCAAGTACCTGAGGAGGATCAAATTGAGAATCGCAGTTGGGAATTTATCCAGAGGAGCTCCTTCCAGATCAAGAACTTTCAAAATGCTGAAGCTCGAGAGTATCGATTGCGATCTCGAGTATGACAAATCTTCCAATCCGAACACGAAGAACGATCTAGCGCAAGGAAAGCTCGTCCCTTTTAAGCTCGCTCTGCTTCGGCGGATGGACAATCGGCGGACTTTCTCGTTCACCCCTGCTTCCGACGACCCTGTAGAGAAGACCCGGCAGAAATTCTCCTCCTGAGAAATGGAAACGATGATCTTGTGGAGGAGGCGATGAACGCGACAAGTTTTGGGCCGGCCGTCGAAGTCGATATCGTTCACCAGGACGAGATTCCTCTGTATAAGCTCTTCCAGGTAATTGTACCCGACTTCTTCAGGAGTCTTCCCGATCTCTTCCTTCACCAGACCTTCGGAAATCCACATCCGAATCAACCTCCTCCTCTGAATCGAGTAATGCTCAGGAAAAACGCTGAAGTAGAGCACACAGTACTTCAAGTAGTAAGGCAGATCGGAGTAGCTCGCAGAGAGCACCCTGGTAATGCTCGAAAGCCTGCCGACGTTCTCCATCTCCGATCCCAGGCTGTCGTGGAGCTGCCTCCAGGCGTCGGCGGTCTGATCGATTTTCGACACAACTTTCCCGATCGTCACGATCCCTAGAGGCCATCCTTCGCACTGCGTCAGGAATTTCCTCGCCCAGTCCAGCAATCCTGACGGACACTCCCCTGTTGACGGAAAAGCCTTCTTGAAAAATAGCTCCTGAGATTTCGACGAGGTCAACGGCTGCAGACTGTGCACGGCAGTCGACTGATCGTAGCTGCAGAAATGGGCAATGTCGCCGCGCCTCGAGGTGATCATGATCCTGGAATGATTCTCGGTAGGCAGAGCGCATTTGATCGATTCCCAGAGGTCTCTGCTCCACAGATCGTCGAAGACGAGAACATAATTCCTGTCCCTGAGAAACAGGGCCAATTTCTCCATCAATTGGACAAGGTTGATCGTGTGGAATTCGGGGGGAATCGGCAGGTTCCTCGACTCGAACAGCCGCTTCAGCATCGTCCAAAGCGCCTGCTCTTTGCTCTGCGACCTGGAAACCTGAATCCAACCCCAGCAGTCGAACTCTCTCTTGGTCGATTCATACACTTGCTTCGCCAATAGGGTCTTCCCCAACCCGCCCATTCCCACAACGAACCGAACCTTTAGCCTGGGCTCGCCGAACTTGGTCCAGGCCGTCAGCTCGGCCAGGGACCGCTCGATCCCGAGCGGCTCTGTTTCGAACAGGGGAGCCACCCGATTAAAATGGGTGGTGAAGCTCTCCACGGTGGCGAGGTGCGGGGCCTGGGAGGGTCCGAGCTGTCGGTAGCGCTCCCTAATCTGACGGACGGTGGCGAGCTTGGCGTTGATGCCCTCGATCACGACGGCGACGGAGTGTCGCTTCTTGATCTGGAGGAACTCCGGGTAGAGCTGGAAGCGGGAGGCGGTGTGGAAGGTGAACATGTCGAGGGCGTCTTCGATGTCGTAGGCGAGGTCGCGGACTTGGGCGACCCAGACGCGGACTTGCTCGTTGGTCTCGCCCCTGGCGTCGGCCTCTTTGAGGAAGGCCTGGATGGTCTGGAACTCGCGGCGGAGATCTTCCACGGCCCGGTCGATTCCGGCCAGCAGGCCGTACTCTCGGGAGACGAGGGATTCCATCTTGCTGAGCAGGAAGGTTACAGCTCCGTACGCCGCCATCTCGCCCGGGGAATTTTGACTTTGAAAGAAGGGTAGGCGATGATCGGGTGCTGGGATTTGCAGGAGTTTAATTTGTCTGTTATGAAATGGCGGGGAGATTTGATTTACTTATTGTTGTCTGCAGTTTGCGCGGGTAGTTGATTGAAGAAAGGGAAGGAATCAGCTTCGTCGACTTTTCCAAGCGCTGACTGACTTTAGATTATTAACAGAGCCGACCAACTACTTGTACTTGTGCTCGAGTCCACTCTGAGGGAAGGCAATGATTGGTTGGCATTTCTCAGGCTACGTGGTAAGGTTTGGTTTGCACTCCTCTTGACAATTTCAGTAGTTAGGGGCTGCATTTTTGCATATTAATTTCCGAAGAATGGCTGCCTGCCTGGTTGAAGAAACGGAAGTTTCGCGTTGTCGACTTCGTAAAGCGTTGACTGTGCAATTTCTTCTCCAGGGTGAAATCCATGGAAACTGCATAAATTTATACTTTTGCTATGATTCTTTTGTGCAGATGTCACCCTCCCGTCTATCACCCATCTCAGTACTATTTTCGTCCAATTTTCTTCTATTAAAAGAACAATTAGAAGATTACTATTATTTAGAGTCACATCACATGGGGTGATGATTTTGTAATTGATCAAAGGTTGGAGAAGTTTTATGTCATTAAGGTTCTAAACAATTAAGTTTATGTCATTAAGGTTCTAAACAATTAATTTTATGCTATTAAAATTCTAACAATTAACTTATGACAATTGAATCCTAATTGAACCCAAATCAATGGGTATTCGACCTAATTCGACATATTTAAAGCGAGTTGAACTCAGTTTTTACAAATTTTGAGTCGACAACGAGTTTTACACTCTTAAATCAATGGGTTGAACGCTTAAATCAATAGAGTGAGTTGAACTCTGTATTAACGAATTTTGGGTTGAGCATGTTTTTTTGTCTTTCCTTCGCTTATATATAACGATTACGGTCGTTTTATTATTTTCTTTTGTCTCCTCCTTGCAAATGGTTTTTTACCAGTTTTTTTGTTCTTGCGTAGGACTTGAAATGATTTTGGAGACTTTAGGGGGTTAGATCTTTCAGTCGCGATCATGAACTCTTTAAAAGAACAAGTTTTGAGTTACTATTTGGTAGAGTCACATCAATTAGGATTAATTTATTGTTTACTTTTCATTAATTAATCAAATGTTTTAATTATTACTTGATAGTTGAACTCAAATTCATGTGTATTCAACCTAATTCGACCCGGTCTCGGTGTTGCCAAATTTTGGGTCGCGAACGAATTTTACCCATCTTTTAAATATTTTCTCTTATGACAATTGAATCCAAACTCATGTGTGTTCAAGCTAATACGAGCCGGTGTCGATGTATCCAAAATTTGGGTCGAGAACGAATTTTACCCACTTTTATCTTCTATTAAAAGAACAAATAGAAGGTTACTATTACTTAGAGTCTCGTCAAAAGGGGTGATGATTTTGTAATTGACCAAGTGTTGGAGGAGTTTCATGTCATTAAGGTTCTAAACAATTAAATTTATGCTATTAAGAATCCTAATTGAACCCAAATCAATGGGTATTTGACCTAATTTGACATGGTTAAAGCGAGTTGAATTCAGTTTTTACATATTTTGGGTCGACAACGAGTTATACACTCTTAACTCAATGGGTTGAACCCGGGTAAGCGAGTTTTATACGCTTAAATCAATAGAGTGAGTTGAACTCAGTATTAACGAATTTTGGGTTGAGCACGTTTTTTGTCTTTTCCTTCGCTTATAGATCATGATTACGGTCGTTTTACTACCTTTTTTTTCTCCACCTTGCAAATGGTTTTTACCGGTTTTTTATTGTTGTGTCGGACTTGAAATGATTTTGAAGACTTTAGGGGGTTAGATCTTTTAGTCACGATCATGAACTCTTTTAAGGAATAAGTTTTGGGGTACTATTTGGTAGAGTCACATTAACTAGGATTACTTTGTTGTTTACTTTTCTTTAATTAATCAAATGTTTTAATTATTTCTTGATAGTTGAACTCAAATTCATGTGTATTCAACCTATTTCGATCTGATCTCGGTGTTGTCGAATTTTGGGACGGGAACGAATTTTACCCATCTTTTAAATATTTCCTCTTATGACATTTCAATCCAAACTCATGTGTGTTCAAGCTAATTCGAGTCGGTGTCGATGTATCCGAAATTTGGGTCGAGAATGAATTTTACCCGCGTTGTTCTTTTCTTCTATTAAAAGAACAAGTAGAAGGTTACTATTACTTAGAGTCACATCACAAGGGATGATGATTTTGTAATTGACCAAAGGTTGGAGGAGTATTATGTCATTAAGGTTCTAAACAATTAATTTTATGCTATTAAGATTCTAACAATTACCTTATGACAATTTGAATCCTAATTGAACCCAAATCAATGGGTATTCGACCTTATTCAACATGGTTAAAGCGAGTTGAACTCAGTTCTTACAAATTTTGGGTCGACAGCGAGTTCTACACTCTTAAATCAATGGGCTGAACCCGGCTAAGTTTTATACGCTTAAATCAATAGAGTGAGTTGAACTCGGTAGTAACGAATTTTGGGTTGAGCACGTTTTTTTGCCTTTCCTTCGCTTATAGATCACGGTTACGATCGTTTTACTACTTTTTTTGTCTCCACCTTGC
This sequence comes from Linum tenue, assembly GCA_946122785.1. Lineage (NCBI taxonomy): Eukaryota > Viridiplantae > Streptophyta > Magnoliopsida > Malpighiales > Linaceae > Linum > Linum tenue. The sequence goes on along the minus strand of CAMGYJ010000009.1, from coordinate 68,967,418 downwards.
AAATGGTTTTTTAACGGGTTTTTTTGTTGTTGTATCGGACTTGAAATGATTTTGGAGACTTTACGGGGATAGATCTTTTAGTCGTGATCATGAACTCTTTAAAAGAAAAGTTTTGGGTTACTATTTGGTAGAGTCAGATCAAATACTGTTTACTTTTCTTTAATTAATCAAATGTTTTAATTATTTCTTAATAGTTTAACTGAAATTCAGGTGTATTCAACCTAATTCGACCCGGTATCGGTGTTGTCGAATTTTGCGTCGGGAAAGAAGTTTACCCATCTCTTAGATATTTCCTCATATGACAATTGAATTCAAACTCATGTGTGTTCAAGGTAATTCGAGCCGGTGTCGATGTATCTGAAATTTGGGTCGAGAACGGATTTTACCCGCTTTATTCTTTTCTTCTATTAAAAGAACAAGTAGAAGGTTACTATTATAGTATTACTTAGAGTCACATCACAAGGGGTGATGATTTTGTAGTTGACCAAAGGTTGGAGGAGTTTTATGTCATTAAGGTTCTAAACAATTAATTTATGCTATTAAGATTCTAACAATTACCCTATGACAATTGAATCCTAATTGAACCCGAATCAATGGGTGTAAAATCGGGATTTTACGTAAAATTGAAAATGGGGGTAAAATTGAAATCGTAAAGTCGAAGAATTTTAAAGGTCCATATAAAAAATGAAGAAAAAATAACATTAATAAGGAAAATCATGAATAACACAAAAACTCATAACACTTACAATAATAATTTCTCATGATTAATGATTCAATTTATCAAGGTTAATGTTTATGCCTGGAAAGTACCGGGCGGTTTGTTAAGCTCACTGACTCCGTGCGGTCTTGGGAGGATGAGGGGCGACCTTCGAAGTCCTGCAACAAAGGTCCTCAGGGGAGCCCTGGGACCTCCTCCGATGCCTAAGTTAGTGAGAGAAGTAGGTAGAATGAAATAGAGAGAGAATGGGGTAGATAGGAGTTACCATAAATGTGATCCGTTGTTGGGTATTTATACTAGTTGGGTCAAGGAGTGAGGACAAGCTACGTTATGTCGGGCGGTCTGACGCTGTGTCGGGCGGTCCTCGACCGCCTCTGACTTCTCATAAATGCCTGGTCAGATCCGTACTTTGCTCAGTATCCGTACCTTGTTGTCAGGATGTTGACTATATCTTCTGTCGGGCGTCCTGCTTTGTTTCCGTTGTATGCTAAGCGGTCTTATTAGGTACGACCCATAGACCGCCTCCTATTTCTCTGGATTGGGCTTGCTTGCTTTATTGGGCCTTTTTAGTGGTCATGGGCTCAGAGGCCCAAATGTTTTAATGATTGTCCCAACAGTTAATGTTGACAAGTTGTGAATTGGTGATGATTAATACGTTGATGTGAATTAATGATGTCAATAGTAGTTAGTGTTTGTGCCTAGTAGATACTAGGCGGTTTGTGGAGCTGTAGCAAGGCGACTTTTTCTGGATAAAAGGGGGCACTCCAGATACTCTGCAAAACAAGGGTCCGGGGCGGTCGCTCGGGACACTCTCCGAAGCTTAAGTTAGAGAGAGAAAGGGAGGAAAGATGAATTGACGATAGAAAGATGAGTAGTAATTGAGTTTACCATTAATGCACTCACTCTGTATTTATAACTGGTTCAAGGGTGGTTGAGTCATTAAATGCCATGTCAGGCGCCTTGAGCCGTGTCAGGCGCCCTGAGCAGGCTTTTAGCCTTTCTGCAGGCCGCCTGTGCCCGGCAATAAATGCTTAGTCTTACCTGACACATCAGGCGTATCTCAACAGATCTTTACTTTTCTGTGTTGGCCAGTTGCTTTATGTCAGGTGCCCCTGGCTATTTTCGGGCCTACGTTGGTCAAGGACCGCCCGCTGACCCGGTCTTTCCTGTCGGACCAGGCTTCCTTATTGGGCCTTGTCCATTGATTTATTCTTCTTGGGCCCGCGGCCCAAATACGCTCAACTACGCGGCCCAACAATTGCCCTTTATGAGGGAAAAGCCTAGGGTTTTGGCGGCTACAAATAATGTTTTTAGCTAGTTGAGCGGTTCACGCCTCCTTCTCAGCCTGCTCTGCCCCTGGTCGCCAAAGACCTGGGGTTGACCCGCCTGAGTCGTACTTCGACCGCCCTGCGGGGTTTCCTGGATGGATACGCATCGCACACGTGGCGCGGCTTGGTTTCCGAGCTCTGACAACGTGTAGGCGAAACGTCCTTTCACCTGCCCGTTTTTTTGAATTTGCGGACGAGGGCTCTGCCTCGGGCACCCAACCGTCACATCGTCTTCTTTTCTTCGCTATATATACCCTGACCTCTTCTTTGTGTAGCCATTCTATCATTAGCATTCAAAATTGCTCGGTGCTCTAGGTTCTCTTTTTCCCGGTATTTGGAGACTCATCCTTCTCTCTCGGCGGAGCGACATCGGTTTCTCACTTCGTTGAGATGATCTCAGAAACGATCTAAGAGGGAGAGGAAAATCCTAGCGGCGATGGCTTCTCGATCCACTACTCCTTCTGACAGCTAGAATCGTGACCTCTCCGGCGACATGGCGCCGCCCTCAGCCTCCGACGCTGCGACGACCACCGCTTCCGGCGCCGCGACGACCACCGCTTCCGGCACCGCGGCGACAACCGCCTCCGGCGCCGCAACAGCCTCTGCCTCCGGCGCGGCGGCGACCACCGCCACTGCTTCCGGCGACGGGCCAGTTCTCCGTGTCAGCTCCGGCGCTGTGCGCTCAGGTGCCAAATCCATCGGCGTAGGCGGTCCGGCCGGTGGAGCCCCATCAGCAGATATGCCTGCTTTCTCTCGCCCTTTAAGTTTGTCTGATATAGAATGGGACTCGGAGGGTATTGAACTGCTGTGTGGGGGTGGTGATGCGGTTGTCGTGGGAGAGCGTCTAGATAGACCTGACGGTTGTATTTTAGGGCTAGGGGTGGATGCTCTAGCCGACACAGCTACTTCCATGGCCGAGCGCGGCGTGACCTCCCGGGTCGGGGATAATCTTGTAGAGCTGTCCTCCGAAAGTGCACCGGAAGACGCGTCTCATGATTCCATCGAGGAAGATTTCGTGGCGGACTCCCCTTCTTTGGCACTGTCATAAGCGTCAGGAGTGCACCCGTTTCAGGCGGTGGCAGACCGCGAGTACCGCGTTCGACTGCACGCGGATATGTGGGAAGGGGAAGAGGTTCCCAACGCGGTTTACTCCTACGGACCGCTTTACAAGTCTGCATATTCCCCCATACAAGTACTCCGACAACTCCACCGGCACCAATTGCCAACTGACTGGGAGTATGCGGCTCCCCCCCTTAAAGGACGTTGCGGTTCGTGTCCGGTTGGATGGATCACTATCTTCACGGAGCATGTGCGGTTGGGGTTAGATTTCCCTCTAGACCAGCTCCTCACCGGAATTTTGCTGCATCTTAACTGCTCTTTGAGCCGCCTCTCCCCTTCTGTAATTTTTCATTCTATCTGTTATCGCGCGGCCTGTGACCGCCTGAAGGAGGAACCGTCTGTCGATGCCTTTTGGCTGATGTATGCCATGACCAGCTCGAAGAACTGCTGGTCTTGCCGGAGGCGGGAGAAGAAAGTTGGGTTTGTGCATGGGTCCCCCAAACTGGATTCTCCTTGGTACAGCGAGTACTTCTTTGCCCGCCCGACCGAGAAGTGGTATTCGGGGAACGCGAAGCCGCTAACGTCCTTCTCTTTTGGTCGGACAGATGATTGGGATGAAGGCGTCAAGCAGCTTTATCATCTGAAACCGCATTTAAACCACATCATCTCAACCGTCCAGTTTCGGTTGCACCCACATGGGCATGATAACGCCCTTGAGATTGTGCAGCGTTTTCACGGTTAGTTAGTTCTCCTTGACTTTGATGGGATGTTGTTTGCTCATGCCTTTACTTATGTATTTACTTTTCAGGGATTCGGCGGTATGTGTCCTCCGCAAGGCCGCCAAAGGCGATCACGAGCGGTTCCCCTTCAGCTGCTGCCTCCGTCCCTAGCGGTTCAGAAGGACCCAGAGCCGCGGGCGGGCCTACCCAATCGCACCTGTCGATGGGCCGCTCTGGAAATCTCAAGTTGACCATCTCTAGCGGTCAAGGTGCGGCCCGGGTTGGTACCAAGCGTCCGCTGGACGTCGTGGTGGTTAAGGAGAAGACGACCAAGCAACCGTCAGAAGGCCAGCAGAAGATGAAGGGAGTCCTGGTCGATCAGCACCCTGAACCGCCGACTAGTCCGAAGAAGCAGAAAACGACCGAACTCACGTCTAGTGCGATGTACTCTCCGCACGTGACCACTTCGGCTGAGCCAGCTCGCCGCGCTCTTCATGCGATCACCGAAGGGTTCGCGGTTCCAATTGAGTATGTGCGGGTTGCGGGTACCATCCCTACTACTCCCGACACCCGTTATCTTGCTGGCACAACCGCGCGGTGCTTCTTCGCGGTGAGTGTTCCTACCGCCTTTTGATTTCCTTGCATAAATTTATAAGGTATTGACTTAGGTTTGCGAATTTTAGGCTCAATTCGGGATAAGCCAACTTATCCTCCACAACGAGCGCCTGCTAGATGACGTGGGCGATCGAGATACCCGCATCCTCAAACTTGAGGAGCAGCTTAAGGACGGGCGTGAAGGCTTTTGCCAGGAGGTGCGGGATGAGATCCTCAAAGAGCAGGAGGTGGCTAGAGAGGTGAAGGAAGCTGAGTTGCGAACCGCCCGGGATGAGCTGTCGAAAACCGCGGAGGAGCTGAAAAAGGCCAGGAAAGAGGCGCTGGAGGCAGCCGAGCGGGAGAAGCGACTGCAGGAGAAGGTGCAGGAACTGGAGTCCGGCATGGCCGCGCTGGAGGCTCGGCGGGAGCTTGACTTGAACGAGGCCAGGGAGGATGCTCGTGCCTCTTTCCTTGAGTCAGATGAGTTCAAGGAGGCTGATGATGCTAAGTACAAAAAGTTGTTGCGGGAAACGGTTGCTTCCATCCGCCATCTTTTCCGCCGGGATCATCCCTACGTGCTGTGGGATCGGAATGCGGTTTGGGACGCAGTTGAGTTGTGGGGTGACGATGATGTCAACTCGGAGGAAGACTAGACCGCAGCGACCCCTAATGGCGAGGAAGTGAACCAGTCTGCTCCCACCGATGGCGTCTCCTCCTGACTTAATTTGTTAGCTTTCGAATGTTGGCTTTGTTTTTCCTATTTGCGAGCACATGATACATTCCGCCTTAGGGCGAGGTTTTGTGTAATATTGCCTTTGAATGCTTTTCTTTGAATGTTTGTTCTCGTTTTTCCTTACTCGTTTGGTGCGTTTGCCTGCGGTTCTTTTGGAATTGATTTCCTTTGCGTTTGCCACTGACTGACTGTTGAATCTATGCTCGAAGAATGGAACCTCCTTTACCGCTCTAGAGGGGAGGCAATCAGCGGTTGACGCGGCTTCGCGTAGCGTAGGTTCCGCGCATTTAGGCGGTTTCCCAGGTTATCAATACTTAGCACTTTTTAAGGAAATTCGCGAGTTTGAGGAGGAGGACTCCTCAAACAGTTAATCAATTGATTTGTTCTGAAGACAACGTTTATATTGCTCTGGGGCACAGTTTAATTTGCGACATGTAACTATTGCTCGGGGGCGGTTTTACGTTACGAGAATAACTGGCGGCAGCTGTGTTAGGTTGTCAAGAGTTATGAGAATAACTTTACTGGTAGCATAGAAGTGTATCGCTCAGTGGCGACTTGAAACAATGAAGCTGAAACTAAGGAGCGCGGAGCTGTTAAGCTTTACAAAAGTGCTACAACTGGTAGCGGCGACTCCAGACTAAATTCTCGATGTTGCCTTGCCTTACTCACTGAAATACTTCTTGAGGTGGATGGCATTCCAGGTCTTGGAGATCGGCTGTCCATCCATCGAGGCGAGGACTTACGTAGCGGCTCCAATCTTCCCAGCAACCAGAAACGGCCCTTCCCATATGGCGGCCAGCTTTCCATGCCCCTCCTTCTGCTTGAAGTTTCGCTTAAGCACCATGTCTCCCTTTTCAAGTAGGCACGGCTTCACTTTTTTGTTGTAGGCTTTAGCTACCTTGAGCTTTTCTTGCACGGTTCGAACCAGAGCTGCATCCCTCCTTGTTTCTATCATGTCTAGCTGGTGAAGCAGCTTCCTGTGGTTCTCCTCCGGATCGTACGTCTGGACCCTTAGCGAGGGCAGGACGATGTCGGTGGGAGCAACCGCTTCGGAGCCATACGTCAGGGCGAATGGAGTTTCTCCGGTGGCCCGCTTGTAACCGGTGCGGTGCGCCCAGAGCACGTGTGGTAACTCGGTGGTCCACCCCCCCCCCCCTTTGGCCTCCTTTAGCCGCCTTTTCAAGCCTCTGAGGATGAGCTTGTTGGAGGACTCCACTTGGCCATTGGCCTGTGGGAAGGCGACGGAGGCCATCTGCAGGTGATGCGGTTCCTGGCACAAAAATTTTCGAACGGTCTGCAATCGAATTACGTCCCATGGTCAGTGATGATTGTATTGGGAGTTCCGAACCTGATCATTATATTGTTGAAGAGAAACTTTTGGATCTTGGCGCTAGTGATTGTGTCCAGCAGCTCAGCCTCTATCCACTTGGTGAAGTAGTCGACCACCACCACCAAATACTTCTTCCCCAGGGGGGGCCGTTGGAAATGGACCCAGCAAGTCGAGGCCCCATTGCGCGAATGGCCACGGGCTCGTTATGCTCTTCAGCTCTGCACTGGGTAGGTGCTGCTTGTTGGCGTGAACTTGGCACTCGTGGCATCTGCCAACCGCCTTCTCCGCATCCTTCTTCACGGTCGGCCAGTAGTATCCTTGCAATAGGATAGTCTTCCCGAGGCTCCTTGGGCCAGCGTGGGAAGCGCACGTACCCTGATGTATTTCTTTGACGATCCACTCTGGCTCTGTGGGGCCTAAGCACTTCAGATACGCGCCCGAGAATGACCTCCTGTGCAGTTGTTCCCCTATCATGCTATAGTGGGCTGCCTTCCGCTTGATTAGCTTTGCCTGGGTTTCGTTGTCCGGCACCGTGTCTCTCTGCAGGTACTCGACTATGGGGAACGCCAATCTTCCCCTCCCTCTTCGATGGCCATGACCCCTTCGTTGGGTTGGGCTTCCTTTGTAATGGTGACTTGCCGATCGCCCTCGAAATCCATCGCGGTTGCTAGTTTGGACAAGGCGTCCGCATGGTGATTATCTTCCCGCTTTACGTGCTCCAACTTTCATTCCCCCAGCTGAGAGAGGACTCCCCTCACTTCGTCGGCTAGCTGTGCCAGCGCCTCTTCCTTGGCCTCGTAGTTTTATAGGACTTGGTTGACTACCAACAGGGAGTCCGAGTAGATGTGGAGGCACGTGGCGCCCATCCCCCTGGCGATTCTGAGACCGTTCAAGAGGGCCTCGTACTCCGCTACATTGTTGGTTTTTAGCTCGTGGAATCTGTGGGAAAACTCGTGGATGACTCCCCGCGGCGACTCGAGGACGATGCCGGCACCTGCTCCACCTTTGCCAGCGGCTCCGTCCACGAACAAACGCCAAGTATCACCTTGCCCCTCTGTCGCCGTGACATCGAGGCTAAAGCCCTCTGCTACAAAGTCTGCTAGCACCTGACCCTTTATGGAGGGACGTGGCGCGTACGAGATATCGTACTCACTCAACTCGACCACCCACTTGGTCATTCTTCCAGAGGCGTCTAGACTCCTGAGTATCTTCTTTAGTGGTAGATTTGTGAGAACTGTAATGGGATGCCCCTGGAAGTAAGGGCGCAAATTCCTTGCTGCTGAGATGACGGCCAGGACTGCCTTCTCTATTGGCATGTAGCGCCTCTCTGCTGGGAGGAGCGCCTTACTGACATAGTATACTGGATGGTCCGTGCCATCAGCTTCTCTCCTTACCAGGGCTGAACTGACCGCCTGATCAGAGACCGCCAGGTACAGATATAGGGGCTCCGCTTGAACGGGAGCGCTTAAGACGGGATGCGAGGCTAGCTGCTCCGTCAGCTGAAAGAAAGTTTTGTCGCATTCGGGACCCCATTGTGATCGCGAGGTGGACTTCTTCAACATCTGGAAGAATGGGGAGCACTTGTCTGCCGCTCTTGGGATGAAGCGACTTAAGGCGGCCATCTTCCCGTTGAATGCCTGAATCTCTTTCACAGTGCGCGGCAGTTTCAGGTTGAGTATTGCCTCAATCTGCTTAGGGTTTGCTTCTATGCCACTGCTGGTGATCATGAAGTCTAAAAAATTTCCTGCCTTGGCACCAAACACGCATTTGAGCGGGTTCAACCGGAGGCGCTCCCTTCTTAGCGTCTCAAATGTTTCCCTTAGGTCAGCTAAGTGGGCTGCTCCTTTCTTGCTTTTGACAAGGACGTCATCAACGTAGGCTTCCACGTTTCTGCCGAGTTGCTTTTGGAAAACCGCGTCAATCATCCTTTGGTACGTTGCTCCCGCATTTTCAGATGTGCGTCATGAACGCCGTCTTCTCTTGGTCCTCCTCCGATAGGCGTATCTGATGGTAGCCTGAGAACATATCAAGGAAACTTAAGGTTTCGTGATTCGCGGTTGCATCGATCAACTGATCAATCCGGGGGAGGGGGTATGCATCTTTTGGATAGGGCGCATTGAGACTTGTGAAATCTATGCACATTCGCCACAGCCCGGACGCCTTGCGTACGAAAACAGGATTGGCCAGCCAAGTTGGGTATTTGACTTCTCTGATGAAGCCTGCTTTTAATAAGCGCTTCACTTCTTCTTCCAGCGCCATTTGCTGCACTGGTCGTGCCTTGCTTTTCACTGACAGGGAGTGCTCTGCAAGCTCCCTCGGGACGCCCGGCATGTCCTCTGACGTCCATGCGAACAAATCTTTGAACTCCCTTAGAAGGGACAAGAGTTCTCGCGCCTGCTCTTCCGCTAGGTGGGCTGCGATTCTGACCTTCTTCTCCGGCTCCTCGTCATCTAGGACGACCGCTATGTCGTCTTCGGCTGCCTCGGGGCGCGGGTGACTTACGCGCGCGTCAACTTGGTCAACCTCCAGGTTTCGAATGGTTACCTGGTAGCATTCTTTGGCCTGTTGGGAGTCTCCGAGGATGCGTCCTATCCTGCCCCTGGTGGGGAACTTGAGCAACTGATGGCAGGTTGAGGGGACCGCGGAGAAGGTCGACAGGAAACCGCGTCCTAGGATGGCATTGTAAGCGGATGGGCAATCCGCTACGTGGAAGTCCATGAGGCGCGTCTTTGTCGCCTTTGGTTCTCCGATTATTACCTGGAGGGTGATGGAGCCTAGGACTCTGACTTTGGAGCCAGAGAAGCCCACCAGGCTGGTCGTGGATGGTTTGAGGTCTTGTATTACTTTCTTCATGCTTTTGAGCGTGGAGTAAAATAGAATGTCTGCCGAGCTTCCATTGTCGACCAAGGCCCTGGTGACTTTGAATTTCTTCGTCCGGAATGATATGACCAGGGGGTCTTCTCCACACTCCTCGGGCGCCAGTTCCGAAGGTGCAAAGCTGATCTCGACTTGTTCCTTCCTGTGAACATTCATGCATTGTATCAGGCGGTCCCCCTCTGTTCGAGGGCACTTATGCCCACCGGCGATGGTGATCACTTCAACGCCATCTTCTTCTTCACGTGCGTGATGACGGGGAGGAGGTGCGTGCCTTGGGGGAGGAGGCAAGCGTTCTCGATAGGGAGTTCGCTCCCTCCTTGGGGACCTAGATCTCCGACGTCTAGGCGTGCGAGATCTTCTCCTTGGGCTTGGTGACCTGTCTCTTTCTCCTGCCCTCTCCCTGGGATGCGCCCGTGTGTCCAGGCGGTTTTTTCAGTCCCCGGGGGCTAGGTACTTGAGGCTAGCTTTGAACTCCCGACACTCTGTGGTGTCGTGAGTCGACAGCTGGTGCCAATCGCACCACATCTAGTCGTCCTCCCTCCTTGGGCGGGGGCGCGCCTCCCTGGTCTTGCCCTCTTCGCGACGTCCTTCTTCTTCCTTCTCCGAGGTGAATACCTTGCACCTTCCATCCCTGTTGTTGAATCTGGGCTTGTAGCCGCGTCTCTCGGGTGTGCGCCCTCTTCGTTTTGGCGACCCGTTTCGTCCCTTCTCCGCCTTGTTCGATGGGGCTTGTGCTCCTTTTTGGCTTTCCTCCGCGTTTAGTGCTTCCTCCAAGAAGATGGCCTTTCGGACCACGCGGTCCAGGTCTTGCCATGACTTAATGTTGTGCTCCTTTTTTATGAGGGCCCTCTTTAGTTCCCGGCTGTGGGTTGACATCCTTAGGTTCCCGGTGGCCACACTGGTCGAGACATCTTGTACCTCGCACGCTATTGTGTTCCACCGATCGTAGAAGTCTGCTAGCGTCTCCTCCTCTCCTTGCTTGCAGTTGATGAGCGCTGAGACCGTGAGCTGCCTCCTTCGCTGGGATGCGAATTTTAACGAAAAGAGGGCCGCGAATTGCTCAAAGGTCTTGATTATCCCTGCTGGTAAGGACGCGTACCAGCTCCTGCATTGTCCCCCGAAGGTGACTGGGAACGCCTTGCATAGATCTGCATCTGAGGCGTTGATCAGCTGCATCTTGAGCATGAAGGCGCTCAAGTGGTCCGACGGATCTGAGTTTCCCGTGTAGGCTGGAAGCCCGAGTGACGAGAAGTTTGATGGTACTTGGGTCTTGAACAGGCTCTTTGCTAGGGGGTTGTGCAATACATTGTACCCCTTGGGTTTTCCATAGCAGGGTCGCAGAAGCTCTTCGAGAAGGTCAAGGTGGGCACCTTCTGCGTCTTACTCTCCGTCGGACTCCCTGCCTTCCGTCTGAGCTGGGCTGGGGGGAGCCTCTTCTTCGACGCCCTTGCCCTTGTCGCTGCGTCTCCTAGAACCCTCTGGTTCCTCTCTGGTCTTGAGCATGTTGAGGATTTGGCTCAAGCTCTCCTGCATGCTGGTGATTTGTTGCCCTTGGTCTTTCACGCGCTCTTCCATGTCCTTTTCCTCCTCGACTGTTGGCATTTCCAATCCTCTGATATTGAAGAAGACGATGGAGATGCAGCCTGATTCTTTCTAAGGCAAGAACACTACCGAGCTGGTGGCACGACATCGTTTCAACCAGAAGCGAGTGAAGAGCTGGGAGCAGACGACGCCGTTCCACTTAGTGTTCTTAGGAGTTTCCGTTTTTACTGTATATATTTACCTGTCTTCTGTTGATTGGTAGTTAGAGGATAGTTAGTTTATTTTACCGTTGTAAATATGCTGACTAGACCCCTTGTACAGGAAGCTGTCTCTGGCTTCGTATATATACTGCCCTTGAGGCAAATGATCTCCTTTGCGGGTTCCTCCACCAATCTCTGATCCTATCCAAAACTTCACATGGTATCAGAGCCTGGTTGCTCAGGCAATTAGGGTTTCACCCTTACCCGCATTCTTCCTCACCTAATTCCATCATCAAACTATGGCAACTACAGCCGCTGATAGTTCTACCAATTCTTCTTCTACAAATCCTAATACCATTCTTACTGTGGCACCTACAGTCACCAGTCCCTACTACATCAACCCTAATGAGTCCCTCGTCTTCCCAATCAAACTCACTGGTGCTTCAAATTACAGCTTATGGAGCAGGACAGTTTGCGTGGCCTTGAAGAGCAAAAACAAGCTGGGGTTTATAAATGGGTCAATTCCTGTTCCAGATCCACTGAACGAGTCCTACCCAGCTTGGGAACAAAGCAACACGTCTGTGTTGTTCATGATTCTGGGGTCTCTTGACTCAAGCTTGGTCGATTCTGTCTCCACCATTGAGAATGCACGACAGCTGTGGGAAGATCTGAGGCAACGCTTTGGACAAGCTGGTAACATCAGGATTTCAGATCTGCAGACTGCTTTATTCTCATCAAAGCAAGGTAATAGATCTGTAAACCAGTTCTATACTGAATTGAAGGGATATTGGGAGGAGATAGGTCAGTTTTTGCCTATTCCTAGTTGTGAATGTGGTGGCACAGCAAATGCTGGAGTTCCTTGTATCACTGAGACTACCATGAAGAAGTATAGAGAGAATGAATTTGTGACTAGGTTCATTAAGGGTTTAAATGACTCATATGAGGGGGTGAGAACCAATTTGTTTATGATGAGTCCATTACCAGCTATGGAAACTGCATTTCATTATGCTATCCAGCATGAGAGGCAACTGGTTAAGCCCAATCCTGAATCTCAAGTGGATTCAGTGGCATTGTTAGCAGCAAACCAGAACAAGGGGAAAGAAGCTGCTAAGGGCAACTTGTTTTGCCGTTACTGCAAGAAGGAGAACCATGTTATAGCAGATTGTTATAAACTCAAAAGGAAGAATTCTCTCAAAGAATCAGGAGGATCATCTGGATTTGCAGGTCAGATTCAAAGCACTGAGGGAAGTGGTATACTTCCTAAACCAGAAACCAAGAGTTTACCTAAGGCTAGTGATGGTTTCATAAGTATTAGGTTGTCTGTTGATGACCTGAGCAGGCTTCAAAGACTACTCAATCAATTCAGTCCACCACAGTCTCCTACTTCACCTGTGTCACCTGGATCTCAGCCTCAACAGAACCAACAGACTCAGCCCATGGTGAACTCGGTTACTAGGCACTTGTCTGTGAATCCAAACTTTGCAGGTAAACTTACTTTGAGTTCATACTTCCTTAAGCATCCTTTGGAACTTGTCAATGTGTGGTTCCTGGACACAAGAGCCACTGATCATGTTGCATGCTCATTATCCTTGTTTGATACATATAAACCCATCAAGAATGTTTTTATAACCCTACCTGATGGTTCCAAGTCACCTGCCACACATTCTGGAACTATTTCAATTTCCAATGGCCTTGTTCTTCATGAGGTCTTGTTTGTGCCAGCATTCTCCTTTAACCTAGTTTCTCTAAGTCGACTTACCAGAACTTTACCAGTTTCACTTACCTTCAAATCCAACCTGTGTGATATCCAGGACCTATTCACCCAGAGGAGGATTGGTTCTGCCCGTCAGATTAGAGGCCTTTACCAAATTATCACTCACACAGAAGACACATCCATACTTGTGAATTCAATCAAGACACCAAACTTTACATCTCAGTCATTTGACTTGTGGCATTGGAGGCTTGGCCACCCATCTTTGCTGCGTACTAAGGAGTTACAAAAGTCCAATCCTAGTATAGATATTGAAGTTTTATTTCATTGTGATGTCTGCCATTTGGCAAAACAGAAACGTTTACCTTTTGCTTCAAGCCAATTCATGGCAGAACATGTTTTTGATCTCATTCATGTTGATATCTGGGGCCCCTTGGCTGTTTCCAGTTACAATGGATTTCAGTATTTTCTCACTATTGTGGATGATAAATCTAGGTGTGTTTGGGTTTATTTGATGAAGTTAAAGAGTGAAGCTAGACAATTGTTACAGGATTTCTGCATTATGATTCAAAATCAGTATGCTGCACATATTAAAACTGTGAGATCAGATCAAGGTGCAAAATTCCATATGCCAGATTTCTATTCCCTTCATGGCATAACACACCAAATGTCCTGTGTTGAGACTCCTCAACAGAACTCTAGGGTAGAAAGGAAACACCAGCACATTCTCAATGTAGCTAGATCCCTCAAATTCCAATCTGGACTACCCTTGAAGTTCTGGTCAGACTTCATCCTTCATGTTGTTTACTTGATTAACAGGTTGCCTACCATCCCTCTCAAAAACAAAACACCATATGAGATTCTGTATGGTAGTCCTCCTGATCTTTCCAACCTTAAGGTATTTGGATGTTTATGTTATGCAAGTACACTGGGCCACAATCGAACCAAATTCTCCCCTAGAGCTAAACAATGTGTTTTCCTTGGCTTTCAACCTGGAATAAAGGGATACAAACTGTTTGACTTACTAGACCAGAAAGTGTTCTATTCTAGAGATGTTGTTTTCCATGAAAACATCATTCCTTGTCTAGATAACCACCCTCCTTCCACTTCTTCCAATCCTACACCTGTTGATTCAATCATCCACACACAACCTTATCCAATTCCTGTTATTTTTGATCCTCAACCCAATTTAAACACCACCATTCCAGTTCCTGTCACACCAATTCCTGTCACACCAGAATCAGAAAACCCATCTTCTCCTATACCTGACCCTACCTCTCCCATTCCAGTTTCTCCTTCCACTCCCTCTCCTTCTCCTCCTGTCACTGCAGTACCCCATTCTCCTTCTGCTAATGTTCCCATTGCCCTTCGAAAACCTACAAGAGTTCCAGTGAAACCAGTCAGATACAATGATTATGTTATGCATGCATCATCATCACACATTGACAAGTATACATATCCATTGGCTGCTTGCTTATCCTATGATCAGCTATCATCTGGATATAGGAAGTATGTGTTTGCAGTTGAAACAACAGTTATCCCAACATCATTTGAAGAGGCAGTGAAGTACAAGTGCTGGAGAGATGCAATGAATGCAGAATTAAGGGCACTAGCAGCTAATCATACTTGGGATGTGGTTAATTGCCCACCTGGGAAGAGGCCAATAGGTAACAAATGGGTATTTACTATCAAATTCAACCCTGATGGTAGTATTGAGAGGTATAAAGCTAGACTGGTAGCAAAGGGTTTCACTCAAATTTATGGTGTGGATTTTCTTGACACTTACTCACTTGTTGCCAAACTGAACTCAGTCAAAACACTTCTGGCTATTGCTTCTGCTAAGGATTGGGCATTACATCAATTAGATGTCAGTAATGCCTTTCTTCATGGAGACCTTGAAGAAGAGGTTTACATGGATCTTACCCCTGGCATTTCTGATTCTGGCCAAGTCTGCAGACTAAGAAAATCTCTTTATGGCTTGAAACAAGCCTCAAGACAGTGGTTTGCTAAACTCACATCTGCTCTTCTCAGCTTTGGATACACACAGTCTCACAGTGAATATTCTATGTTTATCCATCACAGCAACTCCTCTGGTACTTCTGTTCTCCTAGTTTATGTTGATGATATCATCATTGCAGGTGATGATATTCACAGCATAGCTGCCCTCAAGCAATTTCTGCATTCCCAGTTCAAAATCCGTGATCTTGGCAATCTCCATTACTTCTTAGGACTTGAGATTGCCCGATCAAAGGGGGGTATGCACATTTGCCAGAAGAAATACTGCATTGACCTATTAAAGGACACTGGTTATGCAGATTCAAAGCCAGTTATCACTCCTATTGATATGAAAACCAGGTTGTCCTCTGATGATGGTCCATTACTTGGGAAAGATGAAGCAACCCTGTTCAGGAAGATCATTGGACGTCTACATTACCTCACCATTACACGTCCTGATCTCACTTTTGCAGTTCAACAATTGTGCCAGTATCAAGCTGCTCCAACCTCTATTCATTTGCAGCTTGCATACAGGATTTTGAAGTACCTTAAAAATGCTCCAGGGCAGGGTTTGTTCTATCCTTCCAAGTCTGATTTACAGCTCAGAGGCTACAGTGTCTCAGACTGGGCATATTGTCCAGATATCAGGCGTTCCACGACAGGATATTGTGTCTCTTTGGGACGATCCTTGATCATTTGGAAATCAAAGAAACAGGGCACTGTTTCTCGATCATCTTCTGAAGCTGAGTATAGGGCTCTTGCTCAGCTTACTTGTGAAGTTGTGTGGGTGAAAAGACTTCTACAGGAACTGCACATTGAACATCCAAGACCTGTAGAAGTCTACTGTGACAATCGATCGGCTATTTATATCGCAGAAAATCCCGTGTTTCATGAACGAACGAAACACATTGAGGTTGATTGTCACGTTGTCAGACAGTTCCTTCAATCCAAGCTCATCCATCTCAGCCATCTTGACACAGAGAATCAGGTTGCAGATGTGTTTACAAAGGGATTAAGCAGGCATCGTCTTTTGTATCTTCTATCCAAGCTGAACATACATAATATGTATGTGTCAGCTTAAAGGGGCGTATTGAAGAAGACGATGGAGATGCAGCCTGATTCTGTCTAAGGCAAGAACATTTCCGAGCTGGTGGCACGACATCGTTTCAACCAGAAGCGAGTGAAGAGCTGGGAGCAGACGACGCCATTCCACTTAGTGTTCTTAGGAGTTTCCGTTTTTACTGTATATATTTACCTGTCTTCTATTGATTGGTACTTAGAGGATAGTTAGTTTATTTTACCGTTGTAAATATGCTGACTAGACCCCTTGTACAGGAAGCTGTCTCTGGCTTCATATATATACTGCCCTTGAGGCAAATGAGCTCCTTTGCGGGTTCTTCCACCAATCTCTGATCCTATCCAAAACTTCACATCTGATGCTTTCCCCGCCAAT
Organism: Linum tenue; assembly: GCA_946122785.1. Taxonomy (NCBI): domain Eukaryota; kingdom Viridiplantae; phylum Streptophyta; class Magnoliopsida; order Malpighiales; family Linaceae; genus Linum; species Linum tenue. The sequence goes on along the minus strand of CAMGYJ010000009.1, from coordinate 68,951,159 downwards.
TACGTCCTTCACGGAAGTTCTAAAGTTCCCATCCATCCTTTCTTCCGTGCTTCACTTCTGCCCCACGGTGGGCGCCAAATTGTTTGTTCCTAGTAGATACTAGGCGTTTTGTGGAGCTGGAGCAAGGCGACTGTTTCTGGATAAAAGGGGGCACTCCAGATACTCTGCAAAACAAGGGTCCGGGATGGTTGCCCGAGACACTCTCCGAAGTTTAAGTTAGAGAGAGAAAGGGAGGAAAGATGAATTGACGATAGAGAGATGAGTAGTGGTTGAGTTTACCATTAATGCACTCACTCTGTGTTTATACCTGGTTCAAGGGTGGTTGAGGCATTAAATGCCATGTCAGGCGCCTTGAGCCGTGTCAGGCGCCCTGAGCAGGCTTTTAGCCTTTCTGCAGGGCGCCTGTGCCGGCAATAAATGCTTAGTCTTACCTGACACATCAGGCGTATCTCAACGGATCTTTACTTTTCTGTGTTGGCCAGTCGCCTTATGTCAGGCGCCCCTGGCTATTTTCGGGCCTAGCGTTGGTCAAGGACCGCCCGCTGACCCGGCCTTTCCTGTCGGACCAGGCTTCCTTATTGGGCCTTGTCCACTAATTTATTCTTCTTGGGCCCGCGGCCCAAATACGCTCAACTACGCGGCCCAACAGTTATTGTGAGAGAACTAGATGATGTTGGTGGTGGAAAAAGAAAAGAGGCGTAATTTTGAAAATTCTGAGGGAAATAAGTAAAATTGTCCCAAAGATTTGAATCGTAAAATCTTAAGATTTTAAAGATTTCAAGGATTTAAATTGTGAATAGTATAGGATTTTAAGGCCCATAGATTTTATAGTAAAATCAAGATCGGAACAGGTAAGTAAAATTGTAAAATCTAGATTTTGACTGCTTTTCCTGCCGCGAAGCGCGGGCCTCCGTCCTAGTCATGTTTAATTACAGAGTTCTGAAGAGATCGGGTGCATTAGTGCCGGTATGATCGCACCTGTCACCCTCCAGTCTATGACTAAAGAGTAAAGTGACGAGTTATGAATGTGGGTTGGATTGATGATAATGAGTTCAACAAACTCAACCCAAATGTTTTTATTAATATAGACTAGTATAACCCGCTCGATATAGCTACACGTGTCAGCGAACACTGAATATTTTAAAGTGTAATAGTTTGAATATTGACAGAAAAGTGAAAGGGTTGTTTGTTGTTTGAGATGACAATGATTTGTTTAATGAAAGGAGGATTTGAAATTGTTCCGAACGTTATGATATTTACTTAAAGTGTCATAGATTTTTAAGATATCGGGAAGACGGAATTAACAATCCCAAAAATTTGGTTGTGACCGTGGGAAACGGTGGTGGGGGTCAACTTAGAACTACATCCTTAATGTTTCGAGATAGGATGTGAATTGGTCGGCGAAGGCGAGGATTGGACACAACCGATCTGGTGCGGATCTTTGCAGCAACCGTGGAGGAGGATAACCTTGTTGCAAGAAAATAGTATACGTGAACAATTTCCACAATTGTTGGGGAAATTGTTCACGTATACTATTTTCTTGCAACAAACCTAGGATTCCGCTGGTAGCATTTCGAGATGTGCTGCGAATTGGTGGGCGAATCAGCAGGCAATCAATGAAAACCTAGTGGATAGTAGCTGCCACAGAGAAACCAATGAACAATAGATGAAAACCTAGTGGGTAATTAATGTGATAGGAAATCTAGAGGGCAATAGATGTAGACCCATCGAACAATAGTTGAATACAAAGTTTCTGGAATGAGAGAATGAGTTAAAGAAAGTTTTCAAACTTTGAGGAGTTTGTGAGGTGGGTATGTGATTTTTCAAAAGGCAACCTGACACAGCGTGTACCTGGATAGAATCGAGAACCCGTTGATCCTGCGGGATACCGGGAAAACGATCGTCACTAACCAATGGATTCAACGATTAGTCGATTACCTAGGTTAATGGCTCAAAGAACGAACTCACACTAACTCGAACTTTGGGAAAAGAGCGACGCCCTAGTTCTGTTATTAATCAAAAGCTAACTAAAAAGCATTGTCCCGACAAATATATATAGCGCATGGGAAGGGAATAACCCTACAGCAAAAGTCCAAGCCCAAAACTAATACGTAAACTAATAATGACAAGGAAACTAAAATTCAAGTCCCACACACCAAGAACCATAACCATAATAGCCATGCACGGCGTTGCCTCATTCCGCTACCCAGCAGTCCGCCGAACGCGATCATGTCGCTCAAGGAATCTGTTCGCCACCTCCTCCATTGCATCACAACCACATGGAACTTCCCCAATTGCGACATGGAATTTGAGGCCACTTATTAATAGTAACTCCAATGTTTAGCTTTTATATATTAACCAAATAATTGACCCGTGCTTCAAGACGGTTTACCTAAAAATGTGTTTGTTGGTTAGAAGTGAAAATCACTTTTGTTTTAGGCAAAATACACTTGTATAGCCATAACTTTCACGTTTTTGACAAATATAGCCATAATTATTGGAAAACACAAAATAGCCAAGAAATTGAATGGTCGTGTGACAAATCTAGCCATTTCCGTTAGAAACTTTAACGGTGTTAGAAACTCCGTTAGTTATGTTAACGTTAGGTTGACTAGGATGCCAAATCATCGCGCTCGTCAGCGACAACTCAACCACACTTGCCACGTAAGTGCCATGTCATATTTTAATTCAAAAAAAATTTAATTAATCAATTAATAACTAATTTAAAAACATAAAAATATTTTTTTTTTTTTTCCTTTTCAATATCCAGTCTCCTCTCCCTCTCTCCTCTCCTTCGTCTTCCCCATCTGTTCTCCAATGGACTCCCCCACCATCTCAATGGCGGAGATAAACAGAGGCTGAATCATCACAAAAAAAAAAATCAATTTCGTCACTTCTTCTCTATCAAAATCCCTTCTACCTTCCGTTCTTCTCGTTGCAACCCTTCCATCCTCCCAAATCGCCAACGATGTCGTCGTTCCCAGGAGAGGCACAACTTCAATCGAAGCCACCGCCGCATCAATTGACTTTCCCACCACCGTCGCATCAATCGTCATTCTCAACCGGCGACCATTGCTCCCAACCAGCGACCCGACCCCTCCGTCTCCAGAGAATATACTGAACCCCATCCGTCTCCGATTCAGATCTGCCTCACCGCTCCTAGCGCACAGCCAGGCCCTGTAGCTCCTCCTTCGCCGCAACCCTCTCCGCCTTCAAATCCTCTCCCCGGCCGATGCAACGACGACCTTCTTTCTTCTCCTCCTCCTCTCCCCGGCCAACGCAACAACAACAACCTTCTTTCTTCTTCTCCTCCTCCTCCTCTCCCCGGCCAATGCAACGGCGACCAATCAAAAATCCCAATCCGCCATCTCCCCGCGGCGACGTTTCCAATCCGAACCGCGCCCAACAGATCGCCAATAGCTGGAGCCGGGCTTGATTTGGGAATCTGGGGATTTTCCTTGTCGGTCAGTTGGGACTACGCGTGGAGGGACTTGGACACATGGAGCTGCTCAGAAACCAGATCGTTGGATTCCCTCACCTGCAGATGTTGAATTTCATGGCGGCAATCACTACGATTTCGGCGCAGAGGGAGCAGTGGGGATGGAGGATTTGGAGTCGGTCGATCGAGGGAAAAAAGTGTGCCCGGCGGTGGTGGTAGCCCCGCTGTGGGGTTTCTAGCATCTGCTCTATGTCCAACGGCAGCTTCCCACCATACATGGCGGGATCCATTGCGGAGAGCGATTGTTCACGGCGGCGGGCGGGCTATGGTGGGAATCGTAGGGGAAAGAGTGCGGGAAGGAGCGGGGGCGAACAATGGTGGGGGAGGTACAGGGAGGAAGATGAAGTTTTTGCATAAAAAAAATTTATTTTTATCTTTCATTTTATGAACTCGGAAAAATTGAATTTATGTCTTTTTTTATAATCCACGTATCCGACGAAGTATTGCCAGGTCAGCATTTCCGTCAGTCTAGTCAGAGTGTTAAGTAACACTGTTAAAGAGATGGACGGAATTGGCTATTTTTGGTTTTCGAATAGTTGTGGCTATATTTGTCACAAACGTGAAAGTTATGGCTATACAGGTGTATTTTGCCTTTGTTTTAAATGAAAGTTGATGTTATTAGAGATCGAAATAAACTTTCAAGAATCATTAACCTTTAGGATACAATCATATGAATATAGTTTTCGATTGAATAATTTTTTTCCAAACTTCTGGACACACATTACAAAATAATAATGAAATCAAACATTGTTTGTCGTCCAATCACTATTGAACCGAAGCTAATGATACTTAACACACAGTTATGTGCTAAGTCATTGTGCATATGTAAGCTTCTATTTGTGACCTATAAACTTGGACAGCAAACAAACCATAATTTGTTTTGTCCATAAGAAAGTCTATTAATAAAGTATCTCGCGAGGTCGTGTGAATAGTGGTCACGTTAATTTAGCTACTTTAATTCATTAGCAATGAATGTTACGTGGGTAGTGGTTGGTAAGGGTAATCAAAAGTTATCGGGCATAGTAAATCTCATTAAGGAATGAACATACATAGTGATTCCATGTATTCATGTTCATGTACATATTAGTTTTCTCCCTAGCTAATGAGTAGTGATTTAAGTTGATTAGTAATTAACCATTTCTTGGAAAATCACTGACCAACCCCAAAAATTGCAATATCTATAATATTGTTCGTAGCTAGAGGTGGAAGTGTGGTATGAGTATTTGGGATACACAAAATTCATCATTATTTGGTATTATCGATTACCGACTTAACTTTTTGGGTTTGTGATTAAGATTGATTTTAGTAGTATTTGATATTCGAGAGATGCGATTGGAATTGATATATATCAAGATATTGAGCAATACCAAAAATTTTAATATGATACAGTAGTGAAACTAAATTGAGATTTAAAGATTTATGAGTGATTTAATATTATTGAAGTATAAGTTTAGTTCATTGTACATAATATCCACTATTTATATACACAAATAGAAAGTTTCCAATATTTTATTTTCAATTCGAACCACCTTATTATTGTTTGTAATATAGCATTATTTAATTTAATAATTGATATATGCTAACCATATCAAAACATTTGGATTGAGATTGATGTTGGTCGTAAATTAGCATTTGAGAGATCAATAAATCGATTTCTGCTAGTTATAGCAAACTCTATACGCAAATTAATGTGTAGGGACATATAAAACTTGCAACTAAGTAACTTAAAATTAGTCATGAATCTTGAAATTGAGAATTTCGTAAACAACTATAAAACATATGCACACTAATTAATACAACCCTTTATGAATTGAGAAAGAAGAAAGGTGCCTAAATCTACAACATAAAAATTGCGAGAGAAGAAAAAAGTGTTTAATATACGTTCTAGCGAAAGGAAAAACTTGCCTAATCGACAGTTGAAAATGTGGGTTAAGGGGAAAAAACATACGTAGGAGTAGGCAAAAAACCCTTTAAGATAAGTCATAGCGAAGAGGGAAACTAATCTAGTCGACAGATAGAAAAACTTGAACTGAGGAAAATAAATTTTAAGGTAAGTTTTAACAAGTCCTACGCTCTCACACCCTACCAAACTCTTTAAATTCATTGTATATAATTGTCTACTATTTATATGCACAAATAAAAACTTTTCCAATATTTAATGTTCATTTTGAACCACCTTATTATTGTTTGTATATTATTTTTGTTATTTATGACATTAATTAATGTAGTATTTGGTATATACTGATATCATATCAAAATATTTTAGATTGAGATTGATTTTGGTCGTTATTTAGTATTTTAGATGTCAATATATCAATTTCTCAAAATCGTAACAAAATCATACACTAAGTAATAAGAGAGTTGGGGTGGCCTAGAGAATTTCAGGTATGCATATCGAATGGGGTCGGGGCGGATAGTCTGATATCCAACCTCGACCCATCCCCGCTACTGTGCATATTCCAGTTTTCCCCGAATCCTGCCCGTATCCGATATTAACGGGTTTTAAAGCGGACTTGACTGGGCGGGTGCGGATTATACCCACTATTATTTTACACACTGCCATCCCTAGATCCCGTGGGAGGTGCTTGGGTTTCTTTTTGCCCTGATTGTTGGATGTCTGGTGTTGTGCTTGTTGATTCTTTCCCACGCCGTTGCTGTCGTGTCTAGCCCTAGAGCCTAAATTTTTTATTCGGCTACCCGCTCAGGTGAGACAGTGAGAGTATCTTTGAAAGGGGCTGAGAGGGACAGAGTGACTTTGATTAATAAGCTTAACTCTGTTGGTGCTAGCCGTCAGTGACACGATCCTTGTCGGTTGGTTTGGTCTCCAAACCCCGATGATTCTTTCTATCTTTGTTATGTGAATAGGTTGCTTGTTGAAGGCATGTTTCCCGGTTATCTAGATTTCTTAGTTGCATAATTAGTTGCATCTGTGTGTAATGATGTTATTCCCTCCAAGGTGTGTGGCTTTTTATGGCTATACTTCTACAAGAAATTATTACGCTAAAAATATGAATGCTTGCCAATCGATGCAGACTCATCCACTGCAAAGAAGAGAGGGTCACTGGTCAGTCATCTTCTTGTCGATTTCTTAGTTGCTCGTGATGTATGGAGTTGAATCAAGGTGTACAACACTCTGAAGCCTCACACAGATGATATCAGCTCAGTCATTCATTGTATTTGTTGGCCTTCATATCAGTCAGATAGTGTCAATGGTCGGTTTCATATATGTGTCCTCTATGTTGTCTGTTGGCAAGTGAGGTAGGAGAGAAATCGATGTTTCTTCCAGCAAATTCATCTTCCTACAACAATCGTGGCTCGTAAAATCATTAGGCATATCATCGAATGGGTTGTGGCACGTCACACGTGGTAAGGTTGTTAAGGGTCAAGGAATTAGTCAGAGTAAATAAAATCTGAACCCAAACATCATGGGTAATGAGTGAGGATTAGAGGTGGCAATTTGAATCCAATTCATCTACTAAAAAATTCAATTAATCCAATCCGTTTAATCAAAATTAAATTGCATTTATGGATTCATGAATTTGTGACAAATTATAGTTAGCACCTGTATTTTTATACTTTACAATTTGATACCTAAATTTTAACTTTTTATGAAAATATCATTGAAAAATTATGTTGGTACCTACAATTTTTTATAATAATAATTTTTTTCTTTTCGTTCAATATGATAACATTTTAATATTTAAAATTTTCACAATTTTTAGTAATGTTCCCATATTTTTATGCAACTTGGATCCAAAAGTCCACTAATCCAATCGATTTGATATGGATACACCAAGCCATTAACCACCTCCAGTGACATGATTATTCAACTATCCAACTTAAATCCACTCAATTATACAATGCATATATAATAATTGTATGATTGTTATTTAGGTACTGCTTAAGGGATTCGAACTTGAGATCTTCGGTTTCAAAGTTAGTGGTGTTACCACTAGACCAAGCCTTTGTTCGTTTTTTTCCACCTTATTCGTATTACTCATATATTTTTAGCATCTCACGATCCTTTTCATTGTTTCTCCTAGTATTAGTGATTTGTAATTTATATTTTTGTTCACTTTTCTAGTGTTAAAAATTTTTTGTGAGAATTTATAGTGTTAATATACTTGTGAATTGTGATATACTAACACAAAAGTTGAGAATATAAAGAAAAGGCAAAATACACTTCAATAGTCACAACTTTCACATTTGGGTCACTTCCGTTCATCCCCTTAACAGTGCCACTCAACAGTATGACTGAACTGACGGAATCGCTGAGTTGGCGATCCACGTGGATTAACAAAGAAAAAGAAAAATACACTTCCATAGCCACAACTTTCACGTTTGTGACAGTTATAGCCACAACTTTTGAAATACACAAAATATCCACTTTCGTCCATTCTTTTAACGGTGTCACTTAACAGTATGACTGAAGAATGATGCCTTATTTCCCAAATTGCCGATTCAGATTCTCAATCGCTAGATTGAAGGAGAAGGCCTCGAACACTTGGCAGAGTACAGAAAAACGACGAGAAAGAAGCAAGAAAACTGTTGGGAAGAAGATGATGACGATCGTGAAGAAGAGGGCATCGACGGCGGCGGTGAAAGAGGATACAGTTTCTTCGGTGAAAATAAAGAACGATGTGTCGGGAAGGAAGGACGTGACGGCTCGTAGTGCATTTTCCCCTTCAATTCCTAGAAACCGTTGTGCGTGCAGTTGTTCTTGTTTTCGCTGAAGCTCAATTCATCGCTATCAATTGGCCCGATTCGTTGCATTCTCTCTCAAACAGAGCCCGAAGAAGATATCGAGAACATGGTCGCGACTATTTCGTGTATTTCGAAAGTTTGTAACGAGAATGACGAGATTTGTAAAAAAAACATCAAAATTTTGGGTATTTCTTGTATTTCAAAAGTTGTGGTTATAACTGTCACAAACGTGAAAGTTGTGGCTATAACTGTAGCAAACGTGAAAGTTGTAACTATGGAAGTGTATTTTGCCTAAAATATTTTTTAACTTGATTATGACGTGGCAAGTGAGGCTGAGTTGTCGCTAACGTGTGCGCCAATTTGACATCCTAGTCAGTGTGCCGTTAACTTAACTAACGAATCTCTAACACCGTTAAAGTTTGTAACGAAAATGGCTAGATTTGTCAAACAACTATCAAAATTCTGGCTATTTCGTGTATTTCGAAAGTTGTGACTATATCTGTCATAAACGTGAAAGTTGTGACTATGGAAGTGTATTTTGCCTAAAGAAAAAGGCTCAAACTGTACTTAAACTTTCTACTTTGGCCCGTGGTTTTTGAAATTGCTCCCCTGGCCCCAACTATGCACCATTCTTTCTTGCTAGGCCCGCCGCGAGTTTTGACCGTCAAATTGGACGATCAACTCCATTGACCATTAGTCAAACACCATGTCACTTGCCACTTCACCAAACTCGGAATAAAAAATTTGAACTTTGAATTTCTGTAATTATTTTTGTCATAAAAAAAATTTGAATTATTTTTCTCCGTTAATTATTATTGCTATTAGAAAACAAAGTGAATTAAATAAATACAAATTCCAAACCTTTTATTTCGGGGTCGCTGACGAGGTAAGTGACTTGGCGCTTGACTAACAGTCAATGGAGTTGACTGTCAAATTTGACGGTCAAAACTCGCGTCAGGCCAAGCAAAAAAGTACGGTGCATAGTTCGGGCCAATGGAGCAATTTCAAAAGCCACGAACCAAAATAGAAAGTTAGGGTATAGTTCAGGTCAAAATAAAGTATTAACCCAATGAAAAATTACTACTCTAAACAATACCCAAAATTCATTATCTATGAATACCCAAAATTCATAAGGTAGGAATATAGTTCTAATTTAGTACCCCGAATCTTTTATAAGTATATGAATATGAATGCCTTCCCTAAACAACAACCCTCTCCAATCGTGTATCTTTTGAAGGCAAGGTTGGAGGCCTTTGGATAACCAGTTCCTTCATGAGCTAGCCATCCAGTAGGGATGGCAACGGGCGGGTTTGTCTAAACCATCCCCATCCCCATCTTCAAATATTCAAACCCATACCCGCCCCATATTCATGCGGGGAATGTTTGGCAAACCCATCCCCATACCCGTGGGTTTCGGGTACCCATGGGTAATACTCGTACCCGTACATCCAACATTATTATCCTAAAATTTACAAGAAAAGTTTTAACTACAACTCTAAACGTACCTATTATATCACGAATTCAACAAAACACGATCATTTTCTTAATACGGTTCAAAGAATATGATCCTCAAACATTCATTAATACATAATATAGAGTATAATATTTTTCAAATTATTATGTTCTAACTCTTATACATCTACTAAATAATAATTAACTAACATAATCTTGTTGACAAGGTGGAAAGTGAAAGAGTGAAAGGAGAATTGAGGGAAATGAATTAGGTTTTGATTAAGGTGGTCACTCAATTACATTTCTACTATTTATTTATTTGAGTTATTCTCATCACCATTGATAGATTACAATTTGATCCGCATGTTTTTGTATATGTGAAAAAATTCTCTTGGTGGGGCGGATATGGGTATGGGTATGGGGCGGGGGAGGCTAAAACCATACCCGCCCCATACTCATCAAACTTTTTGCGGGTTTTATTCATACCCGTCTCATACCCGGTCAAAGCAGGAATTCCCCGCGTTGACTGGGTCGGGACGGTCGGATACCCGCGACCATGGGTTTGATTGTCATCCCTACCATCCAGTGAAAATTGATACCTACTTCTCTTCTCCATTTCACTGCATATCAGCTGTACAACATCTCTGATTCTATTACTCAAAGCTGATACAAAGCTAAAATAAATTAATATCAGCACGTGGGATAAACCTTTCATTATAAATCTGTCTGTATGTAGTTGTAGTATGCGCGACTTCCACTGCCAGTGCTGCAATAGCTGTTTCTTTGGAGGTAGCCGCCATTCACACATGGTCAGCCGTTCACACATAATCCAGAGTGCAGCACTACTTCAAAATATTGTTATGGTTCATGATGAGTGGGCAGTGCTCTTCCACTGAATGCCTGAATTGGGTCATAGTCAGCACACACCAGCACCCAAACAGGGACCAACCCCAAATATATAACATCAGTAACTTAAGTCTTAGTGAGCCAAAGTAAACCAAAGGAAACAAAGATGGAGAACTTCAGAACCCATCTCCAGTTTCTGCTTTACTTCCTCCTCTTTCTTCATTCTCTTCCCTTTTCATATGCCAAATGCACTGATACAGAGAGAGAAGCATTACTTGCCTTCAAGACCGGCCTTACAGACCCTTCAGGCAGGCTTTCTTCTTGGCGAGGCGACGACTGCTGCAAATGGGCTGGCGTCAAATGCAGCAGCAACCAAACCGTCACCCACCTCGACCTCAAGAATCCTTACCCTCAAGCAAATGGCGGAATCATTGACCAAACAGCTTACAAAGCTTCCTGTTTGGCCGGCAACATCAGTTCCTCTCTACTTCGCCTGCCATCTCTGAGCTACTTGGACATGAGTCTCAATGATTTCCAAGGCAATGAAATTCCTGCCTTCCTCGGTCAGCTCAATGATCTGACGTACCTCAATCTCTCCTTCTCCTCTTTTGGTGGAGAAATTCCACCCCAGCTTGGAAACCTGTCGAAGTTACAAGTCCTGGACCTCTACGCGGATTCCTATGGTGGAACTGCGGCAGCAGAACTGAGAGCAGATGATCTGAATTGGCTCACCCGACTCGCTTCCCTCAACCGCTTGAACATGGGATTCGTGAGAATCAACACGAGCAATGGTGGAGATTGGCTTCATGCTGTGAGTATGCTGCCATCTTTGGTGGAGCTGAAGCTCCAGTACTGCCAGCTTCAAGTCCTTCCGCAATCACTGCCCCTTGGTACCAACTTCCCCTCGCTCTCGGTCCTTGATTTGTCAGACAACTCTTTCAATGCTCCAATCCCCCAGTGGCTGTTCAACCTCACCGGTCTCAGGGAACTATATCTCAGATGGAACTTCCTCCATGGTCCTGTACCCAGTGAGTTTGCAAGGCTCAAATCTCTTGAAATACTTGATTTGTCCAACAATTTGGATTTCGGAGGCCAGATTCCTGGGCTCTTTGGAAGTCTGCGAAAGCTGAAGGTGTTAGACCTTTCAGCTAATGATATGAATGGTGGAATCCAGGAGTTCATCAGTGGATTTGCAGGAAGTCCAAGTAGCAGCTTGATATTTTTGGATTTGAGTTCCAACTCATTGGAAGGCCAACTGCCTGACCTGTTAGGAGTTGTGCTTCATAATTTGCAGCATCTCGACCTTTCTAGCAATAGATTCTGGGGTTCAATCCCGAATTCTGTTGGAGAAAAGATGTCCTCTTTGAAGCACTTGGATATTTCTTACAACAACATGAACGGGAGCATCCCAGATAGCTTTGGGCAGCTTTCAGCGCTGATTGATGTGAACCTGGTGGAGAATTCTTGGGTAGGGGTTCTGAAAGAAACTCACATGGTGAACCTCAGAAGCCTGGAGAATTTCAAACTGACCACGGATTCGAGCAATCATTCGTTGATTTTCAATGTCCCGGTGAAGTGGGTTCCTCCATTCAAGCTTAAGTCCATCCAACTTGAAAACTGCATCGTCGGTCCTTCTTTTCCTGCATGGCTTCAAGTCCAGAACCAACTTACTTCTGTGACCCTCAGAAATGTTGGGATTTCAGACACCATACCAGGAGAGTGGTTCTCAAACTTACCTTCTGAGCTCACTTTTTTGGTCCTCTCAAGCAACCAAATCACAGGGAAGTTGCCAAGTCAGCAACTGAAGTTTCCAAGGCTAAGCACCATTGATCTCAGCTCCAACAAGTTTGAAGGTCCTCTCCCAATGTGGTCCACCAATGCAAGCATCCTTTACCTTCAAGACAACAAGTTCTCAGGTTCAATACCCGAAAACTTCGGTAAACTAATGCCAAGGCTTCAAAAGGTATACCTTTCACAGAACCAACTTGTTGGTAAGATCTCATCCTCCATGTGTGATATGCAGGAGCTTCAGATTCTGTCTCTCAGGAACAACCGCGTTTCAGGAGAAATCCCAGACTGTTGGTACCATTCATTCATGTTTTGGGCCATAGATGTATCAAACAACAGTCTTACTGGTAAAATCCCAGCTTCATTCGGTTCCTTGCGTTCTCTCAGCATACTGTTGTTGAGCAGCAATCGATTTGATGGAGAGATTCCTGCTTCCTTGCAAAACTGCACTGGATTAACCAGCATGGATCTTGGAAAGAACAGATTCTCTGGGGTTCTACCTTCTTGGATAGGGACAAAGTTCCAATCCCTTTTTATGCTGAATCTGCAGCTCAACTCCTTCAGTGGGCCAATATTCCCACAGTTCTGCAGTCTCCCAAACCTTCATATCTTGGACCTCTCTGGTAACAAGTTCTCAGGGACTGTACCCAAGTGCCTTCCAAACCTGACAGCCATGGTAGAAGGTAGAAGTGGGGAGGTCTTTGAACAGCTGTTGCTGGTGGCAATGAAGGGAAGGAAAATGGAGCTGGATGCAATTCTTGCAAACGGCAATGGCATTAACCTATCTGGAAACAATCTGACCGGCAATATTCCTGGTGAGATCACGAAGCTTAGTGCCTTGCGAATCCTGAACCTGTCGAGGAATCAACTAAGCGGAGAAATCACAAATGGCATTGGAGATCTGCAGCACTTGGAAGCGCTTGATGTGTCACACAACCATTTAATGGGTTCAATACCACCAAGTTTGGCTACTATAGCTTCGTTGCTTCACTTGAACTTATCGTACAACAGTCTGCAAGGAAGAATCCCCATAGGGCTCCAGAGGTTCAACGACCCTTCTGTGTTCATCGGCAATCCCTCACTCTGCGGACGCCCTCTTCCCCCCTGTCCAAGAAACAATGGTACCCTTATTACTACAATCAAATAGAGTACTAGATTCGCAGTATACTTGTAAACTTCGTACGACAAAGATTCACTAATAAAAGTGGCAGAGACTCATGGTACCTTAAACTTAAATCATCCAAGCTTAACTAAATTCAGCAATCAGCGCAGGAAGGGAAGAATTGGAGTAAAAAAACATCCACTTCAAGATAACTCATATTGTTATAATTCAGATGGCTTATGAGAAATGTGATCATTGAAAGGTTATCCACAATGTAATAATAGACACTCAGCCAACAGTATTGGTTTCCCATGTCCATGAAAAAAAAACTTAAATTTCAACAATTTGTCAGTAGTGTACAGCTAGCATTCTATTATTTATTTATTTATTTATTTTAGAATGTTAATAAGCTAGCGTTATATTTTTAATCATATCATTACACCTTCCCAACAGATCAATCTGGGATTCCTCAACTTCCCAACTATTTTTGATATTTCAGAGTACCCTTCAACTTAGATCTTCCAAGCTTAGCTTGATTCAGCAATCAGCACAGGGAGGAACGAAAGTCTAATCTAAGGCATAAGGCACACAAATCCAGGTCAAGATTAACCCATTCATTAGAAATTGGAAGGCTGTCTCATAAACTAATAATAGACACCGCCAACAGTGGATGGCTTCCCTTCCCGTGTCCATGACAAAACAAAACCCTTGATTTTCAACTTCTTCAGTAGCGTACAGCTGGCCTTTTATTTTTTAAACCATATCCTTACTCGTTCCATCCCCACCATCGGATCAATCAGGTTCTCCTCGAGTTCCCATTTTTGTATTACTCTCTTCTCTTGCAGTAAGTAATACACGCTGCTGCAATGTATGGCAGCCGACGCGTCTAAACAGAAAGCATAATTCTTTCACAGTTCACACTTCACACACCATTCCCACTACAACAACTTAATAAACTATATGCGTTATGGAAATTCAGCCATGTGCCTAGCAGGGTCCATACTCGATTAAGGAAGAAAGTACTATCAAAGAAAGAAACTTTACTGTTACCTCTCAGCACACTCTTCTGGTATGGATTGCAGAAAACCCTTCGACCTGCACCTACTGCTCCTTCTCCTTCTCTTTGCCTATTCCTCAAACGCCATCTTCAAATTCACTTCCTGCAATGGACAACAAGTAACAGTCGGAGGATGCTTAAGACAAGAGAGAACAGCGCTTTTAGCTTTCAAGCAGGGTCTCGTCGATCCTTCGGCCCGCCTGTCTTCTTGGGGTGGAAACAATTGCTGCAGTTGGCGAGGCATTGAGTGCGACAACAAGACTGGGAATGTAATGAGGCTTGATCTCCGCAACTCGTTCCCCATCAACCTCGAACCATACTCAATGACCACAGAGCAACTGGACGCCTACAAACTGTCATGCCTCGGAGGTCAGTTGAATTCCTCTTTGCTTCAACTGGATCACTTGACTCACCTGGACTTGAGCTTGAACGACTTCGAAGGACTCCAAATCCCGGAGTTCTTGGGCGAGTTCAAGCACCTGAGGTATCTCAACCTCTCGTATGCATCATTTGCTGGACTGGTCCCTCCCCATCTCGGCAATTTGTCAACCTTGCATTACCTGGACATCTACGCCGATTCATTCAGCGCAGGTGGCCGTCAGGGGATGGAGATAGAGAACCCATCTTGGCTCTCTGGTCTCTCCTCTTTGAAACACCTCAATCTCGGTTTTGTAACCATTCATAGCTCTGATGCGAAGTGGCTGCACGCTGTCAATATGATTCCTTCTCTGCTGGAGTTGTACTGCCATGGCTGTGAGCTTCAAGATATGGCAGTCACGTTGCCATTTGTCAATTTCAGTTCGCTTTCAGTCCTCGATCTGTCGCAGAATTTATTTAACTCTTCGTTTCCGGAGTGGCTGTCTACTCTTACTAGCTTAACTAGACTAGATCTCAGCACCAATTCTTTCAGTGGTTCCATCGCTGTTGACTTTGGGAAGTTTGAATCTCTGGAGGACCTCCATTTGTCATTGAACAACTTCAGCGGTCCTGTGCCAGTCACGTTGGGAAACCTCTGCTACTTGAGGAAGTTGGGACTTGCATCAGGCAGATTCAGTGGGGACATTTCGGGGTTGCTGAATTCCTTTACTGGGTGTCAGACTGTGAGCTTGGAAATGCTTAATCTGAACTCGAACGACTTAGTGGGAGAATTGCCCGATTCAATTGGACTTTTCAAGAATCTGAAACATCTGGACCTGGCTTACAACTCTCTCTGGGGTTCTATTCCAGCATCCATTGGCAACTTATCAGCATTGGAAGTTCTGTACCTACACTCGAACAAGATGAACGGCAGCATCCCTGAAAGTTTTGGCCGACTTTCTGAGCTAAGAGATTTGAATCTCATTGCAAATTCATGGCAAGGAGTCATAACAGAAGCTCACCTGATGAAGCTCACCAGATTGGAAAGCTTGATGCTTTCATCCAGCTCCCTGGTGTTCAAGGTGGATCCCCAGTGGATCCCTCCTTTCAGGCTCGACTATCTTCAACTCGAGGATTGTACTGTCGGCCCTCCATTTTCCACTTGGCTTCAAGTTCAGAATCGTCTGACGCAGGTGAAACTCCAAAATGTCGGCATTTCTGACACCATACCAAAGGAATGGTTTTCTGAGTTGTCAGCTGAAATCCTCGTCATGGACCTGTCAGAGAATCAGATCAGGGGCGAGCTTCCTGAAGAACTGGTTTCTCCCAAATTAGAAATGCTAGATCTTTCCTCCAATCGCTTTGAGGGATTTCTCCCACGCTGGTCTACCAATGCAACTCAGTTTTACATCCATGAGAACTCACTCTCAGGTCCAATACCTCGGGACATTGGCACGCTGATGCCAAGATTGCGAAACCTTCACCTCTCAGACAACACTCTAAACGGCACAATTCCACTATCCATATGCAAGATGGCAGACTTGCAAGTTCTTTCTCTCAGGAACAATTACCTTTCAGGAGAGCTACCTGACTGCTGGAGGGATTTGTCAACGTCGTCCTTGTGGGTCGTTGATGTTTCAAACAATAGCTTATCAGGTGAGATTCCTAGCTCGATGGGACTGCTGAGATCGCTTGGAATGCTGCTATTGAGCGAAAACAATCTGGTCGGAGAAATCCCATCTTCATTGCAGAACTGCTCGGCATTGACCAGCATCGACCTTGGAGAAAACCAGCTCTCAGGGGAAATACCTTCATGGTTGGCCGAAAATTTATCGGCCACTTTTGTGCTCCGTCTTCGATCTAACCAGTTCCACGGACAGATCCCAGAAGCACTCTGCAATCTCCCGCTGCTTCATTTCTTGGACTTGTCCCACAACAATCTTTCGGGTGGGATCCCCAAGTGCCTGGACAACTTGACCGCTATTGTCTACGGAAACAGCAGCGAGTTGTATTATCGGGACTTCCAGTTCCGTATGGCCTACTTCAAGGAGGAAACCAAGGTGGTGACCAAAGGGAGAGCATACGATTACAACCGGAATCTAGCTCTGTTGAATGTCATTGATTTCTCGGAGAACAACTTGAGTGGCCCAATCCCCGAAGAGATGACAAAGCTTCTATCTCTTAGGGTTCTGAACTTGTCGAGCAACCATATCAGTGGAGCCATTCCAGAGAAAATAGGAGACTTGAAAGTCCTGGAAACGTTAGACTTGTCTCATAACCAGCTCTCCGGGGAGATCCCAGCAACCTTGTCGTCCTTAACATTTTTGACGCATTTGATAGTCTCGTATAACAACTTTTCAGGGAAGATTCCAGCAGGAAGACAGCTCCAAACATTTGATGCATCTTCCTACCAGGGTAACCCCTTCCTCTGTGGATTTCCTTCCCGAGTTAAATGTCCAACAGAAAGTATAACAACAACAGCACCACCAACAACTGGAACAGAACCAGAGGACGAAGAAGACGAAATCTTTGAATTGGGTACTGGACTGTATGTTAGTATAGTACTAGGGTTCGGATTCGGGTTCTTGGGACTCTGTGTAACTCTACTGAGAAAAGAGTTCAGGAAAAAAGACATCGAATGGTGAACTTTTTTGGATAGCTTACTTGTGATATGTACCAATAAAAGGCTTAACATTTCAATAACATTTCCTCAAAGCAGAATGATACTGTCATAGCGTAGAGCATCAGAACAAAACACCGCCACAACGGTCTAATTCAAAGCCTATAGCTAACATGTCTCTGAATGATCACTCCAAACAGCAGAAACGAAAGGAAAGGCCAAAAATTTGGTTGCAGTGTCGCACAGATTAAGATCGTCTCTTCTTGAGCTTGAAGTTACCCTTGCCACCGCGGCGTTTGTTTCTGGCAAGCTTGAACTTCTTCTTCAGCTTCTTCCCCCATGGCTTTGCAGACTTCTTGCCGTTCTCGTCATCCATTTCAATATCTGCCCACAGAACCACCAAAACCCAATTCAATTCCACATTCAAGCACGGTAAATTGACGAAACAACAAACACACCCAAAACATCAAAAAGGAGATCGATAGCATACCACCAGCAGCGTTGGTGGTCTGAAGCATGCCATCATCAGCGTTGGCAGTCGGGGTTGAATCAACGATGTTAACAGTGGAAGTGTCCATTGAGGAAGATTCGAACGGCGAGGGCTTGACGGGGAGCTTTGGAGCGGCGAGCGCTGCTTGAATGGCTGCAAGCTTGGCTTCGTCTATCTTGTCGTAGAGGGGTTGAATCATGTCCCTTCTAATGGCTCTCAGCCTCTTCTCCCGCTTCGACCTAATGGATTTCCCCATCTCTGACTGCTTTCTGCTTCCTCTGCGGTTGGGTCTGGATTTCCTTTTGGGAGAGCTTTTCTCTTTGTCTGGGCGGCAGCAAACTGAAGAAGGAAAGGCGGTCTGGGCGTTTAGGGTTTATCATGATGCATTCAGCATTGTATTACTATTATTCAATCGAAGTCGGTGACTAGATTTGGGCCTTGGGGGTGTTTGGTTGTTTGGATACGCGAGTTCGGAAAGCGGATATTAACTACAATAAACGGTAAGAAATGGGCCACTGGTCCAACAGCCCAACACAGCTCGGCCCATTACCATAACAATCCATCAAAATTATTTTTGACAACAATATTACGACGAATTAAACTCGTTGCTAAAGGATCATTGGTCATATTTCATCCGTCTACAAAGATAATCACAAAGACACAAACAAACCAGGCCAAATAACACGAAACCAAATGGATGGGGTGATTGGATGAAGCCTCCATAGCTCCATCTGTCGTCTTCCACGATAATGCAGAGCTCCCGCCATTCCTTGCTCTAGCAGTAGAAGCACCTTTACCAGAGGATTAAGCCTTCCCGATGAACTCCACATCAAACAGAAGAACCGAATTGGGAGGGATTACACATGAACCTGTCAACCCCAGTTAAGCAACATAAGACCATCTCCCTTAGTCAAAGCCAAAGCTTCAAGATTGAAGGAACAGTATGCAGCAACCATTGAGAGACTGAAGTTGAGGGCTTTGATTATCACTTACCTCCTCTGCAGCCAGCCCCTCTAACGCCATACCCAAGTTCTGGTGGAAGTTTCAATATGCGTTTTCCCCCTGAAAATTGAAGATGAAGACACAATTTCAGGCTTCATAGTTCATACTGTCTGTTCAGTTAGGATCAATGGCAGTTGAGTTTAAGCTCCGAATTAGTTCAGAATCATCCAGACTGAATCGGTATATTACCAGCTTGCATAGGAGGTACTCCATCACCCCCAAGAATTCCTTGGTCCCAGCCTTGGATCACCTATTACACCAGTAAATTACAGAGCTCTCAATTCAACTACATTTAAGTCATCTAACATCTCAAACCCATATTTCCATAAGTCTGCATCTCGATTGAAACCCATATCTTTAAAGCACAGAGACCACTTGCTCTTACCTCACCAACTCCGACGCGGAAACTGAGGGGCTTGCCGCGATTGTAGCTGCTGTCGAAGACCTGCCCATTTTCCAATTTCCCAACGTAATGCGCCTGTATGACCCACGAACTCGAAATCTCGTTACCAATTTCCAATACCCACCACGCCAATCAAGTGGATTGATCGAATTTCGTTCAATTGGGGTTCTTATCAGATTACCTTAATCAATTGCCCCTTCACCGCCTCCGGGCCAGTCCCGACGACCTTGTCACAGAAGGCGAGGCCCGACGGTGCCGAAGTGAATTGACATGAAGCTGTCTCTGCCGCTTCTGCTGTGGGCCGCCCTTGAAACACAGCGCCGATGAGCGCCGCGAATCCGACGCCTATCGCTTCCCTCCGGCGGACCAAAATCTGATCCTGATTAAGCTGCAGTTGTTGGGACTGGGAGGAGCCTTCTACTTGGTGACGAGTTGGGAACTTGGCAGTTGGTGCTTCGGTTGTTCGAGCATTCTTCACGGCTGTCGTTGTGCTGAGCTTAGTTTTCCCGGGAGTGTGGTAGCGCCCAACTGAAAACGCTAACGAATTCATTGCATTTGCAGCCAAGTAGAGAGCTTTCAGGAGAAGATAATCATCAAAAGATTTTTTTTATTCAACCATTTTAATGGCGGAACTGCACTTGAATGAATGGCGGAATCAGCATTTTTTATGGGCTAGGCTTCGAAATCTAAGGCCCAATTGTTTACACAACTTAGCCTCCACTAGTTATCCTCGGCGAAATTTGAATAGGGATGAGAAAAGATGAGATTTGAATAGGTAAGTTCGAATATGAATGATTTTTAATGAGTGTGTATAACACTCTGAACTCGAATACTACGAGTAATGAGTGGATATGATTTTCTTTTATGTAATGTTCAACATAAATGTAGTTTGCAAACATGTTGGTTGAAGTTATACAGAAAAAATTATTAGTATTAGTAAGACTAGAACTGTTTTGGTACACAATACGTTGATATACCTAGTTTGAAGTTGTGATTAAATCTTTTATATTCTTAAAACAAATTCAGAATGTCGTGGGTGGACCATTTGTATGGATGGGTTGTTGGCCGTAAATCTCCTAGTGTAGATGGATTTTAACTTGGGTGTGGGTTTTATCCACTTTTGAATTTGGCGAGTTGATTCGAATTTGGATTTTGTCAAACTCAAACTGCTTTCCTTTCAACCCACACATAAAGCAAAACGTCATCATTTTGTCACAATCCCTCACCTTCCCGGATTTTCCACAATCCTATACTTGGGAAGGCTAAAAAATGAGAGATTTTAGCCATGCAGAATTTCAAAAAGCTGCATGTATAGGATTTTGAAATAGCTTAACCACCCAGCTATTCTAAAATCCCCAACTAATTGTTTTCTTCCAACCATTACCACTCCGCATCACCATCACTGGCCAAATAAAATTTTCAACTACTAAAAATTTTCAAAAAATAATTATAACAAAGTGACAACAATTACCAATTTGCTGCAATATATAACTAAGTGATAGAGTAATGGAAAATTGATACTCCAAAGAAGTGAAATCCACAATGTGAAGAGCCTTGGTTCCCATTATGTTTTTGGTGTCTCTCTTTTAATCTAAAGTTGCCCAATGGACAGTTGGCATAAGTAATACAAAACTTTGCACTTACTAATCAAATCCATTGACAACAAAGTTGGAGGTGGTTAAATTGCTAAAATATCATCCTAATTTGCATGTAATTTATTTATTAATTTTGTCAATCTAACTTAATTATAATTAAAGAATTATTTTACGGATTAACCCGCAAGGCCACAACCCTCCGTCCATTCATCCTTATCCACACAAGAAAATTATATGAGCGAATGACCATCACTATTATATCAACTCATTAATAAGTCGATGTGCCGAAACTCACAGCCACACCCATATTCACCACCTTAGCCAAAACAACTGGAGGAGAACATCTGGGCCGCCCCTTTAAGTTTGGTACCAGCTATAGCTAGGTTCCATTACCACAGGCTGTTGGGATAGAATATAATCCAAGTCGTTCATGATTTCATGCTTCCAAAGAAGACCGAGGTTTTAAGTTACGATGAATCTTAATCATTAATGTGCGATCCCTCAAATCTGGAGTGGTTTGGAGTTGAAGATCGAGCATCTAATTCATATTAGGTTTGTGATCTCTATTTTCTAGTATTGTCAGATCAAGTTGTAGGCGTATAGCAAGTGAACAATAATACTACTTATATGCACATGAGTAGGCACTTGCTTCCAATTTACACAATTAATATCTATTTCCTGTGTGGAACTTTTTGTAATTGTAAATTGTGCATGAACAAGCCAATGGCATGCATGCAGATACAAAACGATATGTTGACCGTATTTATTACAATTATTGCGTGCGTCAATATCTACTCCAATTGTTAATTGACATGCTCGACATGCCAATTGGGGGATTAACGAACCAGTTGGCGTCGATAATTATAATTTTTTTTATTTTCGGAAATCAATAATTTATAATAACTCGAGTCGTTGAAGAAAGTTAATTATGAATTTTATATTACTCTTTATACGATTCTGAAGCAAAAGTCAACTCGCAGACTTGAAATTTTCACAGAACGATCTTATATTCTACTTAAATAAGCTTTAATATTGAGGTAGTGAAACACACGACCACTTGAACTAATTAGTAGGTGTGGGACTGGAGTGGTAGCTAATGGTGGCAAGTCAAATTCCAAAATTACAATTTGGCTTTGGAATTTTTTTCTTTTGACAAAAGATAATCATTAATTGATAGAAACCAATCGGTAGTTACATCCTGGAAGCCAGCCAGGTCTGGAAATCAAAATAATGACACGTAGTCGGGAACAAAGACAGGGCCTGTCTTACTACCAAATGAGCTACCCTATTGTCACCCCGACCTATAAATCGCACATTAAAGCCCGGATTTACCCTGAAAAAAATCTGAATCATCTCCTCCAAAATAGCCCCCATCCGACTGTCTCGCACATCAGCCCTGCAGATCTTATCAATGACCACCTTAGCATCGCCTTCAAACCGCATGACCAGAAACCCGTGCGCCAAACACCAACGAACTGCTTCCCGAAGAGTAAGTAGTTCCACCACCATTGGATCATCCAAGTTGGGAAACTGAACCCCACAGCCCAGAGCGGCGTCCCGGCCTCATTGAGAAGAACCATACCACTAGCAGAGTGCGACCCACGTCGAACAGCCCCATCCCAACGACACACAAGTCCCCCTGATCCGCTTACTTCCACAGTAGGAGGAGCAGGCAGATGAGGAGAGGGAGACTGAGGGTCCCGAGGCAGGCCGAGCCATTCCCCTACTTGTTGGTTATACTGCCTCAAGAGCGTCGGAATGCTGAACTATTTTCCTTCAAAGACCACCCAATTTCTGGATCTCCAAATTCACCACAGGACATCAATTACCGCCATGAACTGCGAAGGTTGATGCAAAACAGCCAGCAATTTCTTGAGGAAGAGGAGGAATGTATGACAGGGCAATCTCTCGCCAAGAGAATCAAACCCCGCCTGCGACCACAGAGCCCTAGCCACAGGGCAATCAAGGAACAAGTGTTCCATTGTCTCCCTTAAAGCCCAGCAGACAGGACATCGGGGTAGGACCTCCACCTTTTTTTCTATTAGGGCCTCAGACGTTGGTAAAATTCTGGTCAAGATTTGCTAGACAAACACCTTTAGCTTCGGAGGAATATTAGCTTCCCACACCCGGATCCAACTACGTTTGTCCATCCAACTAACCCGCGCCCGCCATCTCCCACTCTGCTGGTCCAGACGAACCGCCAAATGATAAGCCGATTTGACAGTAAAAATTCCATCCTCCGTGGCATGCCAGATCAATCGATCCTCAATATGCTGCCGTGGCAGGGCTATCGCCTTAATCGCCTGGCAAGTCGGAGGGTCAAACCACTAACTCAGCCTATCCTCACACCAACGCCCTTTCCCTGGACAGAGGACAGCAGAGACCGTCACCTCCCCATCTTCCGGCAGAACACGTGGGTTATACACATGAGAAGAAGGATGTTGAGTCGGGATCCAGTTTGATTTAAGCAAAGGGGCCTTTTGTCCATTCCCAATCTGCCACCGCAAACCCTTAGTCAATAACTGCCACCCAAAGAGAATGCTTTGCCATTTCCAGGATGGGCGGGACCGCGCCGTAGCCGAAAGAAAGGATCCATGCGGGAAATACTTCCCTCTATAGACCTGGGCTAAGAGGGACTGGGGTTCATTCAGAATTCGCCATCCTATCTTAGCCAACAACGCTTGATTAAACTGTTCGAACCGGCGAAAACCCATCCCACCCTCATGTTTACTTCTACACAAATTACGCCAGGAGACCCACCGAATCCTGGACCGACCATCCTCAACCCCCCACCAGAATCTGGCCACATGCTTGTCCAGGAGGCGGCAAAGCGATAACGGCAGGCGGAAGCAGGATATCACATGGAGCGGAAGAGCTAAGGCAACAGATTTAATCAGAGTTTCCTTTGCTGCCCAAGATAAAGTCCTGCGTTTCCACCCCTGCAAACGTTCTAAAAGCTTCTCCTTCAGGTAGCGGAAAGTGGCCGTCTTGGAGCGTGCAATCAAAGTGGGTAGACCAAGGTATTTATCCTGTACCCCTACAGCACCTACACCAAGGATTGCCGCCAAGAACTCTTGATCTGGCAACGAGACGTTCTTACTAAATGAGAAATTTACCCTCTGGCCACTAAGCTCCTCATACTCATTAAGAACTTCTATCAAATTCTCACACTCCTGGAGGGAACCCCGGAGAAATAAGTAAGAATCATCAGCAAAGAACAAATGAGAAATTCGGGGAGCCCGCGGAGCCACCTTCACTCCTTCCAGCCTCTTTTCTGAGATGACTTTACGAAGTAAGGCAGCAAAGCCCTCCGTGCAAAGCACAAAAAGAAGGGGAGAGAGGGGATCCCCCTGTCGGAGTCCCCTAGAGGGCGCAAAGAAACCAGACGGAGATCCATTCATAAGGACCGAAAAATTTGTTGACTTTAAGCATTCCAGCACCCATCCACGCCAGACCGAGTTAAAACCCATTTTTTCCAAAACTGCAAGAAGAAAGGACCATTCAACTCTATAACAGACCTTTTCCATATCAACCTTGAGATCCATGTATCCTTTTTTCCCCGAGTTTTGATCTTCAAATAGTGCATTAACTCATGGCCTATCAGAATATTATCCATTATCTGGCTTTCCCTGATAAAGGCATTCTGACCGTCCGAGACAATGAGAGGCAAAATCCCGGCCAGCCGTTCCGCCATGATCTTCGTAATCGCCTTATATATGAACTAGCATAAACTGATGGGTCGAAGTTGACGCATGGATTCCACCTGATCCACCTTTGGGATTAGCGTCAACCAGGTGTGGTTAAAACTTCGGAGCATCCTGCTAGTAGCAAAGAAAGAGCCAACCGCAGCCACAACCGACTCCCCCACAATCCCCCAGTAGGCTTTAAAGAATTTCCCCGTGAAGCCATTAGAATCTGGCGCCTGCTTTGAGCCCATTGCAAAGACCGTTTTGCGGATCTCATCCGGACTAACCTCAGCGGTCATGGTAGCATTCATTTCCGGAGTCACATTGGAAGCAATAGGAAGGTCAGCCACCCTCTCATTCATATCATGAATTTGAGATTCCGTGGTGAAGAGATGTTGATAGAAGTTGGTCGCAACGTCCGCCTTCCCTTTCTCCTCAGTGACCCAATCCCCATTGTCATTAAACAATCCGGAGACAAAATTCCTTTCTCGCCGGGTACGCGTGAGCGTGTGGAAGTAGGAGGTATTTTGGTCCCCTCTTTTCAACCAACGGAAATGCGATTTCTGTTGCCAGTACCGCTCCTCGGCCTCCCACTGCATATTCAATTCCGATTCTAAAGTTGTCACTTCCTGCCAATTAATCGGATGAACCGCTTTTATCCTGGAAATTTCATTTTGCAAGGTATGGATATTACGCAGGGAATTGGTGGTACCCGCTCGACTCCAATCATAGAGCAAATGACGGAGCTTTTTTAACCTTTCCCACAACTGAAACATCGGGGGTACCATGAACTGGTTCCTGCCAAACGTACGTTACCATAGCCTTGACCTCTGGGTTATCTGCCCACCTGGCATCAAATCGAAATAGGGGGCGACACATCCGGACATAGGGTTTATCCGACAGGAGTAAAGCCCGATGGTCAGATCCTTGATCAGTGAAGTGCTTCACAAGAGTATCAGGGAATTGATCCATCCAGCGTTGAGAACACAGAGCCCTATCCAGCCTTTCCCGAATACAAGCCACCCCCATTCGTTTGTTAGTCCAAGTAAAAGGGTCACCCTGGTACCCTGGATCATGCATCCCAAGGTCTTGGACCAGATTGCGAAGGTCTAGAGCTTGAGAAGCATTCCAAGGATTACCACCATCATTTTCTCCTTCATTCAAGGTCACATTAAGGTCGCCAATTATCACAAAGGGGACCTGGAGGCCTTCACAAATCTCACGAACATGGACCAATTGGACCGCCCTCAAAGCGATATTACAACTTAGGTAAACACAGAGAACCACATACGAAGAACCATTTTCATTAATTCACGAACCAATACAAAAACTCGAATGATAAAACACCGAAGCATCAACTTCGGGGGACCAAGCTACTACAAGACCACCAGAACCATTTAAAACATCAACAAAAAAAACAATGAGCCGACTCGAAACCTAACCCCCTCAATCGTTCCATATCGATAAAATCACCTATCAACTTGGATTTCAGTAGACATTATTTTTCTGTTCGAACCATTGATATGGTATACGGTAATGTAAGCACTGATTTTGTTTTGAAAATTGCGGTGAAAATGACAGGTTGGTTATAAAAAGTAAAATTTAGTGAAAAAGTTACTTCTTAAGCTGACTTTTCTACAAGTACTAATCATGCTAACTCTGATAAGGTTCATGCCGGGAATAATTAAAGTAATGTACCGTTTATTATTTATCATTGCATCCATCGATTGCTTAGGATTAATTTCTCTGATCCCTAGTTAAGTTTCATACTCAAAGAGATGGAGTAGCAAAAGGCAGAATTAAAACCATACATTTAAATAATCTTTCGTGAGACATTTCACCGAAACGATCTGCCAAATTTCAAATGACCCTAACGAGGAGCTACATTTAACCCAAGTCGTGATAGACATTCTCCTCTCTCTAATTTATGTACTGACTAAAGTAATTAATATTAGTAATCGGAGATTCTAGTAAAAATATCTATTGACTTCTTAAATGAAGACCTCACTCCAACGAGATGAAAATGATAGTTGGGTTAGTATATTTTAATTAGTACACATGTTTCCATATATTTTTATATTTTCATTTTACTTAAACTTTCAGTTTTCTTATATATATAAATTCATGAAGGAACTGTCTGTTTCGTTCTTGTTAGTCGATTGGCACATTAATAATATATTAACATACATGTGTGCAGTATGACGTTTACTTTTGTTTCAAAGAATTTTAATTACATTATGGATGGTTTGCTTATATTTTTCTAATTTCTGAATGAAAAGGTTTTGTAAATAGGTCATAGAAATGAAATAAATTAGTTTAGATTTCGGAAAAATGTTAAGGATTCGTTGGAGAATATGAGTTTCAATTTATAGATTGTAAACAATCTAAAAATTCTAAATCTTTGAATTATTGAAAATAGATTTTAAAACATTTATTGTTTAGGAAACTGTGGATTTTTAACATTAATTGAAAATAAAAAATTTATATTAAATACACGTTTATCCTTAATAAAAATTAGAGTGGTCGGTAAAATGAGAAAAAAATAATTGTTGATAATATATGTAATGTGATAAAGAAATAAAAGGAAGAGAACAAGTAGGAGGAAAAAAATCTCACGAATCAAGATATAGAATCTCTTTGATTATGAGATATTTGATATTCGTAGATTTTAAAGATTTGAAATTCTAAATATAAAATCCACAATAAAAAACATAACTTTCTACAAAATCTGCGGATTTAGTGAATCCACGCCCTAAATCCTGTTTTCCAAACGACCCCTGAATTGATTTGGGATGTGTTTATATTTTTGGGTAATGGAAAAGCAAATGATTAATAATTAATGGAGTAAATTGTTGTGATTACCAATCTATGCTGAAAAATATCTTGAAAATTAGTTTGCGGCAATTTTCTTTTGAGGGTTGAATGGACTAGCAACCTCCCAAAACATGAACCTGTTCCGCCACCCCCAATATCAACACATTATGTACCACAAACCAATCAAAAACGTGTTTTTTTTTATGAACCGACCGCTCTGGGTTCGGGAGTTGCTTGTAGCTCACAGGCGAGAGAACGACGTTGGTGTCGATAAGACTTTAGTTTTATTATTTGATAAACCGGACTACCGCCGAACTTACATATTTATAGAATAGAAAACCTAATACTCAAACGTAATACTACCCAGAAAAACCTAGTCCAACTCGGCTACCCCTTCCTTGCCGCATACGAAATCCAAACCCAAAAGGAAACCAACAACGACCCACTACCCCTAAGCCCAACCCAAAAATTCACTCATCAATCCTTCCCCCTCGAAATCAACCTTGTCCCCAAGGTTGACCCTCAAAATCTTCTTCTTCGAACAAGTACAACATCTTCGCGTTACTACACTTGTGGCCTATGGTGAACTGCTCGTTACAGTTGAAACACAACCCTTGAGTTCGACGAAGCTGCTGGCTCTTCCCAACTCAAATCGCTTATCGCGCCGAGGTCCGCGTGGTAGTCCTGTTCCTCCAGAAGTCCCGCATTGGCCGCTCGTGGCCCATATGCGCCGCTGCCGTCACCACCCGCCATAGCCGCCCGTTCCGGTACCCACCTGCGTCGTTGCCCGACCCTGCTGGTTTATGATGTTGTAGTTGGTTCCTCTTCATTCTTTCCAAACTTATTGCATCTCGTAAAGTTTGAGGCGAAATATTCGAATTTCGTCCGCGATTTCTGCCTTCAATCCGCCCAGATATGTTCTGACACAACGATTAGCAAGCTTTTCAAACTCGCAATTGGCAGTAGCGCAGAGAGTCTGTTTGCCGTATACGAGACAGGGCCTTATCACAACTCTCAGCCCTCTGGCGGACCGAAACGCGCCCACGGCTCTTGAGAAAACGCTTTCCACATAATTTTCTCTCCCGCATCCTTGTATGACCGCTTCAAGCCACTGCCACACCACTGGATAGCCTCTCACTCCAGATGGAACGAAACCAACGCAACATGCTGCTTCAACCGGAACCTCGTGATACTCAAAAAAATTGTTCCAACACGCGAAAACCACGAGCCCCGGATCGTCCCCAGCAAACTTAGGAACTCCAGCTGCACGAGTTTGGCGAGGAAAGGCGCGCCGCCACCACTACCCCCTTTTCCACCACTGTCCCTACCGCCCCGCGGCTTGCTCGCCTCCGCATCCTGCGCGATCCTTCGACAACCATTGTCGCCCTTGGAGATATCGGCGTTCCCGTCATCCCGTCCCCGTTGTTGCTACCCATTGTTTTCTCCGTGCCGTTGGGCGTCACGACGGTCTCCTTGCTGTCACGCTAGCCCACCAGCTTCTCGAACTGCGCCATCAATATCATGTCACTCTCATCTGTCTGCGCCATCCATTCGATCATCCCCGCCACGGTGGTTTGGAGGGACTGGATCGCCGCTTCCATCTGCGCCTCTTGCGCCTCCAGCCGTTTTCCCTGCGCCACCAAGCCTTGGTTGGTGGCCTCCAATGTCGAACAACGTTCTGCCGTCGATCCTCACATTGTCGCGGAAGCCGCAGGTTTTGATACTAATGATGAACCGCGCTCTCCGTTTGGGAGTTGCTTGTAGCTCACAAGCGAGAGAACTACGTTGGTGTCGATAAATCTTTTGTTGATTATTCGATAAACTGGACTACCGCTGAACTTACATATTTGTAGAATAGAAAACCTAATACGCAAATCTAATACTACCCGAAAACCTAGTCCTACTCGGCTACCCCTTCCTTGCCGCATACTAAACCCAAACCCAAAAGGAAACCGACAACGACCCACTACCCTTAACCCCAACCCGAAAATCCACTCATCATATTTACTTAGAAGCGTTTTGGTGATCTAGAAGCGTAAAACTGTAAGCTTTTAAGCTTAAGCACGTTTTTAACTACAATAGTTAAAAAAACTGTGATTCTGTGTATAGAAATATTTTTGTGACCCTAACATAAAACCGTAAGTTTTTAAATTTTAAACACGATTTTAACAACATTGCCAGTTTGGTTTTTTGCAAACTATACTCACATATATTATCGAACTTAATTAGCCAATTATGTAACTAAGCTCAAAGCCTCAAACATTTAATGCAAATGATCTCCGGTCCGGTAGTGTACATGGCTTCGCTGTCCATCCCACGTTGCAATTCATTTGTTAATTAAGTTAGTTAGTTACCTCCTTAAAGTCATATATTTAAGTTTCTCATGAATCATGTGACGAACCTAATTCTTTTGTTTTGGTTTGGTTGGAGATCGATTGAAGAATTCTTTTTAATCCCTCCATTGAGATGGGAAAATTGGGAAAACATCAAACATGACACAGTATCCGGCTTATAAACAGTTAGACATATGCATATATAGCTAGTAGGTTGAATTGAATCCAGCAGGATGCATGCATGACGTGCACATTACGTTGCATACACCATTAGTATAGTTGCTAGTTAATTAATTGTGATGTTTCCTGGAAGCAATTATAATCCGTAAGGCTAAAATAGACAAACAAGGCCATGATTGTGAAAAATGGGGGTCCAAATAGCTAGCTGGTGATGAAATAATGATTTCGAGTAAGGTTAGAATAGAAATATAACTTTTCGTGAATGAACTTAAGAGTTTTTTCCCTCTCTTTTGTATGAAACTGATTTTTAATGGAGGAATATATAGTATTGTGTCATTAATAGATTGGTGATCAACTAGAATTTTTTACATGTATCAACTATATTTTGAGATTATAAAATTATTTATTTCGAAAAATTATTTCTGTCAATTAAGAGAAACGTACATGCTTAATGTGTAAGCATAAAAATAAAGATCAATACAAGCATTATGACAATTTCATTAAAACAACCAGCCGAACAATCTAAACAATTTCTAAGTTTCACTTCAAAAAATTTATAATATCACTATTTGGTTATCTTTTTCATTTTTGTTTAAGACTACAATGCCGTATATCAAAAGATACATTGACACGACCATCCTAGCTATGAGCCAAAAACGTAACTATCGCAATCTCTTCTCCTATATAGAGATCCGGAACCTAGTTGAATGATTTTTTTTCTTTTAAAAGATTTTGTTGAATAAAATTAAATAATTAATAATTCTTAAATAAGAAAATTCTTGACTCTTACAAGTTAAAAAAGTTAATGATATGTTTTCATATTCGGAAATTATTTTAGAATATACTTGGTGTCTACACTGCTTAAAAGAATTGTCTTTGTATATTCTATTAGACAGTCTTTCACGAATTGATCATATATTTGGTTCCTAAACTTGTTCTTACTGTAAACCAAAGTTGAAAATACTCTTTCAATATTTTTCGTACAATCATCAAATCAACACAAATTAATGGTAGATTGAAATTAGTTTAATTGTTAGGTTTTGAAAATAATTAGATACAGGGAATGACATTTTACTATTACACAGTGTTTAAAATCGAACAACAAATGAGTTGTAGCCTAATGAAAATTATGCTTAATAATATTAACAGTGTCCTAGGTTTGAATTATCCAAACTGTCATTTATATTTTCATATATGCAAACTAAAAAATGTGAGTAGGACAATCATTTTTTCAAATTTCAGGGGTGTCCCTCACAATCAATTATAATTTTTTTGTCCATACGTAAATTATCACCTGGGTTTGGGTAATCGTTTTCCCAAATTTAGGGGTGTCCCCTGGGTTCACCGCTGTAGCCATAACCCAAATAAATACAAGGTTGTCAATTCGATTTAGCCAGTTGGCTTGATCGAGCAAGTGGGTTGAGAGTTAATGATCTGATTGTTTTAGTCCGGTTTAGTTCAGATATACGAAAATGTCATTATAATGTCGATATATTTATAAATTATATCAATCTCATGTAACATATAGGTAATAAACATATAACATTATACCAAAATAAAAGTTCGTACTTGGATCCAACATATATATAGTGAAAATTTAAATACACTCATATGACATCAATTTTCAAATGTTCAACTTATAATTCCGAAGATAGGATCATGCGAAGGGAAAAACCCGGAAAAGAGACGCAATTCACAAACCAAAGAGAAAAATGACGTCGTGTGACCTCCAATTCGAGAATCCTGCTGCGGATTGACCCGCAGATTTGTGATACCCATTTTCGATCAATCGAGATTGGCCCGGGAGTTTAACTACAATCTTGAATAAATGTGATTATAGTCATAATTAAGGAAAATATCAAGTGGGGTATATACGGAAATAAGGTATGGCGAATAATGTCTCACCAAACCTCCAACTCCAAGCGACCCCGTATAATGATATTCCCATTACCATTTGACGTAAACCCTTTAAAAAGCTACTTACGTTCCATTCTTATTTTTAAGGACATGAGCACCTCTAATTATTGAATAGTTGCTACCGACCGCTATACGCTTCCGACAAAAATCAACGAAAAGAGAGAGACAGAGATAGGGAGAGAGAACGAAAAAGACATATATATCCATATTATATACACACACACAGTAGGAGAGGAAGCTTCGAAACAGAGAGAAAGAAGACTAGTGTTTCTTCTGTTCTTTGTCTTGTGGTTGAGAGACGTCAGAGAGAGAGAGAGAGAGAGAGAGATCCTCAGTCTCAGAATAGAGAAACAGACATCTTCTATATATATACATACACGCTCGAGCTAGGTTTCCTCGTACAGAACCCTATAGGTCTCACCTTTTCATGCCGGTGCTGCCTTCATAAGAGAGAAGGAATAATCGATATCAACCTCATCAATCTATCATGGGACATAACTGCTGCACCAAACAGAAAGTCAAGAAAGGGCTGTGGTCTCCCGACGAAGACGAGAAGCTCTTCAACTTCATCACCTCCCACGGCCACCCTTCTTGGAGCTCCGTCCCCAAGCTCGCAGGTACTTTACATTGTAAAGTCTTTTCTCCACGTCCTCGAGGTATTGAGATCAATGGATTACTGACACATGTCTTTAATTTTTTTAGGGTTGCAGAGATGCGGGAAGAGCTGCAGGCTACGGTGGATAAACTACCTGCGGCCCGATCTGAAGAGGGGAGGCTTCACCGCCCAAGAAGAAAGGAGGATCATCGAGGTGCACAGGATGCTCGGGAACAGATGGGCTCAGATATCCAAGCATCTGCCTGGCAGAACCGACAACGAGATCAAGAACTTCTGGAACTCCTACATCAAGAAGAAGCTCATTGCACAGGGCCTTGATCCCAACACCCACAACCTCCTCCCTACAGCCACCTCTCCCGCCAAATCAGCCCACCAATCGTCATCAAATTCTTCTTCCTCGTCTTCTTCCACGTCAACACTGGTATTTGGCGATCAAACGACACCGTCTAGAGGGCCCGTCTTCCTTCCTATATTCCAGCTGAGCGATATTCCTACCACCACCACCACTACTAATCTATATACTACTACTACTAATAATAATAATCATCATCATCATCATCAGCATATTAGCTTCCATGTTCCACCAGCTACTGAGATGGATGTTAACAATGGCTTTTGGGGCTACGGAGCACCGGGCTTGGAGTCCAAAAGCGACGTCGTTCGGATTGAACCGGCGGTGGACGCTGTCGATATACTGCGACGACGTCGTGACGAGGAGGAAGAGGAGTATAAGATAATGGAGGGTTCGTTTGAAGGATTGGATTTTGATTTCGGGGAAGCTGCTGCTACCAATTCCTTCTTCGGTGCTGTGACGACGAATGGTACTGCTGCTGCTAATTACGGTGGTAATTATGCCATGTGGCATGACGTATTATAGCTGTAAAAAAAAAAAAAACTATTTACCACACTACTATTACAGCAGTGCAAGCAAGAACGGCTTCTTCTTCCCCGTTGACCGATTGATGTTTGACGTTACGTTGCTTGCAATGACAGCACCGAGAGGGAAGTAATGATTGGTGCGCCACGTGACACCGCCCACCGCTAGCTAAAGACAGCCGGACCACATTACGGACTAATCAGGCTGGCTGGCTGGGCAATTAGGCTAATAAGCTCAGTCAACGAATGATTAGCTTTGTCGTCCTAATTAAAGTTTCTTTTCAGTACTTTTGGTTAATTCGCCTTTTTCTGCTGTCTTAATTATTAGGGTTTATACTTTTACGTTGATTGATTTTTTTTGATGGGGTCGTCGGCAAGTACGGGCTGCTGGAATTGATGTTGGGAAATGGGAAAACGGTGTTTCCCATTAATTTGAGATTTATGGTGTTTGTGTATGATAAGGATGATTGTTTCGTTTAATTCCTTTTGCATTTAATTATCTTACGTGGTTGTTAGTAGTTGTAATTGGTAAACCTGTTCAACCATTGTAGGATACATGGGATAGTTTTTCTGTTTTGGAGTGGGTATTTAAATCTCACAGTCTTATCTAATGCAAAGCACAATTCCTAGTTCTCACATGGTATTAGAGCTAAGCTCAAATTTTCTTAACAACTAAATCCTTCCTTTCTCTATCAAATCCCACATTCTTTTCTGCTTCTCCATCTTAGCAAAATCTCTCAACTCTCTTCTTCCTTGCCGTTGCCACCATGTCTCAAAACTTTGGAGAATTGGTCATAAATATCAATGATTCCAACACCATCATCACCCTCAACCCTGCTTCTCAAATGTCGATCGAACTCGACGATGACAATTTCCCGACCTGGCGAGCGCAACTCCTCACTCTCCTTCGCGACCTCGACCTTCTGAAATTTCTCGACGGCACGCACCCTGCCCCGACGACCACCGCTCCTGCTGCTGAGCATACTCATTGGTTAAAGCAAGATCAACTCCTTCTCCATGCCATCATCGGCGGATCCAGGACATAAGTGAGCACTGGGCCGCATTTGAATAGAATATTAGATACCATAAACAAAAATATATAATAACATAGTTTTCATTGCAATGCCAATTGTACAAGAAGGTCTTTTAATTTAGCAAATTCATCAATAATATAATCTCCATCCATACTGATAATATACTTTTTTTCAAAGAAAATAGCTAAATAGTTAACGAGAAATTCATCGCTCATTTTGCTGCATAAATCAAATTTCA
Source organism: Linum tenue (assembly GCA_946122785.1). Taxonomy (NCBI): domain Eukaryota; kingdom Viridiplantae; phylum Streptophyta; class Magnoliopsida; order Malpighiales; family Linaceae; genus Linum; species Linum tenue. The sequence continues at coordinate 68,916,550 of CAMGYJ010000009.1, read as the reverse complement.
TGTTCCTTTGCTGAAAATATTTTATCCATGGTAGTTGTTGAAACGGCTAGGTCAACACTAGACAAATCAACCGACAAATCAATTTGTATTATGTGCCTATCCCTGTTTCCTCCAGCTTCTCTAATAATTTTGCAAGAGAAGAAACTTCATCTTCCTCACATGAGTAGTGCATTCTCCAAAGAATGCATCTCATAGCCTTCAAAGTCTCGAGGCTAAACTCTTGAGCAAGTTTGTAAATATTTTCTTCATCAAAACACCAGAAAGAACTGTTAGAATCTAGTGCCCCACTCAATTGAGGCAATCTAAATAATGGCTCGGAAAGTTTGTAAATATTTTCTTAATCAAAAGAATGGAAAGAAAACCAGCTCGACGGGCTGGCGAAGAAATCCATTTGGGTCTGCTCGTCTCCTCGTTCTTGTTTTGTTTTGGAAGGATTGGGAAATTTTTTGAATTTTGCAAGGAAGGGTGTGCTTTAGTTTAGAGTTTTTTATTTTATTTTAATAAAACTTTACACTTTTAGGTTTTCATGTTTTTTTCAAATAAAATCATTGGGGCTATAGAAAATTTAGTATAAATTTAGAGTAATGGTTTTGATATGTTCATCTGAACCATTTTCCTAGTTACACAAAATCCTATTATCAAATAATACTAGACAGGATTTTAAATAGCACTGGACCAAATACCTAAATCAAAAATTTTTATAAGCACTGAACTAACTCTGGATTCGGAGGAGGGCTGGGCCGGGGCCTGGGTTGGCCCAGCCTTGGATCCGCCACTGCATGCCATTCTTGCCTCTATGTCACATGTCATTGCTCTTTATATGTCCTCAGCTCCCTCCTCTCATGAAGCCTGGACAATTTTGGAGCGTATGTTTGCGAGCCAATTTTGTCAACGTGTTATTCATCTCAAAGAAAAACTTGGCTGCGAAACTCTAGGCAATCGTCTCGTCGCTGTCTATCTCCAGGTTATGCGCACCATTGTTGCCGAGTTAGCTCTCATTAATGATCATGTGACGAATGGAGACCTCATTCTTTATGTTCTTCGTGGCACCACCATACGTTTTGAAGACCTCCATGATCGCCACGTCGCCTTTGAGGCTGATCTCGCGACGGTTCGTTTAGCTCAGCCACTCCCACCCACGACTGCTTTCTCCTCCACTCGTGGTCGCCAAGGTTCGCCTGGTCAATACTTTCGCTCCTCTGGTGGTTCTCGCAATTATTCTTCTGCACGGTGTAACTCCGGTCCATGACCACCTCGTGGCTATTCCCCTTCTCGTTCGCATTCAAGTTCCTCTGGTAATTATCCTGCTCCATCCATTTTGGGCCGTCCACAAGTTCTCTGTCAATTTTGTGATCGACCAGGCCACTCCGTCAAAGACTGCTACCGAATTTGTGGCCGTCCCCAGGCTTATCACACAACTGCTGCCTCGTCTGCTCCACCTGGTTGGCTTGTTGACTCGGCTTCTACCAACCACATGACTCCGAACTCGACAATCTCTCTCTACACCGATTATAACGATCCCGATGAGGTTCTTATTTGCGATGAGACTCTGCAAATTACACACGTTGGCACTTTTTCTTTATCTACTTCCTTGTCCTGTCTGGATCTTCGTCATGTGATATGTGTTCCGACTATCAAGCGTAGACTACTCTCTGTTGCCCAATTATGTAAGGACTAATCCCGTGTCTGTGGAATTTTTCTCTGATTTTTGTTGTTTTGAAGGATCTAACGGCGCACCTGTTATGAGGCCATAATAAGGGAGATGTATATGAGTTACTATCAACGGCGAATCCTGTTCGTCTTGCTTTGTCTGCTTCTCGTTTGTTCTCTGCTGTGTGGCACAAGCGTTTGGGTCATCCCCACCTCAAGCTGTTATCCTGTGTTCTTCATAATAATTCTTTGCTTGTCACCTCTTTACCATCTAGCTCTTCGTGTGACTCTTGCTCCCTTCATAAAAGCCATAAACTGCCATTCTCCGTATCTAGTTTATCCAGTTCGCGTCCATTTGACTTATTATATATGGATGTATGGGGGCCTTCTCCTATTTGTTCGCATAATAATTTTTCATATTGCTTAGTCATTGTGAATTATTTCACACGCTATACATGGCTATATCCTCTTTTTCGAAAATATGATGTTCATCATGTTTCACTACATATAAGGCGATGATTGAAAAAAAATTCACACCACTATTCGACGTGTTTATAGTGATGGTGGTGGTGAGTTTCAAAAATTGTGGTCCTTCTTCCAAACTCATGGTATCGCCCATCTTTTAACGCCTCCACACACTCCTCGACACAATGGTCTGACCGAAAGAAAACACTCTCACATTGTTGAAACCGGTCTCACTCTCCTCCACAATGCGAACCTTCTTCTATCCTTTTGGTCTCATGCTTTTCAAACCGCCACATATCTCATCAATCGTATACCATCCTCGTCGTTACATGGAGCCACCCCGCACTTTTCTTTATTCAATGAGACGCCCAACTATCACAAGCTATGTGTTTTTGGTTGTGCCTGCTACCCTTGGCTTCGACCTTACTCCCCCCACAAATTGTCCCCCCGGTCTCAACAGTGTGTGTTCCTTGGCTATTCAACCACCCAAAGTGCCTACTATTGCTATGGTCCACTTCATAAACGCCTCTACACCTCTCGTCATGTCCACTTTGAAGAATCCATTTTACCTGGCATTTCTTCCGCCACCAGCCCAACCTATGAATCTCCCCATTGGCTTACACTTACTACACCACCAGTCACCATCATCCCTCTCCCTATAGCCCCATGCACGCCACCACCTCTCGTTCCACCCGCCGCAGCCTCAACCACCCCGGAAGCTCATAGACTCAATCCCTCCTCTCCTTGGGTCGCGTCTCCTGCTGCTTCTTCTTCGCAAAAAGGTCGGATTCCACCGCCGTCAGTTAATTCCTCCTGCCGATCTGTCACCCGAAGTCAACATGGTATATTTCTCTCCAAGAAGCTCTTTTTTTCGCAGGTTGACTCTGTTGATATTGAGCCCACTGATGTCCAGCGTGCTCTTACCGATCCGCGTTGGCATTCCGCTATGAAAGCTGAGTTTCATGCTTTACTCTCCAACAACACGTTCCTCGCCCTTTTGGTGTAAATATTGTCGGCTCTCGCTGGGTTTTCCGCATCAAACGTAACCCGGATGGTTCTGTCGATCCATTCAAGGCCTGGCTAGTGCACAAGGGCCTCACTCAATGTCCGGTGGTTGATTTCCATGAGACATATAGTCTGGTGTTGAAACCGGTTACCATACATACTGTGTTTTACCATTGCTCTATCTCATTAATGACCTATTTTCCAATTTGACACAATGCTTTCCTACAAGGTTCTTTAGAGGAAACGGTCTACATGGCTCAGCCCCCTGGCTTTCGTGATCCCACTCATCCTAATCATGCTTTTCGTCTCTCTCAGGCGATTTATGGTCTCCGTCAAGGTCCGCGATCATGGTACATGGCGCTGTCTGTGTTTCTTGAGAAAGAAGGGTTCATGAAGTCTAAGTCTGACGCTTCTCTATTTGTCTATCATCATGGCGATATTACTCTATACTTTCTCGTCTACGTCGACAACTTGCTTTTAACGGGTAACCATGGCCCCACTGTCTCTCAATTCCAAGCTCGGCTCGCCTCCCGGCTCTCTCTCAAGAGTCTTGGACGGGTTAGCTACTTCTTGGGCATTGAGGTATTGCCTACTTCTTCTGGTTATATACTTTATCAACACAAATATGTGCTTGATCTCCTCCACTGCTTTGGCATGCTTGATGCTCATCCAACACCGACTCCCCTTTCATCAAAAGCCAAGATTTGTCTCAAAGATGGTTCTCCTCCAGCTGACTGCACTTTATATAAGAAGGGTCTTGGTTCCCTCCAATATCTATTGTGCACCCGGCCCGACATTGCTTTTGCAGTCAACAAATTGTCCCAGTTTATGCATGCTCCGACTACCCTCCACTGGCAGCATGTTAAACACCTCCTCCGCTATCTCAAAGGAACTACCTCACTTGATCTTTGCCTAGCAGCTGCGGTCTCTACTGATCTTATTGCCTTTGTTGACTCCGACTGGGCTGGTGATCCTGATGATCGTACCTCAACCATGGCCTTTCTCATCTACTACGATGACAATCTTATTTCCTAGAAATTTAAGAAGCAGCGTTCGGTTGCTCGCTCCAGTACCGAGGCTGAGTACCGTGCATTGGCTCATGCTATGTCCGAGCTGCTCTAGGTCAAAAACCTCCTTCACGAGCTTCATCACCCAATATCTTCTCCGCCGGTTCTCTACTGTGACAATCTCGATGCCGTCAACTTTGTTGGCAATCCTATCCATCACTCTCGCATGAAGCATTTGGCGCTAGACTACCTCTTTGTCTGCGAACTCGTTCAAGCAGCAACCCTTCACGTCCTTCACATCCCTACCGCTCATCAGTTGGCCGAAGCTCTTACTAAACTGCTGCCCATTACTCGCTTCTAGCTTCTCCGTTCTAAGATTGGCGTCGTTCCTGCCACCGTCTTGCGGGGGCGTGATAAGGATGATCATTTCGTTTAATTCCTTTTATATTTAATTATCTTACGTGGTTGTTAGTAGTGGTAAAGCTGATAGTTTTGTACGTGGGGACTAGAAAGTGTAACAACACCCCTTGTGTTGTTATTGTAACAACACTAGTCTTTAACCAATAGGAAGCTAGGGTTGTGATGACTTTTTATTAGTTGAGTTGACATAGTGTAAAATCAAAGCAGGGGTATAGTTGACCCACTCGTCGCCGACATCTGGTCGCCGGTCACCGGAATATGCTATTTTGTCGCCGGAATATGCCCATTGCCGCCGGAATCCAATAACCATGGTCGGAATATGCTTACCGGCGTCAGAATCTAGTCATTGGGGCCGGAATATGCCTATCGACGTCGAAATCTGCTCACTGACGGTCATCGGACGTTGATCAACGAAAATCGTTGACCGATCAACGGTCAACGAAAATCGTTGACCAATCAACGGTGAACGACCACCGGATATTATGGTCTGCATTGTGAGATTTATAGTTTGGTTTCTCGTGTTTTTTGTATGCTATTTGTGGTTTGCTTTATCGAGTTTCTGGTTTGCATTAAGAAGTTTCTGGTGTGCTTTAAAAAATTTTGTGGTTTGCTTTGAGGGGTTTCTGGTTTGTTTTAATAGATTTGTGGTATGCATCAGGAGGTTTCTGGTTTGTTTTTGTGGTTTGTTTTACCGTGCTTGTGGTTTGCATTATGAGGTTTATGGTGTGCTTTCGCAAATGTTGTGGTTTGCTTTGTGAGGTTTGTGGTTTGTTTTAGGGATTTGTGGTATGCAGTAGGAGATTTCTGGTTTGCTTTTTTGTGGTTTTTTTAATCAAGTTTGTGGTCTGTATTAGGAGGTTTCTGGTGTGCTTATGAAAGACTTGTGGTTTGCTTTACCGTGTTTGTGATTTGCTTTACAGTGTTTGTGGTTTGCATTAGGAGGTTTCTAGTGTGCTTTCGCAAATGTTGTGGTTTGCTTTGTGAGGTTTGTTATTCTATCCAACGTTCCTACCAGATGGATGGAATTAGTAACAATAATTAGTAATAATAATTCACTTTGCCTCCCGTCCCGATCACAAACCTTATGAACAAGTCCTCCTTCCTTTTCCTTCTCATCTCTCGTCGTATACTGAATCCTTCTTCCCTTCTTCTTCATTTTCTTCTCGCCTTTCGATTTCCCCCTTCCCCCGATTGCTTGGTTTCTCTATCTACTGCAATCACAGAGGAACGAATACGATTCCCCTTCTACTCTCTCTCTCTCTCTCTCTCTCTCTCTCTCTCTATATATATATATATATATATATATCCTTGATTGCTTTCATTTCTCGGCGGCAGACTCAATTTCGAGTTCGTTCTTTCTCTTCATTTGTTTTTCTGTTATGGAGCTGGTTCTTGCTCCGATTGGGTCTCTCCTCTCCTTCATCCGTAGTCCATCTCTGCCACTCCTTCCTTCATCCGACGAAACCCTCGGATCTCAGTTCCCCCAAATGCTTCGCATAATCGCGCAAGCCTCTCGCGAGAAGGAGGCGGACGACGACGAAGCGCCGCCACATCTTCATGTTCCTCCGCCTTCACTCCACCGCCGCCACACTCCTCAATCGGAGGACGATTTCCTCCGAGTCGACCTCGATGGATGGGATTGGAAGAAGAGAGAGCTTGTTCGAGGATGAACGGAGACCACCGCCATCTCAGCCACGATCTGCCATCGATGAAGAAGAACGAGGCGGATAGACAAGACCGCGACGGAGAATCAGAAAAATTGCTTGCTCGGTTATTTGTTGGCGCCGGCGCCGGAGGAAAGCAGAAACGATGGGCTGAAAAGACGACTGAGATCTGAACAATTGGGGATCGGAGGAGAAAGAGAAACACGTGTTTCTTGCTTTTATTATTCTAATTTTTGTTTTTTCCCCCATTTCTTGTAACTTTGCTCTTATACCCCTGTTGTTACAATAACAAAAAAATGAGTGTTGTTATTCTATCCGGCCCCTTTGTACGTGGGTATTTAAATCCCACAGTCTTATCTAATGCAAATACGATCACTATCTCTCCCAGTGTATACACTTGTGAATTGTGGATATAGTTGTCTTGTTAATTTGGGTCTTTTTTAACCGAAAGCAAATCCACTTAACCTTAACCTTAACTCTTAATCAATAATGGTTTGTATAATTCTTGAAAAATTATACAAAGTATACGATTTGTTGCGGAAACATAATGACAAAAAGGAAAAAGTGATTGCTGCTTATTAAACAGTGAAGTCTGCACTCTGAAAATTTGTTGCCCTTTCTATGAGTAGATTGGATGAGATAGAAACATATCGGTCTCAATTAAGCAACTCATTAATAAGTTCAGCACAGTTGCATGATGATGCTCACTCCAATTTAGTGTCGGACAGAATTCAAAAATACCCGTGTCCTATTTTAAGCAAGAATCAACTTGTAGTGTAGTGGTAATACATTTTTAATCAACCTAAAAGTCATGAGTTCAATTTTTAAATTCTACATATGTGGGGTTATTTTTTCACCTCTAAAAGTACCGGTGTTATGGAACTAGAGGTGGCAATTAGGATCCAAATCCATGAATCCAATCCAATCCATCCACCAAATTATCCACCTAATCCAATCCATTTAAATCCAATCCATTTGATCCAAATCCAATTGGATTGGTGGATTCATGGATCAATCCATGGATCCAAATGGTAAATTACGATTTGGTACCTATATATTTTATATTTTACATTTTGGTACCTAAAATTTATATTTTTATACGAAAAATATAATTGGAAAATTACATTTTGGTACTTAAAATTTTTCATTATGACATTTTAGTACCAAAACTTTTCAAATTTTACATTTTGGTCCAAGCCTTGGATGTCATTTGGATTCATGGATCAATCCACCAATCCATTTGATCCAATCCATGAATCCACCAATCCATTTGATCCATGGATCCACCAATCCAATCCACGAATCCACGAATCCGATCCAATTGCCACCTCTACATGGAACACTACCCGGACTTCTGCCTCCGCCTGTGCTCCAATTAGAGGTGTGAAGTATATAAGCTAAATGACAGAGTAAAATTTGACTCTAATCCGTCCATGCATAGCAACCCGAAAAATTTCTAAGTACACTTCAACTCTTCCTCTAAACGTGGATGATGAGAAGGTTATTCATTTCTTTTGTAACCTTTTGGTTGATAGTCTGAATATATAACTTCCCCGTCATTAAGGTTATTTCGCTGGTAAAAAGATTGATGAAATAATCATTTACACACTCCATTACCTTCTGATGGCCTTCATAAATCCGATCGTCTTCGGTTGGAAATTTCTTGTTCGTGTTTTGTTGTCGTTGGTGACTTGGTGTAGGTAATAGTGTAAGATCCATTCTTGGATCAATTAGTTCTATTTCTATGTATCTTATTACAGTGTTTGATTTATGGGTCTAATGTTTGAATCTCCAAGTTCACCAATATTAATAGTCAATTTACGCATTTGGTAATATGGTAGAGCCTCTAGAAATTTAAACTTCAGGGATTGACTTTTGTTTAGGTTAATGGATAAGGAAATAGTATGAAATTCATTTTTTAATCTTTCCAAACAAGTCGAACTATTGATAACAATTCATTCTCGATTTTTTATTACCTAGGAACCTCATCCCCACGTGCCACTTTGTGACAGCAGGTCCTACTAAACCTGGGGCACCTGCAATCAAATTCGACGTCAACGGGGCTTCGCCTCCATCAGCCTTGTACCTCCGGGAACACCAACGACCCTCGCTTGTATTCGAACCTGGGATCTGCAACTCCCAAACCTTCACTGTCGCGGCAGCTTTACCGTTACACTATCTTACCTTTGGTACAATTCATTCTCGATTAATTAGCTAGAACTTTATCGTATACCTTTTATATCTCTAATTAATTTAATTTAAGAATTTATGTAATTGGTTTTATATATTGTTTTAGAGCGTGGAATATTAATTTTCTCTTTCAAGTTATAGAAAAATGGATAATATCATGAAGAGCACACATAATTTTAAGTTAAAACAAATAAAACTAAGGGAGGAATGATTCTATACTTTTACATTAATTTGAATTATGCACTCGATCCTTCCAAAAAAATGAAGGCACCATGACAATTATACCGTATATTTCTTTAAGAACCGTGCCATGTATCGAAGTTGCATTGTTTTATTTCCATCAACAAAACTAACCGCAATGATGGTGTTGTATCATCATCCAATCTGCCTGATTTTTGCAATGTTGAATTTTGAGACCATCCCCAGCTTGGAAATGGTTGAAATTCTGTTCCAGCTTTTGCCTTTCCATCTCTCAAAAAGACAACGTACACCAACTTTTGCCTTTTGTTCCCAATAGCAACCTTACCGCCCTCCAGTCCAGCACGCCGCCTGCCGCCCCGTCGGCGGTCCGCCTTGTTCAACGATTGATGAGTGTTCGTTTCATTTTTATACATGTTTTTAAGCAAACCAACATGATTGATTAGTTAGTGTGAAATTTCATGCAACTTTTATTCGGCTCCACTTTATAGCTTACCGACGCGGTCGAGGATCTATCATGATGCATCAAAAACCCAATTCCCCGACCGCTAACTGTTTGATACGAAAGTCAATTACATGGTGATGATCAAGGTTGTATCTTTTCTTTTATGATTAAGGGGTAAAGTGGCTGTCGGGTAGTCAACGGTAAAAGAGATCAACATGTGTGGTGTTGCGTTTGGATATATTTTGTGGAGATCTTGCTACCTAGTTGGGAAAAGATGTGGTGCAGTCCCTACCGAATTATATTTACGGTTGAAGAGTTTTTTGGCTTGTTTGAGCTTGTAGAAAGATTGATAAGTTCGTGCTAGACCATGCTCAGCTTGATAAGTTCGTGAGCTAGCTTGACTCGTTGGCTTGTAGAAAGATTAATCACTCATATGAACATGAACATTATCTTGTTCATATGGATGTGTATGGAAGTTGGTTGTTATTTTTAGTTTCTAGTGTTCTTTTTATCATTTAAATTCTTATGTTATGTGTACACATTTTTCAACAAGAATGATTTTAGGTCGACCTCATCTTGAGCCTAGCTTGTACTTAGCTTGACAAGTTGTGTTAATGAGCATTTATCGAGCTCTACCGAGTCGAGTTCGAGTTGGATTATTTTTAATCCAGCCGAGCTCGAGCGTCGAGTTCGAGCTGAAGAATTTACAAACGAGCCGAGCTCAAACTAAGCACTCGACTCTTTTGTGGCCCTAGTTGGGTAGAGGTGTGCAAAGGTAGGACGCTTACACCATATCATACCGAACATAATTTAATGTTGTCCAGTTTTTAAGGACGAATTCCAAAAATACACATGTTTTTAAAAAAAATTCCCAAAATACACACGTTATAAAATTTTTTCCCAAAATACACATGTTTGGGCATCACCGCTGTTGTCAACCGCAGTGAATGCATTCATCGCGGCAGACCAAAGCGGTGAATGCATCACTGCGGTTGACAGCCGCGGTGAATGCCCGACTTAACTCTGAAACTTCAAACAAACGTAACTTTGCGCTCGGTTATCCGATTGTAGCGATTTTTTTTTTGATTCCATATAACTTTTCAAGATCTTTCAATCTGCAACAAGACTTCATCTCAAAAAAATGTCGTTTGTTACCCCGAACGAGCAATTTTTCAATTTTGCCAAACTTTGGAAGGACATAACTTTTAGCTCCTCAATCCGTACGTCGTAAAGTTTTTTTTGATTGCGCATAACTTTTTAAGAACTACAACTTTGACTAGGATATAATTTTTTAAAAAAGAAGTATTTTTGGGTATACGGGATTTTGGGAATAATTTTGCCTGTACTTTTCACAAATCCACATACTTTCCAAAATTATGGTTATAATCAAAGTTGTAGTGCTTCAAAAGTTATGCAAAAATCAAAAAAAGTTTCATGACATTCGGATTGTGGAGTATAAAGTTATGACCTTCCAAAGTTTGTCAAAATCGAAAAATTGCTCGTTCGGGGTAGCAAATGATTTTTTTTTGGGATGAAGTCTATTTCAGATTGAAAGATCTTGAAAAGTTATGTGGAATAAAATTAAAAAAAATTCGCTACAATCGGATAACCGAGCGGAAAGTTACGTTTGTTTGAAGTTTCAGTGTTACGTCAGGCATTCACCGCGACCGTCAACCGTGGTGATGCATTCACCGCTTTGGTCTGCCGCGGTGATGCCCAAACATGTGTATTTTGAGAAAAAATTTTATAACGTGTGTATTTTGGGAAATTTTTTTAAAAAATATGTGTATTTTGGGATTTTTTCCGGTTTTTAATTGGTTGGTCCCATAAATTTTATTAATGTAGAAGAAAAATGGAACTAATTGACGTTCGGACTGGATGCATATTCAATCCGATCATATATTGTCTTTTACTATTGGACCGTTGTTCTCAAGAGTATAATCCGGTCCGGAACGAAAGTTTGCACACTCTTACCTTGGCAGGCTAGGCCCATTAAGAATTATTATTATTCTTTTTTAGTTTGGGCCATTCAAAAATTTGTTAATTTGAGCCTTCGCCATCCTCAACTCGGACTGGATTCATACTGCCTGCCTTCTACCACCTCAGCCCATCAGTAAGAAGCCCTAATTTGACACCGAGTAAGTAACCCCGAATTTGGTTACGTTAACTCAGCGACGGACTTTCGAGTTTGACCGACAGAACTCTGAAGACATTCATAGTTTCATACCGCAACTCCGCAACGTCGAATTCAGAGCAGCTGGTGACCGTTGTTTTTCAGCAGCCTCTACTCTTCTGTATCCTCTCCGGCAACAGAAAGCTAAAAAAGATCAAGCCATCAACTTGACCGAAAAAAGTTGCTTCGAAGAAACTTAAAACCATGCCACAAGGTTTCTCTACTGTCTCTCACCCTTTGTTTTTCCACTTCGTATGTATGTTTGAATTTGTGCTTTTATCGGCGTTATGAATTCTAAAGTTTTAGCCTTTCGATTCTCATGGTGTGCCAGAGCTTCCTGGGTTCTACTATGACGCCGAGAAGAACAGATATTTCCCTCTCAAAGGCCCAATCCCCGGTTCTTCCCGTGCCTCTTCCTCTTCCTCTTCTTCTTCGTATGCTGCTGATCGTAAAAACCCTAAACAGAATACTTCTCAGGTTAGTTTTCCGTCCATGATTTAGTATGGTGTGGCTACTTTATCGTTAATGAGACCAGGATGGTGGAATCCTAAGTTGCTGTCTGAAGTCCTTGGAATTAATCCATTTGTTCTGGTTTCACTTGCAGGCAGACAAATATTGCAGGACTCGAGTAAAAACTCATAGATTGCTTCAGGGCAGGGAGTTGAATGGCAATGTGGTTTCTGTTAGTAAATCAAAGTACAATTTTGTCCAAGAATACCAGAAGGCACAAGCTTCTCAACCGGTGGTAGGTTTAAGCTTTTTTGTATCGAGCTGTTTTTATGGGGAGCATACCTTCCCTGAATCTATTTTTGTTGTTGTTTGTTACTGGATCAGGGCAAAATTGTGTCTGCTAGGAGTCTTCTCTTTTGTTCTGGAAAATCTGCTGTTTTCAACTTTTGTGTGTCAAAACTCTTAGTATGGAAGCAAGCCAATAGGACGTTGATAGTTTATATCTCGTGTAATCAGCAGAAGTATGTTCTCCGTTTTTGTCTGTAGCATTAGTTGTTGGGAAATCGGTCATTGCTTGATAGTAGCCCTGCCTTTGTTTGCCTCGTGGATTTTTATTTGACATTGATACTTAAGCTTGGTCCTGCGTGGTTCAGTATGTCGTGGAAAGATGCCGTAGGATAAATCTTCTTGGTGCCCATGGCGGGTTTTCAGTAGTATTTCTCTAAAAATTAAATTACCGATCTTAATTGGTTAGCTATGCCATGACAATCTTTTCAGCTTTTTATCTTGACATGTCCTCAATTGTATGTTATGGAATGCCTATGGTTTTGAATTATTTTTATGCGCAGCTATGGAGAAAGTTATGTTTTTTATTTCGTTTCTATGCATGCAGGTTTGGAGGTATCAAGAGCCTGGCGAGTTGGCGTGTGATGGTGGTTTGGATCAGACAAGTTTTTGCATACAGAAACCCGATGGTCAAGTTAATATGGACATTCTAGTGGCAGGAGGTATAAATGGCTGCTTGAGGTAATTACTTACACTTGCTTATTAAAAATTTATGCCTTCTCAAACATTCCTGGATGCAGTAGGTTTTCCTGTACTTATCAGAGCTGTGGATTTTTTAAAATAGTTTAGGGTTTGTGATGCACATACTCTTATGTGAATTGGGTCTGTTTTTATGCGGATTAAGCCCGCCCACTAGATGTACTATGATACAATGAAACAAAGTAATTGCCTTCTGTATGGCTAAGAAATTATTTTGTTGATATCACGAGTCATAACTTTTCTGTAGACTACCTTTTGTCTTGCCGGAAATTATTTTTATGCAATACTTAGCACTTGATGGACAGATCAGGTAGTAGGTACCAACTCCTTAGAATGATTATGAAGTTGTTTCTGCTTCATCTTTTTCTCCTAGCTTATGACATCTCATGGGTGTCTTGACTACTGCTTTCTGTGTGGTTGTGTATTCCTGTTTGACTATTCTCGTGGATGATGCTTTTAGCGCTCTGGAATGTACTACTCTGTAAATTATCTCTTTTGTTATCTATGGTATCTTATTTCCTCATTGCTGGTACCCAGAGTAGTAATCATATTAGTTTATGAGCTCTTTCTTTTGAAGTTCGGTGCTCTTGCAGTGTTATTGAAGTTGGAAATGGTGGTCATCATCAATTAAACCGCGTTATGCCAGATCGTGTGTGGCCCTCAACAATAGGAGATAGAACAAATAAACCACCTGAACATGTTCGAAGATCGTATTCAAATTTTTTGAGTTCAAGCATATCTTCTGTGAAACTGCTCGGGAGGACTTCTCATCTGAGTGCTGATATAGGTTGTCACATCCAGCATGGCCTGTATCCTATATGTTTGATATTTCCAGATGTCTTTTTGCTGCCCCTTAGTGAAATTCTGAGGATTTGTTCCTTTTTCTATTTTGGCAAAACTTTGAAGCAGAATTTATCTCCTTTATGTTTGATATTTCCAGATGTCTTTTTGCTGACCCTTAGTGTAATTTCCGAGGATTTGTTCCTGTCATCTGTAACAATTGTTCAAAAATGCTATTTTCCTTGTGCTGTTTCTGATCAATCATATGCAGCGTGAGATTCTTTATTTGTATGAAACATTTTGGTGGCGTTTATACATAAGATTTTATTAGTTACTTAATATTTTTATCAATATTTTATTGCTCATGGAAAAATGGGGTTCGGTTTCTTTAAGAAGGAACACATCGTATTTCTTTCTTTTGGCCAAGTCCTTAATTAAGTACAGGGTGACAACTCTTGGGTCTGAAACATCAAACAGCACTGTTTGTCTTCTTAAATTCATGGAGCTAGAAGAATATGGTGTTGCTCCTTCTCGAATTGCTTCTATGAGCTGCACTATCTGGACAGCAGATTGCAACTCTAATGCTAGAGAAGCAGTGATAGGCAAGTTCCTTCCTTTGTTTTAACTTGCTCTGTTTCACGGTTATATCTTTGGATGTATTAGCTCTTACAACACTTTCCTCCCGTACTGCCACACCAAATGTTGTTTCAGTTTCTTCTTTTTGAGCTGCAAAACTGGGATGGATACAGTTTTGTCTGAAACTGCATATTTAAACAAAACAGTTCACTATCGCAAATAACCTCAACATTGGTGGGCAATTTAGTTGATCAGGCAAATGAGGAGCACCAACTGTTTGTTTGTTACTGGTTCATGCTAATTACTGATTGATTGTATTGTTCATATTTATCCAGGGACAAATTTAGGAGCCGCTTTGGTCAATTTAGAAACAGGAATCATATCATGGTTGTGCCGAAGTAAAAGTGATGTTTTGTCCCAGCAGCTTAATAAGGCGGTAATGTGCTGCCATAGTTTTCTTAGTTATATACTGTTACACAGTTCATGGGGCAGTGTTTAATTCAATTCTGTAATTTGTTTATGCTGTAGGGAAATGTCGTTCTATGTGGACTGCGAAATGGGGCAATCTTGTCAGTTGATACTCGTGAGAAACAAGGTCATTCTGGTAGACGCAGTCATAGGGTACAGTCTATACCATTGGGCAATCGTGCTCAACATCGTGCATCATGGTTTAGGGTATGAAATTCTATTTCCTTTGGTTGATAATCGTGCTCAAAGAGTTAATACTGTGGCGATGACTAGATAGGTACTAAGTTGTGGATGTGTTCAATTGATCTGTATTCTCGGGTAAACTTGGCTTAATTTTTTGTGTGGGAGAAAAACAAATACTTTGGAAGATGAAAAAAAAGCTATGTGAAGCTCTGAGTTGAAGTTTGAGCTTAAGCTGGGCTACTCAGAATGATACTTTTCTCTGCAGTGGTTTATTTACGTAACATACTGAATGAAGGGATCTTATAACGTTGATCTGAATCAATCATTAATGTAATGTCTTGCATGCCAAAATGCTTAAAGATGTTATCCTAATAATATCAAATCACTAAATGGTTGCTTACTGTCGATCTACTTGAATGGATAAATATTAACCACATTAATGAATTCATTAATAGTAAATGACACAGATCTGGAAGTGGGCATGAAAGTTTAAAGGTGCTTTAGCTCTGTCATTTGTGCTACAGTTTTCTGCATGGCTAGCTGGATGATCCCTTTTCATATCGTTTGCAATTTGCCTTCCTTTCCATTCATTGTCAAATGGGATTATCTGTGGTTTTCCTGAACACAAAGCTTACTGCAGTGTTTTGTTCCTCTCCAAGTTGTCTGGTGCTTACCACATCTTTTTTACTTCTTCCCAGGTTGAGGGGAATATAGATCCAGCTACTACGGTTTGCATGCCCTCATCTGTTTGCAGGTTTGTATGCCTGCTGAATCCATCTGGGTAAATTAACAATTTTATGTATGAAAGATTTTTTAACCCAGCCTGCTTGTTGTAACTTTACAGTTTAGTCTCACTTCAGCTTTACGACCAATATTTCTTGGCCAGTTCGATGGATGGAGCGGTTAGTTCTTTTTCTCCCTTCCAGTTAATTGAACATTTCTTGGGTGTTTGTGCACACTTAGTAACTAGTAAGTAACTTTTGCTCATTGTTAATCACCTGAAACTCATTTCCTGTGTGACCAAAATTTACCAAATAAATCAATTTCCTGATGTCATTTGTTACCGAGTCAATGCCATTTTAAACAGTGGGCCCATCATGCAATTAGCTTGGGTTGGAAGGATTAGATCTCTTCTAATCCTCAATCACTCTTTCCACCATGCAGATCAAGTTATACGATCATCGCTTGACCAACAGAGGTGCTGTACAGGTATATGAAGGCCATGTGAACTCTCATACACGATTACAGCTCAAAGTCGACCCCTCTGAGAGGTTTCTTATGGCAGGTATGTCACTATACATGATGTTATATACAAGTTATACAGTTGCAGAAGCTTCAGGAGTTCAAAATATAGGGCGAGTGTGTGTTAACTTTGCTTGAAAGGAAACACCTTTTTTAAGTCGCTGTAAAAGTGAGAATATTTTTACGTTGGGGCGGAGATAGAGTTTGAGGGGATGGGATATGGAATATTTTGAGTAACAAAAAGTTAATGATGGGAGATAGTTTATTATCTTATTTTATAAGAAAGAAATAAGTGGATTTTGTTAGTGATTTGGCATTTAGATTTAGATAAGTTGTGCAATTTATGGCGTATAGTAATCCTAACAAATTCTGTTTGAATTTTTGACCACACCAGTTTGAAAAAAATGAAAAGAGGATTTAACTCACCCGATATCTCTGTTCTACCTGATTCCACTAGGTGGAGAGGACTGTCATCTACGTCTTTGGAGTGTCAAGTCTGGTAAGCTGCTCTTTGATGAAAAAGTATCTGATGCAGTCCCCTCAACTGTGTGTTGGCAGAAAGGCAAGCTAGCTCATTTTTATTTTTACTGTTATGTGGATAGGAAGGGTTTATGCTTGGATGGTTTTACGATATTCACCGTTGAACCGGATTTCTGCAGGGCTATTGGAGGCAGCAACAACATCGTCCGGTGACAGTAAATCCGTCGAAGAATGTTCATTTGGTGTAAGCCCTAGTTTCAGGGCATGGTGTGGATCTAGAGATGGTCTCATCTACACTTGTTGGCCTTGAGACAACACCCCAAAGCAATGATATGCCTTCTTGAAAATAACTTTGCACATACAGAAAGCCTCGATCATAGTAAGTTTTTGCTGTACATGTGGTGGTTATGGTGAATGTAGGATGCAAGTTCTTTTTACCTTTTGTGATGTAGCTTATAGGCTACAACTACAGAGATAGGCGATACAGCAAGTTAACAACTACGAACACAGTTACCTTGTAAGAATCTGTTAGGGGATCCTTTGCCTCATAAATTTTGCAATCTGATGATGATGGTCTTTGTATGTTGTGTAAATGGGGGCATACCGAGGGCAGGTGTCATGGTGTCGTGGAACTGCACGACGAGGTTTTGCTTGCTGGGAAGGGTTGGCCGTCGGATGCTCCTCTCCTGCATTTTGCCCTCTTTTGGTAAAGTAAGAAAAAGCAACGACACACACTATACTAGCATTGGCCTTTTCCTTTCGCTGGAGGAGACAGGTTAAAGTTTCTGAAGCTTTTCTTGGTCTTTGAGAGTGACTAGGACTAGTCTAGTTAGTCTTTTGAAGGCACAGTATGCTACTGTGGAGAGGGTTTTAGGCTTTTAGCATAGTTAGAACGCGTCGGTTGCTGCATGAGGCTGAGGGCTGAGTGGAGTCGACTTGGGTAATTAGTGTTCAAAATGGGACAACTGATAGAAAAGAAAAGGTGATTGGAATCTGCTTAAGTTCAAAATCCGAAAGTGGGGAGGAAAGTTATTCCCTTTTGATTGTAAGAGTGGATAGTCTTACGTACCTGCTCCACCCAAATCCATCCTCGACCCCTCCAAAAAGAGGACAAAGTTTATGTAATGCCAAAGGGCGAGGGGCAGAGCCATTTCACCATGAACAATCCTCCTGTAACGTCCCTGTCAGAATTGGGTAATAGTCATCACCCAGGGAAAGCCTAGAGATTACCTATGAAAGGTAGCAGGCTGCATGTTATAGTGCTAAAGGGTATTGTTAAAAACTCTGAATGCGCATATCGAATATCTCTGCCTCCAGAACATGATTTAGAAACATGAAGGAGTCTAGCTGAGCGGCATGAATTCATAATTGTTTGGTCTGAGTTTTTTAGACCATGGGCTCTGTTCCATTACGCGACTTAAAGAGTTGGGAGCTGCTTTTGAGAAAGGTTGGAGAAAAGGGGTTTAGTGTAAAAAAGAAGCAAGTAATGATGGAAAGGTCATCCTTTTCCTCCCATTTAATTTGGTGTCTTGTCAAACATTCTGCATGAAGGATGAATTGCATTGAACCCCATTCCCACCACTAACCCTAATGAAACCCTCTCTGGCATCTTCACGTGGTTGAACTCCCAACCTTGTGCTTTGCCGTGGGAACAAACAACACACAACCCATTTTCCCGAGAACGTTATCAATCATCCCAATTATAACGAGACTGGCATTTGCCATCGCAGCTGCTGCAGGGGCAGGGCACTCTGCCTAACAACTTGATTGATAATAAGCCTAAGTAAAAGTAAGGGATTGGGACGATGACTTTCTTTTAAAATATTACACTTGACTGATAGCTATAAAATATATACAGTGTTGAACTCACTTTTAAAATATTATTAACGGGACAAACTAGTTCTGTTAACATGATATTAGATATTGATGGGCGGAGAAATCTTGTGTTGCACTTGTGGTAATTAACGTCAAGTATTAAAATATTGTTTAAGCACAACCAATAATAATATTAACTCCAACCAAGTTACTGACTTGGGTGAAAGTTAATTTCGTTTTTAAGTCGAGAATCAGCGCCCACATTATACAGAAGAAGCCCAAGGAAGGAAGGAAGGGTAAGAGACAGACAGGCAGATCCGTGGGTTGTGGTGCGGCCGAGTGTCCCAAACCGTGAAACAGACAGTCCAGTCCAGTCCACATTATTGCGATTCATGTCATGGAAAGTGAGAGAGACGCCACCAAAACAAAACAAACAGAAACTTCCATCAGCTAACCGACGAAACTGTACAAACAGAGAGAAACCAGAAATCAAAGAAAAATAAACCACAGAGAGCTACAGAAGCTAAGAGTACTAGAACAAGGCGACAGAGTTGGACTGCACAGAAGAAGAAGAAGAAGAAGAGAGAAAGAGAGTTTGGTTTTAGTGCAGTTAGTACTGATATATAGCTTAACTTGACAGCCTTTCTTTCTTCTTCAGCTTCCTTACTTACCCTTTCAGCAGCTCAGAGAGACAGAGGTGCATGCATGGCCATGGAAAGGCAGCATCAGTTCAGTACAACAAGTATGGAACGAGGAGCGGGGCAAATTAAAGGCTATTTTTGGGAAATTTTCGAAACAGAAATTAAGGGACCCTTCTTCTCTTCTCTTCTTTCTTTCCTTCCCCTTTGGCTGAACCTGTCCCCACGGGCCACCGGTCCGGTCCGGTCCGTGCCATTATGTTATGTGTCTGGTCTGCTACATTACAACCACCCGCACGCAAAACCATGCTCGCTGTAGTCTATTCTTCGATCTCTCTTGTTGTCGAGTTGTTATTATTTGTTAATGAATTTCTTTCTTTGTTTTAACTAATTTATGCACCATAGAAGCTAATTAGTGAGTAATGAAAGGACCAAAACTCGCATTAATCATCTGCTCCACTTCTTCCCTGTCTTTGTCTTATACTGAAATATTTATTTAACGATTTTAAAAGAAAATCCTCATCCTTAATTAACGTATGAAAATTAAGCCGCCCTACAAGTATATTGGTTCTAAAAAAAATCTTAGTTATTAGTAAAACAACATAATGTAAGTAGCGCTAACTCTGCAAGACAAGCTTATAGTATGGGGGAAGAATGTGACTGACGTGATCATTTATATATGGGTTATAGGTATAATATGCCCCTCTACTATGTTATTTTATCAAACATGCCCTCTACTATTTTTTACATCAAACATGCCCTTGTACTTTAGAACAATGATCAAAAATGCCCTTCTGTTAATATTTTCATCCAAAAACAGTCAATCATGGTCGTACCTTGGTTTGGGCGATACAAATTTCTAAAATATCCTTGGTAATTTCAATTTAAATTCTTTTGGGTTCTTTTGTAGAGCCAAATACCTCTAATAATTTCACTTTAACGAGACCTAGAAAAATAAAATGGGGAACAAAACTAACATTTTCGCTCTCATTTGCCGATGTCGGGTCATCTACATCTCGGTTCAACCATGGTTGGCGATTTTTTTAATGGAAATTTAACAGAAGGGCATGTTTGATCATTTTTCCAAAGTACAAGGGCATGTTCGATGTAAAAAATAGTCTAGGGGGCGTGTTTGATAAAACTACATAGTAGAGGGGCATATTATACATATAGCTCTTTATTATATGGTTGAGTGGTGTAGGTGGGAAGAATAATGCTGGAAGATTGATGTAGTGTCCAGCCATTTGCACTCTCCTATCTATCCCGTTGATGTGTGTTGTTGCGGAACATTGTTCGTCGCAAGGTTTTGTGTGAGTATTATAAAATTGATATATTTTGAAATGGTGAAGGATTCTCTTAATTAGTATAGTTACTGATAATACTTTTCTTCAATGCGTATGGTGCAAAAGTAAGTAGAGAGTTGGCTTTTCAGAGAAGAGAAAGGAAAGGAACGACAAGCCGGGATCATAAAAGGAAACCCAAGCTGCTTTTTTGACTAACCAACAAAGCAACCAAATCGTACAAATTAAAGCACCTCTCCCGACTCTTATCTCTGGTCGTTGCATATATTCCTCACTCTAGCTAGCATATGAGCATTTGATATATAAGGTGCCTTCTAATTATCTAATGTATATTAGAGTATAACATATTTTTAATAAGGTACATTATTTAGATCACAAATTAACTAGAATATATGTAGGGGTTGTTTGGATGAGGAATTGTAACGAATTAATTTGACACAATTGTCTCGTTTTGAGACAATTGTACCAGGGGTCGTTTGCTTGAGGGTTTTGGTGATGGATTTGGTCATGGAAATATATCCATCATGGACTTGAACCGAAATCCATCGTTTGCCTTAGGGAATTAGAGAGATGGAATTTGTGGGGCCCACCTCTTTTGGGGTTCCAAATCCGTGGACCCCACGGACTTGGAAGTTCCACCTCTTGAGGTGGGATTTGGGTGATATTTAAAATCCATGATGGTAAATTACCTTTCTACCCTTAATTATTCCTTTAATTACAAATTTGTCCTACTTTAATTCAATGGTCATGGAACTGTAAACTTTAATAATTTCGTATTTTATAAATATGAGAATTTATCATTTCATTTTGTAATATCGTATTTTATTTAAATGTGAATGTATATGTGATTTCTTAGATTCACATAGAAACACTTTATGCTCATCTTGTACATTATTATTTGATTGATTGTCGGATTCCACATCGGTGAGTTAGCAAGAAGATGATGAGTTGTAGCAATAAAGCGAGCAATTGGCTGCAATTGATACATAATATTGCGTACATTATTAGATGAATTGTTAATTAGTGCCAAATTGTAATACATTTCTATATTTGTACTTGAATTAATCCACATAGTGGTAAAGAGTTTAAAATTTATTTCTATGTTTTGGATTAGTTTTAAATGAAAGATTTGGATTAGAATATCGAAATATAATTAAATAAGGGTAACTAGGTAATTTGTATTTAATATCCACAAATCTAATCAAACAAAGTCCATAATCAAATCCATCAAGCAAACAATAGACTTGTTCAAATCCATAATGCCACCAAATCCATCATATATCCATGGTTTTCCAAAACCCAGGTTTTACCAAAACCCTCATTTTTCAAATCCATGAAACAAACGACCCGCAAATTGCCTCGTTTGCCAGCAAAAATTTGGATGGATCAATCTGCCTGAAGTATTTTGAATTGATCCGTTTTGAGTCAATTTCAATTACCTGGGGTGGGGCAGGTAATTCGAATTGACTCGTTTTAATTGACTCGTTTATAAAACGAGACAATTGATCAAATTGACCCATCCAAACGACCCCATAGAGTATTGATTTTATTAAAAAATATTAAGAGATGATTTTAATCTTCCGAAACACATGATATAACGTATGAGATCGAACAAAACCACACAATATACATAATAATACGAGTATTATAAAATTTCCCCCTATTTGTAACTTTCTTTGCATAATTATCCTTTTCCATTCTAATTCCACAATTACAAGAGACATGCTCAAAATATAATCGACCTTTAGACCTTTATGACCAATTAAGATGGTTGTTAAGAATCTGATTCTCCTTTTTCTTTCTTTTTGGCCATAAAATCTGATTCTCCTTTTGCACTTCTACCTATTCTTTTCTAAATTTGTACACATATTATATTCAACGAATAATAAAGAACAAAATATTTAATGACCCACAAGAGAAGAGAAGAGAAGTTTGTGCTCATTAGATTACAGAAAAACTTCGACTTGATGATCTTTCTTAATTAGCATAAATGAATCAAAACATAAGCGCAATCATTTTTTTATATAAAGGAGGTAATGATTAGCGACTCTTGGGGTATACAAAAAATTATAGTATAATAATATATTATACCCAGATTCGAATTAAATCATATTCTAGATATCAATATCTCATTTTGAGTCTGTTTGACTCATAAATATAGAAGGAAAAAAAATTCCGTGAAAATGATGGAGAGAGATCACCACATTTTAATTCGTTTTTCTTATAAAGTTTTACTCGTTAATCAGGCGGATAATAAAATCAGACGTAAATAATGAATCATTAACGAATAAAATACACATGTGATGTGAGGTTTAAAGTAAAGGAAGCATTATCATAATAATTAAGAATTATATCACACAAATGAATACGGGATCAAATCAGACATATCCTCTTTTCACATGGTTAAAATTCAATGATTTTGATAGGTAGGTAGGGTCGCTTGGAACTGATGAGCCCAATAATTGAGCCACAAAGAAAAACCAAACACACATAATAATTGAGACCTAGAAACTGTACAACTTGGTCTCACGGTTCCATTTCAGCAATACCCAACAAAATGACCACCCAAGAACATCCAACCAAGACGTACGAAGCCCTAATAATTACTGGCTAAATGGTCGTCTGCTGTATAAATATATATATAGAGGAAGAAACAAAACAGAGGGGGGAAAACACAAAGTAAATCAAAGCACCTCCAAACCATAAACGTACCAAGCAAAATAATATAACAAAAATGGTAGCTAGGTGTATATATACATAACAATTTATATTAATTAAATATCAAAATTGAAAACCAATATATATAACCAAACCCAGCTAGCCTAGCTCTACCTCTGTCTGTATTTGGGGCTTGGATCATCGTCACCTGTTGGAAATGGGATTGGGACCGCTGGGGACTTCATGGGCACTGGCATTGAACATCGCCGACGACGACGACGAACCTTTTTCCTGCCACGGCAATGGCGTTCTCCGGGGCCGGAACCTTCCACTCCTCCGACTGCTCCCATGGAACCTTGTTTGATCTCTGATGACGACGACGGCAGAGATATGTAGGCCCACTTTCACCTTAGGATCATCGTCAGCTGCTGCTGCTGCTGCCGTGGTAATGTCCAAGTGAACAACCATGGAGAAGAGAACAAGGAAGAAAAGGAGGAGGGTTGATCTTACAACTGACGGAGCAAGGATGTGTTTAGTATGGTGGTGGTGAGAAGAAGAAATGGGGAGTGGTGATGAATGATCTACATCGATCGTCATGATGATGATGATGATGATCTCCAGCCATGCAAAATGGAGACTACTTTGGGGGGTTTTTTTTTATGTGTGAACCATCCAGCCAGTGCACCCCAGCTGATGGTGATGATGACTGGGAAGAATCAACATCTATCTAACAAGGAGAGGAGAGGAGAGGAGAGGAGAGGAGAGGAGAGAGCTTGATTATATTGGTGAAAAGATGGTGGTAGGAAGCTGGAAATCAAACCTGATCAGGTGGCCATGACTAGCTAGCTAGCTATTCACTGTGATTTGTGAAAAGGGTGGGTAGGGAGAAAGAGCGGGTGATTGAGGGAGATATGAAGGAAAGGAAAGGAAAGGGGGAAAGGAAATGAATTTGTGAGGGTGGAGGTGGGACTAGCTAGAGCTAGAGCTAGAGCTAGAGCTAGAGCTAGAGCGAGAGTGAGTACTGGTGCACTACTTTAGCTGCGGTCACTGTCTGTCTCAATGTGGTGTGTGTGTGATTGATATGTGCATGGAAAGGGATGGATTGGGTCTCTCTCTCTCTCTCTCTCTCACTCATGAAGATGAGTGCAATCCTGTGGTTGTCATGGCGGTGATATTTATGCAGACCAATTGAGAAGGATTTTGCTTTCTGGGTGGGTAGATAATGTACCAGAAAGTTAAAGTTATCATTATAGTAATTTGTATTAAAATCGTGATTTAATTGTGGTTCAATTGTTTTTTATTGGCAAAAATTATATATTCATTTGAACTCTACTATAAGGATGTTTCGATATTACTACTACGCCCGTAAGAGTATGTGGATATGGGCAGAGGGGAGCCCTAGCTGAGACCTGCATTTCTTTTTCTCTTAATGATTTTTGCGACTACGAGGGCTACCCATGTAGTCTCCTGGGATGAAGACCAAGGGAGGCCCATTATGGGCTTTGGGTGGAACGTGAATAGTGGAATGCTCTGGACCACTACTATTTCGGCCCACAAGGTTTGGATTTCATTCCTAGAAAATTCAAGGTTATCTATAGAACTTTACAACAAAATGGAGTTTACCTTACCTTTATGAAGCAGGGGTCCAAATCCCATCAGTATCCTTCTGGTCAGTAATTGTCAGTAACAAAATTATTTATTGTTTATTGCATTCAATTCGTAGTCGTCAGTTCACGAAATTTAAATAAACGGAGGGGCAAAATCATAAAAGCGTCCACCCATTTACTTATAATACTGAATTTTGACCAAATGCGGACCCCACCACGCCTCTCGCCCCCACGCCTTCCTCCCTCTTTTTTTCCACCCTGCACCCGTCCTCATGCTTTTCCTCTCTCACATCTGCAAATAAATGAATAAATAAACACTCTGTTACACATTTTTTTGTCTGTCACCAAAAAAAGAAAGAAAAAAACAATTATCTCTCTCATAAACTAAAAGAAAAAAAATGATTCATACTTTCCCAACTTTAACTCCAACTCTACAACATATATATATTAATCAAACTATCTAAACTCTATACGCTCTAACTTCAACTCAAATTGAATGGTGATGTTTTTATTCAATCATTTATGCTTAAAAGGATAATTAAAAGTATGAATATGATTACCACCACCTACCACTATTTTATAACATAATAAAATATGCTAAAGAAAACTACAAATCTAATTACCATACAATACCACTTGGTATAATATGGTAAAACATGCTAAAGAAAATTATACATCTAACTACCTTATCATACAACCATAATAGAACATGATAAATCGAATGATCACAAATTAATTATAATTACCACACAATACCACATGACAAGAGAAGGTAAAACCATATAAATCTAATTATCACCCTCCAACAACATGATAAAAACATGGTAACCACAAAAATACATTTAGTAACCACACATTACCATATGGTATAGTGTGGTAATCTCAATATATATCTAACTAGTGCCGTGCCCGCCCGATGGGTGGTTTGTTTTTTTTTTCTTTCATTATGTTGTTATTTTATTTTTTTATAATGATGTTAAGTTTCTATTTTTCTACCAGTTTGATAAAAAAATTCGAAAACTAAAAAAGGCATTGAACCCTTAAAGTGATTAAAGAAATTGATATTTGGTGATAAAGTTAGTATAATTTTGGTGTTAGTTATCCAATTATGGCTCAAGCTTTTCAATTTTCACGTATCCAAAATATTAAAGGAACGGACATTGCTACGATTACTTGCAAGTCACTGTTACTTGTACAAATAGGTTGATCGCAAGGTGATAAAGGTCGACCGAATATGTTGTTTTCTTTTTGTTACGTTCAACAAAGCGGTCGACCTTGTACATGAAATGGTCGACCTCTTTGGCATGCAAACAATAAAAAAAGGTCGACCTCGTTCTTAAAGTGACCGACCTCATACATTAACTGGTCGAGCTCATTCTTAAAAGGGTCGACCTCTATTGCATTACCTAATCAACATCGAACTCAGGATTTCTCCGCAAATAGTAAAAAGGGTGGACTTGTCAAATTTGTTGTGAAATTTGTTAAGTCTTAAAGACGACTTGGTTTGAAGCAACTATGATCGTGGATTGATATCAAGCCGTTGTGGTTTTCGATTTTAGGTAGGTGCGCACTATTGTGAGGTGTGTTTTATTGTATTTGGTTAGTGATGAAGCTGTTAAACCTTAAAAGTTATGGTTTCTTGCTATTATGATTGTGAATTGAATTTGTTGGTTTCTATCGTAATTTCTTAGACCAAACAAAGTACAGACATCCACAGACATAAGCACAAAATTCAAAGGTCGCGAACTTATATTATTGTAAGCGGTCGACCGCAAAATCAACATTTTCCTCTGCGTTTCACTTCAAGAGGGATGGATTGATGTGTTGTTGACTCTTCTTCTATATATATGGTTGATCTCTTGCTGGAAATGGTCGACCTCATTGTAGATAAGGTAATGACCATTTCTTGAATTCCCGATAAGCAAAATCAGGGTTTCGGAGTATCCGGAAGCCGGATTGAGCCCAAATTTCATATACGAGCTTCCTGCAGCGAGGTAATCAATCCTCTAGTTCTAATCCCTGAATTTCGGCAATTATTTAGGTTGGGATCCAAATCGCTGAATTTAGCTCCGGCCAGGGTTTGATGTGTTTTTATCGAGAATTTGATCCGGAGCCTAGAACTAACATTGAAGGGGGGACACTGCAGGGGATATTAGGACAATCTCGGATTTTGATTCCGTGTTTGTTTGAGAAAGTGAAGTTGGGGTACGGGAGGCTAGAACCAGTGTTTGAATGACCAGAACTAGTGAGGGATTAGCACAACATACCGGGTTTGTCGTATCACGATAATTATATTGATGCTTAGAATTGACCTAGGTGAATTAGAATGGCATGATTAGGGGTGTATGGACTTTTATGCTATATGATGAACCATGGATTGTTGTATGATATTATTGACTTGCCCTATCCGATATGGACCTTGTTTATGTTGATGATTGCATACATGTTGCCATTTGTGGCTTAATCATTGATATGATTTCATGGTTGTTCGATCAGGTGTTTTGACATGATGTGATATTGTGGTTGTATTTGGATTCACAAGTGGGGGAAATAAACTTCTCAGGGTGATATTATGATGTTTAAGGAGGATAACTTGCACGAGGGTTTATCCCGAGGAAGTGCAATTATACGACTCCTGATTTACCTATGTTGAGCCAATTATGGCCAGGTCAAGTACATGTGCAAGTAATGAATTATGATTAAGCAAGATGAGATATGAATAATGTATAAGGATATCAAATATGAGTGTTGTGGTCTCACGGTCAACTTCATAGTAATTAGGGCTCCCTATGCTATTAGTTTATTATTATATGTATGATAGTCACACCTTTCATGTGGGGTGACTGAAGAATTCTTACAAGATATGACAACACCCAGAGCGGTGTCGGGGTATGACTACACCCATAGTGGTGTGGGGTATGTATGACCACATCTGATGGGATGTTGGGGTATGTATGACTACATCCGATGGGATGTGGGGTATGTTTCCCGGGAGAGTTATTAGCATGGGAGTAGCCAAGCGCCTATGATTAAAACATGATAAGATGCATACGCATAAGTCAAGGTGGTTGAGTCTTTTGCCTATTGGGATGTCAGATGCCTGTGGTCTGATCCTGGTGCTTGGGCTTGTTTGCTAGATGTGTGGTAGGAGTATGCTCTGTTACGAACTCACAATGCTATGATTATCTCACTCAGCTATGAGCTGACCCTCTTTATCCTTTTTCTCTGCTTATACCATGTGTAAGCAGATTATCAGCAGCAGCAGTAGATAAGTGTTAGGTGGGAGAGGAGCTAGAGTTGAAGCCAAAATGAGGTATGGTCTTCAACTATTCTGTGCTTGGACGACTACTTGGGATTTTGGCCAGTGATCCACACCTTTTTGTAAAAATGTTTTGAGAACGTTTTTCATGTGCATACTAGCTTCTGATATAGTGTGAGATATTCACAGGTGTGGAAAGTTGATGATATGTGTAGATTTTGTGTAACTGTGTAAGTTGTGACGATTATGGTATGTATAAGTATGGTATACAGTTGTGGAATATGAAAACTGTGACTATGGCTATGAAAGCCAATGTATATGGTTATGGCATATGTGTATGTCTATGGATGCAGGGATTCAGATAAATTATTTTGCAGGATTTAGTTACAAGAACTGTTAGCCCATTACGCGAGTAATTCATGTAGAAATTTATTTGGTTGATTTTTGATAATTAATGTAACACCCAAGATTATTTCCGCTGCAATTGTATGAACAATATGATTAGGTAATACGTATAGGGTAGGGTCTTACACATGGTCTTAGCAGACCGTGAACTCACAAGGCAAACCGTGAATTGCCGGTTTTTCACCTCTTCTCCCGGTTTTCGCTCCTTTTCGTCGAACTTTCGTCTTCGGGGCTGGTTTCACCCGTTAGATCCTGAAACGTGCTAAAACACAAGAAACCTAGCGTAAAACCACCCTTTTAGGAGCACAATTGCCACAAACGCCTAAGGAAAACGGGGGTAGAATGCGTACAATTAGGCCCGAATCATTTAATAAATATAAAGCATCTTTGATATTGTGTCCGAGAATGTTCAAAGCTCGAAATGATCGTAAATCTGTCCTGAATTTTTTTTTTGGTTGGGTCAATATTTTACCCAAAATCAACCAACCTAATATGACCGATAGCTGATAACCCATAATCTGCGACCCAACCCGAAATTACTCAGGCAGACCTTATTGCCAGTTCCATTAATGATAAACCATGTGAGTTGAACATAAATACATATACATAATTTTTATATGAGTTACAAGGATAACATGTTATGTTTATTTTTAGTGTGCCACTAAGTTATAAAAAAAACAAATTCTGTATGACATTTCTACTCATGAATTTTGGGAAAAGATTGAATGGGAGCATGTTGCCTCTCTTTAAGTATTTCAAAGTTTTATTTTATGATATCCCAGACTTGTTTGTCCTTTTTTCTATTGTAAGATATTGGAAGAAACTAAACAATTTAACTATTATGTCAGTAGTAGAACAACAATATATAAATACCAAGAGGGTGCTTTTTTCGAACCAAACAATCATAAGCTAGAGAGTACTTGTTGGGTATGGAAAACACGATCCGAAGAATGCCACATTCGAAGATTTGTATGCGAGGGTACATTTTTGGGAATGGTAAACCCAGTCCTAGACATTTCTGTCATTGTCTGATGACGACTTCTTGACAAAGTATGCCCCCTCAAAACGACAGTCCCTTTCTTTATTCCTTTGGTTTATGTTTGTTGTTGATTATGTCGCAAAATTGAATGCGGGAAGAGGGTTCTGAAATTATTTGTATTGCTCATTTATTGAATACTGGATATGTGGTTTCTTTTCTGCTAAGAAGTAGTCTTCTTTGGTTGTTGTTTGGATATATGAAGTGTTTTCCCCAAATGGGTTGTTTTTTGATTCAGGAAATAAATCTCATATAATGTCTACTATTTTTTTTAGGACAAATATAATTTATTAGCAAACCTTTTCAAAAACAAAATAATAGCCAAATCGTTAACTTTCTATCCGATTGACCGTCTTTTGACTATGAAGTGTCAATATATGCAGACATGGCTGAAAGTCAATAATTTGACTTTGCCACATACATAAATATTAATTTTAACTCATTTTTATTATTAAAAAAATAATATTAAAAAATCCCTAGAATCTTATCCCTTTCATCTCCATCCAAGAATTTCATAACCCAATTTCCTCCCACTCTCTCAGTCACACTTCTTCAGTTCCATTTTGTGTCTCCAAATATTAAGTAGAGTCCCTGGCTCCTGAATCCTAATTACAAAACAGTTAACTTAACAGCAAAATAGGTAATTTATCACCTTACAATCAATTTGTCATTTTCCCGAACTCATATATTTTAAACTAGAAATCTTACATTGAGCATGTCCCTCTCTCAACACAAAAAGAAGGAGCCACCAAACAGAAAACAAAACATCAAAAGAAGATAAAAAAAAAAAAAGAAAAGAACTGTGATGTATTTGTTGATCAGTAGTCGTAGGAATTGACATAACCACAATCGGCCCGAACCTCTCCACCTTCCTGAACCTCAGGATCCAAGATATTCCCAAACTTGGTCATGGAAGCAGCAAACTGATTGTGGAACACCGAATCGGGCGCATAAGCCATGGCATTGACGAAAGGGGAAGTCCTGGAATCGGCATACAACATCTGATCCGTCCGCAACAACCCCATCTTCTTCTGCAAATTCTTGTAGTACTGATTGTTGAACTTCCCCGGGCTCATCCCTTCCAATTCGACGTAATCTGAGCCCCACCTGCACTTCCTCGTCAGGTAGTTTGCATACCTCTCGTCCAGCAACGAATCGGGCTTCCCCGTTCCCTCGTAATCGTACAGCCTGTGTTGGATTGTCTCGCAGCTCGTCCTGCCGATGGTATGTGCCCCAGAGAGCGCGACGAGGTCCAGCGCGTTGAGACCCTTGGACTGGTAGAATTCGATGAGGGATGTGACGTTTTCGTGGGCCGTGGGGACTGACTCTGCCTCTTTGTCTATGGAAACCTTCCCATCTTTCCTCCCGTAGGGGATCGACCAGTACGGGCCGCCCTGGATCACCGTGGCGTCTCGAGACGCCGCGGTGAGAATGTCGGCGCAGGACACTGTCTTGGGGCACTTTTTCTCCACCTCCTTCTTGATGTCGTCGACCACTTCGAACCCTCGGAGGGTCTTGCTGGCTTTCGATGTCCTCTCGCTTCCTACGTGGCTCAGTAGGATCGAACCGTCACAGCCCTGAAAAAACAAATTTTACCAACTGATTAAGTACTAGAAAGATGTTAGTCGGACCGCGACACACATTTCGTCAATTTTGGGGCGCGAATTGTCACGTACCCTGACGGAGCAGTCGTGGAAGTGGAGGCGCATGAGGCTGGGGGCGAGGGTGTAGTCCTTCTTGACCCATTCCTTGACCTTGCGGTTGATGATGGCTTCGGCGTCAGGGCAGGTCTTTTGGTAGTGTGCGAATGAGAGATAATCGTCGTCGTCGCTGTCGAGCAATGAGGAGATGTGTAGAGCTGGTGCGGCTTCGTCGTCGTACTCGTCGCTGTCGGCTAAAGCGGAGCCGACGCAGATGAGGGCGAAGAGGAGGAAAGAGAGGTGGAAAACGGAAGAGAATCTCCTCATGGTTTGGAGTTTTGGTGGAGGGTTTTCAAGAAACAGAGGAGCTGTTGTTTGCTGTTCTGGTTTTGGATTGCATCAATTTGATTTTTTGCTATGCATATATAAAGAGAAGATTGACATAAGTTAAGAGGGGACAGATCGAACAGAATGATTTGTGGGATTTGAATAATGATTGGAGAACTACTACGTGGGAAGCACATCCTCTCTGAATTCAAACATGACTTGCCCCCACGTAAGAGCTGCCCGCTGCCGATATGCTGATTTCTTAATCGTCTCAAGGGTTTAGTTGACTTTGGTTCATCATTTGTTTTTGTCACCTATCCCACTATTTTTGGATGGAAAGTGATCACGTTTCGATTTTGATCATCGATGAAGGCTGTAGGTGCCGGTGGAGAACATTTAGTGATGGCAATTTTAAACATGATTCGCTAGATCCGATTTGTTTGAAATAGGTATTATCCATTTAGTAATAGTATAGAGCGAGATGTGGATACTAATTTCATTCTATCTCGACCTACATTATCTTGATTTGTCTTAATATATATTTTATTTCTCTTCTTTTGATTTGTCTTAAATCATACTTTCGTTCAAATGAAACTTGCATTAAGTGCAAAACACAATCTTTCAACTAATTAGAATTATTACTAAACAAATTATCTCATTTTTTATTTATTAAATATTTTCTAAAAAAATGCTCCAAATAACATAAAAAAAATTGGATCAACCTATTCCGTCTCGTATCCTCTCAGATATTTAGCCAATATCATAAAAAATTAGGGATATGAAATAGGGATGGCAACCCGTCGGGTTGGGCACGGATAGTGCATATCCGTTACCCTACCCAAAGTAGTTCGGGTTTTACCCATACCCATACCCACTAAAGAAATGGGTAAAAAATTAAAACCATGCTCATACCCGTTCGGGTTTCGGGTATCCACGGATATCCATGGGTAATAAATTCTCTTTATAACTCCAACAAATCTGTTAACATTCACACGTATTCTCACATTACATTACATAAGAGGAAAAACACGACAATAATTCCCTAGAATGAAGAACATTAATTAAAACAACACAATTGCCTAAAAATGTTATATTTATATGCTAAATAAAAAATATGTTAGAGAAAAATAATGATTTTCTAGACAAAATACATGTGCATATGTATAATCGAGCGGGTTCGGGTTGGATAGTGCGAAAACCATGCCCACCCATTACCCGCAATATTCGGGTTCGGGTTTTACCCATACCCACTAAAAGTCCTTCGGGTTTGAGTTTTACCCTATCCAATTAGATCGGATTCGGACAGATATCCACGGTTACGGATATTTTTGACATTCATATTATGAAATATTGAAATAGCCACTCCCAAAATTAACATTCCATTAATTTGGTTGGACTGAATCCAAATTAAATTGTCAACAATTCATCGTAGTCACGTAAGGACTGAGCACAGCTGGGCTCGACCCATTGGATAATTGTTGCTTGATGTGTAGCCCAGTGAGATGGGCCAGAGTGTATTAGTAGAATAGATGTCTACAATTCTTTTTTCTCCTAACGAACAAATAGATCATCTCTTCATTTGGATTTGGTAATGGGTTACACGGTGAACGAGAGGTGACTGATGGTTCCGTAGATCGTATTTTATTCTTGCTCATTTGATTCTAAACTCATTAATATCGAAATTTGAACTAATACTCAAACTCCAACACTGTATATGTAATTTATATTTTGCAAGACTAAAATAGACAACAGTTCCTATCCATGATAAACCATGTGAGTTGAGCATATACATGATTCTTGTATGAGTTATAAGACTAACATGCTATGTTTATTTTTCTTGTGATACTATGTTAAAAACAAGTTTAGTATATCATTTCTACCCATGAATTTTCGAAAAGATCAAATGGGAGCTTGTTGGCTCTCTTTAATAGGGTTATTATATGCAGGGGCGGAGCCAAGGGGGTTTGGGGTGTCCCGGAACACCCCTAATTTTGGGGAAAATCGATTATCCAATCCCGGTAGTAGTTTGTGTACGGGTAAAAGAAAAATATATAAGTAATAAATTAGGTAATTTGAATCTAGAACACTACTATTAACTATTACATTGGTAAACATGTTTTCCATTAGGCTATAACTCATTTGTTGTTGCATTATAAACATAAGTCTAATAGTAAAAATGTTATTCCTTTCCTCAATTATTTTCAAAATTTGACAATTAAGCTCAGTTGCGGCTACCCTTATTCCCTCCATTCTATAATATCCATCAGTTTATTTGTTTCTCAAAAGTATTGATTTTACCGATTGCAACTGCAAGTGTTGAAATAACATTTTCAACTTTGGGATATTTTAAGAACAAGTTTCGGAATTGAATAAGCGATTAGTTCGTGAATGATTGTATTGTAAGATAGAGAGATTTGTTGAGCCGTGTAGACACCAAATATATTTTTAACTTTTTCAGAATATGAAAACATGTCGTGAACTTTTAATGTAACTTGCAATAATTATATATTTTCTTGTTTGGTAATTATTAATTTAATTTTTGATAAAGGACAACCCTATATAAAATTACTGGCTCCGCCACTGATTATATGGGACTATAAGTATTTCAAAGTTTATATTTTACAATATATTTTACTTGTTAATCCGTCTTTTCATATTGCAAGATATTGGAAGAAACTAAACAATTTAACTAGTAGGCTAGTATAATTATACAACGATCAAAATGGTTTTCTTGAGCGGCACCGATTGCGCGTCAGGGTTAGGCGTCACTGTTGGTGCTATCTGCTAGTGCCCCACTACTTAGTCTCCGTTGGCATAATATTTTCTGCTCCTAGTAGGGTGTTTCACTAGTTAGTCTGTGCGTGTTACTAGTAACACTTTCAGCCGGTGCTTTACTACTTAGTCTCTTCATGACAGACTTAGAAACACCCCAATTACTTGTATTTTTTTTTTAATGGATTGTTATATTCCACCTCTTTTTGTTTTGGTTCGAAATTTTGAGATTGAGCAGAGTATGCCAGTTGTCTTGTTGTGGAAAAAGGAGGTTGCAAGGTTTTTAACTTTTGTCGAATCTAGAGAATGTTTGATTCTTTGGTTAATCAAAGTGAAACCATGTACAGATCGGCCATATGATTTATCGTTTACTATGTGAACCCTCCCTCCGTCATAGACAATCTTGGTCGGGATCCAGATGAGAATTTGCACCATCATCATCACCATCATTGGGATTCACTGTCGATAATTTATTTCGTTCTCTATCATACTTGTTTGTTTACCAATTAAGTTTATTTTCTTCTTGTCTAGTTCTCTGTTTCTTGTTGTGGAAGCATGGTCCGTTATTACACTTTACAAGTTACAACAACCCAATCCCTTCGTCTTCTGGTTAGCGTTCAACTACGAAAAACTCGCCATCTATGTATAGATACCAGTGGCACCTAATACACGTGTGTTACAGGGTTTTTTTCGTTAAATTATGTTACGGTTATAATAGCCTTTATTTTCTCCTTATTCACCGTGTTTACACCCTAACACTTATATATATATATATATATGGCAAAGGTTAGTGTACGTCCGGGCGTACGCTAGCCTACTGTACGCCCCATTGAGTTTTGCTATTTAGACAAAGAATTAATCGGAGTTTGGGACATGATACTATACCCTAACCTCTAATGGGTGAATCCCAGTCCCCAATTCACTAACCCAAAGCATGAGATTCGTTTAATCTTAAAAATGAAAATCAACGATTCTGATTCGTCGAAATTTTCATTGGTTTTCATTTTAAGATTAAACGAACCTCATGGTTTGGGTTAGAAAATTAGGGACTGGGGTTCACCCATTAGAGGTTAGGGTATAGTATCATGCCCAAACTCCAATTAATTCATGATCTATATAGCAAAACTCAATGGGGCGTATGCTAGCCTGAACTATATATATATATAGGTTCTCCATGAAAAGATGTTTAATTCTAAATTTACAGCTTTCTGAGTAAATTTGGTGAGGGGATTTTTGTCTTTTTAATTAAAACAAGCACGGCTTTATTAGAAACAAAAGACATTGTTTATTATACTAATGTAAAAATAATTTCTTAGGGAATTTTCTTAAACCAATTATCATATCATTATTTTTAGTTAAAAAAGATCGGTTTTTTTTTAAATGATGGCCGAGGGTTGTGTATATAGGTTTAGTTTGTTTATTTTATGGTGGAGAGTATTGCAACAATGAAGAAGGCAATGACGCTGACGAAGATAGCTGTGACAGCGCGTGCCGCCTCTTTATGGGCGTGGCGCGCAACCAATATCACACCACTTGGTTTTCGAGCAAGGCCTGAGGCAAGCTAATTGGCGGGGCTCAGCATTCAGATGGCTGTTTATGGTTCAGAGTATCCCTGTGCTATTCAACCCTCTCACCTGGGATCAAATTTCACTCCCACCACTGACTACTTTCCCAGAGGTTTTGGCTCACTGCCTGGAAAGAGTCGGTACTGAATACCTGATGGTGAGAAAACTCTAAACCTAGCGGAATAGCAGCTAGGGTTTCAAGGAAGAAGGGGATAAGATGAGACTCAAGCCATTGTGGGAATTGGCATCTTTCCCTTTCCTCTGTGGGATTTTCCATTATATAGCAAAGAAGGTAAAGGTGTTTATCTGTACATCAACGGCTAAGTAACAGTAAACAACTTAAACTAACCAATGACTACTTGACTGGTGGCTATCGTTATTAACTAATTACAATCTTCTGTCAATAGTTGCAACGACGTCGTCTTCTTGTGGAGTTGAATACCACTTAGGCAAACGGCGTCGTGGTGGTCTTTGCTGAGTACCAACTTGAGTGAAAGGAAGCTCAACTCAGTTTTTCGTTCCATCCTTCTGCAGAGACTTCAGCTCATTCATCAATCTCCATCTCTGCAGCAGCTCATTCATCAATCATCAAACTGGTTCATAACCCCCCCCCCCCCCCCCCGCAAGCTTGCAGCCATACATCATGGACTGCAAGCTTGGACAGAAGATATGTAAATCGATCTACAGACAAACCTTTTGTAAAGATGTCTGCAAGTTTCTCATCAGTAGGAACATGGTGTAAACTGATGAGCCACCTTTCAGTCTTTCACGAACATGGCAATCAATCTCAATGTGTTTTGTTCGTTCGTGAAAGACTGGATTTTCAGCTATATGGATAGCTGATTTGTTGTCACAGAAAACTTGAATTGGTGAAGGATGATGAATCCCATAGAATGCAAGTAGTGATTTGAGCCACTGAACTTCACATGAAAGCTGAGCCAAGGCCCTATATTCTACTTCTAAAGAAGATCTAGAAACTATTTTCTGCTTTTTACTTTTCCATGTAATTAGGGAATCTCCAAAGAAAGTGCAGTATCCAGTCACTGACTTCCTTGTATCAGGGCATGTAGACCAATCTGAATCACAATACCCCTTTAACTTCAATGTAGATTCAGCAGAAAACCATAGACCTTGACTCGGATTATCTTTCAGATACCTGAGAATTCTGTGCAACCCTTTCAAATGCACATTGGTAGGCATGTCCTGAAATTGGCACAACTGTTGAACTGGAAAGGTTATATCTGGTCTAGTGGTAGTTAAGTACGGCAGTTGTCCTAGAAGGTGTCTGAAGTGAGAACCATGTTCCAGTCGTGTTCCATCTGAAGCTGATACCACAGTCTTCATGCTTAGAGGAGTCTTAGCAGGTTTGCTTTCCAGAAAGTCAGTATTTCCCAACAACTCCAAACAAAACTTTCTTTGATTCAGTGAAATCTCTTCTGATGATCTTGCCACTTCCAATCCCAGGAAGTATTTCATGTTACCAAGATCCTTGATCTTAAAACCCTCTTTTAACTGAGACTTAACCTTTTGAATGTCTTCCAAATTAGGTCCAACCAACAATAAATCATCTACATAAACCGCCACTACAATTGTAGAAGTTATAAACACAGAATAATCATCATATGACTGCTGAAAACCCAAACTCTTCAGAAAATCAGACAGTTTAATGAACCATTGTCGACTGGCCTGTTTTAATCCATAAATGGAAATTTTAAGCTTTAGAACCTTTCCTTGCATGTGACTTAGATGCCTAAGACCCTCAGGAACCTCCATATACACCTCCTCCTCTAAGTCACCATGTAAGAATGCATTACTGACATCGATTTGATGGATGTGCCAGGATTTAGCTGCTGTAACTGCCAGTAACAGCTTGACAGAATTCATCTTTGCAACTGGGGAAAAGGTGTCTAAGAAATCCACACCATAAGTTTGTATAAAGCCCTTGGCTACTAACCTGGCCCTTCGTTTGTCAATATCACCATCAAGAAGAAACTTAGTCTTGAAAATCCATTTGGTGCCTACAACCTTCTTTCCTGGTGGCAAATCGACCACATCCCAGGTCTGATGGGCCTCCATAGCACCTAGCTCAGTTTGAACAGCATCATCCCACTATTTGTCTTTAATAGCTTGAGAGTAGTAAATGGGATCAGGGCTTAGAGAGATAGACAGTGTATAATGTCTGTGAGCTGGTGGGAGAGAAGAATAGTTTAGGTGGTGTGAAAGGGGTATAAAACCTGAGCATCATGTTGGCCAAAAGTGCCATTTGTGAGAAAGGCAGTGTGGAAGTCCTGGAGATAGACAGGTTGTTGTGGTATTCTCCTTGATCTCCTCTGTTCTAGATGTAAGGAGGGTGGTGTAGGAGAAGAAGAAGAAGAAGAAGAAGAAGAAGAAGAAGAAGAAGAAGAAGAAGAAGAAGAAGAAGAAGAAGAAGAAGGAGAAGGAGAGCTGGAACTGGTTGGTGAAGGTGAAGAATTGAAATGAGGTGTAAGAGGAGAATCAGAGAGATCTGAGTCAGGATTCTCTGAATCAGAAGGGGAATAGTCTGAGTCAACAGTCTCATGAGCATAATTATCAGTAGATAAATAAGTTTCAGAGGTAAAAGGATCAAAAGTGGGAGTGGTAGGTGATGCAGGAGGGGAATTACTACTCTCAGCTTGCTGAAATGGGAAGGAAGTTTCAGAAAACTCTACATCTTTGCTGACAAAAATATCATGAGTCTCCACATCATACAGCTTAAATCCCTTAATGCCAAATGCATAGCCAGTAAAAACACACTTTCTTGCTCTGGAAGCAAACTTCCTTTTGTGTTTATCCAAAACCGTGGCATATGCCAAACATCCAAAAACCCTTAATGAACTATAATCTGGTTGAATTCCATATAAACATTCAAATGGAGATTTGTTATCAAGGGTTGGAGTTGGAATTCTGTTGATTAAGTAAGCTGAATGAAGAACCAGATGGCTCCAGAAACTAATGGGAACTCCAGAATGAAACTTCAAGGCTCTAGCCACATTCAACAAGTGTTGATGTTTGCGTTCTACTCTTCCATTTTGTTGAGCTGTTCTCACACAACTCATTTCATGTATAATGCCCACTACAAGAAAAATGACTTTTAACAGCTAAGTGTATTTGTTACTATAAGCGATTTATGTGCCTCGATAGCTCTATAGCGGCACATAAATGTGTGTTGTCAATACTGCTGCCGCTAATTGTCTTTAGAGGCAGATGTTAGCGGCAAATAGTATTTGCTGCTAATTTAAGAATCCGCGACAAATAATTTTGCTGCTAATTTTACTTTTGAATGACTATTTTACTGTCTTCTTTTTCCATTTTAGTAGCACAAATATTTGCTGCTAATGTACACTTAGTAACAAATATTTATGCCTCTGTAGTTCATTTTGGGAACTATTATATTAGCCTTTAAATAAATTTATGGCTATGTGCGGTGATGTTTTATTTGAAAATTTCCCTCTATATATTAAAAAATAGATATAAAAATATGAAAATGATCTTTATTATATATATACTACCAGTCAACCGTGTAACAATTGGATTCCTCAAAGAAATTATTGGGAATGGTATAAACATCACAACTCTACGCTAACAACTGGATTCAATAGCCCTCTAATCACGTAGAGGACTTCAACTTCTTGCACATTATTGCTTAAAGTTCGTTCGGTAGGGGGCAGTCTGGAAACCTTTGTACTAATTAGTAATCTCCTTCAATTGCTCAAAAATGAAGCGCTCATGATAGTCATCGTCAATGTAGTCCCAATCCACCCTTCTTTGTATATTGTTCTTGATGTGAATTCAGGGTAATTAAACCTGCTAAATTGAAGAAAAAAATTGATTTTGATTGTGGGTTAGCTTCAAAGGAAATGAAAGGGAAACAATATATCTAGAAATTGGTAACTAAAGTACCATTCTTGATTTGATGTCGTCGGATGCGATTTCTCCTAGTTCTTGAAAGGGGAGGAACCAGTTTCAGCAGTGGAAATCATAACTCCATGATGCAAACCTGATGTTGGAAGGGAAAGCCCAAAACAAAATTACAAAGACAAAACCAAAGAAGTCGTATAGGGGATGCTAGAGACGCAATTGAGTTCGACTGTAATCTACGACGGAAGTTCATCAAGATGTTCAAGGAAAGTAAAGAGGAGAGGGTACCATATTATATTACTCGCGTAGGTTTTCGTGACTGTTGCTGAACAAGTGCTTGTCGATATTGATGATCGGCCGTTCTGATCTCGCCGGAAATGGCCGCAACGCCGTGATGGAAAAATATTAAACAACCTGGTTACAGGAAGGAATCAGGGATTCATAATTTAGGGTTACAAAGGAAGAGCCCCTACGAAATAATAACAAACACATATAATGGGTTTTCACCCTGAGATTACGGGTGATGGGCCGAGTTTTTTTACCATTTCTTTCCTTTTTCAAAACACACATATAAAATTATTAAATCAAAATATTTGTAGATAATATTATGATTTAAATTAATTCTAATATTATTTTGGCTTAATACCCCATTTTGACCCGAAGTTTGGCGGTAGTGACGATTTTGGCCCCAACTTTTCAATAAGACAGTTAAGGCCAACTTTTCAAATTATTGGACAAATTTGGCCCAAAATTTATTTTGACTGGTAAAACTAACGGTCAATGATTTTTTTCTGTTAGTGACTCACCTTCTAATGTTGAGGTGGCTGCCACGTAATAAATAATTTATATTAAAAAATTCTGAAAACTAAAAAAAAGTAGATGACGCCGGAGAGCGATTTGTCAAAGCAAAAAACTTTGACCAATCAAACAAAAGCAGCTATCGACAGTGGCGCTCCGCTCTTCACTTCCTTGTTGTGGCAACCGACGGTTCGTTCTTCAGGCCCCACAAGCTTACAGAATCGATTAGAGGAAGCGATTCCCAGGGTCTCAATCAAGGAGGCGCCCAAGATTGCATGTCAGCTGCCGCTTCCCATCTGCATAGGAAATTCATATTTGGTGATCTGCTCCATCTCCATGTCGGCTCTTGCTTGCCAATTGGGAAGCTACTCAGACACGGCAGAGGAACACACTCCCAATCTCCTCTCTCATAATTCTAGATTGATGTTCGCTAGGTATGGTAAGATTAAAGGAGCTGCTGGGGCATGGTGTGCTTGAGAAAGGAAAAAAAGTAAATCAAAAGCATATGTCGATCCCGGATAGAACTGGGTGCTCTCTCTCTCTTTCGTGCTGTCATAGGGATGGCAGGCGGCCGGCGACTCGCTCCCACGCAGCGTGCTCAACGGCGAGCTTGGAGTTAGGTTTGGGAGGAAGGTCTGGAGAGGTTGATGGAGGGGAAGAAGTGGATTTGAGAGCGTCAGAGGGATGGCGGTGATAGGTTGAAGAAGAGGCGGCGGAGGAGAGGGATGAAGAAGTGGCGGCTAGGGTTCGAGATCCAAATCGAAGAGGCGGCGGAGGAGAGGAAGACAAGTATTGGCGGAGGCAGTACGGACGGCAGCCGGCCGGCGGAAGAATCGTCGGACTCGCTGGGTCGGGAATGGACGGAAGCGTGAACGATGGGGAAGGGGAGGAGACAGTGGTCCTCGTGACCCCTCCCTTCTATCTTTTTATTTTTATTTTTTATTTGAATTCAAATTTTCTTTAATTTAAGAAAAAATGTGACATGGATAAGCCTAGTCAGCGCAGCGTGCTGACTCACTAACGGAAAAAATAGTTAACAGTCAGTTTTGACGGTCAATTCAAATAGCAGGCCAAATTTGTTCAATATTTTGAAAAGTTGGTCATAACTGTCATATTGAAAAGTTTGGGCCAAAATCGTCACTATCGCCAAACTTCGGGCCAAAATGGGGTATTAAGCCTATTATTTTTACAAAAGATAGTAATCCGATCAGAGGCAGATTAATTTGCTGGAAAAAATGTCTTTTAGAGAGAGACACATTAATTATCTGTTGCGGAAGGTATCACTATAAATTAAAAGGCAACAAAAACCTTTTTATTTGCCTCTAAATCTAAACAGATTATACTCTACCTCCGGAAAACAAATGAGCCAAGACTTTAGAAAGCAATACAAGGAATTTGTCGCCATATATAATAATTTACTTTCATTGGCATTAATATATAAAAAACTAAAATTATTAGTGACATATTTTGATAACTTTTAGAGGAAAATTTGATATCTAACGCTATAAGATACATTTTGAGGCATTTACAATATTTGCCACCATAATTTAGTCGCTAAAAGCCAATTTTCTTGTAGTGGCCATTCGACTGATAAAAGGATGGCATATTGAATTCATGTCCTTGGTCTGACCTAGTGACCTTAATGCTTTTGTTGAACTGGTTTTTAACCATAGCATGAAAGGATAACAACAACTCATGAGCTTCAGATTTGTTGCTCATTAGGAATAGCCAAGTACATCTACTAAAGTCATCAACCAAAGTCAAAAAATACATATAGCCATCATGAGAAACCACATCAACTGGCCCCCATATGTCTACATGAACCATATCAAATGCTTCCTTAGCTATAGAACTACTTCTGCTGAAAGGTAACCTTTTCTGTTTGGACATATGACAAACATCACACTCACTGGAAACAGGTAAAACTACTTCATTACATTGTTTGTTAATCTCTCTCAATCTTGGTAGGGACAGATGTCCTAATCTTGCATGTCAAAGGTCTGATTTGTGGTTGGTGTTCACTCCAAAAACAGGATGGTTTAAAATCTCTCCAGGTGCTGATGTCTCCCCAAGCAAATACAGGCCTCTATCTACGAGGATTAAACCAATCTTCTGATGAGATATGAGGTCCTGGATGCAACAAAAATTGGATTCAAACAACAGTGAGACAGGGCTGTTTTTGGTCAACTGGCTAATGGAAATAAGGTTGTAACTAAAGGAAGGAACTAACAGGACATTAGTGAGGAACAAACCACATTGCAACTTTACTATGCCAATGTGGGTTACCACTGCTTCCTGTCCTGTTGGGAGAGTCACAGACAGGTTTTGAACTTCCTTACATCTAAGAAAGGACTCAATAGAACATATGATATGGTCACTAGCCCCAGTATCTAGTACCCAAACTGCTTCTCGTTTTGTTTGTTTGAAAACAGATAATACTGTCATACCTATCATTGCAGTGTTCCTGGTAGTAATAGAATTAGCCATAGATGAAGGGGATGGAGGTTGTGAAGCCTGCAGCAAAGCCTTGAGGCGGTTCAGCTCTTCATTAGTGAATCCTGAGAATTTGTTGGGACTCTCAGATTTGCTACTTGGACTTTCAGATGAAAAGGAAGAGCTTCCCATGGCTGTCTTCTCAGGTGTTGTAGTATCAACTGATCCAGCAAAGCTTTGACCTCCTCCTCCTCCTTCTCTATTTTTCTTCTTAAGTTTCCAGCAGTCTTGGATAACATGGTTATTCTTCTTACAGTATCTGCAAAAAAAAGACTCCACCTTCTTGCTGACCTTCCCTAGGACCTTTGTCCTTAGATTGTCCATATTGGGGTCTGGTAGCAGCAAGAGCTGTTGCAAGAGCTATAGTTTCTTCAGTCTTACCAGTGTTACTATTAGCTCCATTCAACTGTCTTTCAAGCTGTGACACTGATCTGTAAACACTATCAGGATCTGGCAAGGGCTCAATCATTAACATCTGAGTCTTGACCTGTTGGTATTTCTCATTCAACCCCAACATAAATTTCATTACTCTGCCCCTGTCACGATACATAATAATTGTTTCATAGGTTCTTGAAGCACAATCACAGTATGGAATAGGTAGATAGATGCTCTGTTCGTCCCACAATAGTTTCAGATCAGTGTAATATTTTCTGATAGTCTTGTTTCCTTGCTTCATCAGATCTATCTTATCAGTCAAGTTCGCAATTCTCACATTATCTCCTTGGCTAAACTTTGACGTAAGATAAGTCCATGCTTCAGATGCGACTGTAATATTACGCAGACTAGGCACAATATCTTCAGACACAGAATTGTGAATCCAACACACCATTGTTCCATTAACACGATCCCAAGTTCCATATATAGGATCAGTAAGAGCTGGTACCTGAATCGTTCCCAAGAAAAAACCCAGTTTGTTTTTGGTGCGCAGCGCAACTTCCATGGATTCACTCCACAGAAGGTAATTGTCATCGTTAATCTTGAATCCGATAAGTGGTAAGAAAGAGTTATCACTCTAATCCAAGTAGAATGGATTGCTGTAAGGGTCTTCATAGCGAGATTTTGGGGTTTCAGCGTTG
Organism: Linum tenue; assembly: GCA_946122785.1. NCBI lineage: Eukaryota > Viridiplantae > Streptophyta > Magnoliopsida > Malpighiales > Linaceae > Linum > Linum tenue. The sequence continues at coordinate 68,872,841 of CAMGYJ010000009.1, read as the reverse complement.
CCACTATCAGATCCAGAACTATCGTCCTTCGTCGACATGGCTGGGGAGATTGATTAAGCTTGTATGGATGCAGTAAGAATCAAAGTTGAGAAATGGGTAAGAAAGGAGAAGAGGAAAGGGTATACAGAAGCAAACCAGGCTCTGATACCATGAGAAAACTCTAAACCTAGCGGAATAGCAGCTAGGATTTCAAGGAAGAAGGGGATAAGATGAGACTCAAGCCATTGTGGGAATTGGCATCTTGCCCTTTCCTCTGTGGGATTTTCCATTATATAGAAAAGAAGGTAAACGTGTTTATCTTTACATCAACGGCTAAGTAACAGTAAACAACTTAAACTAACCAATGACTACTTGACAGGTGGCTATCGTTATTAACGAATTACAATCTTCTGTCAATAGTTGCAACGGCGTCGTCTTCTTGTGGAGTTGAATACCACTTAGGCAAACGACATCGTGGTGGTCTTTGCTGAGTACCAAGTTGAGTGAAAGGAAGCTCAACTCAGTTCTACGTTCCATCCTTCTGCAGAGACTTCAGCTCATTCATCATTCATCAATCTCCATCTCTGCAGCAGCTCATTCATCAATCATCAATCTGGTTCACAGATGGTGGATTTTAATTGGAAAGCCGCATATTCGCGATGCGCAAGAAGTACGTGGAGTCTTACACCATTGACCGAATCGCAATGTCAGCTAAGCCCAATGCGGAGGGCTGTCGTATTGATGGTTACTTGTTGGGTCCTGGACCTATGGCGCTTAGCATTTTGCAAGCCTGGAGGTGACACTATAAGAACATAGTGTTCTGGAGGAATTAATTTTATGCTATTGACAACTACAACAGAATTCTCATTTGTGATCTTGTTGTTCCCAATGTGTCCTTTCTTGCTCGCCAAGTAGGTCTTCCTAATTTCTTCGGAACCTGGTACCTAGTTATAGGTCCGGCTAATAAGTTGATGCTCATAGACAGAAGTTTTGATGAACGAGAGGATGTTGTTGGTGCCCTAAATGAACAACTTGATGCTGGCCCTGGCCATGAAGAGGATGCAGTAGGTGTTCCTGCCCATATTGAAGAAGTTGTGATGATGACAGGCATGAGGTCGATGATCAAAATGTTGAGTACATTTGGGATAGTGACACTGATGATGAGTGGGAAGGCGGTCTGAGTTACGAGACCAGAATGTTTGTTGTTTACAAGCTCAATGAAGGTAAAAATCAATGGGGACTATGCTCTTTTCTTGGGTACTAATACCCTTGCTTACCTCTCTACCCAAGATCACTCGGGATATAAACCATATTGCATCTATTTCACCGACGACTGTTTCGAGAAGCACGTAAGACGTATGTGTGGTGGTCATGATATGAGCATATACCATCTCAGTGATGGCACTATTGAGCCACTCTGCTGTATCAACTTGTATGAAAATAATTCTCTGGTTTGGCCACCACCTGTCTGGGTTTCGAGTACTATTATTAGCTTGCATTGTGAAAGTTTCATCGTTATGTATTGATGTCTTTGTCTTACTATGTTTAGCAACCCATATTCATGTTCAAGTTATCAATGTAGATTTCCATACACTCTCTTTTTTGGATGGATGTTTGCTCTGCCTCTCACAGATGAAAAACCACACTTTTCCCCTCTTCTCCAATCATTGTGTCTGATGTTATATTTCAAGAAGGCCAACTTTGTTGTTTAGACAGCTTTCGAATGTGTTGATCTTCAGGTTTTCCTGATAAAAAAAAACTCTTCACATACATTCCTTTTAATGAGTTTGATGTATGTTTTGTGTAAAAACTTCCTTACAGTTAATTTGATTGACCTAGTGTCATCGAGACTATTAGGGCAATTCATTGCTCAAGATTTTTTTATTATTATTGTTGTTTGAATCTCATTTTCGATTTAGTTCTCGTCTTCTCGACCTGATTTGTTTGTCATTTCCATCTTCGGGGGCGAAAATTTTGGAAGTAAAAGTCCACCATCAAGGACGTCCCGCTAGAAGCATCTCAGTGAACTATGATGGTTCTATTGAGACTAAGGTAGATGAGAAAGTTGAGCATGCCTAAGAGATGACCCGTGTAAGTCTGAGAAGCTGGAAAAATTAAACAGGTGGTGATGGTATGTTCAACAGTACATTATGTGCAGACTACATTCCTCACTGTTCTGATCCTGTAAATGATTAGGATAGTGTAAATAGAGTTAGTAGTAGAGATGATGCCAAAAAATATTCTGGGTGTACTCACCTTAGCACCATGAAATTTTTGCAATCCATGGATTGAATAATGGAAGTGTTATCCGGCTTTATGTCCTTCATCGGCCACTAAGCAATTTTTACTTTATTTTCACTGCAACTAATGTGTCTATAACGTCGTTCTCAAGAGCTGGGAAACATGGTTCATTCCAACCTAGAGATTCTTGGGGTATGAGACACCTTTTGGTTAAAAACCGTTTAGACTTATTGGGTGTCTGCTATTTACAGTGATCATACCAAGTTTTCCTTCCTTTTGCTCAGTGAAGCTTTGGGTAAAGTCGAGAGAGATTTGTAGAGCATTGGTATATTTGTAGAGCATTGTTAGATACCAATTATATTTTATAATTTTTCTAGAATATGAAACACGTCATGTGCTTTGTTGAATTTTGTACGGGAAATGTTTTTTGTACTTAATGCTTATTTAATTATTAATTTACTTTAATTTTTAGTATAAGGGCACCACTATGTAAAATTTTTGTATCCGCCACTGCTGCCACCATTGGTTCGTTGAAGTTTTGGACGAAGTTTTCCTTCTTTTCAGCTGCGTTCATATTATTTTGCAGTTCTTCAATTATTGCTCAATTTCTCGACTAAGCTTTGCTTCCTCTTGACTGTAAGAGAGTGGTATAAGATCCAACATAACTTTCTCCCAATAACTCGAGTAACTGGAAGCAACTGGTTTATCACATGGTATCAGAGTTGCGCTCCTGTCTCCTTAATCCTTCCCTCTTTACTTAATCTTCCCAGACTCCAATCTCTTCTCCTCCCTTTCTTCTTCCGCTGCTGCCATGTCTCAATTTTTCGGCAAAGCCGTTGTCAATCTTGATGATCCAAACACCATTATCACTCTCAACCCTGCCACCCAAGTTCCCAAAAACTGACGAGCGAAAATTTTCCTACATGTCGTGCACAATTGCTCAATCTTCTACGCGGTCTCGCCCTCCTTGGCTTCATTGACGGCACTCATCCTCAGCCGGCTTTCGATTCTCTAGTTGCTGCTCGCACACGTCGGTTCAGGCAAGACCAACTACTTCTTCACTCAATTATAGCCTCTGTCTCACCTGTTGTTGCTCCTTATGTTACCGCTGCCAAATCTGCTCATGAGCCCTGGACTATACTCGAGCGCATGTACGCCAGTCCCAAGAGCGGGTTATGGATCTCAAACAGAATCTTGTTCCCAATTTACGTCCAAGCGATGCGCACGACCACCACTAAGCTTGCTCTCGTCCAAGCTCTGGTCGCCAATGAAGATCTGATTCTTCATGTTCTCCGGGGTCTTCGAGAAGAATATGACACTCCCTCTGCCGCCATCTGTGCTCGCGATACCACTATCACTCTTGAAGTTCTCCATGATCGTCTGGTCGATTATGATGCTAAGCTTGCAACCGTTCATTATCGCCCTTCCTCGGCTCCAACTACAGCCTTTTCTACTAACCGCGGTCGCTCTTCTCTTCCTGCTCCAAGCCGCGACAGCCCTCTTTGACAATAAATGGCTGGTCCTTCCTATTATTATGTTCCCATTCAGCGTGGTCACTCCCCATCTCGTGGCCCTCCTGTCTCGGTAGCCCTCCCATCAGCTCCCTCTCTCCTTGGCCGCCCACAGCTCCTCTGCCAGTTCTAGACAAGCCAAGTCACATCTCCAAGGAATGCTACCGCATTCGCGGACAACCTCAAGCACATCACACCTCCACCCCGAGCTATTCTTCTCCAACCTGGCTTGTCGACTCCGCCAAATCCAACCATGTCACTCCCAACCTTGGCGGTCTCTCTCTTTATACAGATTATTATGGTCTCGACGAGGTTCTGGTCGGTAATGGGTCAGGTACGACGATTTCTCACATTGGCGATTCTCATATATCTACTTCTTCCACTTGTTTATCTCTCTGTGCTGTGCTTTGTGTTCCGGCTATCAAACGTCGCTTGTTACGGTTGCCCAATTATGTAAATCTAATCCGGTTTCGGTGGAATTCTTTTCTGATTGTTTATTGTGAAGGACCTAGCCGCGGTGGAATTCCCCCTAGCTCCTCAATTAGGTCCAAGTTGTAATTCCTTTTGATTGTTCTACTGTTGATTAAACTGCGGAAGATCCTAAATTAGCTTGGAATCTCTTAAGCTGACCAAGCCTTCTAAGACAGAATACCCGCCAGGAGACTATCCTTCATCGGGATAGACTGCTAAGGCGATTCACACAGATCCCCACTACTAGAATGAATTACAGTATAAAGCAGTGAATAGACTGACTCTAGCACAACTAATTCACTACTATCAATCAAGGAAGCTCTCTTAACCTAACCAGATTCTATCTATCATAGGTTAAAGCATAAATCAAGAGAATGTGATCAGGATTCAATTGACTCAATAAATCATGCCTCAATCGATTATAATCACAGAATATAGCATCCAAAACTTCATACAATAAAGATCCTAACACATGGAACTAAGGTTCCTCAAAACCTAAGTGAAGGGAAGTTACTCCATAGAGAAGAGAGAGACTGCAGAAATTTGATATAGATCTTCAATCTCCATCTCCAAGCTTGATTCCCGAGCTCCAATGACGAAGAAATCCTCCAAAATAGCTCCAAGAATGTTTCCAAGTCGCTCTCTCTCTCTCTAGGGTTCGTTCCTTGGGTGTTTGGGAACCAATACCCAGCTCTCCCTCTCTAAAATCGCAGAAATCAGACTTAAACCCGAGCAGGGACAAAAACACGGTCGTGTTTAGTCCTGCCCGTGTTTTGGTCCCCCCCGATGTTTTGCATCCCTTCAACAGTCTTCACAAGAGAGGCTCGGCATTAAAAACACTGGCAGGTTCCAGAAGAGACACGGTCGTGTTTTTAGGGTAGTATGCCCGTGTCTCTTCCGCCAAACTTGTGTTTCTTCTCCGAATCAGTCGACGTTCGATCCCAGACGCTTGTAGTCTCGTCCTCTTTGTTTTCATGACAAGATTGAATGACTATTTTTCCATAAATGAGGTAGAAATCCATTATTCTTTAGGTCATGCCCGAGTTTCTTCTCCCAAGTCGCCAATTGATCTCTGATTGACTTGAAACTTGCGCCTATGATGCACTTTACATGCTAGGACCTGAAATGTGATAAAGGAACACAACCTAGCATAAAATAGGCCAAAGTATGATAAATACCAAGCTAAACAATCAAGAAATGAGGGGTAAGAACATGTGCAAATTTGGTGTTATCAATGTGCATTCTCTTCCGGATCTGCCTACCTCCCCACCGCCCTCTTACTCCTCCCCTGATTGACTCACCATCTCCACTCCCCCCATCTACTAATATCTTCTCCCCAATCCCACTACACACCTTCCGCAACCAGTCATCCCTTCTACTCCTCCACGCCAGTCTCCGCTTTCACCAAGTTCATCCACTGCCGCCGGCGTCCCTGCTTCCCCTCCAGCTACATACTCACAGCAAGACCCTCCTCCTCCACCTTCTGGAAAGATCGCTCCTCCCCGATCTCATACGATGGCCACCTGAAGTCAGCATGGCATTTTCAAGCCAAAGAAGCTCTTCTTGGCTCAGGTCTCTTCTTTGGATATTGAACCCACTTCTGTTAAGCAAGCTCTCGCTGATATATGGTGGCGAGCTGCTATGCTTGAGAAAATATCTGCCTTACTTCGCAATATCACATGGTCGTTGGTTTCTCGACCTCTTGATCACAATATTGTGGGTTGTTGTTGGGTTTTTTGCATTAAGCGTCATGTTGATGGCTCTGTTGATCGTTTTAAGGCCCGGTTGGTTGCTAAGGGATTCACTCAATGTCCCGTTCTTGACTATCATGATACGTACAGTCTCATGCTAAAGCCCGTCACTATACGAATTGTGTTCTCTATTGCTCTTACTCATTCTTGGCCTACTTATCAGTTTGATGTCAATAATGCGTTTCTGCAAGGCTCTCTACAAGAAACCATCTGATGAGGGCATCAACACCAAGGCGATCACAAGTCCAACTTTGGTGCGAGAGGAACGTGGTCCAATCACTAGAAGTCAAGTCAAGGCATTCATAGGTCGACTTCAAGCTTATTTAGCAGAGCATTTTCCATCTTTGGAGTCGAATTCGGTCATGGGTCACGAGGTCAATGCAATCCGCGTCCCAGAGGAGAAAGAAGGACATTCTTGATGTTAGCATTAAAAACAATCTGTTAGAATCGTTTGGATATTTGTTTACTTCTTTAACTACTAATTATTTCCTTCTTAATGTTGTAACCTCTATAAATTGAGGGTGTTATGCCTACAGGCTAGACAACTTTGGATGAATGGGGGAAAAACCATATTAGAGAGTTAATTCTTAAAACTCTTTTATCCTTCTTAGTCTGTTCATGGAATCGAGCCGTCTAGAAGAAACCGACGTTATCAACTAGCTCATCACCCTAGTTGTGGAGTCACTTCGTATACTTGGCCCTCTGCCCAATTGTGGCTATGGTTTGAGTTATTTTCCGCCCTTTTGCTCATTGTTTTACTAATCAATCTTTGCTGCGTATTCTGATTGTTTAAGTCCAGGAGTTAGAGCCTCGGCTTATATTAGGTGGTATCAGAGCTCCGTTATTTTTGTATCCTCCTATCTTGTGCGAAAATCTACCGAACTGGTTTTGTGTTCTTAAATGTAGCCAAGAAAGGTTATTTTTGTTTCTTGATTGTTTAATTTCGTTCTTGATTATAACGTGCATTTGTTGGAAACAGTTGTTCTAGAAAATACAAAAAAAGAGCATAAAAATCAAGAAGAACAGCTCGAAAAAGACAAGAACAGAGGCCAGATCACACAAGTTTGTATCTTGATCAAGTTTTGTGCATTCTTGGTCGAGTCTTGATTGTGTTAGTTGGTTTCTTGAGATTTCTTGTGGCTCGAGCTGCTGTTTTATTGATTGTTCTACTTGCAGACTAAGAAGCTCATCTAGGGTTTCTGAGAGCGAGTGGAAAGAGGCTTTGTGAGTTCAATATCGGGTAAAAGCCATTTTTTATTGAAACATGAGTGGTAAGAAAAAGAGTGACCTGCAAACGAGTGAAACACGTGAGGGAGTGACTTGTGAGGTCCTTTGTTTGTACCACTAATCTGAAACTTTAAGCATTGACAGATAACTTCTTGTTTCAAGGTTCTGAACTAAATGGCAGGAGAAGGAGAAATTCGCAACAATCAGGAATTTCATAACTTGGATGGCATTCCACAAGCTACCATGGATGCTCTTATGGGATGCCTTACCCGGATGATGCAAGGCCAAGAGGATCAGATTAACGCTCGCCTCGATGAAATGACCCAAGCTATCAACCTCCACCCCCAGGATGAGGACGATGATTTTCCACCACCACAACCACCACTGGGTGGAAGGCGAGGCCGACCTCAGGGTCCCAAAAATCTTAGACCTCTACGAGGCTGAGGAGGAAGACCCCCAGTTCATGCTCGTAGAGAACCTGAACCACATGACTATGAGGAGTACTACGAGGAGGAAGAGTATCCCTAGCATAGGGATGATGATATGAGGGGGGTGAAGGTGAAGGTGACATCATTTCAAGGGAGAAGTGATCATGAAGCTTACCTCGACTGGGAGAGAAAGATGTAGTACTTTTTCGAGTCCCACGACTACTTCAAAAGGAAGAAGGTAATCATTGTTGCTCTTGAGTTTTCAGACTATGCCATTGTTTAGTGGGACCAGTTGGGTACTGGATGGAGATTACACGGGGAAGATCCCATCAAGACATGGCATCAAATGAAGGCAACCATGAGGCGTAGATTCGTACCCATTCATCATCAACGGGATCCGTATCAAGCTCTTCGCTTGTTGAGACAAGGTGCGAAGAGCGTGGAGGATTATTTTAACGAGATGGAGACATTGATGATTCGAGCTCGCGTCAATGAAGATCGAGAAGCAACCATGGCTCGATTTCTCAATGGTCTCAATCGGGATATTAGGCAGGTCGTGGAGATTCACCATCATGTGAAGATTGAGGATTTGGTGCAGATGGCGACTAAGGTCAAGAAGCAACAGAAGGGAGGCTATGAGAGGAGAGTGCCACCATCCATGAGTGCTTCATCGAGTGCTCTGCGAGCCCCATTCGTGAAGAAGGAGGACCCTAAGCCAGTGCCCAAGCTAGTTGCCACCAATACTGGAGAGAAGGCATCTACTAACACACGTTCAAGTTCTATTGTGTGTTATAGATGTGACACACTAAAACACAACACCAAACTGCGACCAAGTGTAATCGCAGTCCGGAAATGCAATAACAGGCAAGCTCTAATTATCAACCCGGGGTCTAGATCTAATGCCTACTCCGTGTATATTTGTTATCTAGCAAACTAAGTCGATTGATTGTGGTTTTAACTAAAAGCAGTAAGAAAGCAGGAAATGGTTCGGTTTTCTAAAGCAAAGGAAGAGTCACTCGGAAATGAGTCCCCCTAGCTCCTTAGTTAGGTCTCAATTGTAATTACCCTGGGTTGATTTACTGTTGATTAAAATGCGGAAGATCGACAGTAGCTTGGAATCTCTTAAGCTGACCAAGCCCTCTCAGGCAGGCTAACCGGCAGGCGACTAACCTTCACCGGGATAGACTGCTGAGGCAATAAGCACAGAACTCCACTACTGGAATTGGGTTCCAGTACAAAGCAGTAGATTGATTAACTCTTGTATAACCAATCTACCACTACCGAATGATGAAGCTCTAACAACCTAATCAGATTCTATCTATCTCAGGTTATAGCAGAAATCAAGAAAAGACGATCAGACTTCAATTGATTCAATGAATCATGCATCATTCGATTAAAACCATACAGTATAACAATCCCAAGTCATTACAATCAAGATCCATAACAGATGGAACTAGGGTTCTTCATACCCAAGTGAGAGAAACTTCTACTCCATAGAGAGAGAGAGAGAGAGGGAAACAGTGCAGTCATACTCATAACAATGGGAAGAATCTGCTCTGGGATGTCAATCTTCACTCCTGGGGATGCAATCTGGGCTTCAATGGCGAGAAATCCACTCCAAATAGCTCCTAGGGTTTGTTCTTCGCACTTTCTCTCTCTAAAACTCTGTTTTTGCTCCAAAAAGTCGACTCCCTCTCCTTTGGCTCGAATCTGCCTCAAAAACCCGATTCTGGGAGAATTATGGGCTGAATTACGGTCGTAATCATGGTCTGCCCGTAAATCGCCCAAAACGCACGTTTTACTTAACTCTGAGGAAGGGAATTACGGTCGTAATTGCCCAATTACTGCCAGTAATTATGTAATTACGACCGTAGTTACTGTGACTCTTGCCCGTAATTGTCTCTGCGACAGGAATTCTCAAGAATTAGGCTCGGCATTGCATTTACGGGCATGCCAGGAAAAATTACGACCGTGAATGGTTAGGGCCTGCCCGTAATTTTCATCTTGAATCGCCAACTGACCTCCGAATGACCCGAAACTTGCGCCTATACACCTCTTTACTTGCTAGGACCTGAAATACGACAAAAAAACACAACCTAGCGTAAAATAGGCTAAGGAACAACAAATTCGAGCTAAAATGGTCAGGGAACAAGAGTGAAAACATGTGAAAATACGACGCTATCAAATTCCCCCACACTTAACCATTTTCTTGTCCCCAAGCAAACCAAGTCAGATACAAGGTAAGCTCGAAACATCTCAATCATGCAACCCTTGGGGACATATCACATAGGCACGAAACATGAGAATCACACTGGCTTTCAAACATCAACACCTGAACAACTTCAACCGCAACCTGGACAACCACCCCAGAGGACATTCGAGTGCAGCAAAAACGAGTAAATGAGGAGTCTCCCTTCTGTTCATCAACCAACATAGACTTGACGCAACCACTTACTCAAGACAGTCACCTCATGCACAAAACTCAAAATATTAGAATTGAGACCGAGCAATCTAGGTCCTCACCGGGATAAAGAGTATAAATAATATGAGAAAATGAATCGCTCACTCTCGACCAGTGGGGTCAGGACAATTTGATGCGAAAAATGCGCATGCTTATTCTCTCAATCCCTAACGTCTCTTCACCATGAAGGCAGCCTCTAAATGCTAGAGTTCACATATGGGGTGTCACCACTAACTAATCCGGAGGTCTTAGACACAGGTTCAGATGACTGACTAGGGTCTTGGACATGGGGAAAAGGCCTTTTAGGTGGTGGAAGTATTCATAGCACAAGGTTCAATAATTCCAAACCCAACACAATCACAGTCAATCAAACCACTTACTTTCTTTCTGCCATTCTGCATTACCCAAATTCTTTAGAGCACAAGAGCGAAGGAGGTCACATAAATGCTAGTATTTCCAAGCCACACTGCTAAGAAACACTCCTTAATGGGCACTATTCAGATTTTTGGTGGTGGCTCTCTTTTGCTTTCATTCATCTTTTTTTTTCTTTTCTTTTTTGCTTTCATTTCTTGAGAGAACCACCACCTATGCACATTTTTCAAACACACGCCCAAATTTTTAAGAACTACCTCCAACCCTCACATTATATTTAGCAGAAACAGTAGAGAAGATGTAAAAACCACTCTGTGGAACCTTCTAAGAGGTGCAAAAGGGTGATTTTCCATTGTAGACCGAAAGAAAGGATAACACACGGCTCAAAAGGGTTGACTAAGGGGTATGACACATCAGGACAGTCAATTTGGTCGTGGGCTGATCCTAGGCCTCCATCATCTTAGCTAATGACAACGTGAATGCTACACATCATGGAAGAGGGAACTATCGCACAAGAAAGAAACGAGCAGGCTCAAATCTCACATGGCTACCTATATGCTCTATCTCTCATTATGATTCCCTTAGCTAGATGCATAAACGACTATAAAAAACAAGTGATCAATCCAAGTCACAGTTGGTAAGCAAACAGTTAAAAAACTGAACCCCAACACAATTCTACTGCACGTCTCAGTCATCATTATAGGCTGTCCTAGTTATACTCCAGTTGTCATTCATTAATTCGAAAGCCATTCAATTCACCAATTAAAACCACAGTGCCAATATGATCAAGCAAACAGCAGTGCTTGGAGCCCTCAAATCTCGAGATTTGGACAACGGACTAGGCTCCAAGCACATATATATACGTTCCAATGAATACAACCCCCCCCCCCCACCACACACACACTTAAATGCGACAGTGTCCTCAATGGAGCAGAGGGAAGGGGAACGATGTTACCGTGAAACAGTGGTCAGGAACGGTGACTGGAGGGCGGGCCAGTCAATAGCAGAGGACTAGACAAGGACCAGTCCAACGGGTACAGAGCTAGAGTCAGCAAAACACACACACATTGGGTGAAAGAAACCATAGTTCCAAGTCTACAATCCAAACAAACAGGACAAGAGAAAAGGAAACACAATATGGAGTCTTAGTCTGGAAAGAAAGACAATTGCAGAGCCCAACTCGATGGGTCAGCAGGCAGAGCCAGCTTAGTTCTCATCGCCTCCGTCGCCAGCTGGAGGCGGGTAGAAATCCTCATGCCCCGGGGAAGCCTCCCAAGGGTAGCTAACAGCAGCAGGGTCCATGTCCTAGTAGCTCATCATGTAATGCTGAGCCGAAATGATGCGGCGGCGACCTTCACGCTCACTGTCGAGACGAGCGTTGATGTGCTCCTGGCCAGCAAGGATCTGCTCGTTCTGGCGATAAATGGCTGCCAGCTGCTCAGCAATGTAGGAGGTGGGAGCAGCAGCAGACGGGCCGGCAGCGGAAGTGGAGGCGCCAGCTGCAGAAGGTGTGGTCCGACGATTGGTCCACCGAGTGGTCCGACGAGCGGCAGCATTGCTCGCCTCGGGGGGATCCTCGCCCTCTGGTGCACAAGGAACAGGGCGAGGAAGTCCTCGGATCCAGGTCACGTCCCCGTCGCACTGCAGTATTAGCTGGCGCCATAGGGTTTCCCTGGAGAAGGGTGTCGGTGGCAGGATGACAGTCAACCCAGAGAGGTCGATGTTGAAGTACTGTGCCAGGGCAGTGACCACCGGCCCACAAGCCAGGGCACGACCACAGCGAGAAGCCTTGGTGAAGGTCCTGGCGATGAGAGAGGCCAAATGGAGATTGTCTTCCTCCTGGCTGATGGAGTGCAGGCAGTGCAAGGTGCGAAGCTGAAGATGACTGGTTGAGCCACCGCTGGGGGTGTAAGATTTCCCCAACAACTGGTTGAGGATGCGCCACTCTGGCCGCAGCTGAGTAGCAGTGGTGTAGCCCGGTGTGAACCCAGCGCCCGCGAACTCCGGGAGGCAGATCCTCTCGAAGAAACGCTGGTCCCGAAAGATGGGACAGTCCTTCTGTTCGATGGCCAGGTGGCAGGCGAATGGTGGAAGGAGCCCCAGTGCCCAGCCGAAGTCATCATAGCTGAGGGAATAAGACTACCCGCCAAGTCGGAACTGAATGGCGTTGCCGTGAGCGCCCGCATGGGTCTGGAAGTGCACAAAGGTGGCATAGAACTCCGAGAGGAGATCCTGATAAATCGGCTCAGCGAGGCAGAGGAGGCGGCGCCAAGAGTAAGCGCGGATGGCAGCCTCCATTGCCTCGCGAGCACCCAGCTCCTCGAAGACCCCAAAATTGAGGTAATGGTGCTCAATGACTTTGCGGCGTTGGATTTCCCGCAGAGTCTTCCTCTGGTCGGCGTCGAGCATGTTCAGGTAAGTGTTCATGGTCCTGCAGCCAAAAAGCAACAAAAACATAACAACATACATGTAAATTTATCAATGGTGAGTACACAATCATCCGCACTCGGGGCCCTCGAATCATAAAATTCGGACAGTGGACTAGGCCCCAAGGGAGGAAAAACATTCAAAACCATTCACCATCCACACAAGATTAAACGCACTTGGAGCCCTCGGATAATAAACCCGGACAGCCAATTAGGCTCCAAGTGGGACAATCACAAACACATGCTGCCCGGTAGGCTAACCAAATGAGTAACAAACAAAGCATGCAATACCGTAGGCCTACCGAATTCATTCAAGCACAACCCAATCTCCGAATTCCCTCACTTAAACTCGTAATATCAATCCTCCACAATTTACAACTAAAAATAGAGAAGCACACCTGGAGGCACAAGAAGGTATCGCGGGGAAGGTGAGGGAAGAGTGAGACTCGACGACAATCGCCGGGTAACTCGCCGGGAGGCTCGCTGGAGTTTCGTCGCCGGCGACTTCACCACTGCCAAACTGACCCAAAACTTTGGGGAATGAGGGCCCGGATGCCAGGAAGGCAGTGGTGGTCGCGGTTTTTCGATTGGAGGTCGGAGGAGGGAGATCAGGCCGGAAGAAGAGTCGCGGTTTTCCGGCGACCCAAACCACCGCCAAACTCGCCCCCACTGGTATAGGATTGTGTGTGCCGATGCGAGGAGCACGGGAGTGGTTTCGGATTTTAATTTGGAGCTCCGGTGAGGGAGTTATGGCCGGAAAACCACCTAAGAAGGAGAGAGGGCGATTTTTCGGTGAAGGAGAGAAAGAGGGCGACCAGAAAAAATGAGGAGAGAGAGGGGGATTACGGGCGTTGCCCAATTTTTAAAGGTCAGGGGGCAATTACGGGCAGAATTACGGCCGTAATTGCCCCATTCCAGCTCGTAATTGCAACGCCGCAAGCTAAGTGCCCCCTGTGCTAATTACGGGCAGAATTACGACCGTAATTGGTCTGATCCTGCCCGTAATTGCACTGCCGAGACTATTCTCCTCTTCTGGCTTAATTATGGGCAGGGGCATGAAAAATACGACCGTAATTGGTCCCCCCCTTGCCCGTAATTACACTGCTGAGAGCCCTTTCTCCAATTTTTAAACCGCAATTTCGAACAGCCAAAACCATTCGTGCCCCGGCTCAAAAATAGACACTACCATAGACAAAATAGACCATCCGGGACACGAAAATATTCCAGAAAGACTCCAGACAGACTCTAAGACTCAAAAACTGACAAAACGAAAAGGGAAAAGAACAGAAATGCAAACCGTGGTGGGGTTGCCTCCCCACACGCGCTTCTTTACCGTCTTTTAGCTAGACGCCAGTAGGGTGGATACTCAGAGAGGTGACGGAACAGATGCCTCCAAGAGCGGATCCACATTGCTCTTGAGCTACAACTTCAGATGGTGGCCATGCACACGACGGGTGTGACCACCAGAACTCTTCAACTCGACCTGGCCATCTGGCAGGATGCAAGCGAGTGAATACTCGGATGGCCAAGGAGGTCGAGGCTTAGGAGGCGGGACCAGCTCATAGTGGTCTCCGGCTTTCTTTTGAGCAGGCTTGGCTACCTGCAGTTTCGGCCGCCACTCCTCCTTGATCTTTTCTTTTGGTAACGGAGTGGACGGGAGTGGCGGCAAAAATATGGGAGGGAGATCCTGCAAATTGGGAAGCACAGAAGGATACACGACAGACTCGTGCTCCTGGTGAGAAACAGCATGCAAAGGCGATGAAGCAGGGAGAGTATTAGCAATTGAAAATGTTATTCGCTCCTCGCCATCCCTCAAGACTAAGCTCCCATCATGTACATCTATGAGAGCCTTGGCGGTGGCCAGGAAAGGCCTTCCTAATATAAGGGGCACTTATGTGTCTTCATTGATGTCCAAGACAACAAAATCCACAGGATAAAAGAATCTTCCAACCTTTACCAGAGGTCTTCCACTATGCCCCTAGGATGAACTATGGATCGGTCAACTAGTTGAATACTCATCCTAGTTTCACTGGGTTCACCTAGGCCTAGTTTATTGCACAATTTATACGGTATCACATTAATACTAGCACCTAGCTCCGTCAAGGACCTCTCTACATGCAATTTACCTTTTAGAGCACGGGATAGTAAAACTACCTGGGTCCTTTTGCTTCTGCGGAAGCTTGTTCTGCAGAATAGCCGAGCACTCCTCACTGAGCTCCACAGTGGCCAGCTCGCTCAGCCTCCGCTTCTTCGAGAGGAGCTCCTTCAAGAACTTCGCGTACTTAGGCATCAGAGATAGTGCCTCCATGAAGGGCACTTGAACGTGCAGCTTCCTAAGCATGGACGAGAAGTTGTCGAACTCTGCCTCTAGCCTGCCTTTGTAAATCCTGGTGGGAAAAGGGAGCTTAGGCTTATATTCAGCCACTACTGGTTGTGGCTTTGGAGTTTGATCCTCTGGCTCCTTTTCCATCACCAGGTCTTCTTCTGGCTCTGGGGTGATCTGGGTCACCTTCTTGGCACTCTTCTGCGGTGCATCCACACTCACAATCCCACTTCTCAGCATAATGGTGTGCAACCCCTCCTTTTTTTGGGATTCGGCAAGGGTTGGCCAGGAAGTGTGCCAGCCGGTCTGGAAGCAAGGGCATCTGCCAGGTGCCCGATCTTGGTGTCCATATCCTGCAAGAGTGCCTGCTGGTTTTTCTGGCCAGCTTCAATCTCCATGAATTTTCCTGCAGCCACTTCCATGAATTGCTCCAATTTATTGAACTTTTGGGTACTAGTGCTCGCCAAGGTAGTCACTAGATCCCTCAGTTCTGGCACGGGATCGCCCGGTGCTGGGACTAGTGGAGATGTACCAGGTTGCTGGTACTGCTGCTGTGGGGGCTGTTGAAAAGCCTACCCTTGTCTAGGCTGATAAAGTGGTTGTTGTTGCTGCATCTGGCCTTGGCGAGACTGGTATGGCTGCCTCTGGTTTGGAAAACTAGTTGCAGGAGCCTGGAATCCAAGTGGCTTTGGATTGTTATTGCCAGTCTAGGAGAAATTTGGATGTTGGCGCTATCCCTCATTGTAGGTATTACTGTGAGGATCATTGCGCCTGGCATTGTTGACAAAGTTCACCTTCTCCTGAGGTGTACTGGACTCACGCATGGCCTGGCAGTCCTCCACAGTATGATGGGTGCTCTCGCACCACTGACAATGCATCGCCTGCTGCTGTCCTGCCCCTGGATCATTCCCGAACGATCGATGGCCGAAACCAGTTTAGATACCACCTGCACCAAATCAGATGACTGGGTGGCTACAGCATGCACACCCCGCCCTGGTGCTCGTCTCGATCTCCTCACAGTTCCACAATCATAGCCCTGCTTTGCCATCTCTTAAAAAAGTTGATTCAGCTGTGGCGGTGTTTTGGTGAGCATATTCCCGCCATAGACCGAGTCAATCAGCTGCTTGTCCTCCGGGAAGAGGGCATGGTAGAAGGTGTCCACCTTGAAGGCGTCAGTAAAACCATGGTTGGGACACTTGATGAAGAGACTTGTGTATCTCTCCCAAGCATCCCGGATGGTCTCATCTTCATCCTGAGCAAAGTGGGTAATTTGCTTCTGCAGGTCCGCCGTCTTGGACGGGGGATGGTAGCGAGTGAGGAACTTGTCCGCCAGGTTGGCGAACGTGGTGATCGAGCCTGGAGGTCGAGTGTCTAGCCACTCCTTGGCATGCCCCTTCAGAGTAAATGGGAATTAACTCAGCCGGATGGCATCGGCTGGGACCCCATTTATCTTGATTCCATCGATGAGCTCGTGGAATCGCCTCAGATGTGATCGGGGCACTCCCCCTTCTTTGCCACGGAATACTACCGAGCCGCGCAAAATAGTGATGACCGAGGTGCTCACCTCAAAGTTGTTGGCTGGGACTTGAGGGTGTTGAATGGGCGCCTCATGTCCGCGGTTCTGGCGGTCCATTAGTACCCCATGGTTTGCTCCTCGGGAAGGACCACATCATGGTCCTGTGGGTCACCCATCTCTTCTTCGTCGGCGATTTGCAGCTGTGTTAGCGCCTCTTCCGCAGCCAGTCGTGCCTTTAGAGCCCGCTTGAAGTTCCTACAGGTCCGTTCAAGCTCCTGGTCTAATGGTAGTAAATCTCCCGACTGGCTACGGGTCATGCACTACCTGCACACAATCAGCAAAAGCAACCCGTGAAGGCACACAGGTGGAGGAGAGAAAATGAAGTAAAGAAAATGCTAGAGTAACAAACTTTCATGTTTCCCCAATAACCTAGAGGGTCCCCGGCAACGGCGCCAAAAACTTGACATGCTAAAACACAACACCAAACTGCGACCAAGTGTAATCGCAGTCCGGAAATGCAGTAACAGGCAATCTCTAATTGTCAACCCGGGGTCTAGATCTACTGCCTACTCCGTGTATATTTGTTATCTAGCAAACTAAGTCGATTGATTGTGGTTTTAACTAAAAGCAGTAAGAAAGCAGGAAATGTTTCGTTTTCTAAAGCAAAGGAAGAGTCACTCGGGAATGAGTTCCCCTAGCTCCTTAGTTAGGTCTCAGTTATAATTACCCTGGGTTGATTTACTGTTGATTAAACTGCGGAAGATTCGACAGTAGCTTGGAATCTCTTAAGCTGACCAAGCCCTCTCAGGCAGGCTAACCGGCAGGCGACTAACCTTCACCGGGATAGACTGTTGAGGCAATAAGCACAGAACTCCACTACTGGAATTGGGTTCCAGTACAAAGCAGTAGATTGATTAACTCTCGTATAACCAATCTACCACTACCGAATGATGAAGCTCTAACAACCTAATCAGATTCTATCTATCTCAGGTTGCAGCAGAAATCAAGAAAAGAGGATCAGACTTCAATTGATTCAATGAATCATGCATCATTCGATTAAAACCAAATAGTATAACAATCCCAAGTCATTACAATCAAGATCCCTAACACATGGAACTAGGGTTCGTCATACCCAAGTGAGAGAAACTTCTACTCCATAGAGAGAGAGAGGGAAACAAAATACAAAGCAGTCATACTCATAACAATGGGAAGAATCTGCTCTGGGATGTCAATCTTCACTCATGGGGATGCAACCTGGGCTTCAATGGTGAGAAATCCACTCCAAATAGCTCCTAGGGTTTGTTCTTCGCACTTTCTCTCTCTAAAACTCTGTTTTTGCTCCAAAAAGTCGACTCCCTCTCCTTTGGCTCCGATCTGCCTCAAAAATCTGATTCTGGGCGAATTACGGGCTGAATTACGGTCGTAATCATGGTCTGCCCGTAAATCGCCCAAAATGCGCGTTTTACTTAACTCTGAGGAAGGGAATTACGGTCGTAATTTCCCAATTACTGCCATTAATTATGTAATTATGACCGTAGTTATTGTGACTCTTGCCCGTAATTGTCTCTGCGGCAGGAATTTTGAAGAATTAGGCTCCGCATTGCATTTACGGGCATGACAGGAGCAATTACGACCGTGAATGGTCAGGGCCTGCCCGTAATTTTCATCTTGAATCGCCAACTGACCTCCAAATGACCCGAAACTTGTGCCTATACACCTCTTTACTTGCTAAGACCTGAAATACGACAAAACAACACAACCTAGCATAAAATAGGCCAAGGAACAACAAATTCGAGCTAAAATGGTCAGGGAACAAGAGTGAAAACATGTGCAAATACGACGCTATCAAGATGCCAAGGTTGAGGTCATGTGGCAAATCAATGTCTGAACAAGCGGGTGATGATCTTACTGGAGAATGGTGAGTATGAGTCCGAGCCTGAAAATGGAGAGGTCGAGAGTGAAGAGGAGGAGGAAGAAGCCGAGGAGCGGCCAGTGCAAGGCAGCTACACCTGTGTAGCTTTGCGACTTCTAAACTTTCAACAATGATAAGAGATTGAGCAACGGGAAAACCTGTTCCATACCTGTTGCTTGGTCAATGGGAGGCTGTGCTTGATGGTCATAGATGGAGGAAGCTGCACCAACGTTGTTAGCTCTCACATGGTGGCGAAGCCAGAATTAAAGACCATCAAGCATCCACGCCCCTACACATTGTAGTGGCTGAATGAGGATGGAGCCATTAAGGTGACACGCCAGGTACTCCTGAACTTTGAGATTGGGAGAATACAATGATGAGGTGCTCTGTGATGTGGTGCCTATGCAAGCTGCTCACATCCTACTGGGAAGTCTGTGGCAATTCGATAGAGCTGCCCAATATGATGGCATGACCAACAAGTACACTATGTCCTGCAAGGGGCGGGCACATACCTTGTGCCAATGAATCCCAAGGAGGTCTATGAAGACCAAGTGCAACTGCAACAACTCCGTGAGCAAGAGAGGGAGCAAAAACTCGAGTTGAGAGAACAGAAGAGAAATTTCAAGAGAACCCACCCTAGTGAGTCAGCCACAAGAGGAAAACTGAAATCTCAACGTAAAAAAGAAAAGAACAACGACTGAAGCTCCGGAAAGAAGAGAGAATTTCTTTGCGAGTGGAAGTGAGATTAAGAAAGCTTTGAACACCCAGGAGTCGATGATCATGCTCCTTTACATGGAGATACTTTTTAGCTCTAATGACCTTTAGGCTTTGCCTAGTAGTGTTCAGCTTGTTTTGCAGGAATTCGAGGATGTCTTCCCTAAGGAAGCTCCCAAGGGGCTGCTGCCGATCATAGGGATAGAGCACTAGATCGATTTCATTCCTGGTGCTTCAATTCCAAACAAACCAGCGTATCGAACCAATCTGGAGGAAACCAAAGAGCTCCAACGGCAGGTGGACGAGTTGATGGAGAAGGGCCAAGTTCGAGAGAGCATAAGTCCTTGTTTTGTACCTGTCATCCTCGTACCAAAAAAGGATAAGACTTGGCGTACGCACGTTGATTGCCGCCGAGCCATCAACAACATCACGGTAAAGTATCGACATCCTATTCTTAGATTGGATGATATGTTGGATGAATTGCATGGTTCTAGTGTATTTTCTAAGATAGATCTTAAATCTGGATACCATCAAATTCGAATGAAAGAAGGTGATGAATGGAAAACAACCTTTAAACGAAACATGATTTATATGAGTGGTTGGTTATGCCTTTCAGTTTAACTAACGCGCCTAGCACTTTTATGAGATAATGAACCATGTTTTGAGAGCTTTTATTGAAAAATTTGTGGTAGTCTATTTTGATGATATTCTGATTTATTCCAAGAACTTAGATGACCACGTGAATCACCTTAAAGTTTTTTCGGAGGCTCTTCGAAAGGAGCAATTGTATGGTAATCTCAAGAAATGCATATTTTGCACTGATAGACTTGTGTTTCTGGGATTTGTGGTGAGCTCGAAGGGAATTGAGGTGGATGAGTAAAAGATTGAGGCAATTAAAGCACGACCCATCCCAACTAATGTGAATGAGGTTCGAAGTTTTCATGGTCTTGCAGGGTTTTATCGACGGTTTGTATAGGATTTCAACACCATTGCTGCTCCTTTAACTACAAAAATTAATAAGAACATGAAATTTCAATGGGTTGAAGCTCAATAGAACGCTTTCGAGTTTTGAAATATAAACTAACCCATGCTCCCTTGCCGATGTTACCTGACTTTTCTAAAACATTCGAGATCGAGTGTGATGCCTCTGTGTAGGCAAAGGTGCTGTTTTGATGCAGGAGAAGAGGCCAATCACTTTTTATAGCAAAAAGTTGAGTGGGGATGCCTTGAACTATCCCACGTATGACAAAGAGCTTTTTGCTCTTGTTCGAGCTTTAGAAACATGACAGCACTATCTCTGGCCTAAGGAGTTCGTGATCCACACTGATCATGAATCCTTGAAGTACTTGAAGGAACAACATAAGCTGAACAAGAGACATGCTCGATGACTGGAGTTCATCGAATCCTTCCCCTATGTGATCTTCTACAAGCAAGGTAAGGAGAATGTGGTTTTCGATGCCCTTTCACGTAGGTATGCTTTGATTTCATATGTTGATGCTCGATTCATTGGGTTTGAGCATATCAAAGAGCTGTATGACAATGATCCTGATTTTGGTGAGATCTATGCGGCTTGTACAAGCATGGTGAGGGAAATTATTATCGAGTTGATGGTTATTTGTTTCGTACCAACCAACTTTGTGTGCCTCATGCTTCAATTCTCGAGTTGCTGGTTAGAGAGGCTTATGGTAGAGGCCTTATGGCTCATTTTGGGGTATCCAAGACTTTGGATTGCCTTCAGGAACATTTCTACTGGCCACACAATGAGCGTGTGAATTTAGATGGTGCAAAGAATGCAGAGTTTGTTCGAGGTTTGCATGAGAAGGCGCAGTTGAACATAGAGAGACGAATGGAGCAGATTTTGAAGAACGTGAACAAGCGTCATCGTCCTCAACTATTCGAGTAAGGAGATTGGGTTTGGATTCACATGATGAGGAAGGAACGTTTTCCCCAACAACGACTTTCTAAGTTGTTGCCTCGTGGCGATGGTCCCTTTCAAGTCCTCACCCACAATAATAACAATGCTTACAAGTTTGATCTGCCAAGCGAGTATGGTGTGAGTGTTACGTTAAATGTTGTTGACTAGCTCCTTTCCTTGTAGATGACTCAGATTTGAGGGCAAATCCTTTTCAAGTGGAGGGGGTGATGAGGGGATCACCACCAAGGTGATCACAAGTCCAACTTTGGTGCGAGAGGAACATGGTCCAATCACTAGAAGTCAAGCCAAGACATTCAAATGTCGACTTCAAGCTTATTTGGCAAAGCATTTTCCATCTTTGGAGTTGAATTCGTTCATGGGCCAGGAGGTCAATGTAACCCACGTCCAAGAGGAGAAAGAAGGACATTCTTGATGTCCAAGCTGGCCACACGTGAAAAGTGAATAAATAGTGGCTAAGAATCTTCCATTAGCATTAAAAACAATATGTTAGAATCTTTTGGATATTTGTTTCCTTCTTTAACTACTAATTATTTCTTTCTTAATGTTGTAACCTCTATAAATAGAGGGTGTTATGCCTATGGGCTGGACAACTTTGGATGAATGGGGAAAAACCATATTTGAGAGTTCATTCTTGAAACTCTATTATCCTTCTTAGTTCGCTCGTGGAATCGAACTGTCTAAAAGAAATCGACGTTATCAAACAGCTCATCACCCTAATTGTGGAGTCACTTCGTATACTTAGCCCTCTGCCCAATTGTTGCTTTGGTTTGAGTTATTTTCTGCCCTTTTGCTCCTTGTTTTGCTAATCGATCTTTGTTGCGTATTCTGATTGTTTAAGTCCAGGAGTTGGAGCCTCATCTTACATCACCATCTACATGTCTCGGCCACTCGGTTTCTGTGATCCTGCTCATCCTCAACAGGTATGTTGCCTCTCACATCCACTTTATATTCTCCCCAAAGCTCCACATTCATGGTACATTGAGTTATCTTCCTTCCTTCACTAAGAGGGTTTCGTCCGCACCACCTCTGACGCCTCTCTCTTTGTTTATCACAAGAATGGGGGCTTACTCTACTTCTTGGTCTATGTTGATGACATCTTACTCACCGGCAATGACTCCCGCTTGCTCGTTGACTTCTAGGCTTGCCTCGCCGCTCGCTTCTCCCTCAAGCACCTTGGAGCTGTTAATTATTTCCTCGACATCGAGGTCCTTCCCGCAACAGGTGGTTTTGTGACCTCCCAACATAAGTTCATTGCTGACATTCTTCACAAGTTTGACATACTGGACTCCCAACCAATTCCCACACCGCTTAGCTCCACCGCCGCTCTCTGCCTTCACAATGGCTCACCCCCTGCCGATGCTACTCAGTTCAAACAGGCGCTCGAGTCCCTCCAGTACTTGCTCTACACCCGCCCAGACATTTCTTTTGCGGTGAATAGGATTTCCCAGTTCATGCATTCCCCATCTCAGCTGCATTGGCAGTCCGTCAAGCGCTTGCTCCGTTATCTCAAGGGCACAATGCATCATGGTCTTCGTCTTACTCTTGTCTCTACACCGTCTCTTGTTGCCTTTGCCAACTCTGATTGGGTCGGCGACCCGACGATCGCACCTCCACCATGGGCTATCTTCTCTACTACGACGACAACCTCATCTCCTAGAAGTCCAAGAAACAATGTCCTGTTGCTCGTTCTAACACTAAAGCGGAGTACCAGGCAGTGGCCCATGCCACTACCGAATTGTTATGGGTTTAGAACCTACTACTGAGCTTCGTCAACCTCTCTCACAGCCGCACGTTCTCTACAGTGATAATCTCGGCGCCGTTAACTTCTCTGCCAACCCTGTCTTCCACTCCTGGTTGAAGCAGCTCGCCCTCGATTTTCATTTTGTTCGCGAGTTTGTCCAGGCTGCCACTCTCTAGGTCCGCCACATCCATACTGCTCATGAGCTGGCGGACTCCCTCACCAAACCCCTACCCATCACTCGTTTCTAGCTACTACGGTCCAAGATTGGCGTCGTTCCCACCTCCATCTTGCGGGGGTGTGATAAGGATATAAAATAAATATTTTATTTTCTCTATGAGTGGTTAGAAAACCCGTGATGTTTAGCTCCACCGCTCGACACTACTCCTTAGTTTTAGCTCTCATTGGTTGTAAATTGGGTATTAAACCCACACTCCTACTCAATGTAAATCATGACATTAATCCCTGACATGGTATTAGAACTTGTTTGATCAAAAGGTTGTGTGTTCGAATCTCCACGATCCCCCAATATTAACAGTTGATTAAAGCACAAGGTATGGTGATCGTCTGTGCAAACGTCAAGCCCAGAGATTGGCTTTCGTTTGAGAGGACATGTTAGAGAGTGGTATAAGATCCAACATAATCTTTTTCCAACAACTCGAGTTATTGTGACCTACTAGTTTATAACATTGACTTTGTTTTAAGGAAGAAGATGAGAATCCCGGGCATGAGCCCAAATGATCTCTGTCTGGGCTTAAGTAGTTAGAGCCCATAAAGCTTGAGCTCCTTCGTAAAGTCTACTTCCAGTGTAGAATCTTTAGGGTCAGTTTTGTTTCAACCTTCTATTCTGTTGGGAACTTGGGACCAGTTGCATATTAAGCCCATCGTTGAAGGAAAGAAGTTTGAACAAAACAAGGAGCATCTCAGATTCTCGCCTTTGGTCTTCCATGGTTAAACGACTCAACGCCTATCTTGTTATATCTTCGTAACATAAATATAAAGTAGATGATGAAAATGTTGTTAATTCTGTTGGTATATACTGATTTGGGATGGCAATGGGTCGGGTCGGGGCGGATAGTGCATATTCTGTTACCCTATTTAAAGTAGTTAGGATTTTATCCATACCCATACCCACATAAGAAACGGGTAGAAAACTAAAATCATGCCCATATCCGTTCGGGTATCGGCCGGATATCCACGGTTATTCATGGATAGTAATTTCTCTTTATAACTCCAACTAATATGTTAACATTCACACATATATTCACATTACACAAAGGAAACATACGATGATAAATCAATAGAATGAAGAAAATTAATTAAAACAATTCAATTTCATGAAAATATTATATTTGTATGCTAAATATAAAATATGCTAAAGAAAAATAATGATTATTTATAGACAAAATACATATGCATATGTATAATCGGGCGGGTTCGGGTTGGATAGTAAGAAAACCATGCCCACTCATTACCCACAACATTCGGGTTCGGGTTTTACCCGTACCCACTAAAAGTTCTTCAGGTTCGGGTTTTACCTTACCCGATTAAGTCGGATTCGGGTGGATATCCACGGTTACAGATATTTTGGTCATCCCTAATATTGATTGAGAAATTTATCAATTATTTTCTTGTTAAAAAGATAATAGAAAAGCTTTTTTGTCACAAGAAAACTACATTAATAAGATATTCTCTATGTTTAACATGTCATCGACTAAGCCCATAAATACTCCTTACCATACCAATAGTACCAATGTTCATTTCTCTTTTGTTTATCCACCTCAATCTAAAGTTGATTATGAGCATATGTGTTGATTACAATATGCTAGTGTAGTAGGAAGCTTGATTTATGTTATAATTAGACTTGATCTTAAACATGAGTATTGTAATAAGGTTCATGATGCAAGCTCGGAAGAAACATTGACAAGATTTTAAGAGGATTTTATGTTATCTTGAAGGTACATTGGATATTGGGATAATTTATGGAATTAAAATATAGTACCTAGTAGAGGGTTATTCTTATTCCGATTAGATATTCACTATAGGAGATTTATGTCCGGTTGTTTATTCACTTTACGAGGTTTTACTGTAAGTTGTTATATATATATATATATATATGAATATGACGGAATATTCTAAGGTGCACTCACAAAAACGAGTACATACTATACATTGAACTTTAAAAGAAGTTTTAAAACATCAAATTTTGAATTTTAATTAGTTAGTATTAATCTAACATGATGATATAACATTATAACAACTAATCAATACATTTTCCTAAACCCTAAACCTTCAATTTTAAACTCTAACCCTAATCCTCAAATTTCAAACCCTAACGCTAAATCCACAAATCCTTCAAATTAAAGTAAATCTTAAATTTTTGGGTCCAAATTCATGTGTTTTCTTATTAATCGTATCACAAGTGACGAATGACATTGTTTTAACACAAATTGCATTTTCATAGGGATGATTATGATACAGGTGCATAGTATGCACACAAAAAAGTCAAGTTTTAACGGTCAACATAAATTGCGGGCCAAATCTATCCATTACTTTGAAAAGTTCGTCATAACTGTCTTATTGAAAAGTTCAGCCCAAAACTATCACTTATAGAGGCAGACCTAGGTTAGCCAATGGTTTGTCAATTGACAAACCTTGATCTAATTTGGGGACAAAATTTCTTTATAAAATTTAATTTTAGTGGTGATAGTATTTGAGCACAAGACTATTTGACAACCCTTATTAGTTTTGGTTTATCGTTGAATCCCTTACTGCAATTTCTGGGTCCGCCACTGGTCACTTAGGCCAATTTTCGGACCAAACTAAGATATCAACCCAAAAAACTTACATAAATAAGCCAAATAGCCAATGCGTACACGAATTTGTACCGGCGGCGGCCAAGATTGACGAACGCATACGCGTTCACGGAAACCAATCCCAACGGCTTGTACACTTGTTCTGACAAACAAGAACGTACTACATGTCTACATGCAAGCAAAAGAAGGCATGCGACTTCGTACCCTACACAAAGCTAGGACTCGAAATTTGCTATAACCGGGAACTAAGAGTCGTCCCCAATGGTTAATTCAGTGGGAAGCTAAAAACCTTTATCAAAAGAGAAAGAGGAAAAGCAATAGGAAGTTGGGAGTGGGAAGGGAGATTTTGGCCATTTACATTCCTTGCATTCCCACCTTTCAGTAAAAAAGTGGAACTCCATTATTTACACGCATAGTAGGTATATATGGTTGGTAGTTCACTTCAGAGTTCGTATCGCACCTCTCTAATTCAACTCGTGATGTCTGATGACAGCTCCGGCGTGGCGAGTAACTTTGACAGGTTCCATACTTTAGTACGTACGATACACACACTTACTTTCACAGCGTCCAACCTCGCGACCATGACAAGCGCGTACGATTGCAATTTTGTAAATAAAATGAAATTATATTTATCCATCGATTATGGAACTTCCATACCTCGTTCGATGGTTCCACGCACCTATGAGCATGTGTTCGTAGATGGATTGGAGTATCTATTGAAGATTGGCCAATAGTAGGAGAAGCAAGAATGAAAACGGAGAAGGGGGAGCTCAAAAAGTGGTTGAAACCTCCACAAGAGAGAAAATTAGGTACATAACCGAATCGACATACAATCAACGGTTCATTAAATGTTTTATCGGCCTATGGTGTTGGGGTGCACGGGGTACCGCCCTAATTCTGTTTCCCAATGTTTGAGTTCATATGAATTTTTTTTTAAATTACACGTTTGGTCACTCAAATTATACAAATCTTTCACGTTTGCCACCCGAATTACTTTTCTTTCTTATTCGCCACTCACTTTACGAATCGTTTCACCGCTTGTCACCGGCCGTTACACTCCGTTAAATTTGTTCTACGTGGCAGTCAACTATAAAGTTTGACCATTAACTAGATGATGTGAAAATTAAAAAAAACTAAAAAAAATTATTTTTCCACCTCATCATTTCAATTACTTTGCCTATATGGTTTATCATATTAATTATTTAATAAAAAATTAAAAATTAAAAAAATTAATTTTGAGCGAAGGAGGGGCTTCTTCGTGGCATCCATGGCGGCTCCAGAAACAGGGTCTTCTCTTCTCCCGACACCAATTACTCCTCTCCCATAATCAACCCTGTCGTTACGAATTCCGAGCTGGCTCCTAAAGACGGCGGGCTGCCGACGCAGTCATCGCCGACTCAGCAGACGCGGCTGCGCAGGAGAAGAAAAAGCATTAGTCCACCGGTTCTGGCGCGGGTCCTGAGCTTCGATCACATTTACCCCCAATACCACAACTTTGGAGAGAGATAAACCTTGGATGATCAAATATTAGCAAGAGCATCCATTCCACTCACGGTTGCAGCATCAGAATGCCACACTTCAGGAAAGGCTTCGTTAGCATGAGTCCCCATCGAAACAAGCAACATCAGCTCCCCTTTTACTTTGTCACTCTTCCTATCTTCCAACCTGTACCACCGAGGCGTTAATGGACTATCAGGAGGAACACGTTTTGGGACCTCATTCAAATCGCATTGAACCCGCCCAATGAAATCATCCTTCACAAAGTCCTTATCCTTGACAGTAACCTCCAGAACAGAGGCCTGGCCTCCACATAAAGATACTACATCTGCTTGACGAGGTCATAGGTGTTTGTAAGCTTGTCCTCCGTGATCTTCCCGCCTCCCAAATGTGGGTTGGTTTCCTTCAGGAGAAAATCCTCTGGTGGTGGCCTTTGCATTTTTGTAGCGTTGCTCTTAAAGGGTGTGTTGACTGCTTGTGGGTATCTTAAAAGCCTGAAAGATGAGAGAAGAAATTCCAATTAGCTGTTAGTTTTATTTCTCCCCAAAGTTGTGGTATTTGAAGGTAAATGGGATTCCCAAGTCGCCCAAGTACATCTAAATGCCGGCGGTTGCTTATGGAGTTCTCAAGCGGACAAATGAGATTGTGGAGGAGTTGGTTAAGCAGATTCATGCACAAAACGAACAAATTGGCGGTCATCCCACCACTTGTGTTCTGAACAGACCCAAAACAGGGTAGGAGAACAGGGGAAACCCCAAATTTTCAATTTTCAATATAATAAGCAGAGGAAAAAGGGGGACTTAGTAGCTGGACCAGCGCCAGAACCGGTGTACTGATCCTTTTTCCTCTTCTGCGCAGCCGGCTGCGTCGCGGCCCGCCCTCTTTAGGAGCGAGCTCTGAATTCGTAACGATGCGGTTGTTTCTGGGAGAGTAGAAATTGGTGTAAGGAGAGGAGAAGACCCTGTTTCCGAAGCCGTCATGGATGGCACGGAGAAGCCCCTCTTTCGCTCAAAATTAATTTTTTTAATTTATTAATTTTTATTAAATAATTAATATGATAAACCATATAGACAAAGTAAGTGGAATGATGAGATGGAAAAATAAATTTTTATTTTTTTCATTTCCACATCATCTATTTAACGGTCAAACTTTATAGTTGACTGCCATGTAGGACAAATTTTAACGGAGTGTAACGACCAGTGACTAACGGTGTATCGATTCGGAAAGTGAGTGGCAAATAAGAAAGAAAAGTAATTCGGGTGGCAAAGGTGAAAGATTTGTATAATTTGAGTGACCAAACGTGTAATTTAGCCATTAAAAAAATAATATGAAATTCAAATTGAAATGAGTGAGATATAATTGAAAATTAATGAGAGATTAAAAAACACGGTAACTACCACCTAGAGCACAATTAGCCGTAGAATAGAAAGAATATCGTAGACAGAGCACTAAAGATGTGTCCTCACTTTGATTACATGAGGATAGTCTAGGGGTTTTATCGGCTCCGGATTCATTATCAAAATTCTTATTTCAGTTTAGTTGGCCGCTTCTTAAGAATGGATGTGACGTCCTGTAACATCTCGAACCTTTTCCCGACGAAGATACTGTCCGCTTTGGGCCTCTATACCCGCACGGTTTTCGACTTGGGGTGCAATTCAAGGTGTCTTCCCATAAAGTCATCCATCCTTGTTGTACTCCACACTGACCACGTTTAACTTTAGAGTTCTGACAAGAACTCTTTCATTTCACCCCAAAACGCGTCTTGTCAGTTAGGCCGGTTTCCTACTTATGAACCATGGATCTCTCCTGGGCTTTGTCGATGTGGGATTTGCCTAATGTGTTACACGTCCAACTCGTGTTCCACTAAAAATATGAGTCAATATAGCGCTAAACACAAATTGGTGTCTATACACAAGAAAAAAAGCTCACGAGAAAGGAATAAGTGCAGGAACGAAGCATTGAAATCAATTTAAGGGATAATGACACTAATTTGCATGTCTTCCATCGGTGATGCAATGATGAACCCCTAACAGGGTGTTGATCCTCGGATCCAGGCTGGAACACTCAAGCTCTGAGTTTCGTCAAGAAATTTTACAAAATCGATGAACTGGAAAACGAATGGGATGGAATTTCTTGTGCAATCCTACACGTGGAGGAAGGCTCAATGAGTATACGTCGAAGCTCGCCCACAATCAAGGTGGTTTTGATCGATACAAGAGCAATTTCGAGTTTGGTTTTCTCTGCCAAACTCTCAACCAAAAACTAGCTACGATAAACTTAGTTTTAGGGTTAAAACTCAATTCAATGTATTCTGCTGATTACAATGCCTTCATGGCACTTAAATAGAACCTACAAACAACCTTAAACGCAAAAGAAACCCAAAATAAATAAGGAAAATGAAAACAGTCCAAATCCTAAAGCAACACGGAAACTTCAAACGCAAGTAAAACACAGTCTTGATGCCATCTTTAGAGCCCTCGTTTGCAGCCTTCCAGTTGTGGATTTGATCACCCAGCCCCTTGCATCTGGAGTAGAAAGTACAAGCTTTCATGTGGTATGAACCATGAAACGTGATTCCCAGCAAGTTAGTTATTGTGAATTAGGCTCCAAAGTGGCCTGCCCGAAACTGCTCCATGCCTTAGGCAATTCTTGGCAGATTTCCTGTTCTGACATGGGTATTTGGTGAGCTCAAAAATTGTACTTCCTAGCCTTCCCTCGAGCTCCCAAACACTCAAGGTTGGAGAGAAAGTCTTCATATTCAAAACAAATCCCCCAAAGCCCATTTCCATCGAGCCAAACGTGAGTACAATGCTTGTAACGAGAGCTACCTGAAACAGTTCCATTCCTTGGCCAAAATTCAAGTTTCGTCAAACGAATAGAGGCAGCTTCTTTAACAAGTAACAGAGACTTGTGGGGAAAGGTATTTGGGATCATATCAGGCCCTCCCTCTTTTAAAAGTTTTTCCCTCAAAGCTGGTTCCTTTTTCTTCTCGAAATCGTCGCAAAATTGATCCCAAATTGGATCGAAAGATGGCGTCCCAAACTGCCAATTCTGGGAAACTAGGGCAGTGTTCTTCACCCATGGAATTGGGGACTTTTGATTTAGCCATTTCTGATTCAATTCAGGAGTACCAGTGTCTCTGCAATACATCCAATCGTCATTCTCAACTAGTCCCCGCATTCGCTTCACCCACGTCTGTACCGAATCGTCGTCCACCCGTTTCCCGCCAACGCCGCTGTTCAAACTTGCAGAACCCGGAGACCCGAATTCGATTTGGGCAACTCTTCCTTTGGCACCTCCGGCTGCAATTGAAGCTTCTTATAGCTTCATGTGACCACCCTCGTCGACTCCACCTTAGGCGTTTCGATCGAATCATCGCCAGGTTCCCCAACCCATTGGCGAATTTTCTGCTCGTGTTTGAGCTCCAGCAGGGGAGTTTGATCAAGAATGCGATCCTGCAAACGGAAGGAAATTGACCCCAATGGATAAAGGGAAAAGCTTCCCTGGGTTTGAGGGAATGTGTCGGGCTCCTTAGGTTGGGTCGGAGCGCTCCTAGGAGCTCCACCCAATAGGCCCTCTCTCCTGCTCTGCCTTGCTGTCGTCGGAGAACAGGGGTTGTTCTTGGATCTCGGTCGCCGGAGCTTCTAGCGCTTCAAAGCCGTCAACATAAGTCGAGTTGTCATTAGTCCAGCCTTCAGCCCTTGTCCACTTGCTCCGTCGAGTTGTTTAGCCTGATTTGCGTCCATTTGACGCTGATCGGATCGGACCTCCACCGGAGACAGAGGTTTCAACACCATCCTCTTACCATTTCGCTTGAACGCGTAACAGTTAGTACCTCCGTCATGGGTTACGGCTCGATCAAACTGCCACGGTCTTCCCAACGGTATATGGGCAGCTTGCATCGGGGCAACGTCGCAAACAATTTCATCCTTATAACTACCAATTTCAAAAGCAACCCGAGCTTGTTTTGTTACCTTTATCGATCTGTAGTCATTAAGCCAATGTAAATTGTAAGGCTCGGGGGGTGTGGTCGTGTTCAGTCCCAGCTTAACGGCGTCGAGACTGATAACATTTGTGCAGCTTCCACCGTCGACGAACATCGACAAACATTTGCCATTAACTAAGCACCTTGTGTGAAAAAGGTTGGTGAGTTGATCTTCTTCTAACTCAACTTCCACTGTCAAGGCCCTAAGATTCATTCCAGACAGCAATGGCCCTACTGTCGCCTCAATTCCCTCAGCAGACGAGTCATTGACCCCTTTCTTGTGGTTGTCTTCATCAGCGGCGGATCCAGAACACAGTAGAGCACTGAGTCTCATTTTAATATAATATTATATACCGTAAACAAAAATAGTCAACATTTTAAAATTTTAGTATTTCAAATAAAAAAAATAGTTACAAAATTATCAACGGTAACAGACAAATGGCTAATATTTTGATGTGTTACAAAAGATTTAGCTAATATTTTGTATTTCGAAACGTTTGGATAATAATTTGGAAAGTCCAAAAGGTTTGACTAATAAATTGTATTTACCCAAAAATATATTATAACAATATTTTTCATTCATTACAATGCCAATTGTAATAGAAGGTTTTTTTTAATTCTGCAAATCCATCAATAATAATAGAATCTCCATCCATATCAATGGCATACTCTCTCTCAAAGAAAATAGCTAAGCAATCAACGAGAAATTCCTCGAGCATTTTGTTGAGTAAATTAGTTTTCACATATTTCATTGCTTAAAATGTTCAATCCATGGTAGTCGTTGAAACGAGCAAGGTCAACACTAGACGAATCAACCAACAAATCAATTTGTTTAGAGGGTTTTCTTATTTCAATGAAACTTTATAGACTCTTTTACATTTTAGACCTTTAGGTTTTATTGTTTTTTTTTTTTTCAATGAAAATCATTCGGGCTAGAATTCCTAGACTAAATTGAGAGTAATGGTTTGCATATGTTCATCTAGACCATTTTTCTAACTACACAAAATTTATTATCAAATAATACTCGACCGACCATTAAATAATACTAGGCCAAATACCTAAAATCGAAAATTTATAATCTCTATACTAGCTATGGATCCGACGGTGGGTTGGCCCAGCCCTAGATCCGCCGATGGTCTTCATCGTCGGAGACGTATTCGCCATCTCGCAAGATTAGCGCTTTGACATTTGGACACTGATTGGCCTTATGGCCCCTGCCGTGGCATTTGAAACACTGTATCGATCCACTAGAGGCCCCTGCTCGCTCCTGATTAATTGGAGCACCCCGAGGTGGGAATTTGGGTGTTTCTTGCCTGTGTCGGGGCAGAGTGATCTCGGCAGCGAGCTCAATAGCAGGTTTAACACTTGCAATCCTTCTCCCCTAAGAGGATTTTTGCTGCTTCACCACTTTAATTGCAAGGTGAACCGCCTCTTCAAGTTCGATAAAAGATTGCAGCTCAACCTCTTGCCGAATTTCGCGATTCAGACCGTAGAGAAATCGTGAAATTGTTGCTTCTTTGTCTTTGTGCACATCAACCCTCATCAAGAGCAACTCTAGCTCTCTAAAATATTCTTCGACATTCCTCGACCCTTGTCAAATTCCCTGCAACGAGTCATGTAGCTCTCGCTGGTAATAACCCAGAACAAATCATTCCTTCATCAGCCCACGTAACTCGTCCCACGTCACCACAGGTTCTTGGAGATTTCGTCTTCTAGGGAGTTGTAGTTGTTCCCACCACTGGGTTGCCTAGTCCGCAAATTCGTAAGTAGCCATAGCTACTTTCTGCTGTTCGGTGAGATGTCCACACTGAAAGAAAAGAATTATCTTCCTTTCCCAATCTAGGTACGTTGCAGCATTCAAAGTCCCCTGAAAAGTCGGAATGACCAATTTAATTCCAACAGGGATTGCCGGCTCTGCCTCCCCTGATGATCACGACGTTCGTGATGTCGGGGATCTGGTTGGGGATTGATGGTGACAACTGCTGCTCAAGATCCTCTATCCGAGCCACAAGCTCCCGATTCTCTCGTTCCTAGTCATTCCCGGCTTGCCTTCCACGAGCAACTTCTGCTGCGCGCTCTGCTTCCGGTAACGCCTGAGACAAAGCATCAAGCCTCCGTCCCTGCAGTTCCATCTAGCGTTCGAGCTTATCGAATTGCATCTGAAAAATTGCGCCAATCTGTGTCGTTATGGTCTGCAAGAACTCCACTATGTTGAATGGCCTGACATTGGAATTTCTTCATCTTGATCTGTCTCGTCGGAGTCGACTTTGTCCTCTGGTTTCTGACGCGAAATCGGGTCCTTAGAACGAGTTCTGGACGTAACCGGACCTCGCTTTTTCTCCCTCGCCACTGTGTTTGAACCTAAGGCTCTGATGCCACTTGATGAACCCCTAAGAGGGTGTTGATCCTGTGCTCCAGGCTGGAACTCTCAAGCTCTGAGTTTCGTCAAGAAATTTCACAAAAACTATTAACTGGAAAACGAGTGGGATGAAACTCCTTGTGCAATCCTACATGTGGAGGAAGGCTCAATGAGTATACGTCGAAGCTCGCACACGATCAAGGTGGTTTTGATCGATACAAGAGCAATTTCAAGTTTGGTTTTCTCGGCCTGACTCTCAACCAAAAACTAGCTACGACAAACTTAGTTTTTGGGTTAAAACTCAATTCAATGTATTCTGCCGATTACAATGCCTTCATGGCACTTAAATAGAACCTACAAACAACCTTAAATGCAAAAGAAACCCAAAATAAACAAGGAAAACAAAAACAGTTCAAATCCAAAGCAACACGGAAACTTAAAACGCAAGTAACACACAGTCTTGATGCCATCTTCAGAGCCCTCGTTTGCAGCCTTCCAGTTGTGGATTTGATCACCCAACCCCTTGCTTCTAGAGTAGAAAGTACAAGCTTTCATGTGGTATGAACCATGAAACGTGATTTCCAGCAAGTTGTTGTGAATTGGGCTCCAAAGTGGCATGCCCGAAACTGCTCTATGCCTTGGGTAATTCCTGACAGATTTCCTGTTCTGACATCGGTATTTGGTGAGCTTGAAAATTGTACTTCCCAACCTTCTTTCAAGCTCCCAAACACTCAAGGTTGAAGAGAAAGTCTTCATGTTCAAAACATCTCAACCTCGAAATACTTATTAAACTGAAAAATAGATGAAAAATATGAATCAAAGAAAATTATGAACTTATGAATTCATGAATTTATCATTTAGATTAGAAATGAATTTTATAAATTTTAAAAAAGTATGTGTCTTTCTATAATCCTATTGCCCTTTCTTTGTCATTTTCGGTTTCTTTTTTTGTTGAATACCGTTTCCCCCTCCCCTTCTTGAGAAAGATTTAAAATTTCTATTACCTTATTGCATTTTCATTTTTCAATGACTCTATAGAAGTAGGCTTTAGCGTGCAACCAATGAAAAGGAGACGAAGAGAGACAAAAGGACATAAAGGGATTTGGTAGCACAAACCCAACAATATTATAGAAAAACCTCAAAGGGTTAATAATAATGATATTCTTTTTTCCCCTTAGGGTTCAAAGAGATGATATCATATGGGGACATGCAATTTGGAAGTTGTGGAGGTTACGTAGAGAATGACAAAGTTTACGTGGGGACTCCATTGACTTCCTGTACGTACTACCAGCAAGAAACGATTGGCATCAAATTAAATTCAGCCCCGGCAAAGAATATTGTCTTGTGAGTGTGAATCATCAAATATCCCTTAATATCCAATTAATGAATGAATAAAGGTAATCGCATTGTTAATGAGTGGATAAGGACACTATTAATGAAATGGTACAATGAAGCCTATGATAGTACTAGCTACACCATGAGATTTGACATTATAATTATGGGGTTTGACAAGTGCACAGTAAGATCGTTAATGGATATATATATAGTTAATTCAGTGAGAGCAATATCTCTTCGATAATCGATACATGTAATAGATTCGATAATCGTAAAAGGATTCATGTCTCTTCGATGAGAGCAATATCTCTAGTTAATTTGGTGCGCAACTGTAAGATAGCTAATGGATATATATCCATATATGATTCAGTTTAGCGTACGCCCGTAGCGTATGCCTCATTGAGTTTTGCTATATAGATCATGAATTAACCGGAGTTTGGGGCATGATACTATATCCTAACCTCTAATGGGTGAACCCCAGTCCCTAATTTTCTAACCCAAACCATTAGATTCTTTTAATCTTAAAATGAAAATCAATGAAAATTTCGACGAATCAGAATCGTTGATTTTCATTTTTAAGATTAAACGAATCTCATGCTTTGGGTTAGTGAATTGGGGACTGAGATTCACCCATTAGGGGTTAGGGTATAGTATCATGTCCCAAACTCCGATTAATTCTTTGTCTAAATAGCAAAACTCAATGGGGCGTACGGTAGGCTAGCGTACGTCAGGCGTACGCTCTACGCCTGTGTTCACACTTGGTTTTTGCACTTCAATATATTTCGCTGAATCAGAACCGTCGGTTATTATTTTTTAGACTAAATGAATCTTGTGGCTTAGGTTAGAGAATTAGGGACTGGGGTTCACCCAATACAGGTTAGTGCGGTGCACTCACAAAAATGAGTGCTTTCAATGCACCCAATTCAAAAACTAGTCTTAAGGTGTCGGATTTTGAATTTTAATTTGTAGAATTAGTGTAATATGATGATATAACGTATCATAACAACTAATTAGTCGATTGCCCTATGCCCTGGACCTCCAATTTTGAGTTCTACCCCTAAACCCCAAATTGTAAACCCTAACCCTAAATCTCTAAACTCTAAATCCTTCAAATTAAAGTAAATGTTTAATGGTTTTTGTGCAAATTCATGTGCATTATTGTTCATCACATCATAAGTGATGATCGACATAATTTTGACATAAATCGCATGTTTAAAATGACGGTTATGAAGTGAGTGCACTGAATGCATCCAAAAAGTGGGTGCATCATATATATAGGAAAACATGTAATAGATTCGATAATCGTAAAAGGATTGATCTCTCTTCGGTGAGAGCAATATCTCTAGTTACTTTGGTGCGCAACTGTATGAAATGTGTGACTAAGCTCAAGTAGGATGATGTTTTATATCTTTTTTTTTTTTACAAAAGATAATCATGTATTAGATTAAAAAAAAAAAGATAGACAGTTACACCCTGGAGATCA
This sequence comes from Linum tenue, assembly GCA_946122785.1. Taxonomy (NCBI): domain Eukaryota; kingdom Viridiplantae; phylum Streptophyta; class Magnoliopsida; order Malpighiales; family Linaceae; genus Linum; species Linum tenue. The sequence goes on along the minus strand of CAMGYJ010000009.1, from coordinate 68,836,360 downwards.
GCCAGACCTGAAAATCAAAATAACGACTCATAGTCGGGTACAAAGAAAGGGCCTTCCGAGCCACCATATGGGCTACCCTATTGCTACCCCGACCTATAAACCGAACACTAAACCCCGGATTGCAGGCAAAATAATGTAGCACCTCAGCTAGCACAGCTCCTATCTTGCTATCCCTAGTATCAGCCTCTTGGAGCTTATCAATGACCACCTTGGCGTCCCCTTCAAACCCTACGCTAGAGAATCCATGGCTCAGGCACCCAAGGACTGCCTCACGCAGGACAAGCATGTATATACCATGATTCAATTTGATATTTATATAGTAGAGAAAAAAGAAACGAGTAAATTGCAAGGTTGGTCACTAGGTTTGCTAAAAACGTTCATGTTTGATCACTATAAATATTTAATTTCATTCATGATCACTAAAATGTTCATGTTTGGTCACTATAAATATTTAATTTCATTCATGATCACTAAAACTAGTCTAATAGTTCTTGTTTGGTCCCGTTAGTCTCCGTTAACGTTTGTTGATATGGCAGTCAACCTTCATAATTGGCCATTAAATAAGTGATGCTGCTATTAAAAAATAATAAAAAATAAATTTATATCTATCAAAATTTCCACCTAATTACATGTTCATTAAAAAATTAATTAAAAACCTAATTTCTTCTAATTGATCGCCCATTTCTCTTCTTGCCTTTCTTTTCACCAACTCCCCATTGACAGAACTCAGTTGGGGAAAGGAGAATAAAGCACGAAAAATTACACTTTCTTTCTTCCTTCCCCCCAGCTTCGTACGATTTCATGACAACCTCCCCCTCCGTAGATCTCAACCACGACCCTGAGTTCGCCCTGCAACGACTCGGCCGAGTCAATGCCCAATGGTGGTGATGGGGCGACCAATTAGAAAAAAAAATAGGCTTTTAATTTATTTTTTAATGAATGTGTAATGAGGTGGAAATCTTGATATATTAGATTTTATTTTATTTTTGTGTTTTAATAGCCACGTCACTTATTTAACACTCAATTATGAAGGTTGATTGCCACATCAGCAAAAAATTAACGAAGACTAACGGAGAGTGACAAACATGAACTATTGAACTAATTTACTAACCACGAATGTAATTAAATATTTGTAGTGACCATACGTGAACGTTTTTAGTAAACCCAGTGACCAACCTTGCAATTTACCCAAAAAGAAACATATGTCTCAATAGGTTTACTATCCGTGTAATCATATGTAGATCGAAAGAGAAACACCAAGCCTGTATCACAAACCAAACAATCAATACAACATGACGTAGGGTTTGTCCATTGGGGAAATAAAGGAAATTTGAAAAACAAACTCAATCATGAATTAGATACAATTTCTCCTCGATTGGCATATCCACGAAAGGAATCTTTGTGATTTGGGTGATGGATTTGCTCTCCGTGGAGTAGTCTCATTCATATTGAATGAGGAAACCATGTAAATCGTGGTGTTGTGTGCTTTCTTTCTTTTCCGCATTTATCGTATTTTACATGGTATCAGAGTTGTGATGATCACAGGTTGAATCATGGTTTCGGACGATGAATCATCCACCAAAAGTGCCAAGTCGGGCACTGATCATTCGAAGCTTAAGTTGGCGGTCGATGAGGGACAGAGTGGACTGCCGTCACATCTCATCCTTCACCAGTTCGAGAGTCACAACAATATGTTTGTTGGCGAGTTGACCATGGATGTTAATTACGGCGAATGGGTAGTGGACATCACTAATTCGATGGTTGCTAAAAATAAAATTTGTTTTGTGGATTGTACCCTCCCGGAGGCTGCGAATTCATCTAGGAGAGAAGCCTTGCAGCGTTTTAACGCCATGGTTAAAGGCTAGTTGAAGCCAACCATGACGAAGGAGGTGCGTAATAGTGTGCGCTTTGCTCATACAGCTCGTGAGATTTGGGTGAACTTGCAGTCGCGATTTGTCCAAGGAAACTCTTCCCGACTTTATGATCTCAAGCGAAAAATCAATAGCCTTCAGCAAGAGAAGATGACAGTGTCAACTTTTTATACTCGTTTGCGCGGGTACTGGGATGAAGTTCACGCGATAATGCATTCGCTTGACTGTACTTGTGCTGGTTGTCATTGTGACGTTAATCGTCGTCAACGTGAGGTACAAGAAGGGGTCTTTTTGACTTTTTAATGGGATTGGATGATGCATTCAGTACTGTGAAGTCCCAGATTCTGGTGATGAAGCCTGCTCCTTCCCTCGCCGAGGCCTACCAACTCGTCATTAACGATGAGCAACAAAGGAAAATTTCCCAGAACAGGAGGCCGCGTGCTGAGGCGGCTGTTTTCCAAGCTCAGGGGGAGCGACAAGGGAATCGTCGTTGGGATCGCTCGGGTACCCAAGGTGATCACAATTGTGATCGAGATAGGGAGAAGGAGCGTGACTCGAAAGGCAAAGTATGGTGCACTCATTGTCAGCGTCCTGGACACCTGAAAGAGATGTGTTATCGTCTCATAGGTGATCAGGCTTGACGTCGTAATGAGAAGGGAAGCAGCCATGGGCAGCTCATGTGGACGCTGGTCAGTGACTTGCGCCAGTCCTCTCAATCTGCCATTGATCCCTCCTCCAACAGGGCGGGTAAGTTCACTGGTAATGCTTCTACTTGGGTGATTGATTTAGGTTGTACAGAACATATTGTTAATTATGTTTTGTTGTTGGATGATGAGTTGGATTCGTCGCCAACTCTACAGGTCAAAATCCCTAATGGCACGGGAGTTAAAGTTAGTCGTATTGGAACAAGCAAATTATCTAATGAGTTTCTTTTACTTCGTGTTCTATATGTCCCTAAGTTTCAGTGCAATCTACTCTCTGTCAGTAAACTAACAGCAGATCTCCCGGTAGCATTAATCTTCTTCAGTGACTACTATGTAATTCAAGACTTACCATCCAAGAGACTGATTGGGATGGGTAAGCATGTGAACGGGCTATACTATTTTAAGCTGTTTGATGAGGCGCATCCAGTTGCACATTTGGTTCGTCGACGTCTGAGCATTGCGGACACGTGGCACTCTAGGCTTGGTCATCCATCTTCAGCGAAGCTTAGTATATTGGAGAAGTTAATTAGTTGCTTATCCTTTAATTCAGTCTCAAGACCCTTGTTGATCTTGTTTATGGGCTAAGCTAACTCATAATTCTTTTGAGTCCAGTACTATTAAAACCAAGTCGGTTTTTGATATTATTCATATTATTATATGGGGCAGTTATAAGACAACATCCACTACTGGTGCACATTATTTTTTGACTGTGGTTGATGATTATAGTCGTGCAGTATGGGTTTTTTTGATGCGTCATAAGTCGGATGTTGGTCACTACTTGATGTATTTTTGTAGCATGGTTCGTACACAGTTTGACAAGCAGGTATTCAGGCTGATAATGGGCCTAAATTTGCCACTCCACAACAAAATGGGGTGGTAGAGCGCAAGCACTAACATTTACTTGAGATTGCCCGAGCCCTGCGTTTACCTACTAACCTGCCGCTTAAGTTCTGGGGTGAGTGTGTGTTGACTGCAGCTTACCTGATTAACAAAATGCCTCTTGTTAGCATTGGGAACAAGTCTCCGTATCAGGTCTTGTTTGGAAGTGATCCTTTGTATAGCTATGTTCGATCTTTTGGCTATCTGACGTATGCCAAAGATACCCATCAAGGGCTTCATAAGTTCGCGGATAGAGGGCGAGCAGGTATTTTTCTCGGGTATCCTTCCAATTAGCGGGGCTACCATATTTATGACCTTGAGAAGCGTGTGATTTATACCTCCCGATATGTCAAATTCTTGGAAGATGTATATTCCTATCATGTTGTTGATCAGGAAGTGAATTTGACTCCGGCAGCAGTGTCACGACCGAATTTTGGTGTCTTGCCTCCTGTAATTGATGATGATCCTTTACCCGGCCCTTCCATTCCATCGGCAGTGACGCCAAACCCAAAATTCTCTGATTGTTCTCCTTCTTCGAGTCCTGTCCGGGAGGACTCGGGTCCCTCTACATTACGGGATGTTTCTACTCTAGGTGAACGCATGCATACCTCGTTTTCTTCTCCTCCTAATGCTCACAAGGCCACTCCCGAGCCAGTTGCACCTTCACCTCATTCTGCAGCTCCGCCTCCTCGTAGGGGGGATCGCGTACGTATTCCTTCTACGCGCTTGCATGGTTTTGACGTGCAGCTGCCAAGTTTTGGGGGGTTCGGTTGATGTTGAGTATCCCCTTGAGAATTTTCTTGGCTATGATTGTCTTTCTTTGGCACATCATGCCTTTGTCGCAGCCGTCACTTCTGCTGAAGAGCCTACCTATTTTTATCAGGCAGTACTTCATAAGCATTGGTGTGACGTCATGCAAAAGGAAGTGGTGAGACAAATCCATAATAACTTCATGATAAAAATTAACTAAGCAAACAAGGTACTCTTTCAAATCCACAATACAACAAATTCATCATAAATCCAAAGGTTTTAAAACTCTAAACTCTCATTTTCAAATCCAACAAGCAAACGAGCCCGTCCGTCTTCTTAACGTTTGCTTGTGGGATTTGGGTGATGGATTTGACACCCAAATCCCAAGCATCAAGGATTTGGAACAAATTCATTGTTTGTTATGGGACACAAATCCTTGGGGCCCACGGATTTGGACTCTTTTTTAGATCCAAATCCGTGACCCCGCGGATTTGCAAATCCCACATTTTATTTGGGATTTGATAATGGAAGGCAAAGTTGCGAGACAAATCCATCATAACTCCATGATAAAAATTAACTAAGCAAACAATGTACTCTTTCAAATTCACAATGCAACAAATCCATCATAAATCCAAAGATTTTTAAAACTCAAAACCCTCATTTTCAAATCCAACAAGCAAACGAGTAAGTGTTTTTGGCCAAATTCTAATCTTGAAAGTTATTTCCATTGCCTAGAATCATTCGGCCTTCAAAAATCATGTTTGAAGCCTTTGCATAGGATTAAGGTCGAATGACTATTTCTTCACCATGATCGTAGTCCATGCCATATTAATATATATTAATTATAATATAATATATAAAAGCCAAGGTTTGGTGTTACTATTTATTAGTGGCTCTCACACTCCTCCTTGCAAGTGAGCAAGTTTCAAGTTTTATCTTTTACCTCACTCTCCCATTCTACAACCTTTGTGTTCATTTATTGTCCATTTGATCTACATCTATTGCTTATTAGGTTTCATCAATTGTTCATTGTGTTCCCTATTGCAACATTTATCTGTTAGATTTTCGTCTATGATCTTTCGCCCAAATCATCCCCAATTGCAACAATTATGGAAGCACTACTGACGAAATCATAAGTTGTCCTCTTTCACCGTTTTCTACGACTGCTACCAAAGATTCATACCATATCTCGAAATACTTTTGGTGGAATCCTAGGTTGTACCCATCCATCGTGTCCCAAGACCGCTACCAAAAATCCATACCAACTTGCTCTGTGTTGCCGAATTTTGTATCGGAACCGAGTTTTATATTCTTTAGTGTTTTCTTATTTCTCTTTTTTTTTTTTTTGGTTAAGCATGATAATTAAACTCAAACTCATGGGTATCCAACCTAATTCGACCAGGTCAAAGCAACTTGAACCCGACTTTTAGTAATTTAAAATTTCTATTTCGATTTTTCTTTTCGTTGAGAATGACAATTGAACCCAAACTCATGGTATTGACGAGTTTTGTATCGAGAGCGAGTTTTATCCGCTTTTGTAGTTGGCATGTTGGGTCGAGTGTGAATTTGTTAAAAACTCGATTCGACTCAGTCAAAGCGAGATGAACACAGTATTGACGAGTTTTGGATCGAGAGCAAGATTTGTCTGTTTAATGTTATTTTATTTTTCCGTTTCCTTATCGTTGAGAATGATAATTGAAGCAAGACTAAGAGCTGACGAGTTTTGTATCGAGAGCGAATTTTATCTGCTTTTAGAATTGGCATGTTGAGCCGACTCTGAATTGTTAAAAGCTCGGTTCGAACCAGTGAAGGCGAGTTGAACTTGGTGTGTAGAGTTTTTGGTGGGGAACCAGTTTTATCCGCTTTATTTTTTTTTATTTATCTTTTTTCTTTTGGTTGAGAACCCAAACTTATGGGTATCCAACCTAATTTAACTTGATCAAAATGACTTGAACCAGAAGTTTACAAGCTTTCAGGAAGGAGTGGGTTTTATTCGCTTTTGTAATTGGCGGCTCGAGTCGGTTGTGAATTTGTTACATACTCGATTCAACCAGATCAAAGAGCGTTGAATATGATGTTGCCAAGTTTTGGATCGTGAGCAAGTTTTATCCACTTTAGTGTTTTAATTTCTCGTGCGGGTGTGAGTTCTATACGCCGTTTTAATTGTCTGGTCGGGTCGATTGTGAATTTGTTACAAACTTGGTTCAACCCAATCAAAGAGAGTTGATGTTGCCGAGTTTTGGGTAATGAGCGAGTTTTATCCGCTTTAGTGTCTCTTTTCGTTTTGGTTGCAAATGAACTTGAAAAAAAAAACAAAAAAAAAATACAAACTAATCAATAGTGTTACAAGAGAAGATTTAACATATAAATTATTTGCTCGACGACCATTCTCGCTTATTAAAGTTTATAGCTGCATAGACTACATGAAGTTGTAGATGACAAGCCCTTTACTTTTGGATCAAATTCAAATTACTCATCTTTAAAATATCATGTTCTCGATCACACGCGCAGCGATAGCGAGCGGGCTTATGCTAGTTTTTTATAAACCAAGCATATAGGGTTTTTGAAGTCGACTTGAACATGAGACGTTAATTTCAACACAATCTTGTCCTAGTTCTTAGTAGTCATAATGTATGTTATAACTTTCCTCTAACCGATCGTTAAGAACCGTGTTTCCTAGTGATGTGCGACAATACAACTTGTACCCAGTTACCTTAAATCCCCTTTTCTTCACTTTTTTTCACATTTCAAATACAACAAACGAATAGAGGTAGAGAATGAAATTTAGTTTCCATTATTTTTGGTTGTTTCCAAGCATACTGTAAGAAAACATCAAGACTCATTATTTTCCAAAAGAATGAATACCTAGTAATACTTCTTCAATTAGCAAAATCATGAATGTCCGACTCTATCATCTCTGTGTTCTCTATAAACTCATTATCAATATTAGTCTGCTACAAGGATGACCAAAACTTCTGCACTCTTATCTCCATCCATTTCTTCCATCCTTTGGTTCCATGCAAGAAAAAGGCTGCATAATTGGGCCTGCATATATTATAGCAGCAGAAAGGGCAACCCAACCGCTCACACTTATTTTTAGTTGATGTGATTAGAGAGATGTAACCATTCTGAGCTAACTCACTAATGCAAGCAAACCCACAAACAAGTGAACAGTTGTCTCCTTCTCCCCCACTCCATTCCACAACTAGCCCCTGCCCTTTGCCTCTTTCTAACCACTCTTCTTCCCCTTTCCCCTTCCTTCCTTTCTTCTCTTCTCTCTCAATATTCAATGTCCTGCTCTCTCTCTCTACCCTTTGACTTGTGTCCCAATTAATAATCCTCTGCCTCTGACCCAAGTTTGACCTGCTTCTCCCTCAAATCGAACCAATCCAATTCCTTCCATCATTTAAAACACTGCCCATGCCACCTCCCCTGCTTCCCAATAGCACAGTCCCAGCTGCAGAATCCCGAAGCTTTGCTCATTTATGGCCATGTCCCTGTCTCACAAGTTGGTGTGAACTCCCATTGATATCTTCCCTCCATAGTCAATCCACCCTTCTGAAATTCATCTCCTTTCCATTAGAAAACAATTATCTGTCTCTTTCACTCTCCTTTCTTCCTCTCTTTTCTCTCTATCCTAGCGAGTAGCACCCCATTTAAAGGGCACTGTGGTATCAGAAGCTGCTGCAGAGACAGAGGCAGAGCTCCCTAATTCCACCTTCACATGGATTCTGCTGCTGCCGCCTCCTTCCCCCAACCAATGCCCCTTCTCCCCTCCCAATGCCTCTACCCACCAAAACGAAACCTTGATGTCCACCATAAAACCAGTTCTTGCATAACCCCATCCTCATTCTCTCTTTCTCAACGTACTCTGTAGTTTCCAAGCAAAAACAGAGAGTGAGAGAGAGCAGAACCAACGAAATGGAACTTCTTCCTCTTCTTCAGCAGTTCGTCCTTCTGTTCCTTCTGCTGTGCTGTTCATTTAGCTCCGTCTTCCCGCGAAGTCACGAGCTGGGGATTCTCCTGGAGGTGAAGGAATCACTGATCGCAGGCGGGGAAAGCCTGAGCGATTGGAACCGGAGCAACCCGAATTTCTGCAAATGGAGCGGGGTCACTTGCCGGTCGGGCCGGGTGGTTTCGGGTCTAAACCTATCCGACTCGTCGCTGACCGGGTCAATCCCGCCCGCGCTTGGCCGCTTGCAGAACCTGCTCCACCTCGATCTCTCCTCCAACGCCCTCACGGGTCCCATCCCAACCACTCTCGCCAACCTCTCCGTATTGGAATCTCTGCTTTTGTTCACCAACGACCTCACGGGTCGGATCCCGGCCCAGCTCGGTTCGATCAAAACCCTCCGGGTCGTCAAAATCGGCAACAACTGGCTTGCCGGCGAAATCCCTGCCTCATTGGGAAATCTCCCCAACTTGGTCACGCTGGGTCTGGCTTCCTGCACTCTTACCGGTCCGATCCCGCCCCAACTCGGCCGGCTCGGCAAACTTGACCAGTTGGTTCTGCAGGACAATCAGCTCTACGGACCGATTCCACCCGAGTTGGGTAATTGTTCTAGCCTCACAGTACTCGCTCTATCCAACAACAAGCTGAACGGAACCATCCCGCCGGAATTGGGCCGTTTGCAGAATCTCCAGTACCTCAACCTTCTCAACAACAGCCTCACCGGCGAGATACCGAGACAAATCGGAGACATGACCCAACTCTCCTACATCAATTTCATGGGGAACCAGCTCCACGGTCCAATCCCGAGGGAGTTGACAAAACTGGGTAGCCTCTACAATCTCGATTTGTCGGAAAACAAGCTCACCGGAGAGATACCCGAAGAATTCGGCGAGATGGTTCAGCTTGGTGTTCTGGCTTTGACGGGCAACAACTTGACCGGCGTCGTCCCAAAGGGCATATGCTCGAATGCGACCAATCTCAACTCCCTGATACTGAATAAGCTCCAATTGACTGGGACGATTCCGGCCGAGCTGGTAAACTGTCGAGCCTTGCAGCAGCTTGATCTGTCATTCAACTCGCTCACCGGCACGATTCCGAGCGAGATTTACGAGATGGTTCAGCTGACGAATCTCTACCTCTACAACAACTCCCTTGAAGGTTTGATTTCACCCTCCATCGCAAACCTCAGCAACTTGCAGGAGATCGCGATCTACCACAACAATTTCCACGGCGAGCTGCCTAGAGAAATTGGAACGCTGGGCTCGCTCGAACTGCTCTACATCTACGACAATCAGTTCTCTGGGGAGGTTCCTGAGGAGATCGGCAACTGTTCGAGCTTGCAAGCGGCTGATTTCTTCGGGAACCATTTCTCAGGGAAGATCCCCGCCACAATCGGCAGGCTACAACGGCTGAGTTTCCTTCACTGGAGGCAGAACGAACTCGTCGGCGAAATCCCCGTCGAATTGGGCAACTGTACGCAGCTCACCACTCTGGATTTGGCAGATAACTTCTTATCAGGTGGAATTCCTGAAACCTTCGGATCCCTCCGTTATCTAGAGCAGCTCATGCTTTACAACAATTCCCTCCAAGGTCCTCTGCCTGATTCCCTCTCCAATTTGAGAAACCTGACCAGGATCAACCTGTCCACCAACAAATTTAACGGCAGCATTTCCCCGCTGTGTAGCTCGAGTTCTTTCCTCTCGTTCGACGTCACAGACAATTCCTTCTCCGGCGAGGTCCCTCCCCAATTGGGGAACTCGCGGAGTCTCGAAAGGCTGAGGCTTGGTAACAACCGGTTCACCGGGGAACTCCCTCGGACATTGGGGAAAATTCGTGCTCTCTCTTTGTTAGACATCTCAGGCAACTCACTCACAGGAGTATTGCCAGCACAACTCGCGCTGTGCAAGAACCTGACCCACATCGACCTGAACGACAACCGTCTAGCCGGTTCCATTCCAGCCTGGCTCGGAACGTTGCCACTGCTAGGGGAGCTGAAGCTCTCGAGGAATCAATTTTCAGGACCTCTGCCTCCCGAGCTTTTCAAGTGCTCCAACTTGATGCTTCTTTACCTGGACGGCAACTCCCTGAACGGGACTCTTCCTTCCGAAATTGGCAACCTGGAAGTACTCAACTTCCTCAGACTTGACCACAATCAGTTCTCAGGACATATCCCTCCTGCGCTTGGCAACTTGAGCAAGCAACTTGAGCTTCGGATGTCGCACAACAGCTTCAGTGGGGAAATCCCCGCCGAGCTTGGACGGCTGCAGCAGCTTCAGATCATTCTGGACTTGAGCTACAACAACTTAACCGGCTCGATCCCACCTTCCATCGGGAAATTGTCGACCCTCGAAGCTCTTGATCTATCCCACAACCAGCTCCAAGGCAGAGTGCCTCCCCAAGTCGGCGAGATAAGGAGTCTTGGATACTTCAACGTGTCCTTCAATCGCCTGGAAGGTGATTTGGGCGACCGGTTTCAGCGCTGGAAGGCTGATTCATTTCTAGGCAACTCCAAGCTATGCGGAGGCCCTCTTGATCAGTGCCGCCGGTCAGCTAATAAGCATTCGAGTCTAAGCGAGGCAGCGATCGTTGTGCTATCTGCGATAACGACACTTGCTGCGCTTGCGCTGCTGGGACTAGGACTCACCTTCTTCTGTAAGCGAAGAAGGGAATATCTGCGAGCTAGGAGTGATGTCAGCTGCATTTACTCCTCTTCGAAATCTTCCCACGCTCACCGGAGGCCGCTGTTCTTGAATCCTGGTAGTATGAAGAGGGAGTTCAGGTGGGATGACATCATGGAAGCCACCAACCATCTCGGGGACGAGTTTGTGATCGGGTCGGGAGGCTCTGGAACCATTTACAGAGCCGAGCTCCGAAATGGAGACACTGTGGCGGTTAAGAAGGTGCCATGGAAAGATGAGCTGATGTTCAACAAGAGCTTTGCCAGGGAAGTGAAGACTCTCGGGAGGATTCGGCACAGACATCTGGTGAAGCTGATGGGATACTGCTGCAACAGGGGAGCTGGCTTTAATCTGTTGATATATGATTACATGGAGAATGGGAGCTTGTGGGACTGGCTGCATAGGCAGCCTGGTGTGAATAACAAGAGGAAGCAGTGCCTTGACTGGGAAGTTAGAATGCAGATAGCTTTGGGATTGGTAAGGGGTGTGGAATACCTTCACCATGACTGTGTGCCGATAATCCTCCATCGAGACATCAAATCCAGCAATGTGCTTCTTGATTCCGACATGGAAGCACATCTCGGTGATTTTGGACTTGCCAAATCCGTGGTGGAGTTCTACGACACCACCAGTACCACTGAATCGAATTCATTGTTTGCTGGATCTTATGGCTATATTGCCCCAGGTAGTTTAACCCTTCTCTCTTCACTCTTTCCTAATTTCTGGGTTTTTTTCCAATTGAGTGTATGATTCTGATGAGCCTTTTGATGGGTGGTTTTTACAGAGTATGCTTACTCGTTGAAGGCGACGGAGAAGAGCGATGTGTACAGCATGGGGATCGTGCTGATCGAGCTTGTGAGCGGCAGAGCACCAACAGATTCAAGTTTTGGTGTGGATATGGACATGGTGAGGTGGGTGGAGAAAAATATGGAAATGGGAGGAATTAGTCGTGAGGAATTGATTGATCCTTCGTTGAAGCCACTGTTGCCAGGGGAAGAGAGTGCAGCATACCAGGTGCTGGAGATTGCATTGCAGTGCACCAGAACTCTTCCGCAAGGGCGGCCATCGTCCAGACAAGCATGCGACCAGCTGAATCATCTGGTGAGGAACCGAATGGTAGATTTGGAGAAGAACACTGATGGCTAGACCATGGAAGAGGGGTTGTTCCATCCAGTTAAAGTGAATTAATGCTATGTTGAAAATAAAATTGCCAATTGTACTAGTATTCATATCGTCGAGTACGAGACAGCATCTGATTGTGATTGTGCCACATCGTTAGTGAAATTCAACATTGGATATTTTGCAGAGATCAACAAAATCTTCCCATGTAGTTTTACAAGCTACAATCATCACACAGATACAACATATCACTCAATGGATTTTGTTATTACATGAAATGCAGCATGCAATTGAACAATCAGACTGAATCATACTGCTGATTGCTGAACAGCCTTAAAACTACAGCAGCAGAGCAAAGGAATGAAAATGAGTCTGATATAGCTTTGCAGATATCAATAGTTGCCTCTCATTATTCACCGAAAAAAGCGAAATTCACGAGTCTGTGCTTGAGGAAAACATCAGTAAAACTGCTGAACAATCTTAAAAGTTAAAACTACAAAAGCAGAGCAAGGAAAAACCATATCAAAGATCACACAGCAATGCCGGGACATCGGTTCAAGCCCAGATTTTTAGGAAAATGCAAACACCGCTGGAACGATTCTCCAGCGCATCAAAGCCAAAAACACTAATCGTCATCACCCTCTGCAAGAATAAAGGTTCTTGTAAGCTTATATAAGATGTATACTAAGAAAAATGGGCAATAGAGAATGTATAGGTTAAACTAGAGAAGCAAGTAAAAGTAATTTCTAACAGCGAGTAAAAGACACCATCAATAGAGTCATGAATAAACATGCAGAAAACCTAGGAGTAGGAATGAAAGGGAGGGAGCGAACATCGTCTATCTGGTACTCTGGTTTCAATGGATGGATCCACTAAAACTAGATGATTGTCAATCTTCTGAAGAGTAAAAAATAGACACATGATTTCCGTTACTGGCTAATTTTGTGAAATGTACTCTAGCCAACATCAACAGCAATTCCATTAACCGTGAAAACCTTCCTACCAACAAAATGTCTCAGTAAATCAGAAGCAAAAATGACAACTACAGATTAAAATGCATACACTACGATCTAAATCCGTGAAAGGAATAGTCAAGGAAAACAAGAGAAGCAACCAGAGTATCGGAATGCTACAATCATATGAAAAATTATGAACAAATGGACTAATGGTCATCCTTTGAACTGATAGTGCGTTAAGTTAGTGCGTTAAGTTGGTCTGAATTATACAGTACATTTCTGTTCTTCGTTGTCTTACCTCCATACATGCCACTAAAAATCATGGTTTCTCCGTCTCTCACAAAGAACAAAATACACGATCTTGCTCTCAAGTCATTCACAAGCCAAACATTAATCTACGCATTAAAACCTCTAACTAGAAACCGAACAGAAAAAAGGACGAACACATTCAACGAACGACTCACATCAAATCAAGAGGGGTATCTGATCGAGAAACTAATTCCTCGTTTGAGGGAATGACTTTCCAAAAGTGGGGTGCAATAGAGAAAAAAAAATGTCGAGAAAGGATTGCTTGGAATAGAGATGCGTGGACAAAAAAACAGAGAAATCGTACCCAGGTAGCGGCGCTCGTTGGCAGCTTTAGCCTTCTCAAGCATCTTGTCAAGGTCCTGCTGAAGCTTTTCGTCCCATTTCACAAGCTGGTTCACGAACACCACCCCCAATCCCATTCCGACGACATGCTCCCACGGATCTACAACGATCAGGAAAGCGTTACCCGAATTCAATCGCTCGCAAGCAGGGGGGAGAAATGAAAACCTAGACGCCCAAAATCTCAAAAAATAACAGACGAGACAATACATACGGCGCATATAGGGTAGCTTTCTCAAAGCATTGGAGTACATCTGGGTGCCCACTCCCAGCAGGGCTCCGATCATCGTCGCGCTCCACGCCATCGTCTTCTTCCGCTTCTCGCTTTCAGTCTGTCGACAGAGCTCGCTGTTGTTGTGCAGTTCTTCCTTTTACATTTTCTTCTTGGCATCGGTGCTCAACTGCTCATAAAAAACAAAAGCCCCCATTGATCTTGCCACCTCAGTCGTTTAATGATGTGGGCTTCCCTTTTGATTCTGAAGTCAAAGCCCAAGTTTATAGTAGTAAAAAAGCCCAATTTTATCATGAGAAAACGGTATCAGTAGGTGGTAGCGGGCCTGACTTGCTATAGCAATTTTGCTCAATGTGATTTCATACTTGCTCAACTGCACAAAACCCATGTTTGGTGTTAAAGTGAAGTTGGATTATGGTGTGTGGCCCCATATATGTAGGATTATTATGAGGTCAAAATTCATAGGATCCACGGATTATAAAATCTCACATATTTATTTGGGATTTTGTGAGAGGCTATAATCTATGATGGTAATGACGGTTCTATCCTCATGTCTTTTCAATATTTCTTATATTGAATATAAGTACACAAATCATTAAGTATACAAATATAATTCAACCTATAAATAATAAATCTCATAGACACAAATCCAATATGAAATCCAACAAGAAACAAGCACTTTTTAAAATCCAACACAAATCCAAAATCACAAAATCTCACATAATCCTTCATCCCTAAAATCCAGGATTTTACATAAATCCTTCATTTTTCAAAAACTTACAAACAAACACCTCTAAATTTAGGGCAAAAGTTATATCGATTATGAAACCTAATCAATCAACTAGATGCATCAACCACAAGATTATGTTAAGTAGCCAAATGCATCTACCCACTAATTGCACCTTTCTTTTGTTTTTTGGTCTTCACACAGGTAGGGCTGCAAATGAGTCGAGCAACTCGAGGCTCGAATCGGGAAAAACTCGTTCGAAACTCGACTCGTTTACTAACAAGCCAAGCTTGAGCTTAGCCTTGTTCAGCTCGCAAAGCTCGCTAGCTAGCTCGACTCGGTGGCTTGTTGAGATCAGCTTGTGGGTTGGCTTATTTAGAGCTCATGTGATGTCTCAACATTGTGGTTTGAGGGCCAACTTGATCACCGACTTATGGACAAATCGATCTAATTTGGACTTTCATAATTCATAGGATTGTTAAATTATATATCTCACATTATGTGAAGTTTAACATGTTGAACATGTAAGAAAATATGCCTTATTTTTAATTTTATAAAGAAATTATGTACAAAATTATTTCGATACTTTGAAATAACATGATTTGAACTAGTTAAAATTTATTAACTAAACAATATGAACTAGTTAAAATTTATTAACTAAACAATATGACACCTACAAATTATAATATAAGATTAATTAATGTTCAACATTTGATTATTTTTAATCGTTACATCAATCACATGTACCATACACGACATACAAAATGAATGTATCAAATACGATCTAAGAATTTAGTAAACAAGCCTAACTCGAACTCGACTCGGCTCGTTAATAAATGGCTCGAGCTCGAGCTCAGCTCATTTGTTAACGAGTCAAGCTCAAACTAGGGTAAAACTCGGTTCAGCTCGGCTCATTTGCAGCCCTACACACAGGTATATCGTATATGTGCGTTTCACAGGAAGGATTTGGGGCTTCGATTTTGTCGAGGAGGAGAAGGCAACCTTGTGTAGTTGTAGACTCCAATTAGCAGTGGATTGCAGGACTGGATGGCGCAACGAGCGTTAGGGCTGAAAATTTGCATGTCTCGTCCTTGACACGTCTCTAACCCTGTCTGACCCGTCCCTGAAGGGTCAAGATATATAACTGACCCGTCCCTTCCCTGTCTCCTTCTTGACCCTGTCTGACCCTCAAGGGTTAAGACGGGCCGGGTCAGTAGGTCGACCCTAATCAACACACTACTTTTTTACAAATTACGTTTTGGTACCCAAAATTTTTTTATTACAATTTAGTAACTGAAATTTATTTTTTTACAAATAAGTCCATAAAATTTGATGGTAAAATTACATTTTGGTACCCAAATTTTTTTATATTAACAAGTTAGTACCTAAACTTTTAAAATTTTACAAAAAAGTCCAATGTGCCTTGAGATATTTGTTGTTGCTAACGGCCACAGGATCAAAAAGTGACCCATCTCTAAGTTGTCCCGACCCTTATAAGGTCAACAAATAACTCGTCTCTAATCTGACCTTGTAGACAAATTTGTGGTCAATCTTTCACCCCAAACGAGCGTTGGATGTGCGTAGTCAAAAGAATTCATTCTTTATATTTGGTCATTTGGGACAGGAGAAGAGAAACATATGTACAAAACGAAATGAAGGAAAGAAAGACTTCGAAAGATTCGTCTTGTTTAGCTACCTTATCCTTACTTAATATTATAGGAATTCAAAACTAAATTAGTGCCACATAAGCACATGGCTAGCTCTCATTCATCCAATGTGGATAACCTCTAATAATAATTGCAATATTTTTTTCTTGCACTTTAATGCATCATTATTAGAAATAAAACATAAATTGAGTTAATAACAATGTTAAAGTTCCAATTCAATGCAATCTTTGGTTTTCTTCTATCTCTTTGTTGAAAGCTTCTCTCTCTCAAAAGAAAATCCTAATTGAAAAGGCAAAAAAAAGAAGGATCAAGTTCCGTAAAACAAACAAAAATATTTTCTTATTTACTAAATTATTTTTTAGATTTCTAATATTTATCTACTTTACTTTTTACACAATGATAAAGGAAGGAAATAATACTACATATGTGGTTTTTTTTTTGTGTGGATAATAGGGAGGGAGTTACATGAAGCAATGGTTAGATGGAAAATGATTGAGTAGTTGTAACATATTTTTTAGTTGTTGACGGGGGAAAAATTCATCGTATATTTGTGAACACAAAGCATTGTCGACTATTCCCTTTTCCCCTTGATGCACAACTGGTGATCGATCTCTCTTCCCCAACAATATGTGGTTGCCTACGATTAACTGACTGAGTTCTACTCTTCTGCCCATCATGTATCTCTTCCCATTCTTTTCTTAATTTCTTCCAAATTATGAAGGTGGGGTCGTAAGTTTTCCACTAGATTTTGCAAATGTATTTCTTCTTCATTTTCCAAGTAGTTTATTCTATACGAGGAGAAATCCATCTTACGACAGCAAACCTCAACCCCAATAGATACCCGAAAACTCGGAAAAAGTTTAATACGAGCTTACAGCCTTGGCGGTGGCCACCAAGGGGTAACGCAAAAGAGGTGACTGCCAAGGATCGATCAAGGACCTCCTAGACACAATCTTGCGCCTTTACCACCTCTACCATCCATTAGTGATTTCCAAGTATTTTTATATGATTCTCTCTCTTGCCTTATAATTTTATAAAAATAGGTAATAGATATTTGGAAGGGTTAATTTATGGGACTTAGAGAATCTCTCTTTGGGTTGTACAATTGATCATTTTCCTTGGAGGCCTATCGCAACATGATTCCTCGGATGCTAAATGGAAAACAGAGTTACGAGGGTTGTCATCTTGCCAAACTCCATAAGAGGATGTTTGTTTATGTTTGTTATTTTCAAGAGCAACATTCTACTACCTAGCCATATAATGATGATACGATAAGTGAGTAGTATGTAACAATGGGGTGAAAAATAGAAGGAAATATATGTGGGATTTTTAAAGGTGATGAAGATAAAATTGTGGTGGTGATCTTTAGGTTGTCTGTGTCGATGTTTTTTAAATTTCTACACATTTCCAATGATAATTGTTTATTTTCTTAGAGCATCTCTATTGGTGCAATTGGATTTGCAATTGCATTTGTTTTTTTATTGTTACTTCATTTTTTTTGCAATCCAACTCATCTTATTTGCATTGCACCACATCAATGCAATTAACTTGCAATTGCAACTAATTTTTTTAATTTAATATATTAAAATATAAACACTCAAATAATAAAATTAATGAATAATTTAATAATAAAAAAATGATGTGAGAGCATCTCCATCAATGTAATTGAAAAAAAATTACATTTGTGTTTTTTTATTGTCAACTCAAATTTTTTGCAATCCACATCACATTCATTTCATTCACCTACATCAATGCAATTAACTTGCAATTGCAAATTTAATTAAATATTATATTTAAATTATAGAAAATTAAGTAAAAGAGAAAAGAAAACAATATAAAATAAAAAGTCCCCATTTTTTTAGTCTTTTTTGACTTGCATATGCAATTGCATTTGTTGCAAGTTTGCATATATGCAATTGATAGCCACATCAATGCAATTGGTTTTGCAATTGCAAACACCTATGTCATGTCATTTTGAAATTGAGAATGCAATACCAATGTGGATGCTCTGACTTGCATTCCATAATTGCATTATATGCAAGCTTGCAAAAATGCAATTGTCATCTACATCAATTCAATTGCATAATGCAATTGCAAATGAATGTCATGTCATAATGCAATTTTAAATGCAATTCGAATGGAGATGCTCTTAGTGTTGATTTTGGCCTAACTATTTTCTTATCTACTATTGTTTGAAGTTGATTGATGCATCAAACCCGGTTCATGAATGGGGACTATGCAAGATAGATCGGGTTGGATCACATCCTTAAGCCCAAAACTTAAGGAGTTCCTTAAGGTTTTGCTGGCCAATAAGGACAGGAGAGAGATAGGAAGAAAATAACTAACAAAAAGGGCAAATGCGGTAGTTTAATTAATTATTTAATGTTGTTAAGAATAATAATAATAATTGCTAGTGAAAAAATAGTAAATGCCCCATTCCCCTGCCCACCACTTTCCATTTCAAACACTCGCCTCTCTCATCGTCCAAATAAGCGTGAAACAAAAGGACATTCGTGTGTCTGTAACATGTTATTAACGGTTTTGTCAATGTTGTTAATAAAAAGTTGTTGGATTATTAATAAGTAAATTTGAACGATGTTACTAATGTTTGATATTACTAACGAAAGTTGTGATTATCGTCAATCGGCGACCTTGTAGTTATTAACATCTGTTGGTATTCGTGTGGACGATTCTATTTAATGTCATCATAATCCGGTTGACAAGCGATATATTTTCATTGAAGAATGCAATGTTTCCGTTAACCATGATAACACAAAATGATGTTAAGAAATATTGATGACCATGAGTGTTATTAATCCAAATGGGTATGTCATAATTGTTAATAAAACTGAGTGGGTTATTAACATCTTAAATTAATAATGATTATTCGAAGTCTTCCTAACATGAACATGACGGGCTAATATACCTAATAACGTTGACAATATCAGAAAATATAGTACTAATCAATTTTTTTCGTACGTAACAAAAATTATTTTTGAAAATTAATAATGATTTTATGTTGTTAATGATACATCGCTTAAATGTTGATAAGATTACATTAGATTGTTAATTATGGGCCTAATACTTACATTACAACGTTGATAGCATTACAACAAATTTTTAAAAACGGGCCTGAAACCATTTACAAACTACAAAAACATATGTTAAAAATCTTTTTATATCGTTGATAATTCATAGCAAAAAGGTTGATAACGTTACCTTGTTTGATGACAATGGACCAATAAACGTTGATGATTTAAATATTGTACATTGTTTCATAGGTAACTAGCAATTATTTAGTAAAAATTTGTTAACAATCTCTGTGGACATCCTTAATAATATCAAGCATAAACACTGCTAACTTTACATCAGAGCCTTTCACAATGGAAAAAAAGTTATATTGTAAATTGATGATAATTAATCAAAAAATAAAGAATAATTTAATTTCTAATATTTGTCTATTTGACGAGAAGAGTATAGTCAGTGAAATTTCATTAACATGGAAATTTAATTGTTTAGTTAAATTGACTCTGCTGCAACGGTGATTATGCTCGCGTTGTGTGATGGGGAGAATAACAAGTCAGCCAATAAAAAATAAAAAAAAATCCTAACCTAATGGATCAATTAAAACCACCGGCTGTACATGGAAATTGGGAAGGATTCAATTAAAAAATATAAATTGTGTGTATAAGCGGTTAAGTTTGCTGAATATATTGTTTTATGTTTTTTTTTTTGCAACTTATAGTTAGTTTTGTTGTTGGTTTTGTTAAATATTTTCAGGGTAAATTAAATGAGTAAGCTGAAGATAGACAATGTGGACGAAAATGTGGTTCATCTCTCTTCCAAAAGTGTAAAGACAACTAATGTTGCATGATATAAAAAAAAAAAAAAGATTGTAATATTCTCCATGAGCTCGATAAGGAATCAACGTGTGATATAATTATTTTTATTTTTATAATTCTGACATCCAATACTTATGTCTTATGCAGCAGTTTCGATACCAAATTATAAATCAATAAACAAAAGGTCTACAAATAGTTAATTTAGAAAAATTAACTTTTTTAATAAATAAACGATAGATAAAAACATGTGAAACAATAACTGAAATAAGGTAATTAAGATTAACAATTCCATGCATATTATTATTATTTACATGAATTATAAACTAATAAGAACATAACAACAAAGAACAATCAAGCAAAACACACCGTCCAACGGGCGGGTATAAAGCTAGTTTATTTAGTAGTGATTCATCATTCTTGTAACCAGCATTGATATTTCTTTATTTCAGTAGTTTTTGTGTAGTTGGATTATTTGTTTATTTGGAGTATTTTTTTTCATTGTCATTAGCGATTCTTACAAAAATCAGCAATCATTACTCACTACAAATCACTAAATCTCTAGTAATGACAATAAAATCACTACTTAAAATAATTTACTTCTAATTAAAAATTGCTAAAGACTCATGTTTACATTAAAATAACTACATACCATTATAAAAGCATTACTGTAAACCACCAAAACTGCTACTAATTAAGTTAGGTAGTATTGTTTTCTAAGTAGTGAGTGGAAAGGTTCCTTTGTTGTATAGAGAAATTCTGGAAATAGGGGAGAGAGAGGAGAAGTGGGGGTGTCCAAATGTTTACCATGGTAATTATCAAATTAAACAAGTCAAAATTTTATTAATTATGGAATACAATATCATGACCAAACCGTCAAACTAATATAACAACCAAATTAACCAAACTAAAATTTATTCGGTTTGGTTAATTGCTTAACCAGATTAACCAATATAACATCACATTATCATCAAGTGAGAAATTTTTTGGTTAATGCATCAATTCACAATTTATATGATGAATAAAACATAGAAATGAACACATAGTTATAGTTAACCCGTACAGAAATACACGCAACTAATATAATTATCTTACAGTCAATAGAAATATTCATCTAACAAAAAGGGTTAATTGCAAGGTTGGTCACTCGGATTATAAAAAACGTTCATGTTTAGTAACTACAAATATTTAATTCCATTCGTGGTCACTATAATTAATCAAACCGTCCAAGTTTGGTCACTCTACGTTATCTTCCGTTAGTTTCCGTTAATGCCGTCAGTTTTTTGCTGACGTGGCTAACAGAAGTGCCTAATAAGCTAATTTTGAAGAAGAAGAAACAAAAATCCACCTGCCACGTCATTTTAGTTAATCAAACATAAGTTATCCAACCCAACCCTTGACCCGACCCTTCCTCTTCTTCCTCTAACTGACCCAACTGGAAAAAATCTCTACCTCCAAAATCATATCTCCACGCCAGCCCAAAGATGGCAGATTCTCGATTCTACACCTCCAATTCAGCAGATTCCCAAATCGCAAATCCGATTTCCACGCGACGCCACCTCTCCGACGGTGGCTTCTTCTTCTTCCTTGCCTTGAACGACCTCTGTCCCAACGACCCACTCCCTTTTTTCTTCTCCACCTTCTGGTGTCGCTGAATGAAATCGACGGAAGGAGCTACAACCCGCAGAGGTAACAAGGGATGGCGGAGCGAGAGTTGCGTTGTTGTTTCCTCTACCCCCGTGGTGATTCAAAAATTGGATTTTGCACGAGGAGAAAGGGGATGGAGGGACTGCGGTTGCTCTGTTCTAGGAAGGGGAGGAAGGTTAATTACAGTAGGAGACGGCGGCCATGAGTTCGGCAAAAATGGATCTGACTTCGTGCTTCGCAAAAGCGCCGCTGGCGAGGATTAGAGCGTAAAAGTCAGATTTGGAGCAGATTTTGGTGACCATGTAGAGATGGGAATCGTCTTCGTAGTCGGCGTGGAGCTAGACGAGGTGAGGATTTGGGGAGACGAGGCGCGGGAGCTTAGGGTCGGTCGAGAGTGAGGGTGTGGGTTAATTGCAGTGGGAGCCTGCGATGAAGGAGATGCACTTGAAGACGACGCCAAAGCGTCCCCGGTCGATATCCTCGCAGATTTGGTAGTCTCTTTTCAAGGCTTCACTCATCGCTTTCATTCTACTCGCTAGCAATCAACAACAATGGCAGATTGGAGGTCGCCACAAGAACCCTCCTCGCGAGATGATGAAGAAGACGACCAAAGCTAGCTTCCTTCCTGCAGGGATGGGTCTGTTGGTAAAAATTATGCCGAGTTTTGAGTTGGGTCAATAGTGGGGTTGGGCTGGTTCGGTTATCTGATGTGGCTGCTTACTGACGTGGAGGTTTTTTTTTAATTTTTTATATGTTAAAATTGGGTGACTAGACATTTCCGTTAGCCACGTAAGCAAAAATCTAACGGCGTTAAGGGAGACTAACGGAAGGTAACGGAGAGTGACCAAACTTGGATTGTTTGATTAATTATAGTGATCACGAATAGAATTAAATATTTGCAGTGACTAAACATGAACATTTTTTGTAATTCCAGTGACCAACCTTGCAATTAACCCCTAACAAAAATATATGTCAATAGTATGGAGCTAATTAATTGTGGTGATTGTGTGAATTGAATTAGTCTCCTAGCAATTATCATAGGTTGAAAAAGACCTTCCTTTCAAGTTTTCATCTAATATATTGTATGAGTTTTATCTAAATTGGGTGTTCATATATCATAGTCTACCATCTATAAATACAAATATACAATATAGGAACAATATTGAACAATATTATTGACGTGCCTAAAAGAAAGGAATTTTGGCTCTTGAGTGGTTATGCCAATTATTAAAAATGTGTATATAATATATATTAGATATATGAATAATTACTTAACTGGTTAATTTGGTTTGATTGGTTAGGAGTGTCTGAAACAAAACCAATTAAACCAAACAAGCTAATAATTTTAACTAAACCAAATCAATTATCCAAATTAGCCAAATACTATCGATTAAAACGGTTATCACGGTAACCACACCATTTGAACACCCCTAGCAGTTAGTGGGACGGGGGAGAGGTGGTTGGACAGTTTTTATGTTAGGGTTTGGAGCAATATTATTAAATTATTTTTTAAATAAATTCAGGCTGTGTATTATTATTTCAATATAATGGTTCTTATAGTAGTTAGAATGGTGTTAATCTGTTTGAGGATTCGCAACTAATCTCATAAGTCATAACTAACTATATCTATTTCAAAATTCACACTCGCATGCCTGAATTAAATTTGAGCAAGTTATAAATTAATGTAAATTCTCTTCATGTTAAAATTAACAAAGTAGAGAAGAAATCCACAAAAATATATAGTTCAAGTAATGCAATGTTTATAGTAAGTCTAAATTATCTGGATTATAACATATCAAATAAAAGAAGATCAATCATTCTGGCACCATGATAGGGCAAAAGCGTAATGCCTAAATCCTATCTCGTAGTAATCCGGAAAGTCCGGGTATCGTCTCTCAGGGACTGGTACGACCTTAAGTTCTATCAACTTTATTGAGCAAACTATAGGTGAAAATGGTTTAATGAGATGAAACTATCTAAAAGCAAAATGATTAAACTAATTAAGAAAAGTAAACTTGTCGGGTTTAAATCAATGGGAGAAAGCTCTGGGAGAAACACAGGGACTCACTACCTATCATATCAAAATTAATTCACATATTCCAATCAATTTAATCCATATCTCTACAGCCAGGATATCACTACTGTGCTAGCTATCCCTGTCGGGAATTACTACGTACTAAATAATCAATTCAAATACTACCGTCGTAACTCAATGAATTAACTATATAGCATGAAGATCGATATCCTATTCAAGACCACATAGCATCTTATTTAATCCACTGTCGCTTCGATAAGTTACTATGTCACATGAAATAGGTTCAGTTATTAGGGTTTCACTGTCGCTAATAACATAATTAAATACGATTCATTGTATTGGTGGCCAGTCAACACAAAGCATTAAGAAATTTCATGCAATAGAGAATGGAAGAAAAGAATCATGAATCAATCCATCAAATCAAGAACTAGCTACATCCTATGGTGTTTCCCCCAGAAATCGGGGTTTAGTTCATGACGAAATTAAGATAAAACATTAGGGTTTTGATCATCATGTTCTAAATCAACAATACACAACTAGTTCGGTTCAGAGAATCCAACCAACTAATCGCTATTCGTTGAACTCAGCTCAAGCCTTGAAGAAGTCGATCGTCAATGATAATCGCCACCCCAATTCCTTGCGCCGCGCGACCCTGCTTTTCTTTTTCCCTTTTGTCTTGCTGCCTTTCTTTCTTTCTCTCAAAAAAAAATCCGCCCGAGACCTCTCTCCTCAGCTAACATAGATGATTGCATATTATTGTTGATGGCTAGCTGTTGAGTGAAAAATTGATCAAGACCCTTGAAATTATTGTCTGTTTTTTGCATATGAGCCAAAATCAACTCCTCCAGTTGGGCTTCTTCTCTGGTTGAGGCTGCTGCTTTTGAAAACTGGGAGGTGGGATGTTTCGAACACTAGCTGGATTATTGTTTGACCATGACATATTGGGGTGATGTCTCCATTGAGGGTTGTATGTATTTGAATAAATACCACCCTGGCCTTGACTTCGCGGATTATTGATATAATGCACATCTTCCAACTGATCAGCTCCCAGTGGACACATATCCCTAGGATGAGCACCATCGCAAAGTTCACATAAAGCAACCTCCTCTTGTCTACCAAGAGAAATCTTGGCCAATCTTCGTTCGAGTGCATCGAACTTAGAATCCAGTTTAGCATCTATCTTGGCTTCTAGACTCGCAACTCTGTTTATTTCATGCAAGCCTCCTCTTCTTCGAATACTGGTCTCACTACCCCATTCAGTGGCTTCTTAACAGATCATATGCTGCTGGTGCCTCCATGCTTGTGAAACCATTTCGAGAAGCATTATTTAGGGCATCCCGAAACTCCCTTCTGATTCCATTGAAGAAAATAATAATCACGTTCCAATCTTCAATACCGTGGCTTGGGCATCTCATCAATAGCCCCTTATAGCGCTCCCATGCCTCAGTCAGACTCTCATCATCAGCCTGCTTAAAAGTAACAATCTCTTCTTGCCTCTTCATTGCCAAGGCAGGTGGGAAGTATTTATCCAGAAAGACCTTCTCAAGCTGAGCCCATGTCGTGATGGAACGTGGTGTTAAGTTCTGAAACCAGTGTGATGCATTCCCTATCAGGGAGAACGAGAACATCCGAAGACGGATTGCATCATCAGATACTGTGGGGCTTTTCATTGTATCACATATGCTCGCGAACCGGCGGAGATGTTCATGAGAATCCTCATTGCTAGCCCCAGAGAAAGTATTAGGGGTGGGATTCGGTTTTCGGGTTAATGGGTTAACCGATAACCGTACCGATAACCGCGGTTACCGGTTAACCGTTAGCCGGGAAGTAACGGTTATCGGATGTTAATTTTGGGATGGCGGTATACCGGAATCCGGATGCCAACTAACCGACGGAAATCCGGTTTTCCGATACCGAATTTGCAGGACGCACACTTGGACCTAATTATTAGTTCTCTATTACTATTAGCAAAAGGAATTACAGATTAATAATTAGTAAATAGTAATTCTCCTCCCCTCTCTCACAGTATCGCTCTCTGCCTGCCTAACCTAGACCCATCCCTCATGAAGTCACGATCACGAGTCCCGTCACCAATTGGAACCCCAATCGGCAATCGTTGTTTTCTCCGACGCCGACGCACGCAGACCGGTGAACCACGCCGTAGCAGCCCAGCATCACAACCTCTCCGTCGACCCCGCGCCGTGTCCTCTCTATTGACCCCAGCTCGCTCGACCCACGCCGGTGCAGCTTCCCCGTCAGTTTTCGTCGACGGTGCACTCTACGTCCGCTTCGGGTTAGTTTTCTAATTTTCTTGTCTCTTTGCCTTATTGACTTGCTGGATCATGTTTGTTGTCTATTGATTTTGTTTGTTAAAATTTAATTCCATCGCCGGTGGCAGTGTGTGCAGCTCCCCCCGCCGCAGAAGCTTTTTTGGATTTGTGAAGGAAGAGGCAGAGCCCAGAGCAGATGAGGTGTGTAGAAGAAAGAGGTCGTTGGGAAGTGGGAATTAGTGGGGAGTGGCATTGCAATGCATAATTGTGGTGAGTTTTTGTCAATAGGTGAGTAGGTGACGCATGCTTTGTCTTGCAAAAAGCCAAAGTGCAAAATTAGACAGTGCAGCTGCAGTCCCCACCATCTGTCATCAATCATCACCATTCACCGGTCCCCAACCTCTTCACATTCGGTAATTGGGTACCGAAATAATAACCGCCACCGAATGCATTCGGTAAACGGTATACCGATGCAAGCACGGTATTGGCAAATGGCGGGGAAGACAAGCTTTCCGGTATACCGGAAACCGGTCAATCGGTAACCGGTTAAACCGGTTACCGACCGTTTACCACCCCTAGAAAGTATACCCGTTGGTGATCATGTTGATGAATGCTGGGGTAATCTCCATGGTTGCATCCCCAGCCGGAATGACAACACATGAAGCTCGGGCTCCAGTCCTGCGATTCAAGCGAGCCCTGATCGAACGATCCTCGTCTGCCATGATGACAGGCTCGATGATGCGCGGTGGCGGTGTCGGTGGTGTAGGGATGACATGTGGTGAAACCTGCCTTCTCGGTTGACGATTCTGGGTTAGGGAAGGCCTAGGAGTTGTGGTTGGCTGCTTCCCTAACTTGACCTGCTTCCGGTGCTGCCGGCAGGTCTTCTCGATCTCGGGATCTAGTGGCAGTAAATCGCCGGTCGTCCTCCTAGGCATGCATGAGGAGGATAAACCTGAAAATTCACCTGCACACTAGAACACAGATCAAAATAGTTCACTCACAAAAATCAACAAAAATAAGGTATGGCAGTCCCCGACAACGGCGCCAAAAACTTGATAGGGCAAAAGCGTAATGCCTAAATCCTATCTCGTAGTAATCCGGAAAGTCCGGGTATCGTCTCTCAGGGACTGGTACGATCTAAAAGGTGAAAATGGTTTAATGAGATGAAACTATCTAAAAGCAAAATGATTAAACTAATTAAGCAAAGTAAACTTGTCGGGTTTAAATCAATGGGAGAAAGCTCTGGGAGAAACACAGGGACTCACTACCTATCATATCAAAATTAATTCACATATTCCAATCAATTTAATCCATATCTCTACAGCCAGGATATCACTACTGTGCTAGCTATCCCTGTCGGGAATTACTACGTACTAAATAATCAATTCAAATACTACCGTCGTAGCTCAATGAATTAACTATATAGCATGAAGATCGATATCCTATTCAAGACCACATAGCATCTTATTTAATCCACTGTCGCTTCGATAAGTTACTATGTCACATGAAATAGGTTCAGTTATTAGGGTTTCACTGTCGCTAATAACATAATTAACTACGATTCATTGTATTGGTGGCCAGTCAACACAAAGCATTAAGAAATTTCAAGCAATAGAGAATGGAAGAAAAGAATCATGAATCAATCCATCAAATCAAGAACTAGCTACATCCTATGGTGTTTCCCCCAGAAATCGGGGTTTAGTTCATGACGAAATTAAGATAAAACATTAGAGTTTTGATCATCATGTTCTAAATCAACAATACACAACTAGTTCGGTTCAGAGAATCCAACCAACTAATCGCTCTCGTTGAACTCAGCTCAAGCCTTGAAGAAGTCGATCGTCAATGATAATCGCCACCCCAATTCCTTGCGCCGCGCGACCCTGCTTTTCTTTTTCCCTTTTGTCTTGCTGCCTTTCTTTCTTTCTCTAAAAAAAAAATCCGCCCGAGACCTCTCTCCTCAGCTAATTCGTGTCCCCAGCTTTTCTTTTTCCCCAAAAGAGATTTCCGTCCCACAATTCTGTTCCAGAGACTCCTCTCCAAATCCAAAGCAATTCCGTCCCACAATTCTTGCGTGTGTCACCAAGCCCGGCCCAATTCCTTCCTCCAGTCGGTCTGTAAATTCCTGGCCCCAAAATTATGTGTGTCCAATCAATAATAATCGCCGCCCTCCAGAGAATTTCGTTCCGCCCCAATTCCCTGCCTGCGCCCAGCCGCTCCTTTCTTCCCTCTAATTCCGTGTCCCTGGCCAAAATTGATCCGCCTCCTTTAGTAAAGGGCTCGGCCCAAGTAATTAATCCCCATCCAGCTGGGCCTTGAGCCCAGTTTCGAGAATTGTTTCCCTGTGCAACTTCTTTTTCGTGTTTTCTTCACCTGTAATACATCAAACTCATGGCACTAGGCAGTAATGGTTTTTCAACCATTCTCGGGTTAGCGAGCCCTAAAATAGCACCAATTGGCTAAAACATACCACGGGATAGTCACATAAAGTTCAAGAATCCGATATATTAAAGCCTATTATCACAACCCCACACTCAATTGTTGCTTGTCCCTAAGCAACGACTCAAAAGACACAAACACATAACCATCCAAAACAATGACACATTACAGACTCAACACTCAAACACTCAAAACAAAACACAAAATTTTCCTTGTACTCTTGTTGTAATCAGTAGTTTCTTTCTCAACGGACAAGTTGTGCTTTAATGGTCATACCTTTCACCCCACACTCAAGTTCTTTGCAACCCTTGTCATTGACTGACTCAAATTCATCCAAAAACTCAAATAGCAACACTCAATTTCGATCGTCAGTAGTGGGTGGTTAACAACTTATGGTGCAACAATTATTAGGAGAATCTAACCACATCAGTGAGGTGCATATCCCGTGAGGACAATCTGGCTTACTTACACCAATCATCAGCAATTAACAAAGCATGAGTCTCAAAAACTAATGGGGGATGCCTTTCGCAAACATGATTTTAACTTTTAGCACATCACTACCTTTTATGACAAGGAGAGGCTTTCTCTCTTTCTGCTTTTGCTTGCCGAGAGGTCGTATTTAGTACAAGGGGGATTTGTTTCTTACTACCGGTGACCGAGCAAGAGCAATTTCTGCTTCTTAGCACTCGCATAAGGGCTTCTTTTAACTCCTTTTCCTCGGTCCGTGTGGAGGGTCATTGCATCCTCAAATGGCACTTCACTCAACTGGGGATCGTACTTGATAAGCAACATCGTACGGTCGCGAACTGATTCTCAATTGAATCTTTCCTCATCCCCATGTGCAATGAGTGATTGCCTCACACGATTTTGACATTTTACCCACACTTTAATTGTTATGGCGACTTTCTTATATTTTACTTGTCAGGTAGTGTTTTCTTTTATGAAGATACAGTTCACCCCATCATAAAACATTCAAAACAAAGAGACTCGTTGCCAAATCAAAAGCTCACAATTGATGCAAGTAAGCACGGTATCCAAACATGTCGAGTGGTCAATGTTCTCCACCTAACTACTTCACCAAAAGTCATTACACTATCCTCACAAAAGAGACTGTTGCTAAAAGAGTTTGCTCATTCAAAGCATAACGAGTCAGTCAAAACATTTAAGCTCATTGTGAAGAACTTTGCAATTCAACACTAGTGGGGTGATTTCGATGATTTCATTCAAGCACAAACTCATTTCACACGCATCACAGTCATTTACATCATGTTACCACAAGAGTACAAGGTTTTGTTTTTAATTTTCTGATTTTTTGGTGTTTTTTAGCCATTAGCTTTGCACAGGCAGCTTGCTTTTTACACAGGCAAACTGCATGCAGTTTGGCTGTGCTCAACCTAATGGCAATTTTTTTTTGGTTTTTTTTTACCACATGCAATAGGGACAAACAAACACTAAGATTCACCACCCCACACTCAGGATGGAACATTGTCCCTAATGTTCAACTCCTAATCTAAACATGCACGGGTTTGACTCAACTAAAAAGAAAAATAAAGAAAAGAAAACTTACCTTGGGTTGCCTCCCAAGAAGCGCTTGTTTAACGTCCTCAGCCTGACGTTTATGGAGCTTTCAACCAATGGGTATGGAAAGGTATCCAGAATACCCTCCCGAGCAATGATAGAATGCATAACGTCCATCCAACATATGAGTCACCTCTGCAGGGCCAGGTGTGCGAAAATTGGGTATGACCTTCTTAGTTTGCATGTTGGACCCCTTAGTGAGGCGTAGGTGGTACTGCAGCGCCTCAAGCAAGTACTCTTCCTGTTTCAATGTCAGTGAAGAAGGAATAATAACAGGAAGATTGAAATTCTTACCCAAATATCTATACTTGAGGTGACCTGGCAAGGATTTCTGCCCTTGCTTTGATTTCAAAATCTGAGCAGATAGGATAAGTGATAGTTCTTCTGGTGGTCTACAATCACAAGAGGAGGAATTTTTCCTTTCTTGACTTCCACTTTAAAAGTCATCAAATGCATCGTGATTATGATCAACTTGAAAGACATTAAAAATTTCCTCCTCCTTACCTACTCGGAATGTCAGCTTGCCTCTCCCAACATCGATGAGTGCATCACCGGTTGCTAGAAAAGGTCTCCCAAGAATGAGAGGCACTCCCCGATCTTCTTCCATCTCCAGAATCACAAAATCTGTAGGGAGAATAAACTTCCCCACCTTCTCCCAATCCCAATTTCTTGTAGACTGAGTATGGCATCAAATTAATTCCTGCTCCAAGATCACAAAGTGATTTATCGAACTCTGTACCTCCAATGACACATGAAATGGAGAAACTTCTTGGATCATCCCTCTTTTCTGGTAATTTATTCTGAATCACAGCACTACATTCAGAAGTAAGGGTTACCTTCTCTAGATCAGCCCACTTGCGCTTCTTTGTCAGCAACTCCCTTAAGAATTTAGAATATGTAGGCATCTGTTCCAGTGCCTCTGCCAGTGGTATGTTGATATGAAGTTGCTTGAAGATATTCACAAAATTCTTGAAGTTTGGGCCTTCCATGGGCTTCATTAACCTTTGAGGGAATGGTGCGGGAGGTTCATAAGGCTTTACCTCTTCGTTCTTCAATTTTTCCACTTTTTGAGGTACACGGGCAGATTACTTTTGCACAGGCAGATTGCATGCAGTTGACTGTGCAAGTCAGATTTTTCAGCTTTTGCACTTTCTTCATCCTCTACCTCTACAACTCCTTCTTTTTCAGATTTTGTTGACTTCCTTGAACTCTCTGGATCCTCCAAGGCATTTCCACTCCTCAATGTGACAGCGACAACCATGGCATCCTTCGGATTCCTCTCGGTATTTGCTGGTAAAGTCCCGGGAATCCTACCTTGAATATCTGCCAAAGTTTGAACCATCTGGCCTATTTGCCTCTCCATAGCTAGCATAGATGATTGCATTTTATTGTTGATGGCTAGCTGTTGAGTGACAAATTGATCAAGACCCTTGAAATTATTGTCTGTTTTCTGCATATGAGCCAAAATCAACTCCTCCAGTTGGGGCTTCTTCTCTGGTTGAGGCTGCTGCTTTTGAAAACCGGGAGGTGGGATGTTTCGAACACTAGCTGGATTATTGTTTGACCATGACATATTGGGGTGATGTCTCCATTGAGGGTTGTATGTATTTGAATACATACCACCCTGGCCTTGACTTCGCGGATTATTGATATAGTGCACATCTTCCAACTGATCAACTCCCAGTGGACCATATCCCTATGATGAGCACCATCGCAAAGTTCACATAAAGCAACCTCCTCTTGTCTACCAAGAGAAATCTTGGCCAATCTTCGTTCGAGTGCATCGAACTTAGAATCCAGTTTAGCATCTATCTTGGCTTCTAGACTCGCAACTCTGTTTATTTCATGCAAGCCTCCTCTTCTTCGAATACTGGTCTCACTACCCCATTCAGTGGCTTCTTAACAGATCTTCTCTACCAGATCATATGCTGCTGGTGCCTCCATGCTTGTGAAACCATTTCGAGAAGCATTATTTAGGGCATCCCGAAACTCCCTTCTGATTCCATTGAAGAAAATAATAATCACGTTCCAATCTTCAAGACCGTGGCTCGGGTTAGCGAGCCCTAAAATAGCAACAATTGGCTAAAACATACCACGGGATAGTCACATAAAGTTCAAGAATCCGATATATTAAAGCATATTATCACACCAAAAGGAAAAAAGTAGTCCCGTGTAGTCTATTCATAACATGTATTTAATATCTATGTTTTTAACATTATCATGATTTATCTGGTAGCCATAAAAATGAATTTTACCAAAACTCATTCAATCGATCGTGTAGTTTCAACAATTAATCAATCCAGTATAATCAAATATTGAGGAAACAGTTTGTTATACATTATAAAAATATATATTTCAAGTTATGCATTGTTTATAGTCGGTCTAAATTATCCAAACTATAACATATCAAATAAAACAAGATCAATCATTCTACTACCAAAAAAAAAAAAAGTAGCCTTGTTTATTCTATTCATAACATGTGTTTAACACTATGTTTTTAGCATTATCATGATTTATCACGTAGCTATAAAAATAAATTTTAAACAAACTCATTCAATCAATCGTGTAGTCTCGACAATTAAAAAACCAATATAATCAAGTATTGAGGAAACAACTTGTTATATCTTATATGCATAAAATTTACTCCATAACTATGAAATTCAAATTTATATGAAAATTATTAAAGAATTAACGAACCTGCACGGACAAGAAAACGACTTGTAGAACCATGAATGCTCACGAACATATTCTAGTAGTCAAATTCTTTGGTTGGTAAACTCTCTCCAAGTGCACTTTCATTAGCTCCCTTTTCTGACTCTCTTCTCCATTCCAATGAATTCATTCACAAATCACAAACTCAAAAAACCTCCCGCCTTTTTCACCTTCTTTATAATTTGTTTTAGTTTGTTCCAATATGTTGTCACTATGTTTGTTCCCCTATTTTTGTTTCATACCTCTCCTCGGGTTAATTTGGCTCACAAGAATAGGAAATATGGGGATATCTTTTGTAAAAAAAAAAGCAGATTGTGCTAGTCTAAATAAAACCTAATTTTGTTTTTCCTTCGACAGAAATTCGTGCGGCTTTGTTTCGCTTTTGCTCATTGGTTAGGATTTTGTTTCTAAAATAGAGTGTGGGTTGTATTGTTTCAGATTTTGTGATGTTGATTGAGTTTCTCAAAAATCTTCCCCACCCTCGAAAATTTTGGTTTCCAAATGATTCATGCTAGTAGTGAATGATTCTTGTAACTCCTTTTTTCAAGTTCCTTGATATGAAGAAAAAATTACACAAGGGACAAAAGAGAGAGAGTTCGGATGGCGTCGTCCCAGGTTGAGATGGTTGCATCATCTTCTCCATTTGGCTATGTTCTTCGGGATAGGAATCGTCCCAATCGATGCAATAGGGAAACAAGCAACACCAATTCCTCTAGAGTCGCTGCTTTTCAGAACAACCTCCAAGTTTTGGTTAGAGACCATCTCCATACTTGCATCTCTATACCTCCTGATAAGAATTCCTTAGCACAACCAAACAATGAAAGCTTGGATTCCATCACCATTTCTAGCAGCAAGCGTAATAGCCCCCCAAAAAATGAAACAATGAATAATTTTTCTTCTTCGTGTTCTTCTACCCGCATGAGTAGCCGACAAGCAAGAAACTTGGACCGCTGGGCGGCAAAGCAAGCAGAGCATATGGTATCGACGATAGAGAGGCAGAATAAGGAGTCAGAGCTTTGGGTTGTGGCATCAAGCAATCCATGCTCTTCTTCAAATTCAAAAGAGGTCGGCAATTGTGTAATATCTTCCCAAAATTCAATAGCCGAGAGCGAGTGTTCCTCCAAGAGCCAGATTGGGGCTTCTTCCCTGGTACAAATATGGGAGGCACGACTAAATCAACCAAAACCTAATCCTCAAATGTCGCAACACAGCAGAACAAGTTCTGTTTCTAGTTTAGACAATTTCAATCTTATGGAAGAGCCTTCCAGGCATTCTGATGTTTGTGACTCTATTTCTAACAACGATTGGCTCACCGATTGGGACTCAACTGGTCAGACCATGACTTCATCCGTAAACTATCGTCATTCTGACGTTGGTTCTGACAAGGAAAAGGTTAGGATTGCAGATATTATCAAACGACTAACATGTGATGTCCATGATCATCATGATCCTGGGAATGGTGGCAGTTGTGATACGCCAAGACGGACTTCCATCAGTTCAGAACCTAGCTTTGAGCATAAAGGAGGATGGTCTCTTGTGGTGAGCTCTCCTAGAATTCGAGGTCGCCAAGCATTTCATGATTTGCTCCTCCATATTGAGCATGACCGCCATAAAGAGCTTGGTTCCCTAGCTGAGCGTCAGGCTGTCTCCAAATTTTGTTATCGTGGCCGCATTCAGGTGAATCCTCAAAATTGTAATTTGAAAATATATTTACAATTAATATGTATTTATGTACTATTTCATATCATTTTAAGTTCAATGAGATATATAAACCATATTTAGTAGCCTTTCTACACATGTTACAAATGCAAAATTTTCTAATGCAATGCATAGTATTTATGTTACTATGAATCACTGCAGTCTCTATTAAAGTTGAGATTTCTCAGGCGTGACATAGGGGTTCAAACTCGACTAGTACCGGTACCACCATCTTGTAAACCGCCGCAACATAGCTCTAGCATTATGCAACTCAGGTAAGTTAAAAATTTCCTAATCTTAATGAGGTTTTTCTTGAGAAGTTGCGGGGATAACTAATGAGAGATATTTGGTGTTGCAATAAAAAAGGGAGAGATTAAAGGCATCAATGGAGCAAGCAAAAATTCGGGACAAAGAAGTAGTTGTGCAAAGAATGTCACCCAAGCCAGAGAAACATTGCAAACAAATAGACACTTCTTTGACCCAACTTCAACCTATTTGTGAGAGTCAATCCCAAGAAAGGGCCACTTGTATAGACATGACGAGTACAATGATTTCAGAAGAGCATAAAGAGCAACAAGAGAAGAAGCTAGAGGAGTCAGTAGAGCATAATGAACTACCAATAGAGAAATCTGTTTGCCAAAAGAGTACGCCTTCGTTTAATAATAGGAATACAAAACATGAAGCCATACTTGTGGCGGAGAATCATGTCATTGAGAAGTCTCACCTTCTTGAAGGTAACCCTAAAGAGGAAGAAAGTATATTGCCACTGGAGAACACAAAATCACAACAAAGCAAAGAATTGCTCGATGTTCCCATTTTTGAGAATATTGCAATTCATAGTGCAGTAGAAGCATGGAAAGAAAGAAACTTAGAGTGTGTTATGGAGGTAGAAGAAATGAAGAACTCAAAATTACAACAAACAAGAGAATTGCTTGATATCCCCATTCTAGCTGATAGTGCAATTCATAGCTCGGTAGAAGCATGGAAAGAAAGAAACCTAGGATGTGAAATGGAGGAAGAACAAGAGGAAGGAGCAGGTGATGATGATCAACAAGAATATTTTGAGGAAGCTCCGTATGATTGGTTTAGTGACATAGCTAGGCCACGTAGCTATTGGGAAGACATGAGGCGCTCCTGGTATGACGAAATGCTAAGCCCTGGTTGTGAAAACAGAGACATAAAGGAACTCCTCGAGAGGTACGAATAAACTTTCACCTTATGAAAAGAATCATATAAATTTTCTCTTGTCTTTAACAAATTTTGGAAAAAAAATACAGGAAAACTGTGTCGGGTTTTCTTTCAAGCGGATTTCGAGAAAGGATTGATCGGTTGATGTTGTCTCGAGCTCGGATTCAAGCTACTCAAAATGAATTAGAGGCTGATGATAACCAAGAGAAGATGGCACAAGTTGCATTTTCATACTTTCGCAAGGAGATTAATGAAGGAGAAGAGAACGGGGTTCAAGAAGAGCAACACGAACAAGCTAAAAACATTGGAGAAAAAGAAGAAATTGATGAAGAGACGAAAGAAGAGGAATCAGAAGATGAAGAAGAATATATGGATCAAGAAGAACATCAGCAAGAGAGCTCAACAAGTCGAAAGTTTGTTGAAGCCAACGATCTTTTTGACCAGTCCTCTCAATCAATCTTCTCAAACTCTCCAAACAGGTTATGGAATTACGCTACAAGGAAAGAGATGGATGAGTATGATCAATTCTCAAATTCAGCTTCCCAACTACCTAGTCAACCATTCTCGAAGAACACTCAGGATAGAAGAAGATGTTCATGCTCTAAAAGTCGTGCATCCATTGTAAGTAGTATGTGTTCACTTATTATATTTTTGTATATCGATAGAGAGCTTTGACAATACTGATATGTCATTTTTGTATAGGATGTGGATGTGGTGAATGAACTAAGAGGAAGCATGGAACAATTAAGGACTGAAGTGGCAGACCTTCGAAAGATAATCGAGAGTTGCATGGAAATGCAAATGAATCTCATGAGGTTCATAAAGCATGGGGTTCAACCAGGTTATGGCAGTATAGAGACGAACTCTGCAAACTTGCAACAAGAATGAGTGAGGGCTTTGTGGCATAAAATCATGAAGGTAACCATGAATGTAAATGATCTATTGACTGCAACATATATGGATTACGAAAAGGGTTCCCCAAGGAGAAGCAATGGGACATGGTAGTGTTGGACATTGAGGAAGCGCACTTCCTTTGTGGGGTTATGGTGAGACG
This sequence comes from Linum tenue, assembly GCA_946122785.1. Classification (NCBI taxonomy): domain Eukaryota; kingdom Viridiplantae; phylum Streptophyta; class Magnoliopsida; order Malpighiales; family Linaceae; genus Linum; species Linum tenue. The sequence goes on along the minus strand of CAMGYJ010000009.1, from coordinate 68,799,717 downwards.
GAAGTGGATTCCACTTTTGTACAGAGAAAAGATATTGCTCTGGATTCCTTGAGTTGGAAATTACAAACCGGATGTACATAAATGTTTACAAACCGGATTCCTTGAGTTGAAAATTGCAACAAGAATGAGCGAGGGCTTTGTAGCACTAGGAAGTGCACGATTTATTGAGCTCTAATTTTGGGTGAAGTGAAAGCAAACTTAGACTCCTAACAGGAATCAAAGAAGAGGAAAAGGAACTCAGAAAGTAGCATATCATATAGACCTGCTCATAAAGTGAAAGAGTTCTTGCTCCAGAGGACCTCTCAATTGTATTACTGTTTTACTCCCTCATGATTGGTATCTCTTCATGTAGGGAAACTAAAAAGAAAATAAAGTTGAAAGGAGAAAAATAAAAATTAGAAAGATCATATTATTTATGGTCGCCCTTTTTATGAGTTTCATATGCTCTATAAATGTTTGGATATATGTGGATCTTGAATTTATGATGAAACACAACGTTGCATGAAAAAAGTTATTTTACGCATCAATATATAATATAATGAAGAATTGATTGGATCGTATATGATCCTTAAGCCTTATTATTTAAGGAGATTCTTAAGTCATTACTATTGGCTGATAGTGGATTAGTTAGTTGATAGAGAGTTAGTAATTAATGGGTAGTTGAGGGTATATGGGGTATTATATATGAGGGACGGGATACGGTGACAACCCCTAAGGGGTTGTCAGATTGACAACGAAGGGTATTTTGGGTATGAAAAAAGGAATATATTAATTACCTTTTTGTATTAATTATATTGGGAATTAAAAACCCATATTGAATACAATTTTTTTGAAATTTAAATCCTATACATTAATATCTATATCTATCTATCTCTCTTCCTTTCTCCAGCGGCCACTCCGCATCGACGGACAAACTTTTTCTCCGGCGAATTCTCTCCGGCAGACTCCCTCCGGCAACCTGAAAAAATGTACCAATGCGTTAAAAAGTGTATCAATCCATTAGTCTACTAGTAATTAATATACCAGTGCTAGTGGTACGCTACCAGTGCGTTAAAAAAATGTACCAGTGCTAGTGGTACGCTACCAGTACAGCGCTACCACTACCAGATTATATCCTACCACTAGCACTGGTAGCGCCCAGTGCTAGTGGTACGCTACCAATGCTAATGATAGCGTACCACTACCACTGGTAGCGTACCACTAGCATTGGTAGCGGTACCAGTAGAGAATAACACAAAAAACCGATGGTAGTGGTACCAGATGATAGTGGTACGCTACCACTACCAGCTACTTGATGGTAGTGGTAGGTACCACTATCATTGGTACGCTACCAGAAGAAAAATGGTACCACTAAAAAACCGGATCTAGAAAAGGGGAGTCAGTTACGGGAGAGAGAGAGGTAGGGGAAGAGGGTGACCTCGCGACGGCGACAGTGGTGGGAGACGAAGGGCGGTGAGAGGGCTCGGACGGGGAGAGGATGATTGTGTCGCGGTGGTCGGAGGGGACATTGTGATGGCATGGGGTGGAGGGAAACTGAGGATTGCGGAGACGACGGCGGTAGAGGGCTGCTGCGGGAGACAGGGGTGGCGGCACCGACAGTGGAGGGTTGCTGCGATGGAGGACGCGGCAGCGGTGGAGGGTTACGACGGTGGAGGACTGCTGCGGTGGAGGATGGCTGCGTGAGAGAGGGAGGAGGGGGTGAGAGGAGTTAGGGTTTTGTTTTTAATTTATATGGGAGGGTAAATGATTGTGTGTGGTAAATCTTTTCCAATCCAAAAATACCTTTCATTTAATCTTAACCATCAATTTGAAAAAAAGAATAAAGAGACAGGAGAGAGGGCGTATCCAATGGTGAGGAGGTGAGTTGTCAAACTCACAACCCCCTAAGGGGGTTGTCACCGTATCCCATCCCTATATATGATTAATATTACTAATTAATGATTCTCTTTCTCTTTCCTCGTGTGATCTTATACGAAATCCTTTCTCTGCACTACAATTAAAATAAAACCCGAAATTAATTTAATTAAATAATATTATTTAATATATAATAAAAATTTTAATTAATATTTTTCCTTTTTGAATACAAATTAAAAATATCTTCTCTCACTTCATGGCAACTTGCAATAAAGTATTAACGTTTTGCAATAACATTGTTTATGAAATGAATCATTAATACTATGTCTCATCATTATTAATGATTTCAATACTATATCTCATCATTATTAATGATTTCAATTTATTTATCAATTCTTTACAATTACATTATTACCAATTTTGGATCAATTGTTACCATTTTATATTTTCGTCATCAAACGCTTATGAATGAATCATTGAAAAACAAAACGGTACAACAAAAGTCAATCTTACATCCTACCCTATCTCAAACAAAACGAAATAAGAAATATAATAAAAAAGATTGAGAAATTACGAGAGGGAAGAGATGATGAAGCAAAAAACAAAGCTCATATGGTGTTGTACCGAATCAGCCTACAAGTGTTTGATGAAGAGAGTCAGTGAGCGTAATCAGCAACCTAAACACAATGAAATAGGAAGAGGAAGAGGAAGAAAAAAACTCTGTTGGGGTGTTACCTTGCGAGAGTAAGAGTCTGCGAGGGCTGCTTCTTGATTGAATCCCCAAACAGCACGATTTGTGGCCTCATTTTGTCCAGCATGCTCTCTTTTGTTCTGGTTGGGGTAGTTGTAGCAAACAGACGTTAGTGCGTGCTCCATCTCAAACAGAATGAAACAAGAAAAGCCAATCAGAGCGGCATAAGTTGAGTAGAGGAGCTACAGAAGGTAGCGGCAAGAGCGATTCGGCTGGAAGAAAGGAATGAGGCGTGAGTAAATAGGTCAATAGACTAAATAGTTTAATAGGATTAATTAGGATAGTCTTTAAATTAGTTACATAATTCCTTAAATATCCTTAACAACTACTTAACATATAGCTCTCTAATAACTTTCAGAATATAGTTTATATCTCAAATAATGGGATAGAAAGAATTAATTTATAACTTTTAGAATTAATTTCTGGCTTTCAAAGTATCAGTGGCGCAAACTTCATCCTCATCGGAAAAGTTTCATCCGTTGGAATTTTATGAGCATTTACTCGTCGGATTGAAAGACGGCCATTCTTTAGGGCTGTAGTTAAAAACGTCATTAATTAATAATTAATTCCGATTTCTTTTGTGTTTAGTCAACAATTAACTTTATGAGCCATTAGCTCAATTTATTAGAATTGAAGACATTTTCTTCAATTCATTTTAATTTGAGGCCCATCGGCAATAGAATGTGAATTCTAAAACTCAATTTTTGGTTTCTTGTCAAATGGTATGACAAATTTTTTTTTGTTAGAAAATTAATTAGGGTTAATAAATCACGACAAAGTTGAAGAGTCGGTGATTAGCGGATATGACTTTCCACTAAGAATGGTTTGTATTATTTTAAATTGTATATGTATTTTGTTAAACGACATTGCAAACTATGGCTCCTCAATTTCATGAAGTAAATTGCTTTCTCAAATATCTAGATTGTTGGGAAAATCAAGAGATTATTGAACATTTGTTCTTTCATTGCCCTCTTGTCATCATGCTATGGACTTTTAGTGGGATTAAGTGATTTGCTTGCTTCCGCCCAAACTTTGAACTTTAGTATATGGTGGCGACAATGTTATGTTTTTAGTAAACTTCCAAACCCACATTCTCCCATGCGTTTGCCTTTTTTTGGAGAATCTGGAAATCTCTTAACAAAGTGGTTTTTGAATATACTCAGCCACACGTCCGTTCTCTTGCCCGTCAATTCCATTTCCAAGTCATTGAATTTTTCTTAGCTTTTCATCCCCCAGGACCTCTCTCTCAGTCTTGTGCCGTCTCATCCTTCCGTTGCATCGCCCGCCTCCAGACTTTGTGAAGATCAACTTTGATGCTGCTGTTTGTCGTTCCGGTTGCTCGTCTGGCCTCGTCATACTTGGGACAAATAGGCAAGTTCTACTGGCCTGGGATCTCAGCACCAAGGAGTTTTCGATCCCTATCTAGCAAAGCACCTTGCTGCTAGGTGATCCTGAAGTGGTGATTCGGCATCTGGACCGTAGAACAGTGGAAGATTCGATAAGCGGCTCACTGCTCCAAGAGTGTCATCGGATCCTAGTTTCATGCTCTCTTTGTATAGTTTTTAGTGTGTTTCTGCGGACTGCCAACTGAGTTGCCCATAGAGTGGCACCTAAAGCTCTGTTGTTGTCCTCTTTAGAGGTAGCGTCCTTTGATTCTGTAGGGTGGTTTCACTAAGTGTTGCTTTGGGTGGGGTTTTGGGAGAGGTTTCTAAATATTTTTTCTCTTGTCATTACTTGGGGAAAAAAAAGCTCTCTAATAACTACCCAAAACTCCAGCAAAAGAAGGCTTTAAGATTCTCCTTAAAAAATAAGGTTTAAGGACTAAAAATCTAGAACTCAAGCCATAATGGATACTCCTTTTAGATAATAAATCGCAAAAGCCAAAAAGTATCATGAAGAGTTAAATAATGTAATTATAAGTTTAGGGTTCAACTAATATAAATTAAGTTCTTCGCCTAGCTTGCTCATATTTCCCGATTAGAAACTAATCGTAAGCCACACTGCAAGAGTTGGAGGAAACTGTCTCATTCAACAATGATTGTGTTTGTGAGAAATTGAATTTGGACCAGCCACAAGATATCAACAAGGTGGTCCATCATTTTTTTGTCTAGCAATACCATTAGTTGGATAATTTTAACCAAACAAAAAAATAATATTACATAAAAATATTGGCTAATTGATTCGACCGGTTAGCATGGTCTATAAGCATAATACCCAGCATAAATCATATTTGTTAAGAATTATGACAAGATGAAACCAATTAACCAAACCAAAATTTAAATCGACATATGTACTTGACTATTGGAAGCTGCTTTGTCATCTCTCATGTCATTTCATGTTGAAACAACAATGTAATTTCCATGTACAGTTAGCTTGTGGTAGTCACTAGCCAGCTAGAACTAGTGTTGACTACTTATTTTAGACCTCGTTTAATTCTTACTGCACAACCTATTAGTATATGAATGCATATTTGATGGAATGTCACAATTCTTATTTTTAGCGTTTAATCTGAATTTTTTTAACCAAAGTAGCTAGTTTTGTACTTGGAATTTTGACCAAGTTAGCTTACTCAAGGGATGTTGGGGTAGATGTTAGTGATATTGGACTGCCTGCCTTTCCCAAGTTGAGATATTTTTTTGACGATCAAAGGCGCTGAAACCAGCTGCCTTCTGCACTTATTGCTCAACTCAGCTTCTAGATTACAATCTCTCGTCATTGGGTTGGTGAGTTTCATTAATCTACGGACCTACATGTGTTATGTGTATAAGTAGAGATGGCAACTTTGCCCATACCCATGTGTTTCTTACTATCCAATCCAATTGGCTTTGGTATGAAATCCAAATAGATGGATATGGGTAGAGTTTGATGGGTTTGTACCCATACCCATTTACTTTGGGTTGAGTTGGGTTTATATCAAATGGATTTGGGTTTTGTACCCATACCCAAATACAAATTACAGTTTGGTACCCAAACTTAATAGATATGCATATTTAGTACCTAAATTTAATTTTTTGCATATAAGTCCTCAAAATATCGATGGAAAATTACGTTTTGGTGCCTAAATTTTTTTTGTCTTACATTTTGGTACCTAAACTTTTCCAATTTTACAAATAGGTCCACTTTTACATGTGTGGTTAAAACACCCTCAAGTAAATGGATTTCCATATCCAACCCATACCCATTTAGATTATGGAAGCAATATTCATACCTTACCCAAACCCATCTATAAACCCCCAAATCCATATGCACTTCACCCATACCCAACCCATTATCAATGGGTCTACTTGGATTTGGGTATAATTACCCATGGGTGGGTAATTTGCCATCCCTATGTATAAGTGTTCATCTTTCTATATGTGTACGATGATTCATAAATGGAAAGAATATTGTTCCTTGAATCAGGAGGAGCCAGGGGATGACGAGGATGACTTCAAACCATTTTGAGAGGAGGAGTTGGTGCCTGCCAGCACTCCCCAGTTTCTGCTATCGAGCCTCGAGGAAATTGAGATCCATAACCTCTCCGCACGAGGGATAGAGGACGGATTGAAAGTGGTAGCGTATTTGCTCTAGGTTGTGTTTCCTTGCAAAATCAAATACCACCGCCTGTGGCGAAATCATTCCGGGTGGTGTTGATTTGATGTTTTGCGATGGAAACTCTTGCGGTGCCGTTTGATCGGATGCACTACTGAATGTTGAAATCAACGTGACCGTCAAATATTCACCGTCGGGCGTCGGACGATGTTGATTTGATCGATGCACCTTTGAATGCTGAAATTAACGTGACCATCAAATATCCACCGACGGGCGATGTTGATCTGATCGATGCACCTTTGACTTCTAACCAAGACGACCGTTACTGCGGTTCGCACCTCTCCAAACTACGTTCGAACGAGGGTGTTTGAGTTTTTAGGAATCTACGTTACAGCTACTCCTATGGAGATTCCTGTGGAGAGCTCCGCGGCTACGACTAAGACTACAACTATGGAGATCCGTCATGGAAGGAGAGCTCCGCAAGGGAGTTACAGAGAAAAGGATAAGTTTGGAAAAGAGTTGTTCTGTGTAGATTTTTGGTTGTCCCCTTCTCTCTCCTTGCAGGGTTGATTTTATCTAAAACCAACTTCGTAGTTTTCACGCTTTGTGGAACTGCTTCCTCAACTGCTCCGTCCTGAAATCCCGCGTGTCTCAACTGCCTTGATCTCCTCTTTCTCATTTGTGTAAAAGTCACGTGCACACACATAAACTTTGTACCATGGTTCGAATCACGATACCGCCATCGATTAAAACAACATTACTGTTTCACCCTCGCCACCGCGTATTTGCCGCTAGATTGTTGATCTCTCTGCGTCGTTGACCACACAACGTCGAAACTCGGCTTCGTTGAACTCCGCGATGTTGCTTTGGCCTTGCGGCATCATTGAACTTCGCAGCATTGTTCGCACTCGCAGCGCCGCTAGATTCGTGACCCCGACATTATCGCAATGTTGTTTAGCTCGCGGCGTTGTCTCCCCACCACGGTATTACTGATACCTCACGCGATGTCGTTTTCAAACTCCGCGGTATTGTTTTCTTCCCCAAACAGCTCAGTTGGCTTTTTTTTTCGCGACAGTGTTTTACATTAAACGTTGTTGTTTTCTAATCCGCAGTGTTGTTGATAACTCTCGCGGCGTCGTCTTCAACTAAACAACACCGTCATATAGAATCATTAAAAATATTAATTAATTAAACCGGTCATCACTATTGACCTGCAGTCAAACTCGCATCCCTCGGCGCCGTTTTTAGTTAAACAACATCGTTTTCTAGTCCCGCGATGATGTTGAGCTTCACGACGCCGTTTACCTCTCCCCGACATTGCTTGACTCCAAACAATGTCATTTTTATCCTTCTTCGACAAGGAATAAAAACACTCCTTTTCCAACAGCAGCACCAACACTGCAAAGCCGAATGAATTCGGGCCCATGGCTTACGACATTATTTTTCAGTAAACAATGTCGTTTCAAGTACCGCGATGCCGTCAAGCTTCCTTGCGGTGTCGCTCGACTCCAAACGACATCGTTTTCCGTCATGCGGTATAAAATTAAATGCCGAGACTAATTAATGCGGCATTTAATTTAGTCCAAAAATATTTTAGGTGTCAACAATGTCCCCACAACTTAGTTTATAAGAATCAATTCTTATGAACTAAGTTGTTGACATAATCTAATACCTAAAATACTTACAATCGCACCCAACACATGCCAAACCCAAAAACTACGTAGTTGGCAATGGGCAACGTCATTGCCATACTTTGCAAACATGATTTTCCCCACAATGTTGCATTGCATGAGCAATGGCATGAATAATGAAGCTATGTGGAGTCTCGCAAGATGGATTATTATTATTATTATTATTATTATTATTATTATTGTCAATCATGTATTGTTTGGCCAAAATAATCTGCAATGTTGCTACTAGAACGGCCACGCTTTTCCCATTCGTTTCCGCATCACACTAATCCCGTCCGGAATGGCCGCACCATTGCTTTGGTGGAACAACCCTGTTTTGATTGTTTTTTTTAAGGCCAACTTGGAAAAATCCCAAATCAATGTTGCGTCCTATTGCAACACTGTTTTCTAATGCAATGCTGGCAAAAAATTCCTCCCTTTTTGCATTCGGCCAGATTTGGCGGTACTGCCATTTACCCCAACACCATAGCGAGTTATCGTGCTTTTTTCCCCTACTTTTCTCTACAACATTGCTATTCCAACAACATTGTTTTGGAGAAAAAAAAATTAAAACAATGCTGTTAGATCCCGGCCAATGCTGTGGCCGGAGCAATTTAACATGCCTGCAACGTTGCTCAACCTTCACATTGCAACGCTGCGGAGTATTTTTAATTATTTATTTATTTTATAACGCTGCACTGCTTGCAGTTCTGTTTTGACCAAACTTTCTCTCTTTTCCGCAACATTGTTATTGGCCCTTTTCCAAGGAGAAAACAAGATTGCTTTGGCCAAACTTCTAGCCGCTTAAATATTATATTTTTTTATAGTTAATTTTTTTTACACGGCTTCCGCGGAATTGCTTTAGCCATAACAACCCTACTTCCACAAACTTTTATTTGCATTCCAACACTGCGACTCGCTGCCTTGAACCACAGAAATCAACATGGCAGCAGCTCCCACAAGGCTGCTTTGGCGAGAGCAAAATACATTTTTTTTATAAAATGATTTTTCCTTTTGTGCTAACCACTTTAGTGCAAGCGTGACAACGACGTTGTGCCTGCCACATCAATAAGGCCAAAACGATACTAATTATTTATTGTTGGCCGCACAACAACTCTGCAATGCTGTAGCAACTCAACAACATTGCAGCAAGCTTTACCAAAACACAACCGATTTGCCATTACGTTGCAATGTTGCAAAGACAAAAACAACGCTGCTTGTCGGTGTGCGGTTGCGTTTATCCCAACTACAACCGATTAATCCCGGCTCTCATTGCGACGCTATAGGGAAACCCGCAATGCTGCTTGAACCAAAACGATATTGTTTCATGACTGCTATTTTTTTTAAAAACAAATATTTTCTTTTAAATTTGTTTACTCGTAGAAAACCAATATATCATCCACAACATCACCAAAGTTCTGCAACACTGTTTAGCCTAGCCAAATAAATCACTCCCAGCTGCTTTGCTAAACAACCAAACAATATTGTTTTGGCCGATTTTACCTTTTTTTATAACGTATACTATGGCCTGATTTAACCATTTTACTTATTTAATAATAACTAATAAAACAAGCTAGACTTTGGCATAAATCATCATGCCAAATGTCCATACACACTGCCAACTCTACGGATCAAACCAAACAAGCCATCCATGAATGCCATGACTCATCATAGCTGGCTTCACACACGTTGGTTTTGATGTTTTGGAATCATTGTTGGCTTTCAACTCTCATGTTCATCCATCTCGAACATCCTTGTTCGAAACTCCACGAGTCTGATTTGGCCTCATCTCAGCCTCGCGGAATGGAAAACCATAAGCGTTCTTGGATCTAGACATGACATTCTTGTTTTTGTTTTTTGGCACCTTTGTCTTGCCAATTCGACCATGCGACATTACTTGCTCAGACTGATCCGGTTTTGTCAGTTGTACACTCTCACAATGTTGTTGGGAGTTTGAACACCGAGACTTACGAGATCCATCAACACGTGTGTTGGTATTTTGTTTACCACGGCCCTGATCTTTGCACTTATCACACAACAACTTTGCATCTTTTGAACTCTTACGTGAGATTGGAGTTTGTTGGACAAGGTACTTGCCCCCCAATCCGCCACTCATGGCAGACTTGTTTTTCATAATCACTGGTGTGACAACTCCAGGTTGTTGATCAGGCTTGCCTCCCTGCCACTTAGTGGAGTCTTTGGGGACACTTTACATGGAGGATTATGTTGGTTCATCATATCAACTTTTGTGGGAATGGTTTCTTTCACGTGGTCACCATCTCCATCTTGATTAGTGTCTATGGTGATCCTATTTCAATTTTTCTTAGAACAAGGTGGATGTGGCAAACTTTTTTTCCACTTACGGTGCTGTTTCTCCCTCAATTTACCACGAGATGGGATGACATGCCTCCCTAGCGGCTTAGATTGAACATCATTGTATAATTTGTCATCTTTCAAGATATCACACTTGTTCTTCCTGATTTCCTTAAACTTATTATAAATACGTTTGAATATTGTTCTTTGTTGTGGCTTTCTCAAGACAACTCTAACTTTCATGTCCTTGAAACCAATAGTGTTCATAGAAAAACCAACATGACATTTGCTAGCCTCTAACGACACTGTTTTAGCCATAGGTTTTAGTGAATCTTGATTGACAATACCGGAAACATGTCCGTCTATCATCTCAAAAAATTTATCCATATGTTTTCCAAGAGAATCACACGACTTATTTAAAGAGATAAAATATAGATTTACCTGCATGTAATACTCCTCCACGACTCGACGAAGAGACAGGAGTGCAACACGCCCGTCAGTGCTCGACATGGATTGGGGCCACTCCTTCATCCGACTGATATGTCTATCCGTCTCGTCCGCCTGACCAACTTCAGTATAGGTCCTTTGCTCATCCAGAAATTTTTGTGGAAGATCGCAATATTGTTTTCCTCGTCGCAGAGCCATTTCAAATACACGTGTCCCACCAGGTGTGCCAAAAATGTTTTCTCAGCGAAACCAAATACCACCACCGGTGCCGAATTCGTTTCCGGTGATGTCGATTTGATGTTTCGCGATGGAAACTCTCGCGGTGTCGTTGATCGGATGCACCGCTGATTGCTGAAATCGAGACGACCGTCAAATATCCACCAGGCGGTGTTGATTTAATCAGTGCAACTCTGATTTCTGAAAACGATGGCGATCGTCAAATATCCACCGGGTGGTGTTGATTTGATCAATGCACCTTTGACTTCTAACAAAGATGACCGTTACTACGGTTCGCACCTCTCCAAACTACGTTCGAACGAGGGTGTTTGAGTTTTTAGGAATCTACGTTACAGCTACTCCTATGGAGATTCCTATGGAGAGCTTCACGACTACGACTAAGACTAAAACTATGGAGATCCTTCCTGGAAGGAGAGCTCCGCGAGGGAGTTACAGAGAAAAAGATAAGTTTGGAACAGAGTTGTTCTGTGTTGATTTTTGGTTGTCCCCTTCTCTCCTTGCAGGGTTGATTTTATCTAAAACCAACTTCGTAGTCTTCACGCTCTGTGGAACTGCTTCCTCAGCTGCTCCGTCCTGAAATCCCACGTGTCTCAACTGCCATGATCTCCTCTTTCTACTTTGCGTAAAAGTCACGTGCACACACATCAACTTTGTATCATGGTTCGAATCACGATACCGCCATCGATTAAAACAACATTGCTGTTTCACCCTCGCCACCGCGTACTCGCTGCTAGATTGTTGATCTCTCGGCGTCGCTGACCACACTACGTCGAAATGCTTTGGCCTTGCGGCTTCATTGAACTTCGCGTCATTGTCGCACTCGCAACGCCGCTAGATTCGCGACCGCGATATCATCGCAATGTTGTTTAGCTCGCGGCGTTGTCTGCCCACCGTGGTATTACTGATACCTCACGCGATGTCGTTTTCAAACTTCGCGGTGTCGTTTTCTTCCCCAAACAACTTCGTTTGCTTTTTCCGCGACAATGTTTTACATTAAACGCTGTCGTTTTCTAATCCGCAGTGTTGTTGATAACTCTCGCGGCGTCGTCTTCAACTAAACAACACCGCCATATAGAATCATTAAAAATATTAATTAATTAAACCGGTCATCACTAAACAACATCGTTTTCTAATCCCGCGTTGTTGTTGAGCTTCACGACGCCGTTTACCTCTCCCCGACATTGCTTGACTCAAACAATGTCGTTTTTCTCCTTCTCCGACAAGGAATAAAAACACTCCTTTTCCAACAGCAGCACCAACACTGCAAAGCCGAATGAATTCGTGCCCATGGCTTACGGCATTGTTTTTCACTAAACAATGTCGTTTCAAGTACCGCGATGCCATCGAGCTTCCTTGCGGTGTCGCTCGACTCCAAACAACATCGTTTTCTGTCATGCGGTATCAAATTACACGCTGAGACTAATTAATGCGGCATTTAATTTAGTCCAAAAATATTTTAGGCATCAACAGGTTGGTATCGTACTTAAGAAAGGTGAATGTGTATTGTGGCATAGAAGACTGCAACTTTGCAGTTTCTCTTGCTCCACTGCTACAAAAACTGCCAAGAAGATCGAGAAATTGTGAAGTTCATCATGTATTTCCTGATGACGATATAGGCAATGATCGTGCCACAACTAAAGCATTTCCAAAGGAATCGAAATTCAGCACTTGTAAAGCTCATTTTTCACTTCCCAATTGGTGATCGGATACTGTGAGCGAGACTTATCATCATTAGTTCTTAACACCAATTTTTGCAGTTAATCATTACAATATATACGCTTCTCGAATCTGACCTTTGAGGCTTTGACGATAATCATCTACCTTCCTTCCTTGCGAACCAAATGTTGTATATGCAAGTTTTGATTTTGAAACCTCATGAGAAGCCTATGAGGTTTTAGCCAAGTGGCTCCCTGCCTCCACTACATTACTATCCATGATAGCTAAGATTAGTGTATACTAATGTGTTATAGTTTATCCCATGTATGTATTGCCAATAGATTAGCAGGTCCCTGATTTTGTTACGGGAACCTCGCAATAAGCCTTATCGGTTAACCACTAACCACAAATATCCATTCTAATTTTTAACTAGTGACAAATCCCCAGGAAAAGGAAGGTTCTATGTTCTAACTACAAACTTACCGTACTAATGAATTGACATCTCCTTACTGAGTGTTAAAATCCACTGTACGTAGTATCATGACTCTTGGTTTTTACATTTTATCTTTGCAAATTGCTGATGAATATGGGCATTTACATCAGAATAGAGGGTGTCATTCATGAGGGAACTAAAAGCTTTCCACAAGGACAACGCTAGAGCATTTTATGTTGTAGGTAAAAAAGTTTTTTTTTGTTATTTCACTATATATATACACTAGAAAAGTGGCACGCGCTCCGCCCGGATACAAAAAATGTATTGGTCAATGAGTATGCAAAAGAACCCTCACTAAAATCGAGATGAATGTTTTTATAGGTCGAAATGAACATTTTTAGTTCATTAGCTTTCAAGTTATATAAAAAAAAATTGGTTTGAAGAATTTCATACAAAAGTATAGAGTACCATATGATGGTCAGGTGGAAACACTCCCTTCTCGTCCTTATGATATGAGTATTTTTTAACATAAGAAAACATTACGTATTAACGAAATCAATTAAAGTGTGTTGTCTTATTTATAATGGTAGAAAGCATAGGCTAATTCAAAATTGGACCTATTATATAAATAAATGAAATGTTTGTCATCCCTACAAAATAAAAATAAATAGTCTTAAATTTATAGCTGTGGATAATTCATAACACATTGATAATGAAATGCAACGGGACAACTTCATAACATATTGAATCTAGCGAAAATGTCAAGTTACACAAAATGATGAGTATGATCATAGGTAATAACTCGTAGAAACTTTATTAATCATGAATTGAAACAACATTCTTCATTACAGACAAATAATCGAAATGGCTAGGAAACTTTGTGGCTTTCGACAGATGTATTTTCTGGTATCATCACACACCACTCTCCAACCCCAACCTGCGGCCTTGGCCCTTTGAGTGTTCATGATGCAATTCAATTCTTAGATAAGATGGACATACCATGTTTGAATGGATCGGTACGTAGTACCTCTTCAAGTAGCTTGAACTTCCTCCGGGATTCATATTTGCTTTTCTTCCGCCCACTCAATCTAAACACTCTTGTATCAAATACAAATATTCTCATCTCGGAATCGATCTTATCAATATAGACACCCTACCATGCACCCTGTTGTACAGAGACCAGTACTATATATAGCAGAACTCTCCTCATCCTGTCTCTCCCTTGCTTCAATTGGAGCTTGGTTAGTATGTAAACACTAATGAAAGCTTTTATTATGGCTTCAATATCCTATTCAAGTTTCTGAGTTGTTGTAGCTCCAACCTCATTTCAGTAACTAATAAAAGAGTTTCAAATAAATAAAGTTGTATATGTCCTACTAATAAAAGAGAATAAGATTCTAGCCGGGGCTAAACTGATTTCAATTGGATTTAGCCAGATGCCATGCATGTATGTTTTATGTTGTCTATTGAATTAAGAAATACTCAGAAACATAGAGTAGCTCAACATTAAAATAGCTCTTAGACAACAAAGAACACTCAGAATGACCACATAATTTTATCAATGGGAGGATTTACTTATGGCCTTCTAGCTAGTAGAAATAAGAAAAATGAGGTGTCTCATCTTTAAAAAAGGGTTAAGTGGTCAACTACTTATAATTGTTTAGAATGGGCCACTGCCGACTGAATTCCTAATCTTAGATATTTGTAACAGTGATATATGATTCCAGTCATTCCCTGTGGAAATATTGCAGAGTTTGTTTAATAGAAACTAACCACCAAAACCATTCCAAATCAAGAAAGTGAGGATGCTGAAAAGGATAATCATGAACCAAAGTAATGAAACGTATAACTTTGCCTCCTTTTTCAAACCAAAATACAACCTGAAAATTTAACTAAAGAAACCAATGACTATGAGATGACACAATACTGCCAAAGAAACTAAATAGTTCACCATCCATCTCGCTAAGCGAGAATTTCCAAGACATCTCTGCATCACTCTGCAGCATTATTAATAGATTTTACAGTGGAACCCACTCTCCAGTTACTGGTTCTTGTTCCTAACGGGTGTGCAAAAGAGGGTCCGTAGGGGCCTATGGTCACCTCCTATTTATCAAGTTTTAACAAAATGAATTGATATATCGAATTGTCATCTCTAAATAAATCCAAGCTCCCTGATTACTTTCCACCAACATGAATAATATATAAGCTAGGATTAAGCAAGAATGAGATCAAATCCACGTCTTGAGTTCTGAGGGATTTGTACAGGGGAAGGGAAGTTATCTTACGGGTCTCGGGGATACTTGTGCGAAACCTTTATGGGCACTGAATCTCCCAACCTAAGCACTTTGGAATAAGTAAAGTTGAGATGCGAAGATCAAAGCTTCAAACTTTTTACAATATCCCCACAACAATAAAGTGAACTTACCTTCAATCAGGGAAGTTATCCGGCACGATTGTTCCTCCTAAACTAAACGGCGTTTATATGGACATGCAATCGACAGAGAACGATCCCCCTTGGAGCCGCAGATCACAAAGTGGTTCAACTTTCCCCTCCCCTGACAATGACATGACACCAGTGGCGGAGAAGGAACGAGATCGAGGTTGCCAAGTAAGAAGCACTGATGGATATCCCTTTATCATCATTCACAATCAGCGTTGATCCCTAGCTACAATCGACGACTTGTCTAGCCTCCATCCGGTTGTCGTAGGGAGATTGGGGTAGAAGGTTCGATGGTTTGGGATGATGAGGAAATCGATGGTGCCATAAGAATGAACGACGACAATTCACGTGGGCTACCGCCATCTGGTGGTCGCAGGGAGATTAGTGAGGAGAGATTGGGGTTTGGCAACGACGGCACGGAAGGTGAGGAGAGAAGTTGAGGACTGCGTGGTTAGAGAGAACGGGTGGGTGGGTGGGTAACAACGGGTTCCGCGTGGGGTTGTACGTGTCTTACGGTATACCCGCCTAAATTGACGGCCCAGATAGAGAGAAAGAGTGAACCGCGACAATTCTTATGAGGTGTAGAAAACTAATCATGCACCTTCATGTATCCCACTGTACCCTTATACTAATTAAGCGGGGTACGGGAAATCGGAGGCAAGGAAAATTACAAAAAGCATCACGACGCGTTAAAGCTTTTTTCATTCGACTTCAACCTAACTGTACCCGGTTTAATTATATGGATTAAGAGGTTAAACCCTATGGATACGACCCACCGCCGTCCTAACCAATTTCCAGTCCCTCATTCGTCTTGGAGGGGACGTCCCCTCTTAGTTCGAAGTTCGAACATAAGCTGCCTGTCGAATCTGAAATCTCCAACAAAATCATCGTTTCGAAACCCAATCCTTTTATCATTTGATCCACATTCGATTTAGCTCCCTATCCAATCTCAAATCCCCAACATCATCATGTTTTGAACCCCAAATCTATGTATCCACGTTCGAAGAGAAGATCCCTTTTCAATCTAAAATCCCCACATAATCATCATTTTGAACCACAAATCCTTGTATCCACAATCGGAGTTTTGTTCTTCGCCATTTTATTTCCGGCCGGAATTTACACACCTATCTCTTTCTAACACGATTACGGCGACCATGTCTATTATTGTGTTCATCGAACTTTTCATTTTGCTAACCCTAGGGTTCATGTCGCCAGTGCTTTGTCATCATGTCTTAGCGTTATTGGAACTCCTTAGAACAAATTGAAGATGAAATAAGCAACACAGTCTTCGACCTAATTGAGGAAGAAGATGAAGAAGACAGAATTTGATTCGAATCGGATGGAGAGGTCGCCTTAACTTGTGTTTTTGTATTAACGGTGCATTTAGGACAAAGTCTAGTTGGACTGGGATCCGTATTATTTCTGGGTTTAATCATTCATTTTTTGCAGGCTTTTAAATTCCCTTCAAAAGTGGGCTTGTGTACATGATCTAGATTGTGAAGAGGTTGGGCTTTTATTTACATCTGCTTCTGCTTCTAAATCCTAATCATGCATTGCGTTCACGCAATTTAAACATAATTATGTGTTCCATCTTTTTTTTGGGATTCGGTAAATGGTAGCGTGTCTCTTTGCACATTTATCGGTACGAGGTAAACAACAATCCGCCAAATTTAACTCTTTATTAATTGCCCCTATTCCACTCTCTCACTGTTTGCCCCTCTTGACATAACAAACCTCTTGTAGACTAATTAGAGGCTTGTGGTTGGATACTTAGTGAGGAGATTTTTTAAATTTATGTTTTGAAACGAAAGTTAGAATTTTACTTTTGAAGTACCTGTGTACTTTAGTTGGGCAAGTATTTTCAAAATGTAAAATTTTATCAGCGTATAGGTGTGCGATTATTGTATAAGGTGTTTATGGTTAAGGTAATGATCACTGACTGGTTAGGGTATTAGGTTGTTGATGGTTTAGAGTATATGGTATATGGGTAGGTTATAAGGTGTTGAATTGTTGATGGTCTAGGTTCTAATTAATGATTTTGCCATGTTGGTTATTCCGGCCATTAGCGATTCGCCACATATGGAATCAAAATTAGTTAGAGTTCTTAACTTCATCTTTCTTCATTTATTCTTTGACTTGAACCAACATGTCTTTGCTCCGAAGGATTTTGGATAGTAGTGGTGTGCTAAAGACAATCCGTCCAATTTAACTCATCATTAATTCCCCCCCTTTTTTTTGGTAGAATAATTACCCCCTTTTCCACTCTCTCAGTCCCCGATGAAGTTGAAACAATCCCCTGTGATATATTTATCGTTCATTTTAACCTTTCACTTAATAAGAAAGCGAAATTATGCAAGATGGTCATCAATGTGATGGAGCTTAGTTGGTTAATTGTCCTTTATTTGCTTAGTCAATAAAGTAGAGGTTTGTGGTTCGATACTTAGCGAGTATCAATTTTTAATTTATGTTTTGAAAAGCAAGTTAGAATTTCAATTTTGAAGTACCTATACGATATTGTATAAGGTGTTGATGGTTTAGAGTATATGATATTGGGTTATTGTATTGATCATCTTCATCCCTAAAATGGAACAACAATTTCTAAATGAGGTCCCTACCGCCACATCATCAATTTTAGCAATTCATCACTTATCAATTTCTATTCATCTATATCCCTAAATTATGCTAGCAATTGCGAAGGTGGGTTCCATTTAATATTTCAAAGGAAACACTTATTATAAATTGAAAAGTTAATAAACAAGGAAAAAGGAAAAAGAAAGTTATTTATGTGGCATTGCTAAGTTTTTGCCACCTAAGCTCCACTCATCTTTAGCAATTGCTAAAAGTTGGGGATGGAGATAGAAGAAGGTGTTTATCGTATACAGTATAAGGTATTGAAGGTTATGGTATAAGGTAGGTAGCAAGGTGTTGATGGTCTAGAGTATATATGTTATTGATTGGTTAGTGTATAAGGTGTTCATGTTGTAGAGTACATGGTATTGATTGGTTCGGGTATAGGGTTTAGGGTTTAGGTTATAGGTTATAGGGTTTAGGGTTATGATTCAAGTTAGAATAACATAAACCAGATCAATAGAGTAATGTTGGTAAACGAAAAAGTTAGTTAATCTACAAAGTCAGACTATTAATAAAAGCACATCCCCATTTCCCACCGTCAATTCCTAAACTTTTTCCTTAATCTGATGGTGAAATAACTTTGATCCTTGTCGCGTGCGTGTCACCCAATCAGATATCGCTGAATTCGGAAAGTCGCTTTTGCCCATAACCAATGCTGACGTTACCAAGGCCGAGGCAGTGGTAGGGAGTGTAATTTTCAGTAAATGTGAAGGGAGGGAAAGTCAAAGTAATTACGAGTCAATCTATAAATTTGTTAATCATTGAAGGAGAGACCGTGCTCCTAAACTCGAGTGGCACTCATCTCCTACTGCTATTCGTTCCTCTTCCTCTCAATCCCTGAAAAGAACCCTTTCTCCCATTTTCTCGATATGAAACTATGAAAATGAACCCCAGCCGCCTCTTCATCCTGTCCCATGCTTTATTTTCGATTTCAGTGGTAATGATGATACTGCGTATTATTTTAGATCTCAGTTCCCTTTATTATGTCCGTCTTAGATCATGACTGTTAAACTAACTCCTTCATTTTATTGTTTCTTCTTTTCTCTCCATACAGGGGCTGTTGGAGAGGCAACGAGGGGAGCAATGACAACAAGTCGCCGTCTGAATATTGTCGAAAGAATCATCACATGTTGTCACGATTCCATAATAGGTATTGTGCAACCCTACGTCATGTGAGGCTTCTTTTGGGCAACATTGACGCGTACATGTTGATCGTGCTCCGAAATTATATACAAGAGGGGAAAGTTGTCATATGTATAATAGGATAAAATAGGGAGGGAAAGTACAGCGTTTTGTTTTTTTTCCAAAAATTATACTTTTAGTGTTTGAGATCTTCTAAATCGGCGATGGATCCTCCACTCCCAATAAAAATATTGTACTTTATTTGTTGATTACTGACTCCATTTTTAGAAGTCTTTATGATTGGGCCAACCAGATTTTTTGCCGGATTTCGAACTCTGCTCTTCTGTCGCCACATGCTCTAGCCATTTCATGAGTGCTCAAAATTAGTGCAAAAAAGATGATATAATAATTGAATAAAAAAAACTAGTTCTCAAAATTATTCAACTGAAATGTTGCACATGATTTATTTAGAGTGCTTAAAATTTGCCTTCAACTGACAGTTAATGAGTGCATAAATTAAACGACACCGCAAGAGGCAACAGTCTTCTTATATACCAAAAGACGCGGCATAGGAGGACTTCCAGCTTCAGTTCAAGTTTCCAACACCGATCAAATAGTTGGAGCCATTTTTGCCAATCTCAAATCCCCAACATCATCATGTTGCATACCCCAAATCCTTTTTGCCATCTAAGCTCCACCTCATCTTTAGCAATTACTAAAAGTTAGACAATCAATAAGCAATTTCTAATGTAGGCCCTTATCGCCACATCATCAATCAAGCAAAAAACACATTCAATAATTTCCAAACCCCTACATCCCTAAAACCAATAAGCAATTGCCAATAGTGGGCCCATATAAAGAAAGAAAAAGTAATTGAAAAATAAAAAATATCCTAGGTGGCATTGCAATCTTGCTAAATAAGAAAGCACCCCCCACATCCTTGCAATTGCTTAAAAGTGGTGCCACCTAGGATTCCACTAAATAAGCAATGGGATGGAGATGGTCTAATAAGGTGTTTATGGTTTAGAGCATAAGCCTATAAGGTATTGAAGGTTTGGGTATAAGGTAGGTAGCAAGGTGTTGATGGTTTAGAGTATATATGGTATTGATTGGTTAGGGTATAAGCCTATAAGGTGTTATTGTTGTAGAGTATATGGTATTGATTGGTTCGTGTATTAGGGTTTGGTTTAGGGTTACAATAACATATACCAAGTCAGTAGATTAATTTTGCTAAACGAAAAAGTTAGTTAATCTACAAAGCCAGTCTAAAAAGCACATCTCCATCTCCCGCCGTCAATTCCTAAACTTTTCCTTTAATCCGATGGTGAAAGAGCTTCAATCCTTGCCGCGGCGTGTCACCCAATCAGATTTTGCCGTTTTCGGAAAGTCGCATTTGCCCATAACCAGTGCTGACGTTACCAAGGCCGAGGCAGCGGTAGGGAGTGTGATTTTCAGTAAACGGGAAGGGCTGGAAAGGCAAAGTAATTTTATGAGTCCATTTATAAATTCTTTAATCAGAGAAGAAGAGACCATGCTCCGAACAATCCCTGAAAAGACCCCTTTCTCCCATCTTCTCGATATGAAACTCTGAAAATCAACCCCATCCGCCTCTTCGTCCTCCTGTCCCATGCTTTATTTTCGGGTGTAGTGGTAATGATGAGACTACGTATTATTTTTGATCTCAGTTCCTTTCATTATGCTAACTCCTTTGTTTTATTGTTTCTTCTTTTCTCTCCATACATGGTCTTTGTTAGAGGCAGGGAGGGGAGCAATGACAATAAAGTAGAGGTTTGTGGTTCGATACTTAGCGAGTATCAATTTTTAATTTATGTTTTGAAAAGCAAGTTAGAATTTCAATTTTGAAGTACCTATACGATATTGTATAAGGTGTTGATGGTTTAGAGTATATGATATTGGGTTATTGTATTGATCATCTTCATCCCTAAAATGGAACAACAATTTCTAAATGAGGTCCCTACCGCCACATCATCAATTTTAGCAATTCATCACTTATCTATTTCTATTCATCTATATCCCTAAATTATGCTAGCAATTGCGAAGGTGGGTTCCATTTAATATTTCAAAGGAAACACTTATTATAAATTGAAAAGTTAATCAACAAGGAAAAAGGAAAAAGAAAGTTATTTATGTGGCATTGCTAAGTTTTTGCCACCTAAGCTCCACTCATCTTTAGCAATTGCTAAAAGTTGGGGATGGAGATAGAAGAAGGTGTTTATGGTATACAGTATAAGGTATTGAAGGTTATGGTATAAGGTAGGTAGCAAGGTGTTGATGGTCTAGAGTATATATGTTATTGATTGGTTAGTGTATAAGGTGTTCATGTTGTAGAGTACATGGTATTGATTGGTTCGAGTATAGGGTTTAGGGTTTAGGTTATAGGTTATAGGGTTTAGGGTTATGATTCAAGTTAGAATAACATAAACCAGATCAATAGAGTAATGGTGGTAAACGAAAAAGTTAGTTAATCTACAAAGTCAGACTATTTATAAAAGCACATCCCCATTTCCCACCGTCAATTCCTAAACTTTTTCCTTAATCTGATGGTGAAATAACTTTGATCCTTGTCGCGTGCGTGTCACCCAATCAGATATCGCTGAATTCGGAAAGTCGCTTTTGCCCATAACCAATGCTGACGTTACCAAGGCCGAGGCAGTGGTAGGGAGGGAAAGTCAAAGTAATTACGAGTCAATCTATAAATTTGTTAATCATTGAAGGAGAGACCGTGCTCCTAAACTCGAGTGGCACTCATCTCCTACTGCTATTCGTTCCTCTTCCTCTCAATCCCTGAAAAGAACCCTTTCTCCCATTTTCTCGATATGAAACTATGAAAATGAACCCCAGCCGCCTCTTCATCCTGTCCCATGCTTTATTTTCGATTTCAGTGGTAATGATGATACTGCGTATTATTTTAGATCTCAGTTCCCTTTATTATGTCCGTCTTAGATCATGACTGTTAAACTAACTCCTTCATTTTATTGTTTCTTCTTTTCTCTCCATACAGGGGCTGTTGGAGAGGCAACGAGGGGAGCAATGACAACAAGTCGCCGTCTGAATATTGTCGAAAGAATCATCACATGTTGTCACGATTCCATAATAGGTATTGTGCAACCCTATGTCATGTGAGGCTTCTTTTGGGCAACATTGACGCGTACATGTTGATCGTGCTCCGAAATTATATACAAGAGGGGAAAGTTGTCATATGTATAATAGGATAAAATAGGGAGGGAAAGTACAGCGTTTTGTTTTTTTTTCAAAAATTATACATTTAGTGTTTGAGATCTTCTAAATCGGCGATGGATCCTCCACTCCCAATAAAAATATTGTACTTTATTTGTTGATTACTGACTCCATTTTTAGAAGTCTTTATGATTGGGCCAACCGGATTTTTTGCCGGATTTCGAACTCTGCTCTTCTGTCGCCACATGCTCTAGCCATTTCATGAGTGCTCAAAATTAGTGCAAAAAAGATGATATAATAATTGAATAAAAAAAACTAGTTCTCAAAATTATTCAACTGAAATGTTGCACATGATTTATTTAGAGTGCTTAAAATTTGCCTTCAACTGACAGTTAATGAGTGCATAAATTAAACGACACCGCAAGAGGCAACAGTCTTCTTATATACCAAAAGACGCGGCATAGGAGGACTTCCAGCTTCAGTTCAAGTTTCCAACACTGATCAAATAGTTGGAGCCATTTTTGCCAATCTCAAATCCCCAACATTGACTCGCTAAAACACAACTCCTAACAGTGGCCAAGTGTAACCAATGAAAGGGACTGCAGTATAGTGGCTCAAGTAATAAATATCGAATCCACGGGTCTCTAGAGTTACTATTACTCAGCTTCAGTTCATTATCTAGCAAACCAGATTAAGATGAAAGAACTAAAACTACTCTAGCAAACTACAGTTAAAGTTAATCTAATTACAGGTTGGGAACTCACTTAGGTATGATTCCCCCTAGCCACTAGCCAGATTAATGATTGATGATCTCTAACCTGTTTCACTTTCATTCACAATGCGGAGAATCCTTAACTAGACCTTGAGTCTCGACTAAAGGAACAAGGCCCTCTTGAGTCAATTGCCTAGAGGGACGTATCCTTCTCTAGAACAACCGATCAAGGCGTTCTGAACTAGACTCCCTCTATCGAAAGAGGTTCTCAATCGATACAAAGCAGTGAATCAACCCTCGACTAAAGCAGTCGATCCAATACTATCAATCTATGGTGCTCTATTGACCTAATCAGGTATTCGCTCTCATAGGATCAAAGCAGAATCAATAATCTCGACTAAAGCAGAATTGAATCATGAAAACATGCATAGATTGAATATGAACTCAAGATTACCAAGTCAGAGTACTCATACAATCATCCAATCCAACAAACATGGCTAGGGTTTCTCAAAACCTAAGTGAAGGGAAGTTACTCCATAGAGAAGAGAGAGACTGCAGTAAGAATCTTCAGATGATCAGTCTTCAAGTCCGGGCTTGTTCCTCAAGCTTCCAAGGCGAAGAAATCCTCCAATTCCACTCTTAGAATGCCCTCAAATCGCCCTCTCTTTCTTTGGTTCGTCCCTTGGGTGTTTGGGATCCAAAACCCAGCTCTCTCTCTCCTTTGGCTCGAATTTGGGTTAAAAAACCCGATTCTGGGCAAAACACGGTCGAGGGCACGGCCGTGCTTTGCCTCAGCCCGCCCGTGTTTTCAGCTCGAGTTGGCCAAACTCAAATCAGCTCTCGGCAGTAAAAACACGGTCACAGAACACGGCCGTGTTCTGAAGGCCTCCTGCCCGTGTTTTCACTGCCGAGCCTGTTCAATGCTTCGTTTCTCCCTCGTCCGGACTCCGAATCAGTCGCCGTTTGATCCCAGACGCTCGTAGTCTCGTCCTCTTTCATTTCATAACAAGCTTGCATGATTCTTTGTTCATGAAGTGAGGTAGAAATCCATTCTTCTTCAGGTCATACCCGAGTTTCTTCTCCCGAATCGTCAATTGATCTCTGATTGACTTGAACTTTGCGCCTATGCTTCACTTTATGTGCTAGGACCTGAAATATGACAAAGGAACACAACCTAGCGTAAAATAGGCCAAAGATGTGATAATTAAAGCTCAAACGATCAAGAAACACAGGGGAAAACATGTGCAAATATCGAGTCATCAAACATCATCATGTTGCATACCCCAAATCCTTTTTGCCATCTAAGCTCCACCTCATCTTTAGCAATTACTAAAAGTTAGACAATCAATAAGCAATTTCTAATGTAGGCCCTTATCGCCACATCATCAATCAAGCAAAAAACACATTCAATAATTTCCAAACCCCTACATCCCTAAAACCAATAAGCAATTGCCAATAGTGGGCCCATATAAAGAAAGAAAAAGTAATTGAAAAATAAAAAATATCCTAGGTGGCATTGCAATCTTGCTAAATAAGAAAGCACCCCCCACATCCTTGCAATTGCTTAAAAGTGGTGCCACCTAGGATTCCACTAAATAAGCAATGGGATGGAGATGGTCTAATAAGGTGTTTATGGTTTAGAGCATAAGCCTATAAGGTATTGAAGGTTTGGGTATAAGGTAGGTAGCAAGGTGTTGATGGTTTAGAGTATATATGGTATTGATTGGTTAGGGTATAAGCCTATAAGGTGTTATTGTTGTAGAGTATATGGTATTGATTGGTTCGTGTATTAGGGTTTGGTTTAGGGTTACAATAACATATACCAAGTCAGTAGATTAATTTTGCTAAACGAAAAAGTTAGTTAATCTACAAAGCCAGTCTAAAAAGCACATCTCCATCTCCCGCCGTCAATTCCTAAACTTTTCCTTTAATCCGATGGTGAAAGAGCTTCAATCCTTGCCGCGGCGTGTCACCCAATCAGATTTTGCAGTTTTCGGAAAGTCGCATTTGCCCATAACCAGTGCTGACGTTACCAAGGCCGAGGCAGCGGTAGGGAGTGTGATTTTCAGTAAACGGGAAGGGCTGGAAAGGCAAAGTAATTTTATGAGTCCATTTATAAATTCTTTAATCAGAGAAGAAGAGACCATGCTCCGAACAATCCCTGAAAAGACCCCTTTCTCCCATCTTCTCGATATGAAACTCTGAAAATCAACCCCATCCGCCTCTTCGTCCTCCAGTCCCATGCTTTATTTTCGGGTGTAGTGGTAATGATGAGACTACGTATTATTTTTTATCTCAGTTCCTTTCATTATGCTAACTCCTTTGTTTTATTGTTTCTTCTTTTCTCTCCATACATGGTCTTTGTTAGAGGCAGGGAGGGGAGCAATGACAATAAGTCGCCGTCTGAATATTGTCGAAAGAATCATCATATGTTGTTACGATTCCATAATAGGTGTTGTGGAACCCTACGTCATATGGTGGTTCTTTTGTTCAATATTGACACGTACATGTTGATCATGCTCCGAAAATGTGTACAAGAGGGGAAAGTTGCCATATGTATAGTATAAAAGTGGGAGGAGGGAAAGTACATTGTTTTGTTTTTCAAGATTTGTACTTTTAGTGTTTGAGATCTTATTAGATCGGCGAGGGATCTTTCACTCAATAAAAATACTGTAGTTTATTTCTTGATTACTGCCTCCATTTTCAGAAGTCTTTTACTATTGGGCCAACAATATTTTTTCCGGATTTCGAACTATGCTCCTCTGTCGCCGCATGCTCTTGTCATTTCACGCCTAAAATAATAAAGTGAAATGGAAAAATTATTAGCCAAAATTAAATAAATTTATAAACAAGTAAAAAATACGATATAATAATTCAATAAAAAAAACGAGTGAGAAAAATTATTCAACTGAAATGTTGCACATGATTTATTTAAGGAGCAGCCTCCATATCGAATTAAATCAAATCCATCCGAACTAAATAAAACGACACCGTAGAAGGCAGTAGTCTTCTTATAAACCAAAGAGACACATAATAAAACGACACCGCATAAACCATCAGTCTTCTTATAAACCAAAGAGACACATAAGTAAAACGACACCGCAGTCTTCTTATAAACCAAACGACGCCGATTCAAGCTGACAGTGGCAGTTTTCACATGGTCCTAATCCGAATAGGATAAGGACTTCAATCTTCACTTCAAGTTTTCAACACTGATCCTTAGGTTGCTACTTCTGGTAACAGGCCTCTTCTGCAAAATCGATAACGATGATTTTAGTCGTACAAAAATATTGGATGCAACTGCATTGTGTAGACACGAACAATTATATTTTATTCTTACCCTAGGTTTCTCGTAATCGTCGTCATCGTCATTTTCATCATCGGATGGCCCAGACCCAATAATCGTCGCCTTCTCTTCGGTACTGTTTCCGACTGATCTTGAGTGGTGGGAGGATCAACATCAGTGTCATCGCCACCGCCACCTTCTTTCGAAACACCAGCATTCGGGGCATCACCGTTTGAGGTTGGCTTCACATAGCCAACAGGATGTGGGCATCGGGTCCTATAGTGGCCAAATTCACCGCAATTGCTACACTGTCGTGGTTCTCCTTTCTTCCTTTTAGATTTTTAGCCCCCGAACCATTAAATTTGACCTGTAATGGATCCAACAATATTTCATTCGCCTTCGGTCTATTAATGCCGAGTATGTCCACGTTGCCAGTGTCCACCATGTCCAGCTTTTCACATAATGATTGAATTCCCTCACGAGCAATCTTGAAGCACTCACTAGATTTTGCCCCTTTTAACATTAGTTGTAAGCTGTTTTGTTGAATAGTACCATACCTGATTGACACAATATTTTATACAAAGTGAGTAAAATTAACATTCACCTAGCTTCGAACCAATATTTAAAAAAAATTAAAAGTGATAGTCATGGCAAACCTCAATGCGAAAAGTTGCGATTCATCTATTATGTCCCGTTCCTCCAAGCTCTCTAGTGTCTTCAGCTTCTTTGACCATCTTCGACATACTAGGCCTTTAGGAAGTTCCAGTATGCTCTCTTCTTTCAGTACAAAAATCATATGATGACATGGTATTCCCATATAATCGTAGTGATTACAACTACACTCCATTTCAAAGGGTTCCACTGTGTACGTGACTTAAAAACCTTATCCGTGCAAGACACCTTGACCTTGTACACACGCTCAATTTCCGATCGCTCTGACTCCACCCTTATGCAACATGCTGACTTTTCAACCTCGTCTCTGAATAAGAAGAATGCGTTCTTTGTGAAAACCGCCGCTCCACTCTTCTAAAGTGAGACTAAGACATTGCTTGTGATGGTTCGTTCTCGATGAATGGATTCAAAATCAGCATGACGCTCATTCTCCCTCATATCCCTAGTCCAACGATCAAAGTGAATAAAGAACTCAAGGAGATTTTTATCCTTCTCGATATAATTGGCAAGTTGAGAGTTCAGTCCTTCACATCTTGATGTTGTACTCAAGCCTGCGAAGAACTTCGAACGCAAATATGCATACCCCCATTCATGTCTTTGCTCAAATAAATTGGAGACCCAATTTTTGTGCTGAAGGGAGCATTCCTCAACCACTGATTTCCACTTTTGGTCGAATTCTGAAGGTTCCTAGTCAGCTGACACAAAATGCTTCCATCGGGGCAAAAAGGTAGGATGATTCTTCACATTTCTGGTTATAGTCTTGTCTATATGCCAGGAACATAGACGATGTGTTGCATCGGGAAATACTTTGTGAATAGCATTACCCATTGCTCTATCCCAATCTGTAATAACAGTCTTGGGATCTACACCGCCTAGCCTTCTCTTCAAAGCTCCCAACACCCAAATATAATTTTCCTCTCTCTCGTTAGCCAAGAAAGCACATGCAAATACGCAAGTTTGCGAATGGTGGTTGACACCTAAAAAAGTACAAAATAAGTTAGATTATGCAAACTGCTAGGGTTATTTTAGCATGCTCGGGATAATTCTATGTGTGATGGAAAAGTACCTGAAAAAATCACGAGAGGCATCTGGTAAATGTTCCTTTTGTAAGTAGCATCGAATACAATAATTCTCCAAAGCATGCATAATCAGCAACAGAAATACTATCGGCCCACAAGATGTTAATAAGCCGGTCGTCGTCATCCTTCTTTAGTTCAATAACGAAATGATCGTCCGCACGGCATTTAGCTTGCAGGTAAGCTAGGGTTGTTGCGGCATCACCTTCACTGATTTGCCCACATAATTATATGCATCCTTCCTCGTGTACCCCAAATTGTCGTAGCCTCCTGCTTCTGATACGGCCAGATTCACAATTTGAGAAGTTTTCATACCTGCAGCTCTTCTAAAATTTATCGCTGCTTTGACTGCATCACTCATACGACGTTTCCCTTTCATGTAGTGTCTATTTTCTCTGGGGATCGTTTCATGTGTGTGTGCATCATCAAACTGGTGCACATACCACTTCCCATCGACATTGTCTTGTTTAACACGCATTTTGGCTCTGCAGTTAAATCTGGTCTCCCCTCTAGCTTCTCTCTTTCGTTCTGTGCTCTTCATGCGCCTCTTTCCCTCGCCAGAGCATACATAGTCACGCCATATCATAACTTTGTTCTTATCACGACCAATGTCTAATTTTCTGATGTCGAAGCCTTTGACTAACCCGTAGTCCATGTAGAAATCATAGGCTTCTTCTGTATCATCGAACTTCATTTTTTTAATATCTTCAAGCTGTAGAAATATGAGATCGGCGACATTATCTTCCTGGGTGGTGTGACTGGCTCCGGCACCAGCGTTTTCTTGGACTGACTCCGACGTCAATAGTAGGACTTCCTCCGACGTCAATGGTGGGTCTGCCTCCGACGTCATTGTCACTGCTGGAAATTTTGGGGAACCAAGGATGTAGATTACAAAACCCTACTGGGAATGATGGCCGAATTAATGCTTGAATGGGCCACTTAATAATTATCCCCATTAATAACACGATTTGTGATATCTTATTTTTTTGGTAGGAACGAGTTGAACTTTCTATTCTTTATCTTAGTGATTTTTTTACCATTTTCAGAAATAACGAAAGTATTTAAAATGAAAAGGAATGCTTAGTAAAGCCAAACGCCAGCTGACTGTAGCTGTGTACTACGTGTATGGGGAAGGATCAAATATTAATATGAACGAATATTTACTAATAGCACTCAATTTTTTATTCAATAAAAAAAAGTATATTTTTAATTTTAGGTTTAATAACTACCCATGTTTATCCCAAGTTCATGTACCTTAGACTAAACCCTAACTATTTTTCCGCGGGAAAAATATGCCGCCACATTTTATCCTAACCTTGTATATATAATTAATCTTCAGCAGTAGAGCAGTGGTTCCATATCCTTCTTTGCCGCAATTTTGAATACAGACTAAAGTTTAGAGGCACAACATGGAAAATAGGAGGATTACTCGCTCTGTGTCCAAGCTTGTGGTATGTCTAATAGCGCTTATTTAAACCTTTCAAATTCATTCTAGTTAATTTATTAATCGTATCTTCATTGTTTTTGAAGGAGGCCGACGAATTTGTGACTCCAACAAAGAAACCAAGGGTACCCAAAGGTGTGCCTTCTCCATCCACTCCTGCTTCAGTCATCGTTTTTATTTCAGACGATGAATCTGACTCTGAGGTAATACCAAAGAAGCCAAATGGAAAAAGTATTTCTCTAAGTTCTGTTGACAAGGTAATAAAGGTGTCATGCCATTGACTATTTGCCATTGAAGTGTTCTTTGCCGTTATTACGGCAGACATAACGAAGCATTTCGACTCATGTTTATTTGTGGTCCCTATATTCCAGGTTGATTTGAAGTTTAAGCTACCTACTGTATGGAATACGATGATGAGCAAATCCAGCTTGCTCACTATATATTTTTTAGCCAATCTGCCACCTGACGAAGTATTGGTCAAAACTCAACCAACTCCTTGTACCAGGAGTCATTGTGGTCCTTAGTCCCTCGCTCATTCCTAGATGCTGAAGTAATCAACGGAACTCCAAAATTTTGTTTTGTTTGTCCACTATCAATGCTTTCTACGTAGAATTATTTTATAACAAATCTATAGTATCATGAAGTGTTTTTTGTCCATGTTATATTAGGTTATAACAGCGATGGCCTGCCACTTGACTCTAGAAGAGTCGTGGACAAATTCTAAGGACGGAAAAGGAGTGTGCTATCTGCCTGTTGAACTACAGGTTGTGGTCCGATTATGCTTAAGATTAATTTCCTCTCACCAAAAAAAAAAATACAACACATGTTTTTTTAACGTGAATGATATTGTGTTGACAAAATTTCAATTGTGCAACTAGCACATGGGCAGGACCTAATGATTTCATGTGGAATAACACCCAAGAGGGCATTAGTACTATAAGAATCAAAATTCCTTAGTCGAACCAATATGGTGAACAAGTTAAACTGTTCGTCTTAATAAGTATTACATGGTTTGCAATTTATTTTCTTAATACGTGTTGACAATTTCCGCATATGTAGGTGTGTGTTCCGATGAGCCCATTGGTACTTGGCTGTTATTAAGTTGGACAAGGAAGAAGTCAAAATCTTGGATGCACAACCAAATGAAGACCACAATTCCTTTCGACTACAATCTGTTCAAACAATGGTAAATTTGTGACATTGTGCCGTTATAACACACAAAAAATGCAAATACCTCTTTCTAAATACAAACGTTTCTTAATTTGTACAGATGAGATTTATGCAAGCCTTGTGGAAGAGTCTCTATCGTCAACAATTTCCGGGATTGTCGCCACCGAGAATTGCGGAGTTTTCGTACACAAATCCTTCAAAGGATCAAGAACAACTTCATCGGTAAGTATGCCCACTTTGTGTGTATTAAACGACGACTTATCAACTTGTTTATCATGCGATGCTTTCATTTTATGTAGGTCTGACAGTGGAGTCTGGGTCTGCATGTGAATGTATGGCGCAAGCTGGGACTCCTATTATATTTGGGTAAAGACAATTCTAGTTCGCATATTAGAAACCCACACTTGATTGTTATTTTTGACTCATGCGTTAAGCACCATGTTTGTTGATGTTTATAGCCATGCACTCAAGTGAGGAGGATGCAGATCGCTTTGTACCTTGTTCGAGAGCCCATGAACTACATAAGGCATATGGTGCTCACGGAAGCAAGGACAATTGCACCTCAAGTTGAAGCTGCAGTCGAAGAGTACAAGACAACCCATGAAAGGAGGAAAAAGGAAAGAGAAGAGCACAAGGAAACCCAGTCAAAGAGCCCAAGGACAACCTGATTTTGTTTTTTTTTCTTTTTCAAGATGATGGACAACCATGTTATGTTTTTTTTTTCAAGATGATGGATAACCGTTTTTGGTTTGGTGAATGCTTTTTATATTTGGTTTTTAGTTTGGTTTGGTTTGTTTTTTTGTAGAAACTATATTGACTTTTCGGACAGCAAGTGGCAATTTTTTTGTGGAAACTATATTTGTTTGGTATGTTAATGGCTACTACCTTAGCCAACAAGTGGCAATTTCCAGCTTTCCAGTTACACTTTTGCACAACCTGAAAATGGACCTTCTGGACTTGATCTCCAGCTCCCAAGTAATCCCTGTTGTTCACAAATATCCCAGGTTCAATACAAATCAATAAAATCTCATTTTCATCGAGCCATGCATGACGAACAAGCTTCCAAAGTGAGCTGCCAGAAATGGCAAAGGGGCTTGACCAAAATTCCAACTTCCAACTTGTGAATGAGGTTGCTTCTGATCAAGCCATTGTATCTTGTTGAGATGTTTAATTGAGATCATATCATTCCACTTCGTTGCCAATTGCCCTCTTCTAATTAAATTTGCATTCATGTATAGTTAACCCAAAAAGTAAAACTGATTGGCTCCCAATCAGCATAATTAATGATCAAAACCCGTACAAGGCAGATAGAAAATTCTTAGGTAATTAATTTAATGTTCCTAGGATATGAAAAGGCTTCAATTCCTTGAATTTCCACCAACGATGTATGCACTCCCCTTTTAGTGAGAGAATTCATTGTATTAATAAATACAATAAAAATGCTTACATAATTAATGGATTCTTTACTGTGTATAATTAAAAGGGTATTTTACTATAAACGAAACATGATAGATTCACCGGGGGAATAAAAGAAGCATGAGTCTTGATGAAAAGGGGAAAAATCACCATAGATAAAAAATCATTATAATCAAGCCATATCCATACTATTCACGCCTATCATCGTCACTATACTTGTGACTAAATATAAATAAAACCATAATTTTCGAAAACCATTAAAAATTGAAGATGAAATAAGTAACACATTCTTCAACCTAACTGGAACTGCTTAGAACAAAAGCGGATTAAAATCTCCCCAATGAAATTCATTTTCAATTTCATAGGTAATCCCTACTTCCACTTCTATAATTTTGAGAAAACAGCACTTCTCAACAACAATGAAAGTCCATTGCAATTTGATCAATAGTCCCCACTCGTGGGCCCATTTCAATTGCAAGCAAGTTTGCACACTTGCAATGGCACCCCACATCAATGCAATTCAAAGTTGCAATTGCAACTTATTGCCACATCAGCTTGCAAGTCACTATAATTGGACCATTGGAGATGATCTTATGCAAATTTTCACCCTTGCAATAGCTTCTCACATCATAGCAATTTAGAGATGCAATTGCACCTCCTTGCCACATCATCTTGCAAGTCACAAAAATTGCACCATTGGAGATGACCATTACCGCATCATCTCGTCACCTGTCTTAGGGAACTTAGCCATGGCAAATTCAAAAAATACTGCATGCATAGAAAAATATTGGTCTGGACAATTCAAAAAATGGGAGACTTTCCTAGTCAGATGATGTACTGGCTCCCCTCAGTACCTGACAGTTTTGAGTGTTGGAGAATTAAGGAAAAGACAAAAGACTGGAAAAAAACCCAACAAAGACTTAGGAAACTTGTTAACAGAAGACATCCATTGCTGGCCCCTTTGCTGCTCCAACGCTCCACCCCGACCTGCATCAATCGACTCTCATGTAAGTCGAGGACGTTTGCTTGAGGAGGCCTCAGGGGTCTCTTGACGCTCCTTATGCCGAAGGTCAATAAAAGTATTGGTCAATTCGGCTATACGGTACACCGGCAAATAAGCGCACAGGTCCTCATTAGCATAAACCCCCATATCCATCCCAACCCTTTCAAGAAAGGTGGTCACGAAGGTGGCATATGGAAAGGCAGTGCACCAGTTTTCCCCATTAGGAGCAGCCTAAACCATGTTCAGGCACATGAGAGATGCGAGGTTAACAGGAACACCTCTTTGAGCTTGCACAGGGATAAACAAGTCAAGTTTACGAATAATCGAATGACCACAGTACCTTGGCAGGAAGCAGTTGACGATCATCCAATGGAGGAATCGAAGAGTATCTGGGAGGAAAGAAGCCTGGATGCGCCCCTTCGTGAGTTTCTCCAGATCAACTTCAAACTCAAAATCGTACAGCCGCCCAAGATCGCTTCTACTCTCAATAGGGTGTCCTCCGGCGGGAAGATCGAGGATCTCAGCAAACTGAAGCGGCTAGAAGCAGACTCTATGTCCCAGGAAGATCGACACGAGATGAGAATCACAGGGACCAGAAAGCTGTAAATTGTGGTAGAACTTCCTCACCACATGGGGGCAGTAACTGGTGCTTCCTCGACTCCAGAGATCAAAGAACTTTTCCCAGCCAAGATTTTTTATTAACTTCTTCACTTCTTGTGGGAAAGGACTTAGGTGGATGAACTCGTACTCGGCCACAATTGTTGTTTTGCTTGTAAATGAAAGGTAGTCACTAAGACTGGTGGTTGATCGGCAGTCTTCATTTGATAGAGATAGTATCCCCATTTCCGCAAACGATTTACCTTTGTTTGCCATGGAGTCTTGAGGAAGAAGGAACAAGGGGAAGGTGAAGATGGAGGAAAGAGAGAATGTAGATGTAAGAAAAAGTGATCGTGGGGGTTGAGTCTGGAGACGTGAGTGGGATGGAGACGATTGAGTGTGGGGGAGTTTGATAGACCGTTAATTACGCATGTTTTCACCCCTATTCTTGAGCCGTTTGAGGTGTTGATTCTCGTGTTTTAGGCCGATTTCACGCTAGGTTGTGCTTGTTTGTGATATTTCAGGTCCTAGTACGTGAATGGAGGCTTGGGAGCGAGTTTGGGGGCGATTGGACGAAGATCGGGTGCGTGGCAAGTCGCTGAGGAAGCCACACAGGCACACACAAAACCCACACGGCCGTGCAAGTGACCACTGTGGCCGTGTGGGATTGTGCGAGCCTTCACACGGGCACAAATAAATTCCACACGGCCGTGTCAAAGAGCAATGTGGCCGTGTGGAATTCTACGAGGCTTCACACAGGCAGACTGGGTTAGATACACGGCCGTGTGAGCCTGGCCGTGTAGGTAGCCTGAAGTTTAACTTATTGAGATGCTGCGTTTTGGAAGCCACACGGGCAACTGGGTGAGCCACACGACCGTGTGGCCTGCCCGTGTGATCGGGATTTTCAGGTTTTTACCCAATTTCGGGCCACAAGTGAGAGAATCGATTTTCTTGAGGAAAAACAGAGTTTTAGAGAGAGAAAGAGCGAAGAACAAACCCTAGGAGCTATTTGGAGTGGATTTCTCACCATTGAAGCCCAGATTGCGTCCCCAGGAGTGAAGATTGACATCCTAGAGCAGATTTTCCTCATCTTTATGAGTATGACTACTTTGATTTCATTTTTCCTCTCTCTCTCTATGGAGTAGAACCTTTCTCTCACTTGGGTATGAAGAACCCTAGTTCCATGTGTTAGGGATTTGATTGTAATGACTTGGGATGATTATACTGTTTGGTTTTAATCGAATGATGCATGTTTTATTGAATTGATTGAAGTCTGATAAGCTTTTCTTGATTTCTGCTGCAACCTGAGATAGATAGAATCTGATTAGGTTGTTAGAGCTTCTTCATTCGATAGTAGGAGATTGGTTATACGAGAGTTAGCCAGTTTACTGCTTTGTACTGGAATCCAATTCCAGTAGTGGAGTTCTGTGCTCATTGCTTCAGCTTTTTATCCCGGTGAAGACTAGTCGTCTGCCGGGTAGTTAGACTGAGAGGGCTTGGTGCTTAAGAGATTCCAAGCTACTGTCGGATCTTCCGCAGTTTAATCAACAGTAAATCAACCCAGGGTAATTACAATTGAAACCCAACTAAGGAGCTAGGGGGACTTATTTCCCGAGTGACTCTTCCCTGCTTTAGAAAACCGAACCATTTCCTGCTTTTTACTGTTTTTACTTTAAACAACAATCACTCGACTTAGTTGGCTAGATAATAGATAATCACGGAGTAGGCAGTAGATCTAGACCCCGGGTTGATAATAGAACTTGCCTGTTACTGCATTCCCGGACTGCGATTACACTTGGTCGCAGTTTGGTGTTGTGTTTTGGCGTGTCAAATGTCAAGAGTTAGAAGATTTCGGAAGATATGTAATGATGATAGTAACTCGTGTAGGTTAAACTAGGGTAAGTAAAGCTAGTTAAACTAGGGTTGGCGCACGAATTGATACGGCAGGAGAAATCAAATGGGCTCGCACGTTCCATGCCCACTTTTGAATATTGCATGGGTCATGTACAATCCCACTTTTGAATGTTATTTAAAATTCTGCAAAAATCAATGATCAGACCCAGTCCAACTAGAATTAGTCCTAAACGCACCGTTAATACATAAACACAAATTAAGGAGACCTCTCCATCTGATTCGAATCAAATTAGGTCTTCTTCATCTCCTTCCTCAATCCTCTGGGCGAGACGAACACTACATATCAGGAAACCTTAATTTCACCGAGTGATAGAAGTTTCGAGAAAAGGACAATAACGCTAAGACAAAATGACAAAGCACTAGCGACATGAACCCTAGGGTTAGCAAACCTCTTTCAAGGGTTCTTTTGCAAATGAAAAGTTTGATGAACACAATAATAAACATGGTCGCCGTAATCGTGTTAGAAAGAGATAGGCGAGGGAAAATAAAATAGCGAAGAACAAACAAGACAAAATAAATTGGGAAATTCAATCTACGTTGAATGTGAATACAAGTAATTGGGATTCAAAAATATGATTAAGTTGGGGAGTTCAAATTGGATGGGGAGCTTCTCTTGAAACTGTGAAGGGGCGTCCCTCCAAGACGAGAGAGGGATCGTGTAATTGTTTAGGGAGACTGGAAATTGATTAGGGCGGCAGTGAGTCTACCCAATTGGGTTTACAGTCTTAATCCATTTAATTTAATCGGGGCAATTAGTTGGACTAGGATGAAAACAAACTTAACACGGCAGGAGGCTTTTTGTAATTTATTTAGTAATTCAGTGGCGCAGTTAGGTTTAACAAACGTGAGCCATGGAGATTGAAAATGAATGGTTAAGATCGGCCAAGGTACCCGTACCCGGATTTTACCCTGGGCACTGTAGAAGTCACCATATATATATATGGTATATATATATATATATATATATATATATATCCATTATCCATAGTGTTTTTACATTAATTTAGTTGTATGATGTAATTTTATCCCACTTATATAGGACATCATGAACTTTGGTTGACATGAATCAACCAGTCCCTACCTCTTTATTAATAGGTTCTTGGTAAATGGCTTTTTCCACTTGAAATTTTGGCGCCTTTGACAATTACCAACTTTTTATGAGATGGTTTGGATGAAAAGCAGGGCCGGCCCATTGTATTCGGGGGCCCTGTTCGAAAAAAAATGTGGCCCCAATTTGTTTTTCACAAATTTATTATAAATAAAATATTTAAAATAATTATAAAAAATACATAAGTTCAGAAAATTATTACAATAGGGATAATATTATCGATCATTGTTTGAAAAGTAACAACCGTCTAGTATTATTTGAAATAAAATCCTCTATTAGTTCTTCCATCTTTGCATCCTCAAAGAAGTTATTCTCAATTGCCAACATAGCTAACCCGTTAAACCTCTCTTGTGTCATTGTAGAGCGCAAATAAGACTTCAACAACTTCAACTTCGAAAAGCTTCTTTCTGCTATAGCAACAGTCACGAGAATAGTTAACAAGATTCTATATACAATGCTGGCATTAGGAAAACAATCGACACGTTTCAAAAAGTTTAAAATTTCAAAAGGAAGAATACATTCCTTAGGTAAAAAGTCCGGTAATAACTTAAGCTCAGAATATAAATCATTACCATCAATATCAGATTGGTCATTATTCTTAAGAATGGTTTGAATATGCATGCAAGAAGACTTCAATTTTGAATTTTCCAAGGAAAATAATTTCTTAGAACTAAATAAGAAACCAAAATTAGATTGAAAACTACTATATTGCTCAAATCTTTTAGTAAGTGAAGAAATTGCTTGATCCACTACTCATAGGAAATAATTAACTCTAAATGATTCCTCCCTAGATAAAGATGCATTACTTGAAGAATTCTATCAAAAACAAAATATTCTATCAAGCTCTTTCGAATAAACAAGCCAATCCCTATCACGCTTTTCACCATTCGACATAACTTTAGTAAACCAACTTGCACAAAATCTTTTTGAAAACTTATCTTTAAGACCCTTTTCAATAGATAAATCTCTTTTGGGACCCTTCTCAACCAAAATATCAATCATTTTAGAATAAAGAGAATCCCATGTTCTAGGATCAAAAATATCAAATTTTTCTAAATCTTCATCAAAACTAGTTTGATCTACCACATCAAAATTAGGAGTACAATCAACACTTGCATCAGAATTTTCAACAACAATAGGAGGAACATTAGCATTAGCATCCAAAACATCATTAGCATCAACAACATTATCAATATGAGCATTATCACTTAAAACATCATTAGCATCAACAACAATAGGAGCAATATTAGCATCACAATCGTTTTCTTTCACCAAAAATGTATGAAGAGCTCCTTTTTGAGATTGAGTTAACAAATCAATCCTCTGTTTTTTTTTACGCTTAGAACAACCCGATTCAAATTTTCTAGATGACATAATCCCAATAGGCAATCAAGACAAATCCCTGGAAAAAAAAAAACAAAAACAAAAACAAAATGGTTAGAATGCTACACTCGGCCCACAACAAGAAAGAATAAAAATAGGTAAAGAATGACCCATTTTGCCATTCAATCTTGGCCCATTTGTTCTTTCCCATTCCCTTCGGCCATAGCAAAGCAGAAGGAGAAGCAGAGTAATAGGAGAAAAGAGTCTCCTCTCCTATTTCCAATTCCAATTTCCAAACTCAATTAACCATTCTCATTCGGCCATTCTCCGAGACAGCTAGAGACAGGAAATTCTTACCGATTTCCAAACCACGGAGAGACGGAACCACGTCGGAATTGGGATTCTCGGAACCAGGGGAAGAATGCGAGCGGGAGCGCCGGAGTGGAACCACCAAACCAGCCGAAATAATTAATTGATTTCGGCTAATCGGTTGCTTTTGTGCTTCAGGATTTAGCAAGGAGGGGATTGATTTTATCAATCGAGGAATGAAAATAGAAGGCTGGGTGTGGATGCTTCACTTTCTTGGCTGAGTATTTAAGGGTGATTGAGGATTGACAGATTGAGTTGGAGAACAGAGAGTAGAGACGTTGAGAAGAGAAACGTTGGTGGATTAGAGACGTTGGTGGATTTTTGGGAAGATGAGAATTTTGGAGAACCATTAATGATTGATAATTTTGGGAAGGGAGGTTACGAGAATTGAGGAAGAGAAGCGAATAAGGAGGCTGGCCGCCCGCCGCTGCAGTGTGCACGCTGAACTCTTCCGTCTCTTCGGATGCCGATTGTAGGTTTATATATATATATATATATATATATGGCGAGTTCTACGGTACCCCGGGTAAAATCCGGGGTACCGCATACCTTGAGTAAAAAAACGCTATCTAGAATTTGAATTGACTGATCTTTCGGACATGATACTATACTCTAATCCATAAAGATCGAAATATAGGTCTTAATTCACTTAATCTTATACCCCAAGATCAATTTAGTTAGAAATAATAATCGACGGTTATGATTCGTCCAAATATAGGCAAAAAAATCAATGCACCATCTTAGAGTTTATAGTTTATGATTTAGATAATTAGGACCTAGGGTTCACTCATTAAGGGTTAGGGTATAGTATCATGCCCAAAAACCCTGCTAATTCGAGGTCTAGATAGCGTTTTCATACTCAGGGTATGCGGTACCCCGGATTTCACCCGGGGTACCGTAGAAGGCACCATATATATATATATATATATATATATATATATATATATATATATATGTGTGTGTGTGTGTGTGTGTGTGTGTGGGTCAGACCAGCACAGGGCCTGGGCCGGGCCTGATGAAAAGGTATTAGAATTCGACAATTCATATCTAAATGTCTATCGCAAAGCACAGTCCATTTTGAAAACACCTCTCGTTTTTAAGTTTCTCTTCGACATGAATGAATTTTTTTATTAACTGTAAGAAGGGGGAACCCTCAATTTAAAAGATGTACTAAAAAGCAAAAACCCTAACCTAAATTCTCAACCCACTTTGAAAGCGATGGCTAAAAGGGCTCACCCAATACCAGTAATTATTATTACTAGAACGGAAGCCTGCACTTCGAGGCGGGGCTATTGATTTGTTGTTGTAAATTCAATCTTTTTTAAGTGAATTATAAATTGAAACTAAATATTGAAATAATCTGTTCCTTAGTACCCGATAATTGAAATTAAAGTAGAATGAAGAAAAAAACTTAAGAATAGAATGTTGAGTCATAGTTCGATTATTGTGGACCAAGAAATAAAAATCACCCCCCTCATGTATTTTGTTGTTGGATTTTTTTCTCTCGTTTGTTCTTACTTTTGGTTCAGTAGTGTTTGTGAGAAAGCGGGGTAAGTTTCTAACAAAATCCACACATGACCCAATTTGTTGATCACAAAAGCGGGTACAACTCGTCTACGAACCAAAAAAATTCATACTGGATTCAACTCGATAAAGTGGAGCAAATTGTAACAAAATCCACACTCGACCCAATTCATTATTTACAAAAGCGGGTAAAATTTATTCCTGGCCCAAAGTGCGGCAACAACGGTAGCGGGTCGAATTAGCTTGAACAAACATGAATATGGGTTCAATTCAATTGTCATAAGACATGGGTTCAATTAGGGTTCACTCCCAAAGCGACCCAAATTATTTGAAAACTGGATTCAACTTCCTCTGTTCGGTTTTATAAACCATGGTGGGCTTTTAACAAAATCCACATGCAACCCAATTCGTTGATTACAAAAGCGGTAAAACTCATCCACGATCCAAAATTTGTCAAGACTAGATTCATCTCGATATAGCTGGCGGAGTTTGTAACAAAATCATCACCCGACTCAATTTGTTAACTTGTTAAGTACAAAAGCGGGTACAATTTGTTCTCGACCCAAAACTCGACAGCAGCTGTACCAGGTCAAATTAGTTTGAACACACATGAATTTGGGTTCAACTGTCATAAGAAGCGGGTTAAATTTGGGTTGAATCCCAAAGTGACCCAAAATTTGTGAGCACACATGAATTAGCATGAACTCAGATGAATTTCTCTGACCGGTTTGATCCAGTAGGGGAGTTTCTAACAAAATTCACTCGCGAACCAATTTGTCGATCACAAAAGCGGGTAAAATGCATTTTCGACACAATTCAATGATTACAAAGGTGGATAAAATTCATTCACGCTCCCAAAAGTGTTAAAGGGGAAAACTCGTCATCGACCCACAATGCGTCAACACTGAGTTT
The DNA here is from genome assembly GCA_946122785.1 of Linum tenue. NCBI lineage: Eukaryota > Viridiplantae > Streptophyta > Magnoliopsida > Malpighiales > Linaceae > Linum > Linum tenue. The sequence goes on along the minus strand of CAMGYJ010000009.1, from coordinate 68,758,908 downwards.
CACTCGATAAAGTGGGGTTTTGGGTTCAACTGTCAAAAGAGGCGGTTCAATCCCAAAGTTGTCCATAATTTGTGGACACACATGAATTAACTTGAACACACATGACTTTCTCTGACCGGTTTGATAAAGCGGGGCTAGTTTCTAACAAAATCCACACACAACCCAATCATTCGATCACAAAAGCTGGTAAAATGCATTCTCGCACCCAAAAGTGACAAGGGTAAAACTCATCATCGACCCAAAATGTGTCAACACTGGATTTAACTCGATAAAGTGAGGTGTGTTTTTAACAAAATGCATACACGACCCTATTCGTTAATCTTAAAAGCGGGTAAAATTTGTTCTCGATCCAAAACTCGATAACATCGGTACCGGGTCAAATTAGCTTGAACAAACATGAATTTGGGTTCCACTGTCATAAGAGGCGGGTTCAATTTGGGTTCAATCCCGAAGTGACCAAAAATTTGTGAACACACATGAATTTCTCTAACCGGTGTACTAAAGCTAGCAAGTTTGTAACAAAATCTACACGTGACCCAATATGTTGATAAAAAAAGCGGGTAAAGTGTGTTCTCGACTCAATTCGATGATTACAAAAGTGGATAAAATTCATTCATGCCCCTAAAAGTGTCAAGGGTAAAACCATCATCGACCTAAAATGCGTCAACACTGGATTTAACTCGATAAAGCGGGATATTGGGTGCAACACTCATAAGAGGCAGATTCAATTTGGGTTCAATCCCAAAGCGGCTCAAAATTTGTGAACACACATGAATTAACTTGAACACACATGAATTTCTCTAACCGATTTGATAAAACGGGATTTTGGGTGCAACAGTCATAAAAGGCGGGTTCAATTTGGGTTCAATCCCAATGCGACTCAAAATTTGTGAACACACGTGAATTAACTTGAACGCACATTAATTTCTCTGACCGATTTGATAAAGCGGGTCGAGTTTCTAACATAATTCTCACGCGACCCAATTGTCGATCATAGAAGAGGGTAAAATGCGTTCTCTCCCCAAAATGCGAGAATACTAGATCTAACCCGATAAAACGGGGTGTGGTCTTAACAAGATGCACACCAGACCCAACTTGATTAAATCAACCATAGAAAAGGAATACAATAAGACCCCTTTGTTTTCTCTTTTTTGGTGTTGGTACCATAAACTCAGAGATCAAAGCCGAACTACACACACCACCGCCTTGTTGCAGCTGGTCTCGTGTCATCGTGGACAGCCACGGATATGCCTTTGCCTGAAAATCAGAACCCTCTGGCACCAGCAACTGGCTCTTTTCTGCCATTTGGGAAAATGCTTCTTTGCCGGCAGATAGAGGGTTCGCGTGGGAACAACAGAGGGTTTTGTTGCCTTTCTGCCAGTCTTTGTATAGGTGAAGAAATATCAAAGTCAAAGTGGGGATCAGGGAGGTGATTAAAGGAATGTGAGTCTCTTACCTAGAAGGCGTACTGGAAAAGCGAATCTCGGATTCGGACGGGAAACGAAGACCCAAACTTCCATTCTCGGCGGAATCTACTTTCTCCCGGATTAGAGATGTGAAACGGATACCCAACTTGGCTTAGCCCCATGCAACCGTGCTGAGCCAATCCATCTCTCTCCCTGTCTCTGTCCGCTTCACAATCCACTCGCCCTTTCCCTACCAAATCAAGCAGAACCCATTGCACCGACTGAACATCGAGAAGCGATGGGGGAGTTTCATCCAATGGGATTGTAATTGGTTGAGAAAGGAGAGCATAACAAAGAGGCATGATGAAGATGATGATTCTCCAGAAGCACAGAGTTGCTTGACAGCAGCTAAGGAGAAATGCTCTGTTCTTGGACTGAAGAACAAACCGAAGAAAGAAGAACAGAGCAATACGACAGCATTCAAGACAAAGAAAGTGATGCACAACAAAACGATGACGTGCAGGACGAATGGAACACAGCACTTCAATAACGGAAGAACTTTCACAATTTACTGTAGATAGCAACACGTGTACAGATTTGATAGGCTCATTTGGTTGTTAGTTTTATTAGCCGTTAAAGTACAGTGATTAGTGTAGACCCCTGTATATATATTGCTTTTGCATCAATGGAAAAGCTCAGAGAGCAAATTCCCCAGATCTAGACTTTCTTCTCATGGTATCAGAGCCTGGTTGCTCTCACCAGTGCTAGGGTTTTGTCCCCTGTCCATTTCTTCTTTCATCTTCTTCTTCTGAAATCAATTTCTTCAAGCAAACATGGGTGATGAATCATCCGCAGGAAAATCAACACAAACCTCATCTGCTTCTGCAAGTTCAGTCTATGAAGATCCTTACCTCAACCCATATTACCTTCCGCCACAAGATGGAGCTCTTTCTACCATCATCTCTGTGAAGCTCGTTGACGGCAACTATCTTACATGGAGCCAAGTGATGCTCGTAGCTCTTGCCACCAAAAACAAAGTTGGGTTCATCGATGGTACTATTCCTACTCCACAGGTAACAGAACCCACTTACCAGTCTTGGCTCCGTTGCAATGGAACAATTCGTTGCTGGATTTATAACTCTTTGGCTGAGGATATAACAAATAGTGTCATGGGTTTGGAAACTGCTCGAGCTGTTTGGGACAATCTGAAGAACAGATTTAGTCAAGAGGACAATATTAGGGTTTATGATTTGAATGGAGCATTGGGTAAATGTGTTCAAGGAGAACAATCAGTGAGTCAATACTTTACCAATGCTACTGTTTTGTGGGAAGAATACAAGAAATACCGTCCGATTCCCACTTGCCCTTGTAATGGTCCTTATGAAACTATGAAAAGATACCAAGATAATGATTTTGTGATCAAGTTTATGCAAGGGTTGAATGATATGTATCAGTCTGCCAGAACCCAGGTTCTCATGAACTCCACTTTGCCACCAATTGATGTTGTTTTTAAACAAATCTTGCAACTAGAACGTCAGATGAAGAGTGTGCATAAGACCAAAGGAGTGGAGTCTGTGGCTTTGGCTGTTGGTGGAGGACAGAATTCTAATTCCAACAGCAGGGATTATAAGGATGGCAAGAAATTTTGCAGGTACTGCAAGAAGGAAAACCACATTATCAGTGAATGTTACATATTGAAAAACAAGAAAAGTAGAGAAGCTGGTGGTTCAAGCTTTGCTGGTTCAGTGGAAACTGGGACAGATGCAGACTCTAGCATCCTTGGAGCAGCATCTGCAGCTCATGATGCATCTGGCAGACCTAATTCTTCAGGCTTTGCCGGTTCAGGACTGGCCAGTTTGCAACTCACTAATGATCAGATGGAAAGGTTGAGGATACTACTTCTTGGGACACCTCCTCCTTAATCTTCTCCCTCACCACCAACCTCTCCATCAATTAGGCATGCTGCCAATGCCACAATCACCAGCCAACAACAGCAACCTGCTCATTCTGGAACTTCTCAATATCATCCAGTTTACTTGCCATCAAGTTCAGGTACAACTGTCCTCTCTACTCTTTTGGCCAGCACAACAGAACCATTATGGGTTCTTGATACTGGTGCTACAGATCACATAGTTTGTGATCTGAAGTACTACTTAAAGTATAAGACATTGCAAGGTGTCTTTGTTAACTTGCCAAATGGCAATAAGGTCCAGGCCACACACATAGGGATAGTTAGACTTCCCTGTGGACTTTTTCTTTCTCAAGTCCTATTTGTTCCTAGCTTTAGTTACAATCTTGTTTCAGTCAGCAAACTCACCAAAAACAATCCCATCTCACTTCTCTTTAAATCCTCTTTCTGTGTGATTCAGGACCTTATTACACAGAGGAGGATTGGTTTAGCCCAAGTGGATAGGGGTCTCTACATGTTCAATGACACCAAATTCTCCACTGAAGGTTGTCATTCCACCACTCCAAAGTGTCTTGCTGCCTCCCAACTCAATTTCCAGCCTCAAAGTTTTGATATCTGGCATGCCAGATTGGGACATCCTTATATATCTAGATTAGAAACTATACATAAACAGAATCCAGATGTAATAGTTTCTAAACTTCTCCATTGTGATGTTTTTCATCTGTCAAAACAGAAAAGAACACCCTTTCCTACTAGTACTTCTGTTCATTCCAGTTTGTTTGGATTGATTCATGTTGACATTTGGGGTCCCTTGAGTACAACTTCCTATAATGGTTTTAATTACTTTTTGACCATTGTTGATGACTTAAGTAGATGTGTGTGGACCTATTTGATGAAATCTAAGGATGAATCTAGACTGTTATTACAGTCCTTCTGTGTTATGGTTAAAAACCAGTTCAACAAGAGTGTTCAGATTATCAGAACAGACCAAGGAATGGAATTCCATATGACTGACTTTTACAGAGATCATGGGATTGAACATCAGATGAGTGTTGCTTACACTCCACAGCAGAATGGGAGAGTGGAAAGGAAGCATCAGCATCTTTTAAATGTGGCAAGGGCACTTAAATTTCAATCTGGTCTTCCTCTCACTTACTGGAGTGAATTCATTCTCCATGCTGCATATTTAATCAACAGGATTCCTACTCCTGTTTTAAACAATATCAGTCCTTATGAGAAGCTGTATGGAGTTCCACCTAACTATAGTTCCTTGAAGGTCTTTGGCTGTCTGGTTTATGCCTCCACTGCTGGTCCACATAGAACAAAGTTCTCCCCACGATCCAAATAGTGCATTTTCCTTGGTATCCCTGCAGGGATCAAAGGTTTTAAGCTGCTTGATCTTGAAAGCAAACGAGTTTTTTGTTCAAGGGATGTTATCTTTCATGAAACCATCCTTCCCTACTCAAACCATTCTTCTGCCACCTCTCCTTCTTCTATTCCTGAACCAGCTTCACACCCTTTCACACCTTTACCTACATCACCTTCTAACCTCCATTGTCAGACATACACTCCTCCATCCAGTTCCACACATAATGAGAATCCACAGTCTGAGGGGGGCACACAGTCTCCCTCTTCTCCAACACATTTTTCTGCACAACCTTCTTCTTCTTCTCCAATCACAGCCTGTGGATTCACAGGATGCCGATTCATCTCCAATTCCCATTTCATCTCCTCTTCACTCATCCCCCATTATTTCTCCTCCTCCTGTTTCAGCTTCCCCTTTTTCACCAATACCTCTCAATAGCCCTTCTCATTCTCCTTCCCATGCTCAATTAAGAAAATCTGTCAGAACAATCAGACCACCAAATTGGCACAAAGACTACCATATTCCTCATCCTATCCATAAAGCACTGTCCTACACTCATTTGCTTCCTAAACACCAGCATTTTATAAACAGTTTAACTGCACACACAGAACCTGCTTCTTACCAAGAAGCAATGCAGAACCCTCATTGGAACAAAGCAGTGCAGGAAGAATTGAAGGCCTTGATTGACAATGGCACATGGGAGATCAAAGATCTACCAGTTGGCAAGAAACCAATAGGTTGCAAATGGGTTTTCAGAGTGAAATTGTACTCAGATGGATCAGTAGAGAGGTATAAAGCAAGACTGGTTGCTAAAGGGTATACTCAAGTGTATGGGATTGACTACTGTGACACCTTCTAACCAGTAGCCAAGTTAAGTTCAGTCAAAACCTTGCTTGTAGTGGCACTTGTTCAAAACTGGCATTTGCATCAAATGGATGTGAGCAATGCATTCTTAAATGGAGATTTAACAGAGGAGGTTTACATGGAAATACCTCCTGGTCTTGATCTAGGTTTTGATTGCAAAGGGAAGGTTTGCCACTTGAAAAAGTCCCTCTATGGTTTGAAGCAGGCTAGTAGGCAGTGGTACTCCAAACTCACTGAAAGTTTATTAAAGCATGGTTTCCAGCAAAGTACCTCAGATTACTCTATCTTTACAGCTCAGATTCTTGGAGAATTAGTAGTATTGATTGTGTATGTTGATGACATCATGATTGGGAGTGTTAATCTGGAATCCATTACTGAGACAAAGAGAATCTTGCAGGGAGAATTCAAAATGAAAGATTTGGGAGAGTTGAAGTATTTTCTTGGTCTGGAAGTTACAAGAGGAGTTAGAGGGATTACAGTTTCACAAAGGAAATACTGCCTGGAGCTTTTGACAGAATCTGGATTTGAAAATTGCAAGCCAGCCGCCACTCCTATTTATGTTAAAGAAGTTTTGTCTGCTTCAGGAGGAACTCCTTTGAGTGACATTGCAGGTTATAAACACCTTGTTGGATAATTGCAGTACCTAACAACTACTAGACCAGACATAGCATTTGTAGTTCAGCAGCTATGTACATATCAGGATAGTCCAACAACACTGCATTTAAGGGCTCTACATAGAGTCCTTCGATACCTTAAGGGTTCACCAGGTCAAGGATCGCTTTATTCTAAGGATACTAAGCTTGAATTGACAGGATTCAGTGATTCAGATTGAACCACTTGCCCAGACACCAGGAAATCTATAACTGGCTACTGTACCTTTCTTGGTTCAGGAGTTATAACGTGGAAAAGTAAGAAACAAAAGACAGTATCCAGATCTTCTTCAGAGGCAGAATACAGAGCCTTATCTAGTTTGAGTTGTGAGATTGAATGGTTGATCAGATTATTGAAGGATTTTGGAGTTGAGCATCCCCAAACAGTTAAGGTATTCTGTGATAATCAATCCGCTATTCATATTGCTGAAAATCCTGTGTTCATGAAAGAACAAAACACATTGATGTGGATTGTCATGTCATAAGAGAAAGAGTGCAATCAGGATTGATTGCTTTGCAGCATATTCCAACAGAAGATCAACCTGCATATATTTTTACTAAGAGCCTTTCAGTTGATCGATTTGCATCTTTGTTGTCCAAGCTGGGAGTATATGATATATACTCGCCAGCTTGTGGGAGGGTAACAAAGAGGCATGATGAAGATGATGATTCTCCAGAAGCACAGAGTTGCTTGACAGCAGCTGACGCGGCGCAACTGGAGGACAAGATCAAGGAAGCAGCTCGGTTGGAGAGGGAGCTGGCGCCGCAAGCATGAGCCGACTGGAATTGCTGTTTTCATAATCCTTTTCGGTTTTGTTATTTGTTTTTTTAATTGTTTGTTGTTTTCATAATCCTTTTCGGAAGGGATTAGTCGGCTTTATTTATAGGCAGCATGTAAACGTAAGGGACTCACTTTCAGCTTTAATCACATTATTAAGACCTTCGGTCTATATCCAGTGGATTCTGGTTTTCTTGAGCCGAGTTTGCCGCTTGCAAGCTCCTTCGATCTTGGGTTCAGCGTTTGCTAATCCTTAGTGTGTTTTCCGACTGCGTCAGGTGGTATCAGAGCCAGGCTTTTCCCTGCCTCTTTTTCGAGCTTGATCAAACATGGGAGACCAACCGGTCACGCGAGCAGACATCGAGGGTATTACCGCGGCTTTTACCACGGCCCTTGCTGCTTTGACGACTCAAGTAACAACATTAGCAACGCAGGTAAATGCCATCCATGCGAGAAGGAATAGGGACAGACGGAATCAACAGCAGAGGCGACCGCGAGGCGGCATTCACGGCCAAGCCGATTCCGACTCTAGTTCGGAGGAGGAGGTCCGGGACGATGATGAAGATGATGATCATCAGCGAGATCGCAATGATTATCGAGTCAAAGCGGATATTCCGTTGTTCCATGGGACTATGGGCGTTGAGGAGTTTCTGGATTGGCAAATTGAGGTCGATAGGTTTTTCGACGTAATGGAAGTACCCGAACCCAAGCAAGTCAAGATGGTGGCTATACGCTTGAAGAGCACAGCTGCAGTATGGTGGGATAAACTCGTCGTACAGAGACAACGACAAAGAAAGGCCCCGATAAGAACTTGGAGGCGAATGAGGCAGTTGATGCTGGAACGCTTTCTCCCGGAGGATTATGAACAAATTCTGTACAAGATGTATATCGACTGTGTTCAGGGGAGGAGGAGCGTCACTGAATACACCGCTGAATTCCTGCGTTTTTCGGAGCGCAACGAGTTGCGGGAGACAGAGAACCAGAAAGTCGCCCATTACATCAATGGTTTGAAGGGTTCAATCCAGGAGAAGATCGGTCTACAAACCGTTTGGACGGTGACGGAAGCCTCCACGCTGGCGTTAAAGGCAGAATTAATGGAGAAATCACCTAGGAGCTTCACACCCTTCCGTCGTTTTCCTTCACCAGGGAAATCTGAAGCATTGATGGACAAGGACAAGGGGATTAATCCCAAAGAAGTCCATCCCGTCACTCAAAAGGGACCTCACGACCCTGGGAGCTCCAACGCTAACAGGGGCCCGGCCTCAAGAGCTGGTAATCCATACGCTAGGCCAACGGGGGATAAGTGTTATCGGTGTGGAGGCCAGGGACATCGATCGAATGTGTTTCCGTCAAGGAAAATGTTTGCCGTGATGGAGGAGAACCCAAAGAATGTTGAGGGTCACGCCGAAGAAGACGAGTCTGACGAGTATGATGGGGCCGAGTTCGCAGAAGAAGAGTCCAAGGACGTCGTGAACATCATCCTACGACGAGTCCTCCTGACTGGGACTGACGAGGGCCAACGAAAGAATCTCTTCCGTACGCATTGCTCCATTAATAATAAGGTATGTAACCTCATCGTTGACAACGGGAGCACAGAAAACCTAATTTCTCAAAGATTGGTGGCGTATCTGGAGCTGCCAACTGAACCACATCCTCAACCGTATGCATTGGGTTGGGTAAGCAAAGGACCTCAGGTCAAGGTAACGCAGACCTGCAAAGTTCCTATTTCTATTGGGAAGCATTACCGAGAGGAGGTGGCTTGCGATGTACTGAGCATGGACGTATGCCATGTACTTCTGGGACGTCCGTGGCAATTTGATAATGACGTTACTTATCGAGGAAGAGATAATGTGATAGTATTTACCTGGAAGTTACATAAAATAGCAATGGCCCCATTGTTCGGCCCGGCCAAGCCGTTGGGGAAGGCGAAATCCAACTGTATTACGTTGGCCCAGGATGAGGAAGACTTGCAGGAGGCGCTTCGGGAGTCTGAGTGGGTGTGCCCAATTGTAGTCAAGGGACTGTTGAGCTCGTCGCAACCTACTGAGCAGGTTATCCCCGCAGAAGTGCAAAATATACTAGGGGATTTCGGAGAGCTGATTTCGGACGAGCTGCCTAGCACGTTACCCCCGATGCGGGACATACAACATCACATTGATCTAATCCCAGGAGCTAGTTTGCCGAACCTACCACATTATCGCATGAGCCCTAAAGAAAATGAAATTCTCCGTGAACAGCTCGAAGATCTCCTGAAGAAAGGCTTTATCAGGGAAAGTATGAGCCCATGTGCCGTTCCCGTCCTGTTAGTCCCAAAGAAAGGCAATCAATGGCGCATGTGCGTAGACAGCCGGGCCATTAACAAGATTACCATCAAGTACAGGTTTCTTATTCCCCGCTTGGAGGATATGCTCGATGAACTGTCCGGGTCAAAGGTCTTCTCAAAAATTGATTTAAGGAGCGGGTATCATCAGATTCGGATTCGACCGGGAGATGAGTGGAAAACCGCGTTCAAGAGTAAGGATGGTCTCTACGAATGGCTCGTCATGCCTTTCGGATTATCGAACGCTCCCAGTACTTTCATGCGGCTCATGAATCAGGTTCTACGTCCTTTTATTGGATCTTTCGTAGTGGTTTATTTTGATGACATTTTGATTTACAGTAAGACCAAGGAGGAGCACCTAGAGCAGTTGCGGCAAGTACTCCAAGTGCTCCTTGAGAACAAGCTATACATCAATCTCAAGAAGTGTACGTTCTACACGGATCAACTGTTGTTCCTCGGGTTCGTGGTGGGAGAACACGGGGTACAGGTGGACGAGGACAAGGTCCATGCCATCCGTAGTTGGCCTACCCCTACAACCGTATCGGAAGTTCGTAGTTTCCACGGGTTGGCCACTTTTTACCGACGTTTTGTCCGCGATTTCAGCACCATCGCTGCGCCCATCACCGAATATTTGAAGAAAGGGAAATTTGTTTGGGGTCCTGAGCAAGAACGAAGCTTCACTGTGATCAAAGAGAAGCTTTGCATAGCTCCCGTCCTCGCACTGCCCGACTTTGACAAGATCTTTCAGGTGGAGTGCGACGCCAGCGGAGTCGGCGTAGGTGCTGTTTTATCACAGGAAAAGCGACCCGTAGCTTTCTTTAGCGAGAAACTCAGCGATGCTAGGCAGAAGTGGAGCACGTACGACCAGGAGTTCTACGCAGTCTTCCGGGCACTTCACCAATGGGAACATTATCTAATCCAGCGCGAGTTCATCTTGTTCACCGACCACCTTGCTTTGAAGTTCCTGCACAATCAGAAAGTGATTAACAAGATGCATGCACGCTGGGTCAGCTACCTCCAGAAGTTTCCTATCATAATCCAGCACAAGTCTGGCATCCAGAACAAGGTCGCGGATGCCCTGAGTCGGCGCGCCTCTTTGTTGGTTACTCTGGCCTAAGAAATTGTCGGGTTTGAGGTGCTCAAGGACCAATACAACGCCGACCCCGATTTCGGAGAACTGTGGTTTAAATGCACTCATCAGCACCCCAGCGCAGATTTTCACGTCCGCGACGGGTATTTATTCAATGGGGACCGTCTCTGCATCCCGAGTTCCTCGCTGCGGGAACAGCTTATTCGTGAGCTCCATGGTGGCGGCCTCAGCGGTCATTTGGGACGCGACAAGACCATCGCCAGCCTAGAGGCACGGTTCTACTGGCCTCATCTACGGCGTGATGCAGGTGCTATTGTTCGGAGGTGTTTTGTCTGTCAGACCTCGAAGGGTCAATCCCAGAACACCGGTCTTTATATGCCTTTGCCGATTCCTGAAGATATTTGGCTGGATCTCTCAATGGACTTTGTTTTGGGTTTACCCCGCACACAGCGGGGCGTGGACTCTGTCTTTGTTGTGGTCGATCGATTTTCCAAAATGTCCGATTTCATTGCATGCAGGAAAACAGCAGATGCCTCCAATGTCGCCAAATTGTTTTTCAAAGAGATTGTTCGCCTGCATGGTGTCCCTGTTTCGATCACTTCTGACCGCGACACCAAGTTCCTCAGTCACTTCTGGCTTACTCTATGGCGGTTATATGGGACTGCGCTGAACCAAAGTTCCACGGCGCATCCACAGACTGACGGCCAGACGGAGGTTACGAATCGCACCTTGGGTAACATGATTCGAAGTCTTTGCGGCGATAAACCTCGCCAATGGGACCTGTTCTTACCTCAGGCTGAGTTTGCTTACAACACGGCCGTCCACTCGGCTACAGGCAAGTCTCCGTTCTCTGTTGTCTACACGTCCCCACCTCGACATGTAGTGGACTTGATTCCCCTTCCCCCGGCTTCAGTAGTGAGCAAGGCTGCCGTCGACATGGTTCACCATTTCCAGGCTGTCAAACAAGAAGTCCGCACCAAGTTGGAAGCCGTGGGCCAAAAGAATAAAGCTGCTGCCGATGTTCACCGCCGTTCTAAAGTCTTTGCTGTCGGTGATGACGTGATGGTGTTTCTACGCAAGGACCGATTCCCTGTGGGCACGTATGCTAAGCTGAAGCCTCGCAAATATGGCCCTTTCAAGGTGTTGCGGAGGATTAATGATAATGCGTATGTCGTCGATCTGCCGGCCGCCATGAACATATCCAACACCTTCAATGTGGCTGATCTGTACGTATTCCATGATGATGTTCCCCTATACCCCGATATGAACTCGCGGTCGAGTTCTTTTCAGGTGGAGGAGACTGACGCGGCGCAACTGGAGGACAAGATCAAGGAAGCAGCTCGGTTGGAGAGGGAGCTGGCGCCGCAAGCATGAGCTGACTGGAATTGTTGTTTTCATAATCCTTTTCAGTTTTGTTATTTGTTTTTTTAATTGTTTGTTGTTTTCATAATCCTTTCCGGAAGGGATTAGTCGGCTTTATTTATAGGCAGCATGTAAACGTAAGGGACTCACTTTCAGCTTTAATCACATTATTAAGACCTTCGGTCTATATCCAGTGGATTCTGGTTTTCTTGAGCAGAGTTTGCCGCTTGCAAGCTCCTTCGATCTTGGGTTCAGCGTTTGCTAATCCTTAGTGTGTTTTCCGACTGCGTCAGCAGCTAAGGAGAAATGCTCTGTTCTTGGACTGAAGAACAAACCGAAGAAAGAAGAACAGAGCAATACGACAGCGTTCAAGACAAAAAAAGTGATGCACAACAAAACGATGACGTGCAGGACGAATGGAACGCAACACTTCAATAACGGAAGAACTTTCACAATTTACTGTAGATAGCAACACGTGTACAGATTTGATAGGCTCATTTGGTTGTTAGTTTTATTAGCCGTTAAAGTACAGTGATTAGTGTAGACCCATGTATATATATTGCTTTTGCATCAATGGAAAAGCTCAGAGAGCAAATTCCCCAGATCTAGACTTTCTTCTCAGAGCAGGCGTTGGGAATTTTGGAGAAAATAGAGCGGTCGCTGACAAAGGGAATTAGGGATTGGTGCTGCTTACCCATGTTTTAATTTCTTTTCTTTTGCTATCGATTTTTTTTACCTTCTAGATCTAGTGGAGGAAGAGATGGGCGCATCTCCCCCCAACCTCCAATCAATGAGAAGAATCAGGAGACATAGGGATATTGGCGGAGAGATACAGGAGACAGGAGAGAAGAGGTACGGGAGCGGAGAAATAGAGAGAACGAATAAAAAAAAAACGGGATAGATAAGCATCCGATGATTGAAATTCGCCAGTACTTGGCCCACCTAAAAAAGGAACGCACGGGCTTACACAAAAAACGTATACAGTTACCTTGAAAATTTTGTGATGAACAGTAACCCGCTTTTTTTGGAACTTACATATTAATAATTATAATAATAATTTTCCTATAGTATCAAAATCAGATCCTAATCACTATTTTTCACCTGCCGCCTGCCGGCAGCCACTTCTGCTCTTGATCAACACATTCAACAATAATCATTACTAGTTTTTTACCCAGCCGGTTAGCCGGAAAATGTCATTTTATCATTTATATAAATTAATTTATCTACATGTATAAAATCTTTTTAATCTTCTAACTTTTTTATGCTCACGCTTCATATGTGAGTATGCTATATGTTCATATTAAAAATTCTCAATATTTAGCACACTCACCTATGATATTCATAGATTTCGATTCTCTAATAATAAATCATATTTTAAAGGTTTATCCCGTCAAATTTAGAATAGTATACAAAAAATTTTCAACCAAGCCATTCAAATTTCTAATCTTATAAAACATCTAAAATTTCGTGATTCTCGAGTGAGGACAAACTCTCAAACAATTATTAAGAGTCCATATTATTGGATAAAGATACTGGATTACTCGATAAATTGTGTTTATCCAAGTGAAACTTGACACATACCGTACCCCTTATTATGATCAACTTATCTAATCTTGACATGTTTATGTGAATGTTCATTAAGTCTCTGCAGAGGATCTTATGTCAAAATTTGTCTATCAAGACACTCAAATTTAGTATCTTATACAATATATTAATCAAATCTTTCAAACTTTTAAAATTATCAACCATATCTTTCAAAATACAAAGTATTAGTCAAACGTTAACTCCCCATTAGCATTTTTGTTAGTAATATTGACTCAACAACATGATGATGAGTTGGAGGAGACGTGTGTCAATCAATATTCAAAATTTTAGTATTTTAATTAAGAGAAGATTTACAAAATTATTAAAGATAAAAGAGAAATGAATAATATTTTGACGCGATAAAAAATATTTGGTTAAAATTTTGAGAATTCTGAAAGGTATAGCTTTTAAATTTTATTTACTCAATATGTACTAACCCTCAGCACATGGAGTCACGTACTCACAACAATGCAACCAAATGACTTATTAGAATTGCCTTGATCTCATGATTATAAAGATTCTTCATTTTTAACCTAATAGCTCGGTTTAGAGTCTTCTAACTATAAAGGCTTGTAATGTAGAAGACATTCAACTATTAAATGAAAATTGTCAACCCATGTTTGATTAGTGGTTGATGAAACATAATGTGTATCGTATATCGTCAACAAAGATTTATCTAACATTCACACGTGCCATATAATAGTACTCGTACATCATTAAGTTTCTATCCATAACTTTTACTATATAATACTTGTTTTATTTTATAGATATATTTATTAGAAATAAGACTAAGGATGGCAATGTGTCGGGTTTGCCTAAACCATACTCATTCTCATTCCCATTTTCAAATACCTAAACTCATACCTGCCGCATACCCATACGGTGGAAGGTTTTACAAACTCATCTCCATACCCGCGATTTTCGGATACCCATGGGTAATACCCGCCCCATAAGTTACTCACCATAAAAAAATATGTAAATTTTTTTGGTACTACCTGCCCAAAAGTATGGAACTGATACATAAGTGGATGAAATTACGATTTGGTTGCCATCAATTATATTTTAAAACTTTGTTTTTCTTTTAATTACCCTTCCTTCTATTGACAAATTACAATAAACTCGTTATTTTTTCTGCATATAACAAATGATCCTCAGCGGGGCGGGTTTGGGTATGGGGCGGGGGATTTCAAAACCATATCCGCCCATCTCCATCAAAAAATTTGTGTGTTTTACTCAAACCCAATCAATGAGAAGATTCCCCGCATTGACTGGGTCGGAGGCGGTTGTGCACCTGCGGCCATGGATTTGGTTGCCATCTCTAAATAAGAGAGTGTTTAATAGCCAAAAATATAAAATAACATAGTTCATTTATGAAAGTTGATTGATTTTCTAACAATTATTTTCTTTATTTCCATCATTATATTTTGTTTAATTGATGAAAATATTATTGTTTATGTGTGTATTTGTTTAAAATTAGTAGAAATTTTGCTTATAAAATTTAATAAGATATTTTTTGTTTAAACAAATGTGATATATCAGTATATCACTCTACAAACATTAGCCTTCTTCTACAAACATAGATATAATACCAAAAAAAATTATTGAATAAAAGAAACCACCATTAAAAGAAGAGAGAGATAACTCCATAAATAACTCATTAACTAACTTTTTTGCTTGTAAAAAAAAAATTGTCCACCTTGGCAACTTGTGAATTCTCCAAGTGCTTATGTGGCAAGAAGTTGTTTTTGAACAACCATAATATATAGTAAGAAGTGACTCCACTACCACTAGTGATTACTGAAGAGCAGAAATGATGGCGATATCGAGAAACATCATGCCTTATTATGAGACAATCCAAGTACCACATCGGTAATACAAGGTAAGTAATCCTTGTATATTAGTGTCTACCTAGTCCAATTAGTACGAGGCCTTTGGGGAGGACACCCAAGAGTAAAACCGTGGGGGCTTCGCCCAAAGCGAACAATATCGTACTAATGGAGCACCCCGATTTGACAAGTGGTATCAGAGCTTGGTTCGGTTCGGGGCGGTGGACGTCAATTTGATGGGACCCTCATTCGGTGGCCTCAGGATTCGAGGTCCCCGTCTGGAAAGCAGATCAAAGAGAGTCCTGCATTTTGGGAAAGTCCTTGTACCGAGAAGCCCATCGATACAAGGCGTCTGGCGGATCAAGATAATCGCTGAGGAGAGGACACGAAGTTCGTGGTGCTTGTCTTGAGGGGAGGATTGTTATGGGACAACAATCCAAGTACCACATCGGAGATACAAGGGAAGAAACCCTTGTATATAAATGTTCACCTAGCCCAATTAGTACGAGGCCTTTTGGGGAGGACACCCAAGAGTAAAACCGTGCGGGCCTGACCCAAAGTGGACAATTCGTACTAATTGAGCGGTCCAATTTCGATAAGTGGTATCAGAGCCTGGTTCGGTTCGGGGCGGTGGATGTCCATTTGGTGGACCCTCATTCGGTGGACCTCGGTATTTGCGATTCCTGTCCGTTTGGTGGATCCGTGAGAAATTCACGTTTGGGCTTGTCGGATCAAAGAGAGTTCCGCATTTGGAAAGCAGATCAAAGAGAGTTCTGCATTTGGTAAAGTCATTGTACCAAGAAGCTCATCGATACAAGGCGTCTGGCGGATCAAGATAATCGTTGAGGAGAGGACACAAAGTTCGTTGATGACTCGGTATTTGCACATGTTTTCCCCTTTGTTTCTTGATTGTTTCAGCTTGAATTATCGTGTCTTTGGCCTATTTTATGCTAGGTTGTGTTCCTTTGTCACATTTCAGGTCCTAGCACATAAAGTGAAGCATAGGCGCAAGTTTCAAGTCAATCAGAGATCAATTGACGATTCGAGAGAAGAAACTCGGGCATGACCTGAAGAAGAATGGATTTTTACCTCACTTTATGGACAAAGAATCATGCAAGATTGTTATGAAACGAAAGAGGACGAGACTACGAGCGTCTGGGATCAAACGGCGACTGATTCGGAGTCCGGACGAGGGAGAAACGAAGCATTAAACAGAGGCTGAGCAAGCCACAAGGGCAGAGCAGAAAATCCGCACGGCCGTGCAAGGTGAGCTGCACGGCCGTGCGAGTCGTGGCCGTGCGGAAATCACCGAGCCTTCGCACGGGCAACTGGGTGAGCTGCACCGCCGTGCAGCCTGCCCGTGTGAGTCGGGAATTGCTGTTTAAAACCCGATTTTCAGCCAAAGGAAAGGGGAGAGCTGGGTTTAGGATCCCAAACACCCAAGGGACGAACCCTAGAGAGAGAGAGCGACTTGGAAACATTCTTGGAGCTATTTTGGAGGATTTCTTCGCCATTGGAGCTCAGGAATCAAGCTTGGAGATGGAGATTGAAGATCTAGATCAGATTTCTGCAGTCTCTCTCTTCTCTATGGAGTAACTTCCCTTCACTTAGGTTTTGAGGAACCCTAGTTCCATGAGTTAGGATCTTTCTTGTATGAAGTTTTGGATGCTATATTGTTTGATTATAATCGATTGAGGCATGATTTATTGAGTCAATTGGATCTTGATCAAATTCTCTTGATTTGTGCTTTAACCTATGATAGATAGAATCTGATTAGGTTAAGAGAGCTTCCTTGATTGATAGTAGTGAATTGGTTGTGCGAGAGTCAATCAATTCACTGCTTTGTACTGGAATTCATTCCAGTAGTGGAGATCTGTGTGAATCGCCTTAGCAGTCTATCCCGGTGAAGGCTAGTCGCCTGCCGGGTATTCTGTCTGAGAGGGCTTGGTCAGCTTAAGAGATTCCAAGCTAATTTAGGATCTTCCGCAGTTTAATCAACAGTAGATCAACCAAAGGTAATTGCAACTTGGACCTAATTGAGGAGCTAGGGGGAATCATACCTAAGTGAGTTCCCAACTTGTAATTAGTAGAGTAGTTAGTAGAGTAGTTTATAAATCAATCCTTAATCTAGTTTGCTAGATAATGAACTGAAGCTGAGTAATAGTAACTCTAGAGACCCGTGGATTCGATATTTATTACTTGTGCCACTATACTGCAGTCCCTTTCATTGGTTACACTTGGCCATTGTTAGGTGTTGTGTTTTAGCGTGTCAAGTTTTTGGCGCCGTTCCCGGGGACTTTCTAGATTATTAGGAAAGGCAGAAGTTTGTTACTTTAGCATTTTTCTTTTTGTTTTCCACCCTTGCTTTTCACTTGGGTGTTTTTGTTTTTGTTGGTGCAGATCTGAATCATGGATCCTCATGGCTTCTCCAATCATTGGGGGTATCCACCACCTCAAGCCAAGGACCACGAACTTTGTGTGCTCACCTCAACGACTATCTTGATCCGCCAGACATCTTGTATCAATGGGCTTCTCGGTACAAGGACTTAACCAGACGCGGAACTCTCTTTTATCCGCCAAACAAACGTGGATCTCTCCTAGATCCACCAGAAATATGCAGACCTCCCTTGATCCGCCAAACCAGATGCAGATCTCAAATCCTGTGGTCACCAAATAAGGGTCCCACCAAACTGACGTCCACCGCCCCGAACCGAGCCAGCCTCTGATACCACTTGTTATAAATGCTCTGCTACGAATTGAAAAATCGCCAGAATTGATAAAGCAAGAATACGAAAGCGAGAATTGAAAAACACAGACACACGATTTACGTGATTCACTAACACGATGTGTGTTAGCTAGTCCACGGGCGACAGAGAGCCAGTTTCACTATATCAAGGAGATTACAGATTACAGAGGAGTATGAAAAGTATTTATAGTACTTATCCATGTGGGTCTAAACCTAATCCAATCTGGCAAAGGAAACGATTACAAACCACGTTGCCCCCGCACCCCCACCGGGGCGTTGCCCCTAGACCCCACTCCCTGACCGGGCAGCGAGACCCCCGACTAATCCAGTCGTAGCGGCTGATAGTCCGATTCAAGTCACATCAACAAATCTCCACCTTGACTTGAATCCTCTTCTTCTGAAATCTCTGATGTACTCTGCTCCTTCTCTCTCTCTCACCATCAATGCCCCATAGGGCGGAGTCACCCACTCAAGACATTCAGCAAGTCCAAGCAGTGTTGGAACTTGCCATGTGGAACCGGCTTCGTGAACATATCATCGGGATTATCCGCGGTGTCAACCTTCTTCACCTTAATCCTCTTCTCTGTCCTCAAGAAATGATACCACTTGTTGAAACCGGGGAGCTCAATTAGTACGATATTGTCCGCTTTGGGCCAAGCCCACGCGGTTTTACTCTTGGTTGTCCTCCCCAAAAGGCCTCGTACTAATTGGGCAGGCAGGTGGATGGGTACACGAAACCCACGGGTATTGGGATGGGTTTGCAAAACATTCCCCAACATGGGTATGGGGCGGGTATGGGTTTGGATATTTGAAGATGGGGATGGGGATGGGGATGGTTTAGACAAATCCGCCCCAAACCCGCCCCATTGCCATCCCAAGTTATATACAAGGGTTCCTTCCCTTGTATATCTGATGTGGTACTTGGATTGTCCCATAACAATCCTCCCCTCAAGACAAGGACCACGAACTTCGTGTCCTCACCTCAGTGAAAATCTTGATCCGCCAGACGCCTTGTATCAATGGGCTTCTTGGTACAAGGACTGTCCCAAATGCAGGACTCTCTTTGATCTGCTTTCCAGACGCGGACCTCTCTTTGATCCGCCAAGTCCAGAAGGTTTCTTGTCATAACTGGGCAACCCATTAGTACGATATTGTCCGCTTTGGGTGTCCTCCCCAAAAGGCCTCGTACTAATTGGGCTGGGTGGACACTAATATACAAGGGTTCTTTCCCTTGTATATCTGATGTGGTACTTGGATTGTCTCATAACAATCCTCCCCTCTAGCCAAGGACCACCAACTTCGTGTCCTCTCCTCAGCGATTATCTTGATCTGCCAGACACTTTGTATCGATGGGCTTATCGGTACAAGGATTTTTCCCAGACGAGGAAGTATCTTTGATCCGCCAAACCCAAACGTGGATCTCTCCTGGATCCACCAAACAGCCCAGATGCAGATCTCCCTTGATCCGCCAAACATACGCGAATCTCAAATCCCGAGGTCTCCGAATGAGGATCCTACCAAACAGACCGTCCACCGCCCCGAACCGAACCAGACTCTGATACCACTTGTCATAACCGGGGAGCTCAATAAGTATGATATTGTCCGCTTTGGGCCAAGCCCGCACGACTTTACTCTTGGGTGTCCTCCCCAAAGGCCTCGTACTAATTGGGCTAAGCGGACAATATCGTACTAATAGGTTGAGGAGTTATGACACACGCCAACATGTGACCTAACAATAAGTTCTCTCGTTTCAGTCCGATGGAGGATTAGAGATAGCTAGCTAGCAAGTAACAAAATTCTGTTGGAGGGGATGATAGCTTTCCTCGGGCCACAGATCGACACAGTACGTTGGTTTGCTGCTAGATAAGAATTCACATGAGATGAAGAGGACATTGATCGTGACCAAACCGCCTTACTGTATGCACACGTTCATCCTCTGATGATCACGAGAAGGTGTTACTTACATGATCACTGTAACTTCCCCAAAGCCATGGCTTGCATCAGATCAAAAGGATCTACAGTACTGTTGGCCTTTCTTTGTATGTTGAGTGATTGTGTTTGTTACTCTTGTTGTTCGTGGTGGGTTCTATGATGATGATGATGGAATTTTAACGATATATGTTTTTTCATTTTGGTGAGATCGGGTTGTTTTACTTTGCTAGGTGCCCCTCTCTGGCCTACTAGCTAGTTTGTTTCATTAACAAATTCGCTATTAAGATAATCAAAAACAGATAGTAGCATGCATTTGGATATGTGTATTTTAAATATTGAATTCGAAATTCAGGCATGATTTTCACATTCATTTGTCCGAATATCTGTTTACAACTTTAAGATTTGTCCGATATTTGTATTAACTATAAGTCTATAACATTTGTATTAACTATAAGTCTATAACATTTTGATATGTCTCAAGAAATGTCAATATATGCATCATCTACGACGTACTGAAATGTCCCGAGAAATGTCACTAATTGTATCACCTATGACAATTAGGAATGTCTCGAGAAGTGTCACTATTTGTATCAATCATGACATATTGACCTGTCGTTATAAACGTCAGTGTTGAAATGGGCTATGACATATTAAAGTGTCACAAACAAATGTCAGTATTTGTATTAACTATAACATTTTGATATGTCTCGAGAAATGTCAATATATGCATCACCAACGACGCATTGAAATGTCCCAAGAAATGTCAGTAATTGTATCACCTATGACAATTAGGAATGTCCCGAGAAGTGTCACTATTTGTATCAATCATGACATATTGACATGTCGTTATAAATGTCACTATTGAGATGGACTATGACATATTGAAATGTCATAAAAATGTCACCATTTATATTAACTGTAACATTTTGATATGTCTCTAGAAATGTCACTATTTGCATCACCTACGACGCTTTAAAATGTCGCAACAAATGGTTTTAAGCAACGATTATAAGTGTCGCAATATGTAAAATAAACGTCACACAAAAGTGGTACTGACAGTTGTCGCAAATGTCACAAAAAAAGTTAGTGACACTGGATTATGTGACATTTGTGTGACATTTGTGTAAAATGTCAGTGCATCTCTATTGTGACATTTTTCTACCTTTTAATGACAATTTGCTGAATTTAAAATTGTCGCTTCAGCTATTTTTTTTTTGTAGTGTATATTGTCCGAATATCTGTTTACAACTTTAAGATTTGTCCGATAATGCATTTCAAAATTCACAATCTGCAAGTTTAGTTATTCTCAATATGTTAATTTTTTAAATTAATTTTTTTTCTTTCCCAATAAATACCAATCAAAATCACCATATATCTTATATTCACTGGAGAGGAAGGAAGAGGAGAAAAAAACACCCCCTATTTTATTCCATTATTAATTCTTCCTAGCAATGGAAGCTATAATGTGAGAAGGATTATATTATTCAATTGGTAGTGAGGCAGAAGAAAGGAGACATATCACCCACGCAAGGAAGGTGGAGGAAGCCATGTCCGTATAATTGGAGGGCATGTGCTCAATCTGCTGAAGAATTGAGGTTGCCCGCTCTGCAATTAATCTCTTCTCTCTTTCTCCCCTCGTGACCCCGGAAGAAGATAGATAGTTCCTTCCTTCCTTCCTTCCGGGAGAGAGAGATTTCATATACATGGGAATTCCAACACACACGTATTGATATAAAGACAATTTGTTTTTGGGAACTCTCTCAGGATGGATCGGTCGTATTGGGTTCGTACGTACAACAATAATGGAGGTTTGTGGAGATGAACAGAACGTGAAGCTGTTTCTTTCTCCGAAGATGATGCCGAAACTTACCTATCATTAGTCGCCAACACCAAAACAAGCCCACGATGGTTTTATCTGCACTGCGCATATGGAATGGAATCAAAGCTCAACGTTCTACGTACGTACATTCCATATTATAATTTTTACGCTCCCTTACACAAGCAAGCAACACGTACACATTATACAGAAACGGATTGCATGTTCTCTGGAATACGCTGTTGACTTTAATGCCGCTCAATTAAGGATAAAAAAAGACAATTATGCAAATTGATTGTACCCTTTTTTTTTACAATAGATTGTACCTTATTAGATGTGGCAATTTTGCATTCAGTCGATTAATCTAATATAATTCATTCATTTAAATATTCAACTACTTCAATCCATTTAAATTTAATTAATTTGATTCAAATTTGATTGGATTGGTGAATTAATGGATTGTTGACAAATTACAGTTCATTACGTATATTTTAGTTTATGGTACCTAAACTTTATTTTTTAAACAAAAAATACCATTGGAAAATTATGTTTTTAGTATCTAAAACATTTTATTATGATATTTCAGCAAACTAAACTTTTCAAAATTTACATATTTGTCCAATATTTAGATGTCACTTGGATCCATGATCCAATTTACCAATCCATTTGATCCAATTCATGAATCCATCAATTCATTTGATATAATCCGTGAATTCAATCCTTTTGTCACCTCTATATATTAACATAAATGTATAATTTCAAGCTAAAGTCAATGATAAAAGAAGAAAAAGATAATCCATAAATGGAGAAATCGATGAAGAAGAGGATGAAGATACAGTGCTGAAAATATTTCAGACTCAGCTCGAACTGTCTGTTACTCTTGAAGTGCCATCAATTAATTAAAAGTGTTAACCTTTTAGCTAAGTGAACATGGAAATGTGGGAGTTGCATGATTAAGCCTTACCAAGATCATGTGTTTAGGTTTTAGACTACAACATCCACTGTGGATGATGGCATTTGGGACCAAACTCAAAGAAAAAGCTTTCATTTCCATGCAACACATGGATGATGGACCATTTGCCCTTACTATTGTGATAACAGCCTCCAAGAGGGTCATGTGCTGTGTTAACACCAACTTGAGAGAGGGCAAAAAAACACCCAAGATGGTGATTTGACATCAACAAATCCTGGATTTCTCGATTCAGCCCTACCTATATGCATGGGATCCACATTCCTGCGCGTGATTGCAATCAATAAGGAATAGTTAGTGAAATTGTGTGCATTGGTTGATAAGATTGTGTAAAACAAAAATTGCTTGAACATATGAGATTATGTGAAAATCATATTATAAGCTTGAACATAAATTGATTTGTGTGAGTGATTGGTGAAATTACGTGGAAATAGAAGTATATATACGTGTAAATTTTGTACAACATTTTTTTTACTAAGTGTACCAAAAAAAACTTCATGAAATTTTGGGGTCGTTTGTTTGTGGGATTTGGTTGGTGAAGACACTCAAATATCAAACATTATGGATTTAAACAACTCCATTGTTTGTTGTGTAACAAATTGGAACACAAATCCTTAGGGCCTCCGTATTTGAATTTTTTTAGATCCTAATCCGTAGATCCCACGAATTTGTAAATGTCACATTTTATTTGGGATTTGTGTAACAGATAATTGAGACTAAGTGGTGTGTTCGTTAACATGTTATGGTATCAATGTCTTAGACCAAGAGGTTATGGTTTCAAATCCTTATGACGACCCCAGGTACAAACAGAAAGCCTCTACAAACTGAAAACCTGCATGTAGGCTTTCGTTTCAGGAAGCGTGCAAGATATAAAAATTTAACAAACTCTTTTCTCAAAGAGCACTTCTACTATGCTATATAGTATTGGTGCTTTAGTGTACAACTTGAAGTTGTACCATAACATTAAATGTATAAGTTTAGATTGTACCATAAAGGAATTTGTATCTTTATGTTATGGTACAATTTTACAACTTGAAGTTGTACCATCACATAAGGTACAAGTTTAAGTTGTACCATAAAAGAATTTGTACAAAAAGTATAGGTACAATCTGAAGTTGTACCACAACATTAAAGTTACAATTTCAAGTTGTACCATAAAGGTAAAAACCTATAGCACCAATGCTATATAGCATTGTAAAATTCCTCTTTCTCAAAAACTCGAGGTATTAGAACTAAATGGTTTGTTCATTAACAATTTGGCTTATGACAGAAAATTTTGAGGTTCATGGTGCAAAAAGCTATATATTCATGATAAAGAAAAATTAACTAGACAAACAATAAATCCTTCCAATTCCACAATACTACAAATCCATCGTAAATTCATACATTTTCGAAACTCAAAACACTTACTTTCAGATTCAAACAAACAAACTAAATCAGCAATTAA
Source organism: Linum tenue (assembly GCA_946122785.1). Classification (NCBI taxonomy): domain Eukaryota; kingdom Viridiplantae; phylum Streptophyta; class Magnoliopsida; order Malpighiales; family Linaceae; genus Linum; species Linum tenue. The sequence continues at coordinate 68,734,842 of CAMGYJ010000009.1, read as the reverse complement.
ATGGGTTTTTGTTAAGCAATGCCAAAAAGGAGCAGAAACCCCTTTGTTTTGGGCTTCAATTAATGTACCCTAGAAAAGACAACTATATGATTATGAAGTCTGCGAGTTCTGAGCCAACAAGAACAGGAGGAGAAGGTGGGTTTGTTTCTTGGTTTCCATTTTTAAATCCTGGAGTTGAGTGAAGATGGTCCATCCAGCCAGCCATTTGCCACTCTAAAATGGGGGTTACAGGGACCATTACTATTATTACAACTCTTTATCTCATAAAACTGCTCCAAGCAAGATGCCAAAGGGGGTCAACACAACAAGTAATGCTAAAAATGGACCACTTATCTAATCCCACTGCTTCAATCAACAACTAATTCAAGCCTTGAGCTAACCTTAAGATTAAGAAAAAGCGAAAGACTTGTTTTGTTTTAGGTAGTTGGTAATGGTGTTTAGTCTTATAAAAGTTCAGATTAGCGCAGTCACAAACTTGCATACCTGATGCCACTCCATCCTTGTGTGTTGCCCCAAAAAATAGTCATCTATATTTGTACCTAGTGAGCATCAAATGGGCACAATCCGGAGTACGAATGAGAGCTCACCCTAAAACGTGAAATAGTCATGTTGTTGTGTGGTTATCGTTACGTGGTTTAATCTCAATTATTTTTTAGAAATAAGACAACAATATCGCGCGTATCAGAGAAGATCAAGTGTTCTCGTTATAATAAGACTGATCCATCGGCATCCCTTCAACATACACAGATCAATCGTCACTCGACATGTTGAAAGCAGGTCAATACTCAGTAAAAACCCACGTGATCCGTATTAGCTTATGTTTGCTCTGTTGTAGCTAAAACGTTAAACTGTTGTGTGAATTTGACGAAGAAAAAAAATATTGACAAAGATTCAATAGATACATCTACATTGCTCTATATTGAAGAGGATTAATGAAGCATGTGAATCCGACATCCCATCCAATCAACTCCAAATTGTCGTACGGTTGTCATTGCTACCACTAATAAACCAACAATGCATAATTCATTCACACCTTATATGTTTTTTACTAGACACTAAAATTAGCAATTTTTTGAAAACATATCTTATTAGTCCTTCAATCGAAAAAATCTCCTATAAAAAACCTAAACGGTTAGACAATTTTAACGTCACGAAATGATTATTCCCTCTTAAATCACTATTTTGGTACCAAATATTCTATCGCTAATCTTACAATTTCCTATACGATTTCAAGCAAGATTAACCGAAATTTATAAACTACTAAATTGTGGGAAGAAAGGATGAGGGTCCATTCATCAATCCATGAGGAAGTGTGCAAGTGCTGGCAGTTAGGCATTGGTTAATCCCCTTCTTCCTCCTCTGCTTCCTTCTTTCCTCTGTCTTGTACAGCAAAATATTCTATCAACTTCCCTCCTCCCATCTCCCCATTATAAAGCACATCCCTCCTACTCCTCCCCATTCCCAATCCCACTCCAAATCTCTTTAACTCCATTCCCTTCCTCTTCCAATTCATCGCACTCACACCTCCATCCAAAATCCTTCATTTCATCTTCCTCTGCACCCAGAGCAACAATGTGTTCATCAAAGTTGCAGCAGCAGCAGCACAACGCCGGCACCGCCACCACCACCGCCACTCCGCCAGTCGTCCAAATCGATGGTCGCCCTGTCCTCCAGCCCAAATCCAACCAAGTCCCCACCTTGGACAGGCGCAATTCCCTCAAAAAAACCACTGCTCCCACCACAAAATCTCCCCTGCCCACACTGCCACTCAATGTAACCAAACCCAAATCTGCACAGCCTCTGTCCCCTCCCGTTTCTCCCACTACCCCTAAAATCACATCACCTCGCCCCAAGAAATCACCCACCAATGATCACTCCAGCAATCAAAGCCTCCTCGCTCCCATTTCTGAGAAGGCTTCGACGACTCCCAGGATGTTGCGCAAAGCGGCGTCGTTTAGCCTGGACAGGAAGACGACGACTACAAGTTCCCACAATTCGTTTGAACCCTCGTCTCTGAGCTTCGCCTCCTCTCTCATCGTCGAGGCCCCGGGGACCATAGCCGCTGCCAGGCGGGAACACGTCGCCATTATGCAGGAACAGAGGAAGATGAGGATTGTGCATTACGGTAGGACCAAATCGGCCAAGATCATGGTCTCGCCGCCGGTCGTTGATTCGTCGCCGGACGAGGACAAAAGGTGTAGCTTCATCACTCCCAATTCGGATCCGATTTATGTCACCTACCATGATCAGGAATGGGGCATCCCTGTCCATGACGACAAGTAAGTTCGGTTAATTTTGCATCAAAATTATGTGTATGAAGCAACCCATTTGCAATTTGATCAATCCCAGTCTACCAATCACATAATCTCATGAATCATTTCCTAACGAACTTCTTTGGACTTTACAGGCTACTGCTGGAATTGCTAGTCCTGACGGGCGCACAAGTCGGGTCGGATTGGACTTCGGTCCTGAAGAGAAGGGAATCACTGAGGGAGGCGTTTTCAGGATTCGATCCACAAGTTGTGGCCAAGTTCAATGAGAAGAAGATGAACTCCATCAGCGCAGAGTATGGCATCGACATCTGCCAAGTTCGTGGGATTGTTGACAATTCTAGCCGTATTCTTGAGGTAAAGACTACAAAGCCCATTTATTAGTTTTCTCGGCTGAATAGTGTCCTTTATCCATTTCCAACTACTCCCTTTTATTGATTTTGTAACCTTGCGGTAATCAATCAATGCAACCACCCTCCCTTCCCCCCATTTTTCTCCAAACTGGAAATGGAAGTTTTTTGTTTTGTCTTGATCGCCAAAAACGTAAACAAAAAACAGAGCATCGTCCATTTCTACTGTGGTCCAAAGTGACATCAGATGCTAAAGAGGTGTCATGATTAAAAGTTTTTCTTAACCTCGTGCCAGGTTGTGAAGGAATTCGGGTCATTTGACAAGTACCTATGGAGGTTTGTGAACCAGAAGCCGATCCAAACCCAGTACCGATGGAGCCACAAGATCCCAGTGAAGACCTCCAAATCAGAGAGCATAAGCAAAGACATGCAGAAGAGAGGGTTCCGGCTCGTGGGTCCAACCGTAATCCACTCGTTCATGCAAGCTGCAGGCCTCAGCAATGACCACTTAATCACCTGTCCAAGGCATCTCCAGTGCACACTCTCCGCCTCTCAATCCAATTGATGAGGTTGTCAACAACAGAAGATTGATTCATAATGCCTAAGAAAGGAAAGAACGTATAGGTTGTTTGTTTAATTAGGTTTGCTTGGCTGACATGATAATTGTAGGGTTTGTTAATTAATCAACTAGTGTGAGTTTGCAGCAGCTAATTGTGCTTGTGGGAGTTTGAGTGGGTGGGAGACAGAGAGCATGTGCAGGAAGGCAGAGGAAAGGGGGCAATGGCATGTGGTTTTGGGATTCCCTTTTTTTTTCTTCTTTTTTTCTTTGGTTTTTGTTTATAGAGTTGTGTTGTGTGTCCATCATCACCCCCACCACTTTCTTCAATTATGTGTTGCCCTGTTGATGCTGCTGTTGGCTTGGCTGTGAAAGAAAGAAAGAATAATCAGTTTTGCAGAGTCCTGCAGGCAGCCAGAGCCATCCCTCGGAGCCCTCATTGCCAAAAATATTCCTCTTTCTATCCCTTTGCTGCAAGCCAGCAACCTTTACCCCTTTTTCAAGTTTTTGGATAGGATAACAAGTGGGGATCTCTCTCATTTCATCAAGCTGCCTGCGATGTGGGCTCGAGATACAGGGGACTTTATGACCCTTTTGTCTCAAGGAACAGGGGAGATGGATATCAACTATCAAGGAAACCACAGTAGCTGGCCAAGATTCCTTATTGTTTTTTTTAATGGAGAGCGGGCGGTTCTAAAACCTAACCGGTGGCCAAGATTCCCCAGTTATCCAAGAAATCTGGTTGTGCTAAGTTTGTTTGTGAATATTAGTGCTAGTTTGCCCTTTTTGTGTGATGGTGTGGGATTTGTTCGACCTTGTGAACGTGACGATTCAGTTGTATTTTAAGTTAATAATTAACTAATGATGATGATGATGGTGATGGTTTATGGATTGTAATTTGGTGCTTGGATATTAATGGATTCCGATTCTGATATGTGGTTGGCTAGCTACTGATATTCTGTTGAGAGAATGAAGAAGAATCAAACTTGCACATGCTATCGAATCCTCTGCTTTGGTGGATGAACCCACCCCACTTTTCCTCCCTGTTCGCCCTTTGTTTAATGTTCGTGGGAGTGAGTGAGGGTAGAGAGGGTGTGATGATTGATGACAGTTGGTTGATGATGATGATGATGATGATGGTGAAGGGTATTGGGTTCTCAAAAGTCTTTGGATTGGGCTGTAAAGTGGAGGAGCGGAGTTCAAAGGCCGCACTGGGTTTGCTGCTGGGTCCTTCAATGGCCTGCAACTCCACCAATCTAACTTTTCTGAATCCAAATGTGCCATTCTTGTGCTGGGGAGCTTGTGTATAGGAATAGGATTCCCCTTGCTTGGGTGAGTTCTTTCGCCTATCTTATGTGCGCTATGAAGGAATCATTAATTTGGAGTTGCTTTTTGCCACATAGCTTAATTTTGACACAAGAGATAGGATAGGAGAAAAAAGCTATTTCGTTTATTTTTTTTTATAATTCTCGTTGAACTGTTGAAGTTATCATATATACTCATCAACCGAAAACCCTAATCGGCTAAAAGCCTAAAACATAGCAATGTGAACAAACTGTGCACATTGTACTTCATTTCGCTTCACTTTCTTTGTATTAGCAGTTGACAACAATAGGAGCCTCAACCACCTTATGGTTGTGAAAAGCGCGGATAGGTTAATATCCAAGAGCTAAACATAACTCTTAATGATCGACTCCTCGGGTTGATGCAGAAGGGAAAGCATGAAGGAATAACATTGATGGAAAAGATCGAGGTGAAGACACTAAAAATAGTTGATGGAATCAAAATATGATGGAAGTGGAAATGAATGAGCTTGCATGTTTCGAATCGTCCTACTTGAAATTGAGAGAAAAGATGGAGAAGAAAATGACTAAAAATGGTGATCCTTGGAACTCGCGAGAAGATTGTTCGGTTCGATGATGATGATGTTGTCAAAAAGGATAAAGGAGGACTTAAGAAATCTAATTGATTTCATTTTCATATGTTGTCATGGAAAGGTGAAAGGAAGTAGGAAGAATAAGGCATTATATTAAGTTTGTAAGAGACCATAAATGGTTCCAAGGGATTGGAGAAACGTTGTCGTTTTTAATTGAGAAAGTAATTAAATAAAATTTAATGGGGAATTTTTTTTAACCATATGAATTGTTTGTGCTAAATAGTAAATAGTATGCCTAAAAGAACCAAGGTATCATCATCGGTCATGGCATCATATCTTTGACTGGATTGAAAAAGGCGTAGGCTTTGAGCAATTTTGTTAAGAAAAAACAAAAACTTCCTCAAGTACGATGCGAACGAACGTCATATGGGGTGCTATTTGTACCAAGTATTAGGTGTCGGTCTTTTTAGCATGTCTAGCCCATCCATATGTGAAATTCGGAGCTAAATATGGCCCTCATGTCGTGGATCCCGCAGTGATAGTGTCTCATCTATTACAGATTTGTCTCAAAGAACGAGTCGTGCAAGAACGCAAGGATATAGCAAGTAAGTAACAAGGTTTTGCCTTTACTTTAGGACCAACTACAACAAGCTCGGGCAGACCAAGCTGAAAGTCCACCATCCTTCCTCACCGCAACGGATGGCAATCAAACCCATGGCCGCGGGTATCCGACCGCCCCCGGTCCAATCAAACCCTTGTGCACACCATACCCGCCCCATACCCATACCCGCCCCACCAAGAAAATTTTTTCACATATAAAAAAATGTGGATCAAATTGTAACCTATCAATGATAATGAAGGTAAGTCGAGAAAATAAATAGAGAAATGTAATTGAGTGCATCCTCTAATCAAAACCTAATTCATTTTCGTCAATTCTCTCTTCACTCTTTCACATTCCCCCATGTCAACAAGATTATGTTAGTTAATTATTAATTAGTAGATGTATCAATGGATGTTTTTGGATCATATTCTTTGAACCTTATTAAGAAAATGATAGCATTTTGTTGACTTGTTCGTTTAGTGTTATAATTAAAAAAATTCTTGTAAAGTTTTAGGAATACTGTTGGATGTACGGGGCGTGTATTACCCATGGGTACCCGAAACCCACGAGTATGGGGATGGGTTTGCAAAACACTCCCCACACGGGTATGGGTTTGGGTATTTGAAAACAGGAATGGGGATGGTTTAAGCAAACCCCCCCCCCCCCCAAAAAAAAAACCCGTCCCACTACCATCCCTACTCACCGCGACTTTTTCCCCGATGGAATGTCGCCCCCTCCATGGCTATCTCTAAGTGGCATGTGAATGCTCTGCACCTGCGTAGAGTTTAACGAAGAATTTAGTGTCGCAGCAAACTACGTCTACTCTTGCCTACTTCGTTTCCTTCTATTTTCTCCTATAAATTAATCAATTCATAAATTCATTTGATTTTATTTATTAATATATTTAAAAACTAATGTTATAAGATTGAGAAGGTGGTTTAAAATATGGTTCTTGAAGCAAATATCAAGCCGAAGGCGATGTGTCAATGGATATGCTTCTCGAGCATTCTTCATCCTCGCTGGATCAAGGATGTAACCTTCGGAGGATAATACCATCAGTCGCAAAGCAAATCACTAGAGGGGGGAAACTTATGTAGAAACGATAAAACAAACAATGATGGGGTAAAATCATCTCTAGTCCATGCTTCAATTCTCCCCCTCCTCGTTGATTTCAAAGGCAACTCTGACCTTGCAAAGATTCATTGAAAGAGGAAGAAACATGTGTAGAAGCGACGAAATTATAAATAAAAAAGGGAAAACGACATAATGAAACAAACATTGATCAGTCACTAGGATAATCATTGGAGGGGCAAGAAACTCGTCTAGAAACAATACAATAGAAAAAATACAATAGAAGAAAAAAATGTGGGCTAGTCACCAAGCAAATTATCAGTGAGAGCAGACACAGCCAAACATGTAGAAACGAAAAAATGTAAAAGAAAAAAGAATGGTAGAAAAAATAATATAATGAATAAAAAAAGGATGTGAGAAAACTACGTAATGGGGGAAAACTTGGCCATTGTCCATAAAAATCATTTGAAAGGGAAGATATTGGTGTAAAAATGATGGAAAAACACGACATAATGAATAAAGGAATGGGGAAAACGATACAATGAATAAAAATGAGGGGTAAAGCATCAAAATGGAAAAATAATTTGGTCATTCGCTAGTCGCCAAGCATATCAACGAAGGGAAAGAAATGTGCGTAGAAATGGCGGAATAAAAAAATAGAAGAAAAAACAATAGGATGAATAAAAACAATTGGAAAAAGGGGTTAAAATCTTACGATGCACTCATATGTAGGCTTATGTCAAGTAATTTATACTATACGGATGCATATATGTAAAGATGTTAGGTAAATCTGCGACATCTAATTTTTGTCATGTAAATCTTCTTTTTTGGTATATCGTTGATGAAATTTTTCAAGGTAGACAAATACATTAATTATTTTATATTATTGTTGGAAAAGTATGACAAAATTGTTTGATTTGATGGTATAGATATTTCTTGCCAAACTCAAATCATATACATTTTGCAGTTCACTATGATTTTCCTTACATTATAAATATGTTACAGAGAGGATCAAACAAAGGCACAAATATCATTCCTCTTTCTAAACACCCCCTCATATATACAATATTCTATTTGCATCTCAGTTCTCTTGTCTTTTTAGATTCTTAATCTGGTGAAGAACAATAACAATGCAATAACTCTTTCGCCAAGAAAACAAAGGGAGGTAAAAGATCAAGATGAAAAAGAATAAGAAGAATTGTATATGAAGATTACATTCTCCAAACGCAAGTCATGTATATAAGAAAGCAAGTGAGGTTGTCGTCCTCATGTGTAGTTAGGTAAAGTTTTTTTTATTTTTTTTCATGTAGGAAAAAATTTCACCATCAACCATCCTTCTTACGAAGACCTTGCATTTAAGTACTTGGGTCGACCAACAACATGAACCTCAATCACCTTATGATCAAGAAATGCTCAGGCTTGCTAATATCTAAGAACTAAACCTAACCCTTAATGATGAGCTATGAAGGATTGCCATTTTGTGTCCTCTTCCTCTTCACTTTTTCCAGCAATTATTCCAAGTAGGAATCTGGGACCAAACTATTTAGTGTCTTCACCTCAAGATTTTCACGTCAATTCCTCGTATGATTCTACAAACTATTTAGTGTCTTCACCTCAAGATTTCCATCAATGTTATTTCTTCCTACTTTTCCTCCTCCATTAACCTGAGTAGCTGATTAACAGTTGGTTTAGCTCTTAGATCTTAGCCTATCTGAGCATTTTTCGACCAGAAGGTGGTTGAGGATCTTGTTTGTTGGCTCATGTAACCACATGTAAGGTCTTCGAAGGAAGGATGGATAGATGTGAAGGTTAGTCTGCATGAGGGAAAAACAAAAAAATTTACCTCACTATTTATTAGGACGAAAAGCCCGTTTACTTTCTTATATACACTGGCTTGCGTCGTGAGAAGGTGGTCATCATGTATGTCTCTTTCTCAAAAAAAATTTCATCTCAGTCTTTTGCTTCCCTTTTGTTTTATTGGTGACTAGAGTTTTATTTTCTCATAGAAAGCTGTAAAATATAAGGGATTGTATGGAAAGATGAATGATATTTCTGATGCATGACCGGTCATTATCATTATTCTTATTATTAGTTATTTAATTAATTCGTATTAGACCGTATTTATCTTGGAATAAGACTCAATTAAGATTTTATAATTGTGTGTATCCTATTTAGTTGGATTAGTGGATTTATTATTATTATTTTATTAGAATATATAATTTTGAAAGGAAGCGAACTGTAGCCAAGGAAGAGATCCTCCCCTGCGGACGCGGCTAGTTGAGTTCTTCTCTATTTTGTCTGCTTGTATTCCATGCGAAAGGGACGTACAATGCTTGGGTCGTTCTTCTCTATTTTGTCTTCTTGTATTCAATATGAAAGGGACGTACACTATGCTTGGGTCCCTATTATTGATGTGCACTGTTGTTTTCCCGTACATGCATTATTGGAAGCTTTTAATCTCGTTGCATGTGCTTGTACTGTCACATAGCTGCCCATTTCTTTTCTTATATAACCGTCCATATCTTTGAAGGGGATTCTCACAATTTCTTCCTTTCTCTAGCCATGAGGTGTTCTTTCATTCTTTTTTTCCGTTCTACTTGTTTCTTCCACGGTTGCATGTTTGTTCATGGGATGGTCATTTCATGAAATTCCTCGATGGCATGGTTGATGTTCTCTCTATCCATTTTGCGTGGTTTCTCAAAAGTTGTATCCTTCCTTTTTAAGCAATGATGTGGTTGGTTGGGTAGGGTGAGATATTTGTTGTTGCTGTGAAGCTGCTGCACAAAAAGATGCATATTCCTACTGCTACTCTACCATTATTTCCACCGCCACCGCCAGGTTTACCACAATGGCTCGTTGGAAAGGAACATTCTGATAAGTCCATTGTTGGTTTGTTTATCTTCTGTTTAGGTGAGAAAGTTACCATTTTTAAAAAAAAGGAAATTGCTTCCATGGTGGTTTGCAGTTTCAGGTGTAGCACCATCTGTCCCCTCGCTTGTCGAGATGCCAGCTTTGAAAGGTGTCTCCATTTATTCAGGAGGTTTGCAAGAAGCACAATATTCCCTACAAATGTGCCTCGTTCTGGATGGCGGATGTCTTCACCTACAACACACTCAGAGCCGTCGCGTTGCAAGCCAAGGACGTATCCAACCCTGTGCCAACGAATCTGGTGTGGGAAGCTCTCAACACTCATGGTTGACGACAACGATATGGGGGTCTTTGAGGCTTTTTTGAGATGTTTTCGGCTTCTACGGCTCGATGTACTTGTTCCCCTGTGTTGGTGTGCCATTAATTCTTGCATTTGGTTGTATCACTTTCTACGCTAGATTTGGTTTGGTTGATGTAATGTGCTGAAGATTTTGTTCATTCAGCTATAGGAGAATAAGTTATTGCAGCTTTCGTACTCTAGATCACCATCTTGAACTTGTGACCTCGTGATGTAATGATCTCATTTATGTTAAGAGACCTTTTAAAAGGAGTCTAGCCTTTCAATTTGGTCTGCTTTAATGTTGTTGTGCCTGGTGTTTTGCAACTCAATACTAAGGAAAGGGAAAACAATCACGCGTTGTTTGGGTGCAACATTTTGATTCGGATTCAGAGGTACTTTGAAGAGAGATGCTTGTTTTATTTTTGTTTGTGGCATTTGTGTGGTATTTGACAATTGTGATGTGGTAACTAAATACGTCAATGACAATGATGATTTCACGTAGCATATAATACTGTTTGCCCTATAATTCTTATCACTTCATATGCATAGTCAACCATCTTTTCTTAATCCCTCTACCTCCTTTAATATAGAGCTTATTGAAAACATATTTATTTTGTTTGTATTAGTAATTTCTCATCTGAAAAAACGCTTTCGTCCATCCTTTGCTTTTTTTGTTTCAATGGAATCATAGTTCTTCATATGTCTAGCCATTGTCTTAAATAGAGGACATAAATGTATGGCATTCTGTAGATGTTAGTTTTTCATATTTTCACTAAATTGCATATTTTTAGTTTTGGTGTTTTATTGATGGATACAGAATATGAGTCCTCTATATCTGTTACAATCATGACCCGTCCCAATTCATACCAAGCAAAAAGGGGTGAAACAATAGTGTTCATGTAACTATCTAACAATACTCTATTTTTTGCTGAAATTTTAATTTTTTTATTGGGATATGCATACGGACAAATAAAATAAGAACCCCAATTGTGTATGGTCCAACCTTGTCTCCATGCATGTGTAGATGTTGGGAAATAAAAGATGAATTAGCAATTATTCATTTTTAAACTTTGTATATTATTTTAGGAAGGATTTGTATGGGAAACTCGTACAGAATAAAACAAAATAAGTCATTTAAATATGTGGATGTAATAATATCTGTATATATTAAGATTTATATAAATTTTGATCTCGTGACCCTGAGAGTAAAACGCTTAGCAATTACAACAGATAACTTTTGTCACTAAAATGAATTAGTATTAGTAATTCCTTTTATCTAGCCTATGTACAATGTTACTGGACACAATTATTTCCGTCAAAATTATATCGTGAACTGTACAAAAAGATCGATTCAAATTCAACAAGAATAAAGGGATAAATTTACCGATTTGGTTACAATAAATTCAAGGCATGAAGATGCATGGCAGGTATCGTCCGTCAAATAATAGTTAGTAAAAGAAAGCAGAAGCGACTGTGTAGAAGAAATCGACGTAACCTAAACTCTAAACTATGGTTGTGACTTTTTTGTTATTTTAAGAAACAAATGTCATCGGAATGTTAGTAGACGGGCAGGGCAACAACTAACCAGTAATCAATGGCTACAAATCAAAAAGGTCAAAAGGTCTTGATCAGTCGGACCCATCAAAATGTGAAACCATGCATCGCATATCCTTTCTGCTTGAATTCTCAAGCTTGGGCCTTGGGTACAGGCATACAGCAAGTTGAAGGCCAATGTTGGCCCATTAAATAGTGAAGAGAAATGGACAGAATCGAAAGAGAAGAGATAGGAAATAAATTTGGCTATTTCGAGAAGTTGACGTTGTTGTTCAATTATTATATTGTCAGTTGCAGTACTGCTTATAATAAGACAAAACATGCGTCATTTTCAAACTTGAAACTCATTTATCATGGACGATGATAAGTCCAACTTACTATTTATATACAGTGTGTTGTACGTTTCTCATATACATTTGTTATTATAAAGCAAATAGTTCTCAAGGACAGTTTATGCATGGAAGTATTTGTACATTTGTTTTTATATATTTTAATTGTACATTTTATGATATTTTACGCCAATACCTCGATTTTGCGTGAATGGTGTTATGTTTATGTTTTCAATATACAGGTGTAAGAGTTTGGAGTGGACGTTCACTTCCCTTTGTGGTCGGTTCTTCACGTATTTCTCGGGTAAGCTATATGAAAGGTAAGGTTGTTATAAATAACTAGAGAGTTTTACCACATAATTTCTTTGCTTTTAGATTTGATACGTCTAATTGACATGATAAGCAGTGAAAGAATAATCAATTGAATTGGAGATCACTAAATTAAATTAATCTGTTGTAAGATGTAAAGCAAATATTAGCAATTGAGGATTTGGCTGCCAAGTAATCCTTGCTCGTGAAGTTCAATGGAATGGAATTCTGAACATATGAAATCAAGTTTTAATTGCAATGAGCATAAAAAATCAAAGATTGTAAAATTATATTGAAAGGTGTACAAGTAAAGTCAGGACGTGATATTTTATGTTGTTCAACCATTTCGTATCGCTAAAAATCACATGGCAAGTTAAATTATATAAGAAATTTCTCACGACCAAATCGTAAGATATAATATGCAAAATCATAATTATTTATTATTTATTTAGTAATTATAGAGACTCCTTGGTTACTCTCCATATCAAACAAATATATTATGGCCACAACAGTAAATATACTATTCTATTTACAACCCCACCTTAATATCTCCTATTTACCCCAAATGATTTTTCCTTTTTCTACCTAAACAAACCCTTTGCTGCCTTTTTCTTTCTCAGCTTCTCTAGGCAACTCACGCCACCACCGTCCTCCCTTTCCAGCTGTCGCCCTTTCTTGCCATCCCCCAGCTCCTTTCTCTTTAAACGTATGTTGGTTTGTGACTTTGTATCCTGGTAGATTGTTTCTTGCCATGTCGATGGATTATCTTTTGCCAACTTTGATGCAAGGTAATTTTTTTTTTATTAGACTACCTTTGTATGTGGCGCATGTTGCTATTTGGTTCAACCACGATATAATGGATGTTGTATTTTTGTAGATCCTATCATGACTTCGTTGCTCATTCGTCAGCTGGATGGATCAGTTGTGGATACCCATATTGTCGCTAGACTTATTCATATGTGGACGGCAAAAGAGTGTGTTTGTATGACCAGTCCTCTTGTTATGTATACGCTTTGGGTTGACAGAGAGGTTGCGTTTCTGTTGTGCTTTATTTACATGCTCGTGATGCTTGTTATTGGGATGATTTGTATGAGTTTCCGGATGCAGGAGGACATCATTGAAGGTTTTACCGTCCCTGGGGATAATGGTGTTATTGGTGACCTTAGTCGGGTTGCTGAGATATACAACATGAAACTTGTGCCCTTGATCCCGGCCAGGACTACCGGAAATCCACTACGAAATCCTCCGTGTGATTTGCGATTTTATTTGACAAGAACCCAGTCTTTTATCAAAATTCCTGATAACAATCCGCCGAAGTTGGCTTTATTTCCCCTTGATGGTTTTAGGGACACACAATTTGAGGATTTGGTACAAATGTGTTATGATTCACAAAACTTGGCAGGTGATATTTTTCGTTTGTTAAGTTTAAATCTATTGAATTGGAAGCTAACATATGTCTTTTTGCAAATGTCAGTGGGTGTGTTCTTTCTTTGTCGGATCAACACGATATCTCAAATAGATACATGTCTTTTCATGTTGTTCTCGAGAATTCAAGGTCATTGTTCCTAACTTCCGGTGATTGATTGTGTTCGTCGTTTGATGTTTTTTAATTTTTTCCAATTGATGTGCAGGAATAGGTTTGTAACCATTAAGTACGTTGGTACACATGATCATTATATTGAATAACTTGCTGGCATAGGTGAATTATTATCTCCCGTTGTGCTGACTTTTACTAACATTTTGGTTGTGAAGTCTACTGAATCAGATGACCTGGGTACGTATTGGGACATATGGTTATTTTATCTCATATATTATTTTTTGTTTTTTAGTTATTTTAGTTGTTTTGTACATACTATTGTATTTTCTTGCAACATAATTTTTTATATTATTTTTAATGAATTATTGTGCATCTTGTGATAAAAGGTACTTTATTGTTTATTTTTGTTTGTTTGGAGGACTTCATTTGGTTTTAATATATGTTGTTAGCTCGCATTTGTGATATGATGTACTTTGATACTATTGTTAATTTGATTTCAGACTCTCTTGTTCTGACAAACACTCCAGGCAGTAATATTATCTATGGTGATTACACTCATCGATATAGGACACTGTATGATCGGTAGGTGGTGTATTTAATATTTGTAGCGGTCAATTAGTGCTATATTTTATGATGAATTTTATATTTGGAGCAGGTTTTTTGACGATCTTCAGCCGATTAGAAATATTGAGGAATCACCACACCATCCTCTTAGGTTCCTCCGTGGTTCACTTCCTTCTCGCCTGAGTCTTGATAAGTTGGCTTCGTTGTACGAGACCCAGTGTGATGATTTTCAGGTTTTTTATTTTAATTATTGCTTATTGGGATTATTCCACGTGGGGCTTCGTCTTGTTATGGTTGATTTTTTCCTGATTTTACGTTGATTTTTTCCTTTCACGTCGACCAGGATCAGTTTCGCCTAAAGTGCATGTATGTTGTATATGGGATCCATTGTGTATATCTTTATAGCCAACTTAGACATGGTATCCAAATGATCAATCGTGGTAGACGGTACTATCTTTATGTAATTTCTCGTTCTCTGTGGTTATGTCTTTTTGTTATGGGTCACATTGTAAGCGGTTGTTGTTGTTGTGTGTTTTCTGTCGAAATTGGTGACCTTGTGTTTTTATGGCATTTTTTTAACCAAATGTTATATATATATGGTTCAGGCTAGCGTACGTCAGTCATACGTTGTACGCTTGCGTTCACACCTGATAAACTAATTTTAATTATAAGTTAACTAATTATAATTAACCATGAAAACTACAACCGCTACCATTATAAAAAAAAATTGTTTACATTTTAGTCCCACAATAATTATAAATTTCAATCCTAAACTAACTAAACCCCTACTCTGTCAAGCACTCGGCGCGCTTTCCTCTTTCTCTCCGGCAACCGGAGCTCACCCTCACCTCTGCCTCCCCTCCGCCGACCCTCCACTCCCACTAGATCCTCAGCCTCTCATAGTCTCAGCCCTTCGCCTCTGCCTCGAACTGGAGAGCATAGAGATTTTGGTGAGACTGCGTCAAAGGATTCAAGAACAAACCCAATTGAAATAACTATTCGGACAATGTATTGGAGATCCTGGTCTAGCCTTGGTGTTGATCCCGCTAATTGCCAAGTTCTGTTCCTAATAAACAGAGTGAAAAAAGAACATGAAAATTGGGGTTCACGGAGCTTATTCATTAATAGTTAACTGGGAGCCAAGTATGGAGGTGGATTGCAGTTGGATTCGAATTGGAGTTCAATCGAGATGCCTCTACAGTCGAGTATGGAGTGGATTGTCAGCCCTCTGTCACCGGCATCGGACTAGAATTGGGGTTATATCGGGGATGCCTCTGCTCTGCTCTCCGCCACTCCCCTGTCCAGCGCGCCGCTGCCTCTAGACGCCGGACAGGCGGAGAAGACGAGTTGGAAAAATAAATTTCTATAGTTGGATGGGGACTAAAACATAAACAACAATTAATTAATTGATGTGGTTGTAATTCTAATCATTATTATAATTAATCTATTTAATTGAATAAAAATTATTTAATAATTATTTTTCTAGTGTGAACACAGGCGTACAGCGTACGACTGACGTACGCTAGCCTTTGCCATATATATATATATGGGGCGTTCTACGGTACCCGGAGTGAAATTCGGGGTACCGCATACCTTGAGTTAGAAAACGCTATCCAGAACTTGAATTGACTAATCTTTCGGACATGATACTATAGTCTAACCCTTAAAGATCAACATCTAGGTCTTAATCTCTAAATCTTATACCCGAAGATCAATT
This sequence comes from Linum tenue, assembly GCA_946122785.1. Lineage (NCBI taxonomy): Eukaryota > Viridiplantae > Streptophyta > Magnoliopsida > Malpighiales > Linaceae > Linum > Linum tenue. The sequence continues at coordinate 68,718,900 of CAMGYJ010000009.1, read as the reverse complement.
TAATCAGAAACAATAATCGACGGTTATGATTCGTCGAAATATAACCAAAAAATCAATGCACCATCTAAGGGTTTATAGTTTATGATTTAGTTAATTAGGACCTAGGGTTCACTAATTAAGGGTTATGGTATAGTATCATGCCCAAAAATCCTGCTAATTCGAGGTCTGGATAGCGTTTTCATACTCAAGGTATGCGGTATCCCGGATTTCACCCGGGGTACCGTAGAAGGCACCATATATATATATATATATATATATATATGGTTCAGGCTAGCGTACGCCCGGGCGTACGTTAGACTACCGTACGCCCGTTTGAGTTTTACTATTTAGATCATGAATTAACCGGAGTTTTTGGCATGATACTATACCCTAACTACTAATGGATAAACCCCAGTCCCAAGTTTTCCAACCAAAATCATGAGATTCGTTTAATCTTAAAATGAAAATCAACAATAATTTTGACGAATCGGAACCGTTGATTTTCATTTCAAGATTAAATGAATATTATGCTTTGGGTTAGCGAATTGCGGACTGGGATTCACCCATTAGGGGTTATGGTATAGTATCATGCCCCAAACTCCGGTTAATTCATTGTCTAAATAGCAAAACTCAACGGGCGTACGGTAGGTTAGGGTACGCCCGGGCGTACGCTAGCCTTTGCCATATATATATATATATATATATATATGGGTCAGACTGGCGTACGTCAGACGTATACTATACGTCAGGTACTACTAGTGAGATATCTCTATCTAGACCATGAATTAAATCGAGTTTGGGGTGTGATACTATACCCTAACCTCTAATGGATAAACCCCAGCCACCGATTTTCTAAACCCCAACCCGAAGTTTGATTTAATGAAAAACAAAAATTGACCGTTGAGATCGGCCGGAGCTCATCTAAGTACATCTAACGGCTAGATCACCTGACATATAGTATACGCCTGACATACACCAGTCATCACCATATATATATATATGATCCTCTTTTTAGAGTTGTAGTTGATTTTTTCTTGCGGATGGTCACGTTAAAAGTTCATGTGAACTTACCTTTGATATTTTACAATTTAACTTGGATAATTAGTGGGTTTGTGGTTATTTTAATATTATACGCGTTATAATATTGTTAATTAATGATTTTTCATTTTAACATTATACTGAATATTGATGGATCGAAAAGTAGACGTAGATCTATATGGGTTGTCGATTTTGGGTGGTCGACAAGGGTGCATGTGGTGCACTTATTGTGGTATCTCTTTTTTTAATGATGAAATAATTTAGTAAAATTTAGTAAAATTAATGGAAAAAGGATCGTATCTATTGGGAGAGGGGGAGAAAGAGAAGAAACAGCAGAGGAAAAGATGGAAAGGAGAAGGAGAAACAAGTATTTCGGGAAAGCTATCAGGCATCTCATGTAAAAAGTACTGCTACTATTCACTGTGAGCCTATGATCGACATAGGAAAGACTATAGAGGTTAGGTTTAGTTACTCATTCTATCATTTATTCGTTTTTCCAATCTTTGTAAGTTCTTGTTATGTTGAATGGAATTTTGGACCATCAGTTTTCCCAAGTTCAGGCTCTCCAAGATGCCACTAATCTTGAATTCGTAACTGAAGTTATCAACTCTTTTTGTCGCGATGGTGATAGGATCGTCAGGGAGATCAACAGGGATTTGTATGATATTTTCCTATTTTCCGTTCCTTGTATGGTAATCCCGTCTATTTATCTGTGTCATTCTGGTCGTCGAAATTTTAATACGTCGGCTATTAATTTTTTGTCTGTGCGTTTTGCAGAGGTGCTATTGACGTGAATTTTCTCAAATGGAAGAATCCTTGCATCAAATTAGAGGCAGTAGCTCCACAGATGTTTTGGTGTGTGCTGTAAAGTTTAATTTGTTTTGTTTTGTATTTATAGCATTGGGGCACGTCGATTGAAGAATGTTTTTGACGAACTTCTTCAAGCATGTATTGACAGAAATAGAGATAGGCTAGCCCACAATATAACTTAAATATCAAATCAATTTTTTTGGGTTTGGGGGTTGCATAGTTCATTCCTTACTGCATCTCTGTGTTTTTTCTACAGGAGTATACGTGCTGCTAATGATGTCACTCGAGAATATTGCATTCTTCGCAACAAGTTGGGAAGTGTACTTGAGGTAGAAATCTTTTTCGTTATATTATTATTTTACACTTTTTGAGAGTATAGACAATTTATTGAGCTCATCTTTTTATTTTCAGATGGAGAATGCGATTTTTGCAATCAAAAGATCTCAGAACTAGAGGATGGTTGGATGGGGTTTTATAGTACGTGTTTTTGTTGTTTAATGTATCTTTGGGATATTTCTTTAAAATTATTGCCAGTGAACGATGATCTGCTTGTTTGAATTGTTGTTTTGGGAATTGACTTTTTATATTTGTGCTTTGTTTCTCCATTATGTATGTGACGATTATGGTTAGTTATTTAACCAGAATGTTAATTGTTGTTGGAAATCATTCAGCGTGTCGTCAAAAGTAATGTGTTGATGTGCGCAGGATTATCTTCACTATGAATTGAGCTTGATGTTAGTAATCTATAACTTTTTATATTTTATATTGTCAAATTCAAGGTTTATTTTTTTAGTTTTATTTTGATAACATGAACTCTATTTATAATAAAAATAAGGGCTCGTTTGGATAATTGGATTATATTTTTCTGGACTGTAAACAATCGAAAGGTTCTGATTCTTCAAATTATTGAAAAGACCTTTTAAAATTTTCACTGTTTGTTAACCGTGATTGTTAACATAAAGAAAAAAAATTCTATTTTTTGCATATGTTGTAGTCTTAACCAACAAAATTACATTGATTCAAAAAAATTTGAGAACTAATTAGTAATGATATTCGGTGAGGCAAATAAAAAAAGATATAAAGTATGAGAAACAAAAATCTCACAACTCAATTTATAGAATCTCTCTAAGTATAAGAGATCTATGTCTTTAGATTTTAGAGTTTTGAAATATCTAAAGCTAAAATCCCCGCTACAATAGGAAAAAAATAATTTATGATAAATCTTTGGATTTAATGAACCTGTACTCACAATTCTTGTCTCCAAACGAACCCTACAAGCAACTTTTCATATTTTCTTTGATAATATATTATTTTTAAAACACATATTAAGGCAAACAAAGCCTAATCATAAGATAAAATCAGAAATTACTTAGTATTTCTCGGGAACTTGAAAACTTTCTTGATAAATTATGAGTCATGTACTTAGTTTGTTAGATTAGCAGTAATTATTTAATCCTTGAGTAAATAATCTATATCGATCACACATACTATTCTTTATCAAAGCCTTTTTAACGGACAAGAGTCTGAGTCCAGACTTAGTATTAGTTGTGAAAAGAAACATTTGTATCCTCAAGTTGCTATCTATTTTTTTCCACAGACCAATATTTTATACAAGGGTTTTAAAAGCAAACTGCTAAATCTCAAATTATATGTCACTGATAAGTGTTGGAGGTGAACATAGGTTTCCACAAAAAAAGATAAGTGTTGGAGTTGTTGGTGTTCCTAAATGCATCATACACAATCCTCTGTGTACAAAAAATGATCTTTCTAGTATTATGAATCACCATCAACTTATCCGATAAAATGTGCGGAACAATATGTAATTCATGCCAAAAATTGGTTTGTCCGCCTGTCTCTGGCATAGTTTCATCTTTCATGCTTCTCCGTCAGGGGTGGTTTGGTCCATCTTGTTGTTTTATTTAATTAATGATTTTACTCGAATTTTTTTATTTGTGTTTGTTTAAGTTACTGTATTTTTTTACAATGAGGATGAAATTAATTAATAAAATATAAAAAAAGAAAAACAAAGGAACCAGAGTATCCAGATGGCGATTACTTCCAGAAAAGGCCACAACTTGCAACACAATAGTAGAAATAGCAAGAAAACTGGCTGCTGAGAAAGGAAATAGATCAAATGGAAATAAACACCCGATGGCGAACCAGACTCTTAAGATTAAGATCCAGCTCCGCGGGTCGCAGGTTTGGCAACTTCGGGATTTTGGCCGGTCTAGTTTATCTGACCATCTACCTTTGTTTTTTTTCATTACCGACCGTTAGTTTTCTTTTTAATAAGGATCATCACTTTTATCAAAAATATTACGGTTAGGATTTACCAAAAACAACATTTTGTTGACTCTGGATGTTTGAATTATTGTACTAGAGTTATACAGAACCTCATTTTTTGTTGTGAAGATTGATGAGGTGTGAGCAACGTGCACATTCCCAAAAAATATACAGACTTTTTTGAATGTCAAGACCGAAAAGCTAGCTACTTTATATTGTATTTTGTCCATGTAATGTTGTTTGTATTTGCTAAAAAAATGCATCGATCTATTTAAAATTATATTTTGGTGTGACTGTTGTAGTGTTGTATGCTTATATTGGCATCCATATTTTTCCTCATTTTGGTCTGAGCCATTGATTGTAATCACGACATTTTGTGGATATGTATGTATATGTACAAGTATAAATGATCAAACCATCATGATATTGGCTTTAGCCTTTTTGACCAGTGAAAATTGTACCAGTTTATCGTAGTGGACTACAACTCTTTGTAAAAAAGTTTAATGGATTGCAAGTTCTATTTCTTGAGATAGACATTTTAAATTATCAAGAATATGTCATAATATGTTATCTATAATTTTCCTGAACTATTACATAAATATGCGTGACAGAAATAGTACATATGTATGCATCATATATTTTTGCAAGCACATAAAGAGAATGGTATTGTATACTATTGTAACCGACATAAATTTTGAACTAGGCACACCAAACCACTACAGATCTCTATTCATGCGCTGATGAATTATCTGCTAAGCACGAAAAATGTTAACTTCCAAAATAAAATCAATGGAATCCACTTTCTGGAATAGACAAACGTCGCCAACTTGTAGTGAATGCTCGTAGCAAAATGAAAGCCAGTTTCTGCCAATGAGTATCACACTGTACCCGCTTCTTCTCTTCAATCTTATGTTATACTTGGTACCCCTTGCAACGAGGAATACATTGTCACATTCGTCTGTAACATACTTTTTTACGAAGTCACGAGGCACAAGCTACATCAATGAAATATAACTAATTAAATTAATTCAACGTGTGCAATTGATAATATTTTATATGATGTAGAGTAATTGTATTACGGGTTTTGTTCGGCCTGTGATTTGTGTACGGGTCATGACTGTTATGTATGATGGATATTTGGGTTCTGATAGTATTGCTTCTATTATTGCTCTCCTACAACTTATAAGTGGATCGTACATTGATAGACGCATAATTCGAGTTGAGTAGATTCCCTTCTCTGTTCCAAGTTTCATGACCGCGCTGAAATGTTCTGTAATGTATTATTTTAAAACATTAATACATATATGATTGTGAAGGTGAAGATGTTCCATTATTGAATAGTAGTTTAAAAATCAAGAGAAATATGGTTGAACCATAGTGATAGTGTACTTACCATCATCTGGTTGTTGAATTCTTTTTGTGCCTTTTACCGCCACCTTTATCGAAGGACGTGCAATCACGCCAATATCTTTTGGATTGTTCCTAAATTGGCCACATTTTTTCCCTGATGCCTTCTGTGTTATTCTTTTTTCCGATATCCGAGTTAAAGAACAAGCGACCGTTGAGGTTAAATATATTAACTGTAAAATTACTCATGCCAATGTATGTAAAATGGAGGATACAACCAATAGTTACTGAATAATGTTGCATAAATTGGTACAAATTATCAGTGAAAAATAATGATTGTGTGTCTGCTTCCCTGTTAACTCCGATTATCCAAGAATCTCCCGTTGGTAATTGAAAAAATTGTCGGTGATGAGAACTCCGGCCCATATTTGTGAGTAGAATTCAATGGAATATCCTGGTGTCACAAAATCAGACGATTCAGAGTTATAAATTTTACCAATTATGGTAGTTTGACGACATGCGCGCGCTGTTATAAAAATTTATAACATAAAAGAATTTACCATTTTATGTTGGGTGAGGTACTGGGGGCTTATGGTTACGAAAAAGCACGAGCATGGAATGGTTATTGTGTAATCCTTCATCTTGGAAGGACCTACTTCCTCTGTCGTGCTTGCTATAATAAAGCAGGTCTTCAGATCCCCACACTTCCATGGCGGAATCAAACCATGGAAAGCTTTATACAATGCTAGGATCAATGAATTGGTATATCTATCATTTTACCATTGCGTTAGCTTCATCCCACGCAAGAGACATCGTGACGAAGACTGGCGGTCGTTCGGAGCTTCCATCAATGAAATCAGATTTTATTCTTCAAGCACAATGTTGTTTGCATTGAAGTAGACCAATATCCATAGTAAGAGTCGTGGAATTATTATCATTTGGGTTGAGGCGGTAAGGGTGACCCTCGTGAATATCTGACATCGTGCTGCACGAGTGGTTGAAGGAATATGTTTCTGTTGGTTTATCAAAAGATTGTGCTGGCATAGGTATAAAATGTTTATGATACTTGTAGAATGACTTTGCTAATAATATATAGGTATAGATTTGTTCGTTTCATTAAAAAAATTTAAATTATGTTATGCACAAATTCCAATGATATTAAATGCAACACTATTTAATTTATTGAAGATCAAATGCAATCTTGTAATGTTCCTACTTTTACCTATTTTAAAATAAAAATAAAAATTCTAGGTACCAATTTGTCAACATGCTGTGACCGCATGTTACATTTTGTTGGTATCAATAACAATATCATCTTGAGGATATGTCTTCTGGCATTGAAGACTCCGCGTGGAGTTGGACAGCTAAGGGTCGTTGTCATGATCCATGGTTCGTTACTGTGTGCGCACATTGGTTGTTGTTTTGTTGAATAATCATAGCTGGTAAAATATTTATTAGTAAATCGTTAATGTTTTTTGTCGGTAAATTCATATTCACAATCATTGTAACTTTTTATTCCTTTTGTCAATACGCAAGTGTGACATAGAAAGTGTTACGATGTATATGTCATCGTTGTTTGTCGTATGGTTACAGAGAGAATCCACTATTCAAACTTAATTAGAGTTAATTAATATTGAATCTGTGATCGTACGTCAATTAATATGCAAAATAAAAATATCAAGTTGGGACTATTGTGCAACATGGAACGATGCTCCAACTATTGATTTTATTTTAATAAGGAGAATGACATAGTTATAATTAAATTCAGTTTAAAACTTGTGTCAACTCTTTACCGAACCTAGCTCGTCGTTCTCGTCCAGAGCACTTGCTCCATGTATGTCTTCCAATTAAGAAGAATACAAGAAGTGCTTTCACCAGAGGTGAAGGAATAAAGATAACGTCTAAAATGCAGAGAATATGAAAGGAAACGGACGAGAACAAAGAATAGGAACAGAACGAAAGAGTACAAAAGGGTGAAGGCAAACTAAGCGCTGGCAAAAATGAGAATTGATGAGTTTTATGTGTGTTTTTTTGTACATGACGAACAGTCTCAGTGAGACACAATTATCTGAACCTTGTATTTTGTATTTCAATTTTATTAACGATATATCACCCTTACCAAAAAAAAAGGGCACAAAGTTATCTGGAAAAATAAACTAATAAGTGAGGCAGTGCATAATTTCACAAATCACACAATATATACTAGGCTGACAAACAATTATGTAACCATCTGATTTTATTTTTTGGAACGCTTGTTGTGGTAGGTACGTCACAAATTTGTTCCAAGGAATTGGCGATTGCTACCATACCCGGAGTACCAAACAAAAGTCAGAAATAAATATTAGTCTCGTCTGGACATCATTGCTTCAGCCCTGTCACGTTTGCAATTTGAATGCATGATGATTATTAATTTAGAGGCGATTTTGGACCAGTCGGTAGCGATCTACGTGGGTCATATCGTCAAGATTTGTTGAGCTACAGTCTACAATGGGCACTTGCCTTATAATTCCAGTTCCCGAACATTATTATTCCGGTATTTGTTTCCTGGACTTCATTTCTCTTATATCTGCTTTCGAGGTGCTCTTTCTTGTGAGTAACGGTGTTTCATATCCTTCACTGTCCATCGCCGTTCCCCACACTGCTTCATCATCCGCTTCCTGACTCGGTTAGTCTTATCTTTAAGTTTTCTTCTATCGTATGCACATCAATTTCCTTTCACAATTGAAAAATGGTGGATTGTGTAAATTACGTACTTGAATTGTTGTCATGTTCAGTGTCCATGGTATGGAGACTCTGTTTCGTAATCTTGAGCTTCAGTGACTTTTGCTGATAGTCTTGTGTCCTTAGACAATATAATATCCAATCCAGTTGATAATATTAGTTCCTTACTGTACGTAGAATATCAACATACAAAACTCACTTCTTTTCTTGGTAAAAAACATTATTGGCGTTGAACTTGTGTCCTACAAACTACACATTTATCATTATTTGTGTTGTATTGCTAATAATTTTTCTTGTTATTTGTATAGACAGGAGGAAAATAATACTCGTGTGTTCCTTACAGAGGTTTACACAAATGGTCAAGGAGTATGATTTTTCGCGTGGTACTTTAGGTGAGTCGCACTCTAACCTATCTATTTATTCATTTAATTGTGATTGTTTTTTTATAGTTGTTATTCTAATGTGTGTCAAATTCATCCAAATGCATTCAGAATCCATTGAATCGTCTGGTACCTTTTCTACCATATGTGAAGGTATAAATGAACAACATTTTGTTATTCGGTTGGTCCATATGTGGACATCTTCCGATGAAGATCCTATTCGAGGTCCTTTGTTTTATACATTGTGGCTAGACAAAGAGGTAAGGGTTAATACCTTATTTTGGCCCGAATTATGACCATATTTTCAACTTTGGCCCGTGGTTTCAGAAATTAACATCATGGTCTGAACTATGTAGCATATAGACTCAATAGGCCCGACACATTGTTTGATCGTTAGTCAACACGCCATGTCATTGCCTAGTCAGCATAAAAATTATTTAAAAAAATCAAATTCAAATTATTTTCCTAATTATTATTATTTATTATTTTCAAATTAACCAAAAATTTAATTTTAAAAATATAAATAAAGTTTATATTTTTTATTTTGATGCATTTGAAAATGATAAATTTAAAAAATATAATATAATTTTTTTATTTTTGGGTAATTTAAATATCTATAATAATTTGATAATTTTTGGTTAATTTATAAAATGATAAATAATAGAAATTAGGAAAATAATTTGAATTTTTTAATGATTTTTAGGTTGACGAGGCAATGACATGGAATGTTGACTAACGGTCAATGGTGTTGACCATCCAAATTGACGGTAAACTATGTGTTAGGCCAATTGAGTCTATATGTTATATAATTGAGGCCAAGATGTTAATTTGTGAAACCACATGCCAAAGTTGATTATATGATCATAGTTCAGTCCAAAATAAGATATTAACCCAAGAGGTAAAGTATCTTTACTAATAGTCATATGTATACTTTTCTTTTATGCATCTTAACTACGCATTAAATCCTTATGTTATGTTAGGAGTCTGTAATGGGGGGTTACTGCATCAAAACATGTATCAAGGCTGTTACAGTCTACCGTGAAATGTCAATTATATCATATAAATTATATTGAAGCCGTAAAGGCAAAACCAGCGGGACGTTCAGCTGCTCATGATTTGATAATGCTATTCACGTCTATGCAAAAGTTTAGGGTGATTGCTGAGCACGAATTGTGTCCATGCTTTCCTTTGGAAGGGTTTCAGGATTTCCCTCGCGTGTCTCTCATTGATCTTATTGAATCCAATCAACAATACATGGGTACGGTTGTTATTTTCGTTGATAGACTATTATGTAAAATAAAAATATATACTAATGTATTCTTTAAAAATGATAACAGATATAACTGGACGTTTGACTTGATTGACACTGAAACACGATGATTCGCCAACGTTCTCTAACTTTCAAGCACAAATACAAACTACAAGGTGCAAATAATACCGTAATTTCATGATAGTTTTTAAATTTGTGAACCTTAATGTAGTTTTATTCCGTTGAGATCAGGCAAGAGCGCATTACGATTGAGTATACAGTGTGTGGTCATAAGGGTCGATTTCTACGAAGAATATATGATGCAGAAATTTTGGGACCAGTGATCCGGACTTTTGCTGGCGTGATGAGTTCAGTCACATCTTCAGGTTGGTTGGGTATAAATCTACCGAGATTGATTTGAGCATTATGATTGCACGGTGCTAAACTATCAATATATTGTAGTTGATTTTGCTGTTAGAAGTACAGATGCAACACGTTTGCTCTATGGAAACTATACACCTCGTTAAAAAGAAATTATGGTAAGTATGGTGCATAACTTTGTCACAAAAAATGCATTATAATCTTGTTTGTTAAAAGTTGACGTAAGGAATTTTCGTTTCAGATTCTTTCATGAGCATAGGCATGTTCGGTTAATACGGATGAATGTTCCCCTACAGGTGGAGTTTGTTCGTCCTATGATGCCTACAAAGTGCTCTCTTGCTCAATCGATCGCACACTGTTCCATTTTACAAATATTTAACGAGGTTTGAGTGTGCTTCGTTGTTTTTGTTAATAGTAAAATCATGTTATATTTGCTATGTTATTAATTTTTTTTATTGTTGTCTGATGTTTAGGAACCACGGTGGCGTAATGTAAAAATTGTACACGTATATCCAGAAATTCGCAATTCTGTTGGCACAGACGAATGGACAGGGTATATCTTATTGTTTATATTTAATTACTATCAACTGCAAGTGATATTGTTTGGTTGTTTCCTGTGAAAATTATTAAGGATTGTGGTTGTGAATTGTGATGAAACTTTTTTGTTAAAATCAAGTTTGTATTTGAAAGTTTAATGCCTTTCAAAGGAGTTGATGGAGTATATCGTGTGGTTTTTTGTATTACGAATATTTATTCTGTAGATAAATAACACTATGTTTTTGTTCTGTAGATTTGAGATTGTCGTTTCCTGCACGGATTCTAATACAAAATGTAATGTGTTGTTTTCAAATGAGGCATCGACTGCCCTTCTGAAACGTTGTGCAAGGGAGCTTCAAAAAGCTGTCTGTAGATGAACTAACCCAGTTATTTCTGTCGGTGGTGGGAAAATATTTCACTGTTGAAGTGCGCTCAGTCACGATGAACAATGCAAGGGGTATCAGATTATGTGCGACAGCACTGTTGGATCCAGTTCTAACTTCTAATTAGTTCTTCAACATGAACATGCATTTTAATTTATTTAATAAGTGCGGCGTTGATTTTCGTCGCAATTTGCATCTAATGTTGGTAGAAGCAAGACTATCTTTATGGTGGAGTAGTAGTTAATCGAACGAATGAATTATGTGTAAGTGGAAATTTTTGTCGTGTCTGGGATGTACATAGGGGTACCATAAACCATGTGCGAGAAATGGTGTTCAGTCTTTAATTAAATGTATTTTTTTAATATGGTTTATGCCGTACTTTAAATATTAGAGTCTACACGTTAGTTTTGTCAATTTTATGTTGACATCAAATTAATTGTAGTGGATAATTGATGGTTATAATAAGTTGCTGAGATACATGTCACAGAATTTTTGAGTCATCTTGGGGTTTAGTGTTTGTGGTTTTGATAATTGTGGGTTAGGTTTCATTTTTTTGGTATTATGTTATACTAACATGGTCCAAAAGTCTGGTTCCCTCGAGATGGGCAATAGAATTCTCATTTTATTTTTTATTTATAACGAAAACAAGTACCAAGGAACATGTATGGTCGGGTGATTGTTTGGTTCAAGAGTGATTCTTGTGTTGGTTCATTTCACTTCCAACTCATTTCGTGGTTACATATCATTTAAATCTTAAGCAATTATCGTAACTCTACTCGTGTTTAGGAACTTGTTTGTACAATAAGATCCATAGTATAAATTATAACTCCACAAGATGATCCTAGTGGCGTTTGAATGTATTTGTCATTCAATCTAAACTCTCATTGCTGCTAAATGTCGGTTACAATAAACAAAAATGATTTATCATTAGCGTTGTTATAAATTAGAAAATTATATAATAGGGCTTTATATCGGTGTATACGTCTTTTCGTTTATATCCTGCTTTAAAAATCCTAAAACACATATGAATATGGTTGGTTATGTTTAATTTTTTTCTGATACAAAAAGAAATAGAAATTTTTATCTTCCAAACTTCGTATATCATTGTAGGAAGGATTTGCACGGGAAACTCGGACATAATAAAATGAAATAAGTCATTTAAATACATATAGTTATCATACATATATGTATTAACATTGGTATAAATTTTGATATAATGTCAATTGTCATACATGTATGTATCATTTAAATACATGTAGACCCAATAAATAGTGAGAAGAAACAGGACAAAACTGAATGGGAAGAGAAAGAAAACAAAGTTGGCTATTTCGGAAAGTTAACATCGGTGGTCAATTATTATGTTCAATTATTAGGGAGACGAGGGGTGGGGAGAGGGCGTTTCGTTCCTATGCTTAATTTAATTCTTGGATTGTGTGTAAATTTTGTTGTTGTTATTTTCAAGTATAGAGATTTTTTCATTGTTATAAGAATCGAACCCGATTAACAATTGAGCCAGTAGAACCACAATCAGCTAAAATAACTGTACAGTTAACTTTTGACTGTTATTGATGGACCAAACGGTTTTTCACAGTTCAACATAAAACCAAATGAACCACCACAGTTTAACTGGTTCACTGGTTCATTATTTAACCAATTTTTTTTAAACAAATACTTTAACGTATACTAACTCCATTGAACAAGAATTATTAATTTTATTTACGCTTTATCTTCTCATTTTTAACCTCATTATCAACTTACTATTGATAGTCGTATGACGCAATGAGCAATGATATAGTGTTCTTTTTGGCAGGACATATTGATCACGATAGAGATTTTTTACTATGGTGAATAGCTCTTAAACATTTATTGTACGTACATTGGAATAATGGCGTCATGAATTGTCCCTGTCAGTACTAATATCATAATTGTCTTGTATTTTTTTAATGTTTGCCACCTGTTGTGGGGGTGTAGTCACTGTGCGATGGTGACTTTACACAAATAGTATATAACATGAAAGAAGAAAGAAGGATATATATTAGTGAACAAACTCCATCTAAAGCGTCTTCTTTCCACTTCAAGTTCAAAAGAGTAGCCCATTTAATAGAAGAGACAAAGAGGAAGTGTGAAATTGCTCATGTATTCCTTCTTTCTTGCTTTCTTTGACTTCGTTCCCGTCCTTGGCTCTGCTCAATCCCGATATTCAAAACTCACTTCACATGATCTCTCCCATCTCCGTTTTCTTGCCTAGCGGTTAGCGATGGTTGGTTTAAACCTTTCTAAGCCATGTGAGTTCTGTGAGTTTCTTCTTTGTGATTCTTTCTTAGTGATTTTTTTAGTGACTGTTTAATTTTCATACACACTCAAAATTTGAGATTTTGGTTTGGTGAAGTGAATTGATCAATGGTGTTAAAAAAAATTAACAGAGAAAGGTGATCAAGAGAAAAAATTGGATCAGAAGAAGGCAATGGATAGTGAAGAAGTGTACGTGAGCAACCATGTTGAGACTGTATATAATTAAAAGATGAGTAGTTTCCTCCCGTAAATCGTTCTTTCTCGGGTAAGATATATAAACCAAATAGGAGACACCCTTCATAATCTCCTCTTCTACCAATTCAATCTGATCTCATAGGCAATGGCTAGGTCTGCTTCTCGCGTGAGCTAGAGTTAGCCTACAAACATAAACCATCACGGAGGTTGTTCAACTATCGTATAGTTTCCCTCTTCAATCCTCCTTCCGTGTGGAAATAGAGTATTTGTTTTTGTATTTTTAATCCACGTTCCAGTCACCTGTCAATCGGCTTTTACAAGGTATCGAGTAACTTTGTTTTGTCTTGTTATGATCGGTGATACATATCTGTTTATAGTATCAATACGATGGTTGATCATAGTGTCTATTATTTTTGTTAGGTGGTGTTCCATTATGTCGAGGAATTATATTTTGCCGAGCTCACTCGAAGGTTATTTATTTAATGTGTTGGTATTTTCATTACGGTCAAATTTACTTTATACATATTCATTTGCAAAAAAAAAATTCAATATTAACGTATATCATTAACCGATCAATGCCTTACATGACATATATTCTAAGAGCCATGTTCTTTTTTTGTAGACCCGATAAATTCCTCAATGACCATCAGAGAACTTTCATGAGGTATCATAGAGCGACCAATCGTTGTCCGACTCATTCACCAATGGATCACCAGAGACGTTCCTGGTTCACCTGCACTTTATACAATATGGGTTGACAAAGAGGTGGTTCCCTTTAAGTATATCTGCAAAGCATGTGTTTGTTGTTGTTGTTATAATCTAATGTGAATTTGTTTCAATAACACGAAAACATTATAGAAGGTCTTACCTTACCCAAATATTATGAAATGGTCAAATATTTCATCAGAACAAGACACATTTACATTATGTCGGACGTGTTACTGATTCCTGTACGGTCTAGAAATCTTTACTCTCCATGCGATCTACGACTACACGTTAAATCTGCTATGGATTTTGTCAAAATTTATGACAATTATTTAGTACGCGGCAATCCAGTCTGCTTCCCTTTCGAAAGCTTTAGAAATACTGCATTTGAAGACGTACCACCTATGCGTTCTAATCATACCCATCTAGCAGGTAAATATATTTACAATTTATGTACTATTGTAATCCTATTTTTAGATAGATATATTTAATTAATCAACTTAATAGAAATATATCTTTGTCAATATCTTTATAAACAGATCTTACAGGTCGTTTACTTTCCATTACCACGACACGACACCATCCATATCACATTAAAACTTTCAGAGTCGTGATAGAAAATACCAGGTTTTTTTCACGATCACATTAATATTATATATTTACTTTGATTGTTAATGTCCATCAGATTATTGTCATTCAGTTTCAATTGTAGAAGCAGGAGATTCCCCATCTTTTATACTGATACACAATATTATAACATTTGTCAAGATGCAATATTGAAAGAGCGTAATGGACCAGTTATATGTACAATTACCGGTATTTTTGTTGGAAAGACACGTACTCCAGGTATTCACGTTCTTATTGATATTTTCACTCTTATCATCTTTTATTGTATGATATTTACTTAATTTAAGTACGTTTGACTTTATTGTGTATCATATAATCGATATTTTGTTATGTGCATTTGTTGTTCAAAAAAATGTAGGGGTCAAAATGTTGAAGAGCACCTTGGGAAGTCTCATAATATTTGCCGCATATACTCACAGATACAGGAGTGTCTTTGATAGGTGAGCTATATGGTCAATTTCTCGTACGTTCTCAAGGTTATTGATGATATATGTTTAAAAATTATATATCTTGTAGGTTTTCTACCGTTCACGTGCCAATACAACTGAATCCAAAATCACAACCATCGGCTATTAAATATCTTCGTGGTCCACTCCCGGAACGAATCATACCGAGAGATTTGCTTGCGGAATTTCGGTCTGAAAAACCACAATATGGTGTTAGATATGTATTTGTTTTTGTATTGAAGTTTAAATAAGTGTAAATGAGTGTACAGTAAGTGTACATGTTAGAGGTAACTTTAATCAGGTTACCCTTAAACTTAACCGTGGTTCATCATATTGTTGTCATTTTTTTATATGGTATACATGTGCATGACATGTTGCACTTGTTAAATGTTACTGCATATTATGTCTATATATAGCGTAGACAACAATTAAGGTTGAATTTTTCATTTTTTTCACAAAAACCTTACTAGTGTTTGATAGAAGTTGAGAATTTCAATACAGATAAGGAAGTTTTCTCAATATATCATGAATGGTAGGTATATGTTCACTTATTCATTTTGTTGCTTAGTATAAAAGGAATATTAATGCTTCTCGTTGTTTCCGCAATTTCTTACTAGCTATTTGAGTGTGATCGCCTGTGGGGATGGAATGACTTCCTACGATTTGATGTTCCGTCAATGGCCCGTGACTACCTTGCTGAAAACTTCATTATCGGAGTTCAAAAATCTTACAGTTGATGACAGGCTTCGTCTAATGAATGTGCAAACGGTCAAGTATTCACTACAGAGGTGGAAATAGTTGTACCTGGATCACCTCTCTCTGGTTTTATCAATGTTACCTGCTTATTGCATCCATTGGCATATGTTTTGCCTGCTATATAATAAAGTTGTCAATGAGCGTTGTTTTTTTGTTATAAACAATCCAGTTCATTAATAATCATCATTTCATGTGCTATTTCTCGAATTTCTTGGAGTGCATTTTTAAATATTTTTTATGTTTTGTTAATAATTTACTGTGTTTCTATCTAATGTTAATGTAAAATGGTTTGCACTTTGCATATATGTATATATATGTAGTTGCTTCTCAATTATTCTAATTATTTGTTGTGTTTATTTATTATTATGATCTACAAAAGACTATAAGACAATGTCAAGAAATAGGTTTTGCCACATCAGCCTTTGCTGAAATCTCCGCAGAAGGCTTTAATCGTAAATTTTGTATCCATCCTTTTCTAACTTTCTGCCTTCCAATCTCCTACCGCATGGCGAACATCTCTCGCCGCACGCTTCGGAGAGGCTTCCCCATCTTCCGCAATTCTTCTCTTCCTCTCTTTCTGTCTTATTATCGCTCATCTTATTTTTAATTACTTTTATAATATTTTGTTCTTGAAGAGTGCATGAAAGAGGAGAGGGATCACGATTGCCTCTGTTAAATCCCTAATGTCGCCGATCAATTCGTTTGCCTAGGAGAAGTTGAACCCAGACTGTATCCCCTCGCAGTGAATTTCTCTGCTCATCTTCCCTTTCCTCTGCGTCAGTTCGCGTCGCTGCCCTTCCACACAGCGAAGACGATGACTGCCAAATGGGCTAAAAGCCCACTAATTTCTTTTCCCGTCTTCTTTTGTTTCTTTTCACTTTGGGCTCTCAACTAGAATCAATTTGCGGCCCACTCACCTTTTCTCCCGCCTTATTCACTTTACCGCTTCTATTCTTTCTCTTTGACTGACAAAACACCAGTTGTATAGTTTGTCTGGACTATGATAACAAAAAAATGGCATATAAACAAGCAAAATGCTGAGGGGATCGGAAGATTTCAATTTTACCCTAACGTTTCTCGAAATACATTTATAATTCGTTAGCTTTCTATACGTTTTTTTTATTTATCCCTTTCTATTTTGGTAATGTTTCTATTTTCTAATGTATATTGGTAACGACTAATGATTATCCCTTTTTATTGATGCTTGAGTGACTTTTTTTATTATTATCTCAAAATTGTATGTTTGTTATCTGAATCCTTCTCAACTTAATCAGTACTTAGCTTTCCATTATAATTTATTATCCAAGATTAATACTTTTTGGTTTATATATTACTATTGTAATGTACAAATAGTGTAAATTAGTATCTCAATTTTTATTTTGTGACACTAATAACAGTCTTCAATACTAATTTCACAAGGGATTATTATTATCAAGCAACTTGATCAGGTATGAATTAAATGATATATGATAGAGAAGTTCAGTGTGGACTTGGTTAAGCCACATATTGATCCTACCTTAGGGTTATGATTGTTCCTTTGAGTTTGAGAAACATGATATTATCTACTTTTATTTTATATTCAATGTTGTTTATGTTTCATAGTCTCTAGGTATTATGCATTGGAAGAAGGATTGTTTTTCCTAATTTGAGCCTTAGATAAGAATGCGATGATCTTATGGAAGCAGACAAAGATCATTTGTCAAAATAGTGATCTTTAATATTTTTTTTTAGTTCAGTTAAATCCGTATCTTATACGTTGATTAAATTAATTAATTAGTTACATATAAGTTTATAAAATAGACCTTATTGCTCATGACAATTGATAATAGTCATCTTATTCAAGACTCATGCTTAGACGACTATAGTAACTGAAGTTATTAAAGGTATCATAACCAGCACGACATTGAACTTACATGGTAGTCACTATTAGGAAATTCAAGTATTTATGATAAAAGAGTCATATGAGTTAGACACATAAGCCTCCATGAAACTAATCATATCATTGAACCTCTTTGAATTCTTCGCTTCACACACAACTCACAACACTAGCCTTTTGCGCCACTCATCTACCTGCATACGAGAATTAGAGGTTGGATTTTATTTTTTATACCCTGACGCAATTCAATCTCCATCAAAAAATTTACTCGGGATTTTGGATGAAGCCCCAATTTCCCTCGAGCAATGGCAAAAAGAATATTGAGAATGTTTACTTAAACTTTTTCCCTTCTCCATATACTAAGCAAAACACGCCATCACATATAGTCATTTCCTCTGTCGGGAACTTCAATGAAATAAAAACCAGGATGGGACGAAAAACGAGTACAAAATTTTAAACACCAAGACAAAACTCCCCCGGCCAATAGGCCGGGCCCTATGCTAGTATGAATTAAAATGTTTACGTTGTTGTCTGCCAAATCTGTAACTAATTATAATTTTTATATAATAATTTGGAGTCACTCACGCATTCTCCGCAGCGGAGCGCGGGCTAAGTTGCTAGTCTTATTAAAAAACAAGTAGCCAAGTTACTATTGCATAGTGTCACATCATAAGGGGTGTTCATTTTGTAATTAACCAAAACTTGGAGGGATTTAAATACCATTGAGATTATAATTAATTAGCTTATGACAATTGAACCCGTTGAACCAAGTCAATGAGCATTCGATATAATTCGATCGGTGTTTACGACTTTTGCATCGAGGTGACGTGTTGGGTCGATGTTAATTTGTTGAAAACTCACCTGCTTGCCTTTGCTTTCGTTTAAACGGCCTTAAAGCTTTTTTTGTTAGTGTCATTCAGACTTTGAACACAAATTAGCTTATGACAATTGAACCCAATTGAACCAAGTCAATGGTTATTCGATCTAATTTGAACAGTGTTGACGACTTTAGCTTTGAGGACAAGTTTCACACGCTTTTTTTAATATATTTTTTAACTAATCAAATGTTCTAATTGAACCCAAATTGAATCCAAGTCAATAGGTGCTCGACCTGATTCCACCACTGTTGGCAATTAAGATTTTTTCGGTTTAAGTTAATGGGTATTCGATCTAATTCGACCGGTGTTGACGACTTTTGCGTTGAGGATGATTTTCACACACTTTTTTATTATTTGAATTTTTTATATGAACTAATCAAATGTTCTAATTGAACCCAAATCGAATCCAAATAAATAGGAGCTCGACATAATTCAACTAGTGTTGACAATCGTTGTTGCCAAATAAGATTTTTTAGTTTAGCTCAATGGATTTTTGATCTAATTCGACCGGTGTTGACGAATTTTGCATTGAGGACGAGTTTCATACGTTTTTTTATTCAAATTTTTATTAACTAATCAAATGTTATAATTGAATCCAAGTCAATAGGTGCTCGAGCTAATTTGGCCGGTGTTGACGACCAGTATTGGCAATTAAGATTTTTTTGTTTAAGTCAAGGGGTATTCGATCTAATTCAATCGGTGTTAACGAATTCTGCGTCAGGACGAGTTTCACATGATTTTTTATTATTTAATTTTTTATTAACTAATCAAATGTTCTAATCGAACCCAAATTGAATCCAATTCAACTGGTATTCGAACTAATTCAACCGGTGTTGACGACTTTTGCATTGAGGACGAGTGTCACATGCTTTTTTATTATTTACATTTTTTATTAACTAATAAAATTTTCTAATTGAACCCAAATTAAATCCAAGTCAATAGGTGCCCGACCTAATTCGACCGGTGTTGAAGACTAGTGTTGGCAATTAAGGTTTTTTTTTGTTTAAGTCAATGGTCATTCTATCTAATTCGACCAGTGTTGATGACTTTGCGAGTTTCATACGTTTTTTTTATTATTTATATCTTTATTAACTAATTAAAGTTCTAATTGAACCAAAATTGAATCGAAGTCTATAGGTGCTCGACCTAATTCGACAGGTGTTGGCGACTTTTGCATTGAGGACGAGTTTCATACGATTTTTTATTATTTATATTTTTTATTGAGTAATCAAATGTTCTAATTGAACTCACATTGAATCCAAGTCAACAAGTGCGCGATTGGCAATTAAGATTTTTTCGTTTAAGTCAATGGGGATTCGATCTAATTCTACCGGTGTTGACGACTTGTACGTTGAGGACGAGTTTCACACAAGTAACAAAGTTATTATTCTTAGTGTCCCATCAAAAAGGTGTTTTTTTGTAATTTTTTCATCTAACATGTGACCCTTTGTAATTAATCATAAGTTTTATTATTATTATTATTATCTCTTTTAAAAGAACAAGCAACAAAGTTACTATTCTCTCGATGAGTTTTGCGTCAGTAACGAGTTTCACACATGTTGAAACCAGTATTAATGAGTTTTGCTTCGGGAACACGTTTTACATTAGAAGAAGTAATTTGCACAAACATCCAATTCTTATTTATCCCATACTACTTTTACTGTTTGCCTAGAAATGGTTTACTATTCATGACCTTATCATGGGTTATTACACGGTGGTGGGCCTCACTTGCAATGTCTCACAGCTGCTTCGGGCCTCTCTCTTTTGCTTCTTTCCTCTGCCACGGAAGTCGCGCCAGCCTCAAGTGGATGGTTGTTTTCTGGCTTGGTGAATGGCCCAAGAAAAGAGAGGGACAAAGATATTTTGAGTGGGTTACTTGATGGACCTAAGCTCCACGTTGGTGTTTATACTTTGATCCGCTTATTTCACCTACGGGCACAATCCTCAATGCTTGCTTTACTCTCTTTTGAAACTGAAACAAGCCCGGCGAAGTGAGGGACAACTCACAGTAGCAGGTGAGCCATTTTCTCTCTCTCTCTCTCTCTATCTATCTATCTATCTATCTCTCTCTCTCGCTCTTTCTCAATCTCTCTCTCACACTCCCACTCCCTTCTCTTTGTTGTGTGGCTTTGAGCAGAAACGCCAGAGCCACCAAGCGCCTTGCCAGAAACTATGCTTCTTTAGCGAATCTGTCAATTCGGCGGAGAGGATCCTTTCGAACGACCGCCACCAAAATCCATCCAGCCTTCATCAATCGGAACGATCACCATCGTCTTCTTCAAAGTGCTCACCTGATCGGAGACGGCAATAGTGGCTTCTGAATCCATATCTCGATGATCTTCTCCGATGCAGTTCCATGTTCGAGCTTCCTTCGCAAGTGCAAGTAACTATCATATTCCACATTTTTTCATTCGATTTTCCCCTCTTTTTCAGTTTTCTCACCTCTGCTCTCTTTATTAATTTGCACTTCCTCTCTACATGTCTGCAACTCCTTCCGTTTGTGGTGCTTCTGCCAACGAAACTCAGTAGACGTATTCTCTTGAGCTTTTGATTCCCTCCTCCCTTATGCTCGATTTAAGGAAGACCCTCAGGTAGAATCCTCCACGATGCAAGTTGGTTCGGCTACCTCATTGGCAAAGGAAATGATCCATAGCTAAGTGACCTCATCTCTTCTTTTGTGGGTTTTTGGTTTTTTCATATCTGTACTGATCGGTCAACTAATTTTTTCCCCTTATCTTTTAGGATACGTTCTATCAAGGGTGCAGGCACAAGGCCATTATCGACCTGTTCAAGATTCTTACTCGAGTTATTTATGGATTCCTCTCATTTGCATTAACATATCGAATTCATCATACAGTCTCGGACCCATGGTTGTCAGTCCTTTATCATAGCTATTTATTCAGTGAGTAAATTATGAGTATCTTTAATTCTCAGACTTCAATACTTCATTGCTGGGAAGCGATGTCGTAATCAATCTTGCAAGACAAAGGATTGTAGGTGTTTAATGAATGACCTCGACATATGCTTTGACAGTAATATGGTTCCTACTATCACTATGAACTGGAGTTTTTTTTCCTCGTTTCGTTTGATTTCAGAGAGCGGAAACCATGGTGGAGGTCCTTCACAGATGGCAGGTAGATTAATAATGGTGGGAAAACATAGTTAAGGGACTTCTCCTATTATAACTGTCATTTGAGTCTAACTCTCATGGTCACTATTACTGAATCTTATATCATTGGTTCACTTTCATGATGTAACTAGCTTCTAAATAATATGATAGGATTCTTTGTGGGTTTCATTTCATTTCTATGGTTATGGGCTCTACACTCTAGACACCAATTCTTCATTTGATTCAATTTCTTTCTCTGATCACCAACTCTGTCTATTCTTCCACTTTTGCAGGATTAAGTTGCGAATCAAGGGTGGGGAGCCAGTGAAGAGTTTGGGGTTCTAGCCAACTTCCTGCCAGATGTACACTTAAGGGTAGAATGGATTTTGTTCCTGGAACTAAACCATGATTTAGAGGTATTGCAATTTTCCAGTTCTGTTTTTTCTTCTATCACACTCCTTGAACACGTGATTACATTTCCTTATGTATATTTTTCCTTTCCATTTAGATATTTGCTTGTGTTGGGGAGAATCCCAGATTTACAAGGTAGTTTATCTACCTCCAAAATCGCTCCTGGAACTAAGGTAGGCATTATTTTTTCTGGATCTTGAGCTTTGTTCTAACCCTTTGCTTCGTGAATTAGGAGGATAAGGTATATTATACTTACGCGTTGAGGCATCTAATCGACTTATCATATTTTTTCACTGATCCCATATACATCATAGGTGTTTTGGTTATTTGCTAACATGATTAGTGCGGTTGAAGCTTGGATGGAGTATGAAAGTCGGTGATGTTAACATATTTCAGTTCTTTGCCAGGTTTGCTTTACAATCCTTTCATTTTCCCTTTTGTTTTATGAATTATTTCTACCATTTGCTTATTGAACTTTGATTTGTTGATCTTGATGGATATGTTTTGCCTCTTTTCATGAACTCGACATCAATGTTTGTACTAATGTGATTTTGGCAAACCAAAGTAAGTAGTTTGCTACTGTGATTCACTTGAGTTATATTCTAGGTTTCTTTCACGGCCTTCAGTTCTCAAAAGTAGAGTGCCTTTTGCTCCTTAAGTTGCAACTAGAGAGTGGTTTTAGGCTGATGGATCACCGCCATTTCTGCCATTGGCAATAGATTGATATGGCCACATCTATTCTTTGGTGATTACACATGGAATTCAGAACCTAACCTGGTTCCTTAATTACCTCACAACTGATTAGTTTGTGACATTTATTTTGTTAATTGGTTGTTTCTGTTTATCAATGTGTTTTCCGTTTTGTTGTTTGCAGGGGGCAAGTTTGGGTTGCTTTTGGATTTTAAAGAAGGCTGCTTACATGATTAATGTGAAGAACCTTTCTTGGATATTTCATTGACAAACTGTTTTTATTTTATACCGAACAATTGTGAAAGTAGTTGCTCACTGCATGTGCATGGCATGTAACTAGGTAAGGTAGCTTGGTTTTGGTCGTGATTGTGGTTGTTGATAAACTTCTTTTATTATCTAGAAGTTTAAGAACATCGTAGGAATTAGGTGGTGTGTGATGTGGTCGGAAAAAAGGTTTCTTTATGGTCAATAATTTATGCTTTGTTAATAGTCTTGCTAGGATGCTTCTATATTTCTCCTCACCGATCATGAAAACTAAGTAATTAAATTTTTTTTAGATAGGACTCCTATTTTTCATATGGTAAAAACTGTTTTCAGCCTTTCATTTAATACGTCAATGATTATTCAGTTAGCAATGAGTATGTATGTATGTATGAGTGTAACTTTCGCGTGATAGTCCTTAAATTGCACCACCTCTCGACGCAGAGCCTGGATTATTGATTAGTTATTATTATTATTATTACTATTATTATTATTATCATCATCATCTCTATAAAAGAACAAATAACAAAATTATTCATCCTTATTGTCCCATCAAAGAGGTACTTTTTTGTAATTTTTTCCATCTAACATGAGATCCTTTGTAATCAACCATCACTTTAATAATTGTTATTATTATTATTATTATTATTATTATTATTATTAAGAATGGTTCTAACCACAACAAATGCATTAACTAATTGGACTTTGTTTGAACTAGAAGCATCATGAATCTAACGTTAGAGGATAACATTTGATTAACATAAAAACTATCATGTTCGGTATCTGCCAAGGACTTATAATTTATCTAATCAAATAAACATATGTGAATTTGTAATTAGTTCAACAATACAGTGACTATTTTTTCACGATCTCAATTGACTGTGTTACTGTGTTTAAATATGGATATGGTGAAGCACCATAACTTATTGTGCTTACCAACAAGGGTAATTGCTCCACATTTATGCCTACTTTCGGTTGTTTGGTGGTTTTGTTTGTTACTTGATTCTCTAAACTGGAATGCTACAATTTACAGGTTTTGCAGCAATCTATGAAAGACCAAATTACTTGGGTTCACTATCAGTTGCTGGATAGTCATGTTTCTTATCAATAGAATGTTTTGTAACACCGAAACACACACTTCACCCTAAAAAATACTTTTAGTATGACCAATATAAATCCCCGCCTCGAAACGCGGACTTCCGTTCTAGTAACAATCAAATAAGATGTTTTGGGCGGCAGCCTGGTAAACCCTTATGGCTACGGTCCACCACAGGTCCACAACGCTGGCCGCTTAGAGCATCTCCATCAATGCAATTGCAAAAAAAATTACATTTGTGTTTTTTATTTTCAATTTAATTTTTTTGCAATCCACATTACATTCATTTCATTCATTTACATCAATGCAATTAACTTGCAATTGCAAATGTAATTAAATATTATGTTTAAATTATAGAAAATTAAGTAAAAGAGAAAAGAAAAAAATATAAAATAAAAAAATCCCTATTTTTTAGGCTTTTTTACTTGCATATGGAATTGCATTTGTTGCAAGTTTGCAAATATGCAATTGGTAGCCACATCAATTCAATTGATTTTGCAATTGCAAACACCTATTCCATGTCATTTTGCAATTGAGAATTCAATACCAATGTGAATGCTCTTATACGGATGGTCTCGAAATCACTGGTTTCTCGGACACAAGTCTCGCAATCCTCCCCGCCGGACCTGGCTCTTCTGTTCTTCGCCCAAGTCTCACCTCCCTTTTATTGCCGGGTGGCCCAGAACACGTTAGCCCATTTTCCTGGGCCTGCTTCTTGTACGTTTCTCATAGTCCTGGCCCATGATCAGCCACCACTCCATTGTTTTGTTGCGAGTTGCCGTGTTGGGTCTCATCACTCACCATCTATCTATCTATCTATCTACTATACTTATAATACGCCGAAAGGAAAAATGGGAGCCCTATTTCAAATTTCAGGCAACGAAAGTGAAAGTAGGAAGGACATTTTGGTCTTCACAATTACTTTTTTTTATTCATTAAAAAGATACGTAGTGGGATTCGAGCCATGACCATTTTAAAGAAAGACAAGGATCATAACCAATCACACCAAGTACATTTGTTGTATCCTTTTAAATTAAAAACATATAATAGCAGGGTGGAAAAAACTCTTCCCCCATTTCAAATTTCCTGCTCCAGTAGCGTTTGTAGGAAGGGTAGAATAGGGAGTGTCAATTTTTTTCTCTTTCCTCTGTGGAACGGGCCAACTTACCGTACACATGCGCGGGTCCAGGAGTGTCAATTTTTTTCTTTATACCCTTTTATTTCTTCGTGGTGATAAAATATATATGAAAAGGCAAAAACAATACTTCTTTTTATTGCTAAAAATAAAAAATTTAACAATAAACTAATGCATGGTATCTAATGGGCTAACCGCTAATCATAAAATAAAAAAGTTGAATGGGCCTGACCTACACGGGATTTGGCCATCAAGTAAAACAAATGAACATCATTGGTTTGACATTCTAAAACAAGATATTTTCTCTGGCATAATATATATTATGCTATTATTTTATATCTTAGTGGTTAAAATATAATGTATTTTAAAGTTATTCAATGGTTCAACCTCAACCAACCCAATTAGTCCAATTTTTATCATTTCAAATATATATTATATAATTATTTGATATCATAATGATCAAATTATAGTGTATTTTATAGGAAATCGTTTGGTATTTGTTAGTAAAAAACTAACAGAAAGATCTATTTGGTTATTTTAAACATTAAAACGATCCTAAACATTTTCAGTTCCTTTTGAATTTCTATGGTTTTATTCCCGAATAAGTGATGTGCAAATGGCGAATTGCAGTCATCTCTTTTCTTTCACTATTTTTTATTTTCAAATAGAAAGTTTAAAAGTAACGAATAATTAGAATTTGGCACGAGTCAGTCAAACAGGCTGAATTTTAAGTTTGGCCCGTTTTGATCAAGTCTAATTTATAATCACATGGTTCCCTGATACCCGATAAAAATCTCAATCCAAACCAGTTTGGCAGGTGAGTCCGTGTTTACCACCATTTTCTAGGAATACGACAACGACGGTTCCTATCCCAAATCGTGTTGTTCGTTCTTGATTTCCTTAGATTTTATCATGGCTGACAAAAACCAGAAAGCACAATGACGACAAGATGAAAGTTTTATAAAGCAAATTAATGGTGTTCTCTTTCTCATCTCATGTAATTATATAATGAAGTTGAAGTTTTTCGATGCTATTCAATTTCATTGGTATGTTTTTAATGGTCTAACTTCATGGTTGTACCAACTTCTGATGTACTGTTTATGTTCCAATATATTCACTTTGGTATGATTATTAGGGATATGCTAGGCGGTACTCACTATTAGGCCAATTTAGCTTAATGGTTGAATCTACGGGTTATCCCAATAATTCAATATTCGGCTTAGCTCCTCCGACCAACGGGTCGGGTTATAAGTAAGCTAGTCCATATATATGCATACTTGGCAATCCGCCTGTTTGGTCAAGCGTCACATAGACCCCTATGTCTAGTACACAAATACAAATAGCAAACCGTTGTCAAGGAATGAATATCGATAATTTGTGTTTAAAGTCCCCAACCGCTTAGCATTCCAACTAATAATGGTTCAATTATCTAATTTTGACTCATGTTCTTTGTGGAGGTGTGTAAGTCTCAATGTAGAATATTGCGTCAAGTTTTGTAAATCAAGACATAATCAAATTATGTCAGAGAAATTATGATATCAACATCGCAATTTACGACATTCGAGTTTTAACATTTTCCACCTGTTTTTTTTTTTTTTTTTTTTTTTGTTGAAAAGAGTTTTTACAATATTCCTGGTCAATTTATTAGCATATAACTATACAAGGTAAAATCTGTTAGCACAAACAACAAGAGTAGCCAAACAAAGAAAAGGAACAAGAAACGCAGCATTCCCCAGATGTCCATTGTGAAATCGATTGACGAATCGTGAATGATACAGTTAGTTTAAAAGCACAATTAATCAAAAAGAGGTTGATGGTTACTGATTAAAACAAAAGCGTCGACTGAAAATGTCCTGTGGTATGTGTATACAGTATCACACACGCGAAGCAGCAAAGACATCCCACCAAACACATTAATTCATCGAAAAATACAAAGCCGACGTCGACATGGCTTGCGAGCCCAGAACCACAAACTAGAAATCAGATGGTGATGCCAAAATGCCAAAGGGTCCCTCCCCCTCGACCGGCCTTGGCTTTCCTCACACACAGACGCAAGAGTACTGTTGACAAAGTACCATTGTTATAAGAATCGAACCGAATCAACGATCGTGCCAGTAAAACCATCAAACCAACTATGATAGTGGCCTGGTTTATTGTTTGAACGGTTATGGATAGACCAAACGGTTTTTCACAGTTTAACATAAAATCAGATGAACCAGTACCGTTTAACTGGTCCACTAGTTCACTATTTTAACAAAAAAATGCTAACTGGTCCACTGGTCGACTTTACATTGTTTACTACCGACTAGAACTGTAATTTTACATTTGAATTAAAAAAAATGTGGTTTCTTTTGTGAGATGGTTGGAATGATTAATTATATATTTTGGTGATGATATGAATTTGAACTTGTTTATGGTCAATTATGATTTCATTCTTAAATGGATTATAGGTATAATATGCCCCTCTATTATGACGTTTTATCAAACATGCCCTTCTACTATTTTTTACATCAAACATGCCCCTGTACTTTGAAAAAATTATCAAACATGCCCTTATGTTAAACTTTCCATTGAAAAATCGTCAATCATGGTTGAACCGAGATTTAGACGACCCGACATCTGCAAATGGGAGCGAAAATATCAGTTTTGTCTCCCGTTTTATTTCTCTGGGTCTCTTCACAGTGTAATTATTTGGCTATACAAAAGAACCAAAAAAATTCTAAATTGAAATTATTAGGGATATTTTAAACATTTGTGTCGTCCAAATCAAAGTTTCGCCTTTGTTAACGGGTTTTGAATGGAAATTTTAACAGAATGGCATGTTTGATAATTTTTTCAAAGTACTACAGAGGCATGTTTGATGTAAAAAATAGTTGAGGGGCATGTTTGATAAATCATCATAGTAGAGGGGCATATTTTACATATAACCCTACTTCTTAACTTAGTGTAATATACAAGTCTTATATGTTATATATCATGAATAGTTCTATCAACGATTCACCAACTGTTTTGTAACGGTTAACCACTGAACCCTAAACTACTAACTTTTCCGGTTCAGCCTCCGGTCCGGTTCTGAAAACAGAGCAAAGTACCCATAATTATGAATACTTGTCCGAATTCAACAGGGTAGGGGTAAAACGCGAACTAAATAAAATATTAGGTAGTGTGGGTAAAATTCAAACCAAATATTACGGATAATCCAAAGAGATACAGCTTACAGAGAAGTATGAAAAGTATTTATAGTACTTCTCCATGTGTGATATAACTTTAATCCAATCTGGTAAAGAATAAGGTTACAAATCAGGCTCAGAACAAAAACTCAAACATACGTATATATGCCCATAACTTCTTTTCATCGCCAAACAATCCGATTCAATTCATATCAAGGCTACGTATATACCAATTTCCACCGTACGTTAGTCTGTAAAACTTGCATGTAGATTAGTTCGGTAATTATTCAGTTACGTACTTACGTTTAACCATGACAATAATTCCTCATGGTCCCTCACTGATGGAAGAAGTGGGTATTCTGTCCATGTGTTCGCTTTCTGGAAAGGAAAACAGGCTTGTTTTCCTAATTGCTTTTCATTTATCATAAATAAAGCTGGAGATTCCGTCTTCTAGCTGGGTTGTCAAAAGATGTGGCTGACCGGACTGGCTGTTGAGGGCAATAATATTATATGGACCGGTCCGGTCGGGTCCCCCAACAAAAATTGTCTTGTATTGTACTCTTGTATTCTATGGGCCAGCAAAGCCAGCCAAGAGATCGGTACGTAGGGTAGGGAACCCGATCGATCGGCGAAGAAGGGAAGGACAGGCGTCCCACAATTATAGCCACCGATCCCATTCTCCCAGCGCCAACCTTGTCCACGTGGCATCTCCTTCATTTACCATGGTAGTTCTTCTGCATCTGTAGTTATGCCACCTGGGCAGCTGTTCTTCTCGTCTCACGTTACGACGCAATCATGTAACCGTTTCTTGAAGATGCATGGAAAGGAAGAGAAAAAAAAAAGGGTTCTGAAGATATGGGAAATCGTCCAAGCAAAACAACCAGAGATCGATTCGTCGGCTTCTGGTTTTTTTTTTTACTGTGCTGTGCGTTATAAGTTATTAACCGTTGTTTTCCACGCGCTTGTAATTCACTACTTCTGACCCGTCCAACGTTTTGGGATGTTAAGAGTGCATGCCCGGATTCAGATTGGATACCAATTACCAACACACGTTTTGCTTGCCGAAGCAACGTTGAATTAACGAGAAGCGCGGCGCCCCAGCTTTCTGGGGAGACATCAGACATATATGTCAACCTGCGGGAGGCTATATATATGGCTTTGAGCCAGGTGCCCATGTATCGAGGATTGACTCAGTTGTATTCCAAGTTCAAGTCACGATATAGTTATTACACTTTGAAAATTTATCGACCCTAAACGTTACCATTGAACAGTGCACATGAATTTGGCAGCCATGCATATAAGTCGCAGCTATGTACATAATTATTAGGAAACACAAAAAAGTAATGTCATTCACTCTCCCATTTCACGCTTGTTAATGAGATCACTTTCGGATATTACTACAAGTGGCTTCATAGAACCGCCGCTAATACAAGTCAAATTATTGTTCACACAATTAGGGAGGGTACTTTACTTGTTGGCTCTGTCCTTTCTGAAGATGTTGGTGCAGCAGGGCCTTGACAAATGTCGTAAGTTTTTCATCCCTTATAGAACAGGGGTCAAGTTTATTTGGTCGATAACCAACATCGTATTTCCGCCGAGTCTCACACGTTTCCTTACTAAGTTAATAAGGGACCTTCATTTTTGGGCTAAAATCTTTTAGTCACATAACTAAATGAATCTCAATCATTTCACCTCATTAGAATTCAAGGCCTCCAATTAATCTAATTTAATTAAGAACAATGTAGTAATTACATGAATATTTAATTTAATAAATAATATAGGCTCCCTATCGCAAGAAATAACCTTCCCCGTTGGGTAAATTTCTGTCGCCGCTGAATTTTCCCTCCAACGGCGTGGATTTATTTTGGCCATCCCCTGAAAATAATTTCCCCACCCAGCCGCCGGCCACCTTTTAAGGAAATTTCCCCCAGGTTGTCCAAACGAGAGAGAGAGAGAGAGAGAGAGAGAGAGAGAGAGAGAGAGAGAGAGAGAGAGAGAGAGAGAGAGAGAGAGAGAGAGAGAGAGAGAGAGAGAGAGAGAGAGAGAGAGAGAGAGAGAGAGAGAGAGAGAGTTTCCTTATCCGACGATGTTTTTCCGACAACGTTTTTTGGCGATGAAGGAGGCTTTTCGGCGACTGGAGACGGCAAATGAGAATTTTCCGACGCCAGTGCTGGATTTGTGATGTTTGTCAACATACTTTGTAATGTTTATAAGTTCGGTTTGTAATGTTTATATCATTTTCGGTTTGTATTGTTTGTCATTTTAATCTATTATGTTTGTAATGTTTATATGACTATTTTGTATATAATGTAATTTATAATGTTTGTTTGTCTATTTTGTATACTTTTATGCTATGATTTGTATCTTTGTATTAATTGGTTTGTAATAAAAGTTTACCGATTTGTATTTTAAGTAGTGGTATTCTGTACAGTTAGTATGCTTTATACTGTTTGTCGTTTTCTTTTGTAATGTTTGTAAACTTTGTTATTTTGTAATGTTTGTCGGTTTCTTTTGTAATGTTTGTAAGCTTTGCTATTTCTGTTCACCATGTTTGTAATGTTTTATGTCTAAAAAATAACCTGGTTGACTTTTGGACGGAAGTCCTCTACATAGAGATGTAGCCTCCAAAGTGAACTTAATTGGTTGTTTACCATTTTGTATGATTTGTCGGTCTAGTTTGTAATTTTTGTCCACCATTTTTGTAATGTTTGTATGTCTAAAAAACAACCGAGTTGACTTTGGGACGGTGGCCCTCTATATAGGGATGGAACCTCCAAAGTCAACCTGGTTGTTTTTCCATTTTTTATGGTTTGTAATATTTTTTGGTCTAGTTTGTATTGTTTGTATAGTTATACGTTTTTTTATTGTTTGTAAATCTGTTTGTATGTTTTGTCGCTCTAGTTTGTATTGTTCGTATGTTTGTATGGTTTGTAAGGTCGGTTTGTATACTTCATAATTTTCCGTAATACCCAAACTACCCCTGTCATTAAATAAAAAACTCTTCCCACTTTTTAACTGTCATATTGGTTTGTCCAGATCTAAAGGCTAGGAGGGGCTTAGTCAATGATTAAGCTCCCCCTAATCACAGGATCCAGCCTCCATTTTGGGTTAGTAAAATGTGGAGGTTGTGGTGCCTCCTAGCTCGGTTGAGGTTCCCTTTACTTGTGTCGAAAATCAAAAGGAAAAAACAAAACAATATGCTACTAGACCAGATAAACTAGAAGAGAAATGTGTAGCATAAGCAAGCTCCGTATAGAATTTCTTTAGACTCACTTCGTAGATATTGTTGCATGGTTGAGTGATTCCACAATAGATTTCTCT
Source organism: Linum tenue (assembly GCA_946122785.1). NCBI lineage: Eukaryota > Viridiplantae > Streptophyta > Magnoliopsida > Malpighiales > Linaceae > Linum > Linum tenue. The sequence goes on along the minus strand of CAMGYJ010000009.1, from coordinate 68,686,824 downwards.
ACTCAGTATGCTTTTATGTCTTGGCTAGTAAGGGTGGTCAAACAGTTCGGTAAACCCGAATCAAACCGAACCGAAACTGATATAATGCTATTCGGTTCGAAATTCGGAAGGAAAATATGGATATTTCGGAAATCGGGATTCTTTCAACCGAACCGAAATTCCGAAATTTCGACCGAAAAACCGAAATACTATAATTGCAACCTCCAAATGGTGGATTTTTATGTTTGTAGTTATTTTTAGACTTAAATATTTGAAATGTTTTATGACTTATGTGTTGAAAAGTTTGATTTATCATTCATGATGCATATAATTGGATATTAATTGTTTATATTAGGGGTGAAAATAATTTAAAAGTGAGAAGATACGAGTAGCCTCACAAATTCGGTTTTGTGTGAAAAAACGAACCGAATTATAATTCAGTTTAAACCGACCGAACCGAATTATAATTCGGTTCGAATTTGGTTGAGGTTTGGGAGTATTCGGGGACCCGGTATTCATAATTTTGGTTCGGTCGAAACCGAACCGACCGAATGCCCACCCCTACTGGCTAGTCACCATCTAGCGTGTGGTCCGTGCTAGGGAGTCACGTGGGCAGTTCAATTTTGCGGTTGCATATGTCACATAATCAAGAATCAAACATCATTGTCTAAAGAATCTCTAGGGTTCACAAATCTACACAACTAATTAACTAGCCACTTATGGTGGCAAGAACTAGTGAAAATATTAGTCAAAGACCAAATTCCCAAAATTCTGGAAAAACTGCGACCGCAAGGCTCCTAGGGGCCATTTCTAACATCGGAATTCATTATGCCCTCAAGTTCTATGATCGTTTAGGGACCAATGAGTTCCTGTGTAAGCAAAGTAACCCACTGTACAACTTATGTCTCGAATGAAGGCAAAGAGACTTTATTTATTGGCTCTTCTATCATGTTTTTTTAGAGAGAAAGTAGAAGTAAAACTCTTTGGACGAAGCACCATGCTTATCTTTCTGTTTACCCTCCAAGTAATGCATTTCCACACATCTTTAGGTTGATCTAAGACTCTCCAAGAATGGCTGCCAAGGTACCATTTTGTGCTTAAAGTCGACTGAATTCCATGCCATTTTTTTGCTTCGCCCCAATTATCATTTCTTACTTCTAGAAGCTGGGCTACGGAAAGTAAAAAATTGTCAAAATACATCTATATAGCCATAACTTTCACGTTTGACAAATATAGCCAAAACTATCGGAAAACACAAAATAGCCCAAAAATTGGACGGTGCTGTGACAAATCTAGTCATTTCTGTTAGAAACTTCTTCTCGATTCAGGCTTGACAGCTGTTTGGGAAACATAATCGATTGGTGAGGCCTTGTTATCAGTCAAAAACCCAGCAATCCCAAATGAACGGCCCGGGAAGCGGAATCAATTGACTGACAAATCTCCTCGATTCATCGCCAACTATGTGAGACCCTTCCCCTTCCTCCCTTTGCTTCGTCATCATCACAGCCGAAGATTATTCGCCTCTGTCTACGACGGTTTCCTTTCCTTCCATCTCTCCCCATCTGAAACTTCTCCCCCGACGCTCTCTCGTTGCCAACGGTAGCTGCTATCGCTGGCGGCGCGGCTCGCCTTTCTTTCCCTCATCTCCTTGAGACCAAATTTGAAACCCTCTGGCCTTCGCCTCCTCCGTCCTCATCATCGATGGCGTCAAACACCTTCGTCATCGCCATCCTCAATCGTTGGCGTTCTTTTCTTCCTTTCTTCTCGTCATTTTTAGAAAGGGAGAAAGGAGAGAGAGAGAGTAGGGAAGGATCAGAAGATCGAGAGAGACGGGCAGATCGACTGGATTTCATCTGTACTCTTCTCTTCTTTTTTGTTGGTTTTCCAGAAAGAATCAGAGAAAACGAGGGAGATAAGCTTTGTGCGGCTAGGGTTTTAAGGGTTTTTTCTTTTATATTTTACTAAATAGAAAAATTTCATTTTTTATTAATCCACGTGTCGGACGAGAAATTGCCAGGTCAGCATTTACGTCTGTACAGTCAGATTGTTAAGTAACACTGGTAAATAGATGGACGGAAGTGGTTATTTTATATTTTCCCATAATTTTGGCTATATTTGTCACAAACGTGAAAGTTATGACTATGAAAGTGTATTTTGCCTAAAAAATTTGCATTGAAAAGAAACAATACAAGTGATCATTAGAAAGTTACTCTTCTTTTAATTATTAAAAACACGATCATGACAAATTGTAATCTATGATATATTAAAATCTTTAATACATATATTGTTCCTAAGACAATAATCTAACAATGGAATAACCAATAAAATCATTAGTACTTCAAATGCTTTGTATTGTGATTTCAATAAAGAAAGTCAATGTCATTATTAGTTTACGGTAACTTTAATAAGATTTTAACTTTCTGACAGAACTTCTGAAGAATATTCTTCTTACGGTCTTACCATTAATTTTTTTTCATTTTTTATGGCACAATAATCAACTTAATGCAAAATTCAGAGAACCTCATTCACCAAATACACCTTCTAATACCAAAAACGTCAATTTACTATAAAAACGAGTGAAGACAGAATGCAAAAGACATTGCATCTCCCTCTGCCTTTATTAGGGAAATGTCTGAAAATGAGATTGGAAGGAGGAAAAGAAACCTCAACTTATAAGGAAAATCCAATTCCAACCCATATGCTTAATCAAGAACGACCCGACCCACGACATTCTAGCCTCAAGAAAATTCAGGCGCCCTAAGTCTGATTTTGACCGCCCTTTTTAGATGGCAATTCATCTGAGTTTCTCCAAATTCAAAATCAATCAAATAAGTACACTCACATCCTCATATTTTCGCAAATATAACAGTATATAATTACTCGAAATACTCACATTCTTATAATATTGAAAAAATTTCAACAAGTATATTGTTATAAAGACTAAAAACATAAGTACTAATCCATATCTACATAAAAAGCAGACCCATATTGACCAAGTTCATTTCCAATCCGAAACTCTTCAATGAAAATTTTACTGACTTCAATCGATTGGAATGAATTGGACACTCACAAACAATGCAGTAAAAAAATGTAATTCTGCTTACAAATATATTGATAAACTAAAAACATAAAAGGTAAGATTGTAAACTTTAGAACACAATTTTGACCACATTGCTTACAAGTTGAGGTTAAGGGCATGTTTGGAAGTTAGGATTCTCTAAATTGATGTATTTAATCAATGTATGTATTATAATTAGATGCATTGTTTCAATGTATGAATTTGAAAAATACATTGTTTGGAGATTGAATGATTTTGGTGGTCCCTCAAAGAATAAGGAACAAAAAGTAAGACAACAATCCCTCAAACACAATCTCTACTTAAAGTTGAGATTGACAATCATTCATAATGAATGATTCTGGTGGGCCCATTTGCTGTTCAAATACAAGCATTCTGTTTCATTTTAAGCCAAAAAAACGATGAATTCTTCTGATTACATGTATTGGTTAAATACATCATATGAAATCCCAACTTCCAAACGAGCCCTAAATTGTTATCTTTTTTACTTCTTACACACTTTTGTTTCCCCACTCTTTCATCTTTTTACCATTCACCCCCTCCACATTAAAAAAACAAGAAAAGCCACCCGCTTTACTTACACTTCCAGCACAGCACTGGCAAACAAACAAGACACTTCCCCCATCCCCTGCCCTCTCTCCCCCTCCATTAAAAACAGAATTTCCCCCCTCTCCCTCTCCCTCTCCCTCTCCCTCTCTCTTCTGCTTCTGAGCTTCTCCTTCCTCACCTCACCACCGCCCACCTCCTTCCATTCGTACTTTCTCTTCTGCTCCACAGCACTGACAGCAGGCGCAAACCCATTACTTTAAAGAAGAAGAAAAACCAGAGGACTCGGGTCGACTCCGGTCGGGAGGCTCTGTTCCCACACCCTCCGTGTCGTCCACCACAACAACACCATGGCCAAGGAAAGGGAGAAATCAGCAGCCGGCGGCGAGAAGAAGCTGTTTATGGGAGTCGTATGGAACTGCGCCGCCGAGCTCAAGCTCCTTTTGACCGCTCTCCTCATCCTCTGCTCCGTCGCCACCCTCCTCCAGTTCCTCCCTTCCCGCTTCACCATCTCCACCTCCGATCTGCGCTTCTGCATCTCCCGAATCACCACCACCACCACCACTATCTCCACCACCACCGCCGCCGACGCCGCCGCCCTCGCCGCTCTCAACTCCTCCTCCTCCTCCGCCGCCCACACCGCCTCGCATCTCGTCGTTCCGCCGCCTCCACTTCCTTCGTCTCCCCCCGCCGTCGAAAAGGACAAGGTGCTCGAGAACGGCGTAATCAAGCGCGTGTTCAACCCGTACGGCTCCGCCGCCTACAATTTCATCACAATGGGGACTTACAGAGGCGGGCTCAACACCTTCGCCATTAACGGTCTCGCTTCCAAGCCTCTCCACCTCTACTCCAAACCCACTTACCAATGCGAGTGGGTCCCCGAACCGTCGTCGAATTCCAATTCCTCCGCCGCTCCTCCTCCTCCGATAACCACCGTCGGTTACAAGATGCTTCCCGATTGGGGGTACGGCCGGGTCTACACCGTCGTCATCGTGAACTGTACTTTCTCCGAGCCAATCAACACCGACAATTCCGGAGGCAAGCTCTACCTCCTCGCCTCCACATCCGGCGGCGGCGACACCAAATTCAACACCACCGACCGAATCCAGGTCCTGGAGGAGCCGAAAGGGAGCGTCGATTTTGGGGTTTTCACCTCCAAGCCCAAGTACGACTACCTCTACTGCGGGTCGTCGCTGTACGGCAACCTGAGCCCGCAGAGGGTGAGGGAGTGGATTGCCTACCACGTGAGGCTGTTCGGGGAGAGATCTCACTTCGTCATTCACGACGCCGGCGGCGTCTACGACGAGGTGTTCGAGGTTCTGAAGCCGTGGATGGACCTGGGCTACGTGACGCTGCAGGACATTAGGGACCAGGAGAGGTTCGATGGGTACTACCACAACCAGTTCATGGTGGTGAACGATTGCCTTCACCGCTACAAGTTCATGGCTAAGTGGATGTTCTTCTTCGATGTCGACGAGTTCATCTACGTCCCGCCTAAAAGCACCATCAAAACTACTCTGGATTCGCTTTCCGAGTACAACCAGTTCACCATTGAACAGATGCCCATGAACAGCAAGCTCTGCCTCACCGCCGACTATGGCAGATACTACAGGTAACCCCATTTCTCAATTAAGTTGCCCTTTCTTTTTGTTCTCCTATTGCGCCGTTACTTGAATTGGGTTCTGCTCTTTCCTAATTTGCCTGCAATTATGTATGCTGACCGTCAATCAGTCATAGATTCATATTGGTCATTATGGTATAAACTAGAAACATAAACTAGTGTTTATTTACGCACAAATTGAAGCAGCACCCGGGGATTCTCATTCTAGTCTGGAATGGAATTATTGTTGGTTTGCATAATGTGGGGTTTTGAAGACTGTGATGGTGGGTGGTTGCTTGAATGCTAATACTAGTCCATTTGCCGGAGTGCGAGGGCAACAAAACAAAACAGAAACAGGGGAATAGAAATATGGAATAGAGGGATGGTGGGGATAATAAAGAGTATGCATTGAAAATGAATTAAGAAAGGGAAAACAAAGCATCCAAGAAGAAAGGGAAGGGAAGGGAAGGAGAGATCCAGTGAGACCAGTGGTGGTTGGAATTATTATCATTCATTTCATTTTCTGGCGTGACCATTGAAATGAAGACCTCTTTCGCTGTCCTGTTCTTGTGTAGCCATGATGGAGACCCTTCTCATACTTTGTCTAAAGCTCAATCACTCTGTTTTTCTCTTTTCATATATGTGGTCCGTCCTTTTCTCTTGTTGATGAAGAGTTCCCCCAAATGATCTCCAATTGCCATCATAGACAGAAAGACGAACAATACCATTTTGATGAAATCAAGAAACCACCTTTCACTATGGATGAATGGAATTGGGCTGAATTGTCAAATGGGTTGTGCACATTGTGTGAATTAGAGTATTGGGTTGGTTCCTGATTGTGGGGTTTTCTGTACACTGATGCAGGAAATGGGGGATGGAGAAGCTGGTGTACAAGGACGTGAAGAAAGGGATAAGGAGGGACCGGAAGTACGCGATCCAGCCGAGGAATGTGTACGCGACGGGGGTGCACATGTCGCAGAACCTGGTGGGGAAGACGAACCACAAGACGGAAGGGAAGATCAAGTACTACCATTACCACGGCTCGATCGCGCAGAGGAGGGAGCCGTGCAAGACGCTGCTGAACGTGAGCGAAACTTACTTCGACAAGACGCCATACGAGCTGGACACGACGATGAGGGACATTGCCTGGGCGGTCAAGAAGTTCGAGCTCAAAATGATTGGCACCAGGCTGCAGAACACGCGGCAGTGATCCCGCCATCTCCGCCGGTCGGTCCAGACATTAAAAAAAAAATTAACCGGGCGGCGAAAAGAGAAAGAAAAAATTGTTTTCATTTTTGTCATTATGATTTCTCTTTTTTTTTTTTTTATAAATTAGGTTCCCTTCCTCTTCTCTTCTTTCTCTCGATTTAATTTCCTTTTTGTTTAATATGCCTACTCCCCTTCCTTGGGTTCTTCTTTTCTTTATTTTTGTGGTATATTATTTTATAGAACTTACAGGAGGATTCATATATAAATTAGGGGGAGTTTCTTCTCTTCTTCTTGTTCTTCTGCCTCCTTTTTCTTTTTCTTGGTTTGTATAAAGGAATTGATGAATAATTTAACTCAATTAGTGGAATGGAGTACAGGTAGATGGGTGTCGTTTTTCGCCATTCCTTTCTAAGATTCTGATGCTGCATATTTTTTATTATTATATAATATATATAGCTTTTTTTTTTTTTTTTAATGGTAGCTTACTAGCTTGGCCATCGAGCTTTTGTTGTTCATCTCGGGGCTCCATTACCAAATACACGAACATGGCTTGTGTTCTGTAATGATGATTGCATATGGATCTGTTTGCTTTCACCGAAATGGGCTACACACACTTATGATCTTTGCTTAAAGCAGAATATTTTAATATAATTACATTTTTTTTATTGGAGTAATGATTTCGCTGCCGATTAGATCCATTGTTGATCGACGGGGGACAATTTGCTGGTTTAATGTCCTTATTATATATACGTGAATGAAAGCCAATTGCCAACTTATGAGCTTCATATTTATACAAGTCCGTCATATCTTGTTATTAAATCAATTGATAATATTAGTAGTAGTAGAACTTTGATGAGAAAACCTTTTGGTCATAACACACTCGAACAACATGTCAATAATAAATCATCCTTATAACTCGAGTTTACACTGTTTTAATGACAATAACTTTGAGAATCTAATGTTTTGCAAAAATATTGAGAAGTAATATATTTCTGTACAAACACATCAATCCACTTTCCTTGAAGTAATTTACTTTCTATCTTTCTCTTTTAACACGTTGCGGAGGTTAACATAGTTGGGTTAATGATTGGATTCGTTAATTTGCAGTAGAAAAAGAAACCCTGACTGACAAATAGGGGAATTGTCTTTTGGGCTTTTTTCATGATTATTTTTTAATTTATCCTGTGGCGGTGGGCTGAATGGTTGATTACTACAACTTTGATTTGGTGCGGTGTCGGTGGGAGAGGGATGAACGGTGGCCGGAGGGGTGGGTTCCAGTCCAGCAGTCGCCACCGCATCCGCCACCACCGAATTGCAAGGTAGGAAACGTGCCGTAGGACGGAGATTGGGGTCCACGTTGTTGTTGTTGTTGTTGTTGTTGTTGTTGTTGTTGTTTTTGGGGCCAATATACATCTCTCTCTAGTCTCTATCTTTTTCCCGCTGGATCGACTTTGGCCGTCGTCAATCATCGTTGATGCATGTGGGGGATTATGATGGATGGTTGTTTCGTTGTGTTGCCAATTATGAATCACACTTTCTCTTTTTTTCTTTTCTCCCTCCTTTTCTTTAACTACTGATTGAGAGGCGAGATGATGATGGGGCAACAGATTCTTTAATTTCTGCCTGTTTTTTTAGGGTTTGGGGTTATTTCATTTTATTCCCTCTCCGACAAATCTCTCTTAATTATTATTATACAATTAGAAGATGGATATTAGAATAATATTTTCATAAATGATAAATTTTTTTTTTCAAGACGTGAGCAGATAGGTTTTGTAATAAATTGGATAAGTTGTACAAGTACCGAAGATATCTATTATTCATAAGAATTACGAAGTTAAACGTGTTTATTGTGAAATATTGCAAGGATGAATGAAAATAGGTTAGGGATGTTAAACGCCTAATCTGACGGGAAGTGCAAGAGCACTAACTTGATTCAAGTATTATCAGCAATGTTAAAGAAGAAGGTAGGCATAAAAAATGTGTTGGGACCTTTTCTAGTGTCAAGCTTGTCCAGGCGTAGGTTAATCTCCCCTATAGCATGGAAACAAAAAAAAAAAAAAAAACAATTTATACCAAATGATGAATATAATAGCATTTTCACAACACTTTCGCACTTCAGTTAAATTATATATAAGTTAATTAATACTTAGCAATAAGAAAAATAGCTCACAAGTTCCTAGAATCATAAATCAATAGCTCATGAAGTTCTTGAGGTACCAAAATATTGAATTTTCAAATGATATTAAGTTCCATTTTCTTATTGATTGCATAACTCAACCTGAATATGTATATGCGACACATAAGTATTCTCTTATTCTACTCATGTATTTTGGATTCCTAACTTGTTGAGTAACTTCGAAACAAGATAGTTTGATGATGTCTAGCGCCTTACGCTTAGACACAATTTTATGAATAATGATTAACAGTACCGACTAGTCAGCGGCGGAGCCGAATGTAGAGGAGAGGGGTCCTAGGATCCCACTTGGAAAAAAATAGGGCCAACAAAACCCTTTAGATATGTAAGATTTAGTATGATCATTTGTATTTAGTACCCCATACTTTTGTTAATGTTAGCTCATTTAAGGACATCCATCAACTCAAAGTTCATTAGATACACAGACTAAAACGTTTTAAAATTTTGAAGGACCCCAATCAATTTTAAGTCTGGCTACACCACTACAACTAGTGCGTCATTTATAGAGAGAAAAGGCCGAGTCGGAGACGAAAAGAGTAGTAGTAGTAGTACAAAAGGGAACAGAAGGAATGCGTTCGTTGTTCTTTCTTCTCTGCTAGCTGGATGGTGCTCTAGGCTCTAGCTATCTAGTCCAGGAATCCACCCTCTCTCACCCTTTGTTTTTTTCCCCGTAGAAAGTTGGAGGGTGTTTGTGTTTCCATCCCATTTTTAGTCCTTTATTAATCCTTTTGACCAGCACTTGTGTTCTTCTCTTCTCCCTCTTCCTTTCTTTTTTTTGGTAGCCATTCTCCCTCCTTTCAATCTTTCTTTGCCCTCTCTATTTACTTTTCCAATTCATTCTTAGCTTTCTTTCAGATTTGGATAATGCCCTCGCTTGGTCCCATCCCATTGTAAGTTTTTCGCAGAGTTTTCCTTCGAGGCCTCTCTTTTATATCAACTGGATATGGTTATTTCAGATTTCACGGCCAATGGAAAATGTTATTGTAAACGTGTTGTATGACAAAATAAATTTCGTGGGAAATGTTCATAACAATTTTCACTCGTTGGACAATAAGATAATGAGTTAGAGGAGGAAGATCTGCAAATTATTGAGTAAGAATAACATGTTCGATCAATTCCGATGCCACTTTTGTCTTCTTCGATGGGAATTTAGAGATTTCCCGGTTGTCCATGTATTCGGAATCGAATGAGATATATATATATATATATATATATATATATATATATATGAGTAAAAATGCAAAATTATATACAAAATTCGTTTTAGCACATAAATAAAAGAAAAAAAGATTAAAAAAAGGTTACCATGTGAAGCTAAAAGAAATAAAATAAAAAATGTGAATGAGGCAATATGTTTTAAAGAAATAAGAACAGGACCAATATATGAGGCTAAAAGAAAAACATAAAAATATGGGTATGTCTATGGTGACATGCATGTCACCGTAACTTGCAGTTTTAGGTCGATCTAATCTGCACTTTTAGGTTAACCTCATATAGGATTAGGTCGACCTAATACGTCGTTTCAGTTTTGTGAGGTTTCCGAATACACTAATGTGGGCACCCTGATGACTTATCACGGTCGACCTTTAAAATGTAGTGGTCGATCGTTTTGTAGTTTAAGTTGTCATTGTTGGTCGATAACATTAAAAAAAATCAGTCGCCCTTTTCATTGGCGTCAGAAGCAAAATGATCGACCGTAAAGGTATATAGGTCGACCACTTGATGACGTTCATTAACAAAATGGTCGACCATTTACAGAAAGAGGTCGACCAGATAGAAGAGAAGTGTTGTATCCATTTATCCATCATCATTTGATGTAAAATCAAGATCAAGTGTTGGTTTCGCGGTTGACCTAATCCGGTACAAGGTCGACCGAATACAAGAAAATCAACCTATGCCCTGCGTCTTTTTTGCTTATGTATGTCGATGTGGGTGGTTCTTTTACTCGTACAAATTACATTTCAAACCAACAGAATTAGTCATAAATAATAATAACAAGGACTCATAACTTCCACGTGGTCGACCTCTTGAATCACGTACAGCAGCAACTGCAAAGGATATTCTTCACAAAAGCTCTAACCATAAAACAAAACCTAATTCAGAGTTTCTATGGCGGTGAAGGTGACATATATTCGTATTTATAGATATTTAGGACGAGAATGAGTCGAATTAAGCGGTAGATAAGTTAGGGTTACCTTTCTGGTATTGGAATCCTTATCCAATACGGATACGGTGTGCACGCGGTCGACCTCATACTTATGTGGTCGACCTCAGTTAATCAAAATGATAGGCCTATGAGGTATTTGGGTCGACCTTTCATTCAGTTCGCTTCCCAAAGAGGTCGACCATTTGCTATAAAAGGTCAACCGCGTCGTTGAACCTCACAAAACTGAAACGACATATTAGATCGACCTAACCCTATATAAGTTCGACCTAAGAGTGCAGATTAGATCGACCTAATCCTATATAAGGTCGACCTTAAAGTGCATATTAGGTCGACGTAATCCTATATGAGGTCGATCTAAAAGTGCAAGTTAGGATAACATGCATGTCACCGTAGCAAGGTCCAAAAATATGTTGCCGTTGAAACAATTAGAAAAAATGATTAATGAATAATAACCACAAAACTATAGATTATATATAGCAACAATAATATGTAACCATTTTTGTTAAGCAGCTGAGTTAAGAGAGTTGCAAGTCCATTGAGAGATAAACGAGTTAGACAATACGATCAGAGAAGATAGGACTATTGCCTTTGCACAAATTAGAGTTTTGCCATCACGAGGACATAGACTGCACTCGATATCTTACCACATTGAGGTGCTGATGGTGAACCAATTTTTCTCCAAACACCGTTTCTTAGTTATTCAATGTACACATCTGGCAACGCTTTCAAGTCTCTGCTGCGTACGACTAGTTCTTCTTCCCCTATACCAGGCAATATTCCACTTGCAAGTAGGACAGTAGCTGCCCCGAAAGAAACCCAGCTTTCATTTTCAGCTCCAGTTTGCATATATTTTGTACCGTGTTTGGTCCTATTAATGGCCCAAACCTTAGTGGGTCCTCTGCTCTCGTCGTGCACCATAAATCAAAATGTCCCCTGCTTGCGGTTGCAGCAGGTGAGGGTAAAAAATTCAAGGTTGTCAGAATCGAACCGGAACATGACCCGGTAATGCGAACGGCTCGTACTTTAGTGGTCCAACCGACATTAGACCGTTTAAAAATCGTTAGAGAACCGGTACCTGATAAAAATTATTAGTATAAATAGTGAACATTTCTTAATCAGAGCTCATCTCTTTCCTTCCAAATTGTGAAATGGAAATAATGATTCAGTTTGAGAGCCCGACGTTTTATGTTTATTTCAATTTTTAATTTTCTGCAATTTTTTTAATTAAATTTAGTGGTTGAATGGCAAAAAACCGGACGAGCGGCTCGATTGGCTCGAACGGTTAACCGCCTCGGCCGCTCGCCAACCGTTACATAAAACCGGAGCGGCTTTTAGACTATTTCGAGCCGGTTTTGTGACTGGGTGGCGGTTTTACCGCTCGGGCCGAGCGGCTCGATTCGACTTTAATAACACTGAAAAAATTAACTGCAACATGCATACTCTGCCACTCTGCTCTGCCTTGTTCACCAGCCCATACCGATTGATTTCCAGGTCGTATTGCAGGGGAAATAAACCATTAATTAATATACTTGATTTTGGCTTTAATGGTTTGCTTCTGTTCTCGTGTGGGAGGGGAGATGGATGGATGGATGGATCTGTTGAGTTCGGAATTAATGGCCATGTGAAAACAGAGTGATGAGCATGGAGGGAGAAAGACAGAGAGATGTCATGATGATGATGAAGAAGAATCATATGGAACTGTCTTTGTGGACCTTCATTTGGCTCGATTCGCAGCTTTGCTTGGCCGCTCTAGCTATCTCTGCAGATGCGGTGAACTAAGGAGGATGATCCGTTCTTTCCCATCCCAAGTAGATAGGAGGCAGCTTTGCTTTCCAATGACCAAATCATGTTTGCTTCTTCTTTTTCATCCCCTTCCGCTGTAGAAAGAGGGTGTGGCTTTTTTACCCTTTTCCACCTAGTACTAGTACGGAATACTCGTCTTACTTTTTTAAAGAAACGGGTAAATTTTGTTATGTTATATTACGATTTAGAACCCTATATATGTTAATGTTCTTGGTTTCGAGGAGGGTTATTATTTTAAAACCGTGAAGAAGAGATGGTACATAGAAAAATCATCATACTAATTTGGATATAAAAAATATATTCATTTTTTATATGTCTTTAAGAAACATTTATTTATTAATAAATACGTGGTAAGAAAAAGAGTGATGCTTCTATAACATCGTCCACATATTTTTTTTTTAGAGGAACCTGCTAGCGTCCACATATGAAGAAGAAGACACACCTCATTTTTACAACTCACACACATGAGTTGTCTCGTTTCGAGTGGTTTCGGTATTAATCACCTAATACCATATTATGCTTATACAAATTGAACTCTATCAATAATTTTCACTGAAGATTTCTTTCTACAGAATATCAGTTATCCTCATTAATTTATCATCTAATCTGATCAAGGCACTTAGTATCTTGTTATTGGTAACATAAAGTCAGTTTTTTCTTTTGTTATAACTTAAAAATGGATCATTCTTGTCCTAAGTAGAGAGATTTTGTAACTTGCTTGTTTGAGGCAAGGACAAATTTCCGAATATAAACTAACTTGAGGTGCATGTATGCATCAAGCACCATACTTAGGCCTCGTTTGGATGAGGAATTGTAACGGATCAATTTGACACAATTGTCTCGTTTTGAGACAATTGTACCAAATTGCCTCGTTTGCCAGCAAAAAATTTGGATGGATCAATCTGCCTGAGGTATTTTGAATTGATCCATTTTGAGTCAATTTCAATTACCTGGGGTGGGGGCAGGTAATTCGAATTGACTCGTTTTAATTGCCTCATTTATAAAACGAGACAATTGATCAAATTGACTCATTTCTAGATTGATCCATCCAAACGACCCTTAGTGTATCGTTAATTCTTCATGTACACCTCCTAGATATGTCTGTATGTATGTACACAAAATGCTTCGTTAAATAATTATATCTAGGCTAGTGCCAAAAAATGAACAAGTTTAGGGGCTCTAGGATAGATAGATAGATAGATAGGACCAACTGCTCCAATATTTCTCGTTAGTCTTTGTTCCTTTCTTCCATCGTAAACCTCAAAGCATCGAAATCCGGCAGCCACCCAGCCCAGCACCAGAGGTCCCAAAAGGAATAAAAAGGGGCATTGTTGTAGCAAAAGTAGGAGTAGGCACGCAGCACGTGGGTGATTAATCCGCGGATTGATATAGATTCACCTGCAAATAACCCGACACGCACGCAGTGGGTGATTGATGGAGATGGATTGCGGATTGATAAATCTCCCACCCGCACTTATGTGGGTGGGTGGTGGGTGGATTGTGGGTTATCCGTATGAGCCGCATCCTATTTTTACATGAAAAAATGTCGTTTCTTACAGTATCGAATATTCATCATATTTTCGAACTGCACAACAGTTGACTCGCTAAAACACAACTCCTAACAATGGCCAAGTGTAACCAATGAAAGGGACTGCAGTATAGTGGCTCAAGTAATAAATATCGAATCCACGGGTCTCTAGAGTTACTATTACTCAGCTTCAGTTCATTATCTAGCAAAACAGATCAAGATGAAAGAACTAAAACTACTCTAGCAAACTACAGTTAAAGTTAATCTAATTACAGGTTGGGAACTCACTTAGGTATGATTCCCCCTAGCCACTAGCCAGATTAACGATCGATGATTTCTAACTTGTTTCACTTCATTCACAATGCGGAGAATCCTTGACTAGACCTTGAGTCTCGACTAAAGGAACAAGGCCCTCTTGAGTCAATTGCCTAGAGGGACGTATCCTTCTCTAGAACAATCGATCAAGGCGTTCTGAACTAGACTCCCTCTATCGAATGAGGTTCTCAATCGATACAAAGCAGTGAATCAACCCTCGACTAAAGCAATCGATCCACTACTATCAATCTATGGTGCTCTATTGACCTAATCAGGTATTCGCTCTCATAGGATCAAAGCAGAATCAATAATCTCCACTAAAGCAGAATTGAATCGTGAAAACATGCATAGATTGAATATGAACTCAAGATTATCAAGTCAGAGTACTCATACAATCATCCAATCAAACAAACATAGCTAGGGTTCCTCAAAACCTAAGTGAAGGGAAGTTACTCCATAGAGAAGAGAGAGACTGCAGAAATCTGATCTAGATCTTCAATCTCCATCTCCAAGCTTGATTCCCGAGCTCCAATGGCGAAGAAATCCTCCAAAATAGCTCCAAGAATGTTCCCAAGTCGCTCTCTCTCTCTAGGGTTCGTCCCTTGGGTGTTTGGGATCCAAAACCCAGCTCTCTCCCTTCCTTTGGCTGAAAATCGGGTTTTAAACAGCAATTCCCGACTCGCACGGCCGTGCACATCACCATTCTGGCCGTGCACTCCAAAACGCGGCGTATCAATAAGTCGAACCTCAACCAACTCGCACGGCCAGGATTGCACCTTGCACGGCCGTGCGGATTTCACTTGTGCCCGTGCGTGCCCACGCACAATCCCGCACGGCCAGGCTGGTCACTTGCACGGCCGTGCGTGGCCACGCACAATCCCGCACGGCCAAACTGGTCACTTGCACGGCCGTGCGGGTTGTGGGTGTGCCCGTGCCACTTCCTCAGAACCTCGCCATGCGTCCGATCCTCGTCCAATCGACCTCAAACTCGCTCCCAAGCCTCCATTCACGTACTAGGACCTGAAATATCATAAACAAGCACAACCTAGCGTGAAATCGGCCTAGAACACGAGAATCAATACCTCAAACGGAGTAAGAGCAGGGGTAAAAACATGTGTAACTAACGGTCTATCAATAGTCTAACAATATACTTCAAAAGATAGAGAATAAAGAATAGTATTGACTGCTATTATTGGTTATTGTGTTGTGCAATATTCATTAGATATTGGATATTGGTATGCATATTATTGTTAATATCCATTAAATACTGGGATGCAAAGTATAAATTATTAATTGTGTCAAAATCACAAATTATTGATACGATCTTACTAATTTGCTATGAACTTATTATAAATGTTAGTCAACTTTCTTAATAGCTAGTTGGAGAATTGCTTTTGCGGGTTGACCCGTGACCCAACTACACTCATCCGCCACCCACCCAACCCAGCCCGCAAAAGTATGTGGGTGGATTACGGATCACAATTATTCCAGCTCGCTAGTAAACGGGTGCATGGGTCAATTTGAAACCAAAACCCACCCAACCCGTTCATTGCCCACCCTAGCAAAAGTTGCTTACAATTATTAAATGAGAGAAACTTGCTAAGGGGAAAACAAGCACTCACATCCATTGGTGTTTTATGATAAAAAGGGCAGCATAGAAACTAGTAACCCAAGCAAAAATTGTCTCTTTTCATGAAAGCATAATATTTAGAAGCAAAGTGCAAAGAGCCCCCTGAAAGCAATGCTTTACTATTGGGGCTGCTGATCAATTTACAAATGGCCGCCTCAATGTTCAAATGGCTTATTTATTAATTAATTAATCAGCAATTGTTTTAAAATCGAATTATTGATCGATTAGGACGTATTACACAACACATGGGAGCTTGTTAGATGAGGAATAAATAAAATCAAAAGGAAGGAAAGGGAGGTAGCGGAGGATATTAAAAACGGTCCTACTAAACTAATTAATCAATTTTTTGGTTATCAAATAGGGCTCTACTGTTTGGACGTATCTAGGTTAGGTGTTTCTAACAGAGGACGCATGGGCACCATCTGATTTTGGCTGTTGCCCTTAATAATACAAAAATGTGGGACTGCACAAAAAGGCTTTCTTTATTAGGTGTTTTATTTTTATAATGATATTAATACTCTGAGAATATAAATTTGATTCTACAAGAATATCAATAAAACATTATAAGTTAGACTCTCTACCAAAAGGTTTTCCTTGCTATACATGAGAAATCCATAAATAAATAAGTACATGTTTGGTGTTTGTGATTGTTATAATTCATGTATTGTTGGAATGCTTGTATTATTAAGGGCTAATACCACTACAACACCCGAACTATGACCAAAATGCCACTTGTGTCCTATTCTTTTCAATATTCCATTTATGTCCTTTCGTATGTTCTTTTTTGTCATTTGTGTCCTCCCGATTTCGTTGACCGTTAAAGATAACAGTTGACCAAACGGAGGTCAAACTATTGTTGACTTATGCTGACGTGACAAAGTATGTGGCATCCACATAGGCGCCATGTCATTGCCACATCATTTTTACTCAAAATTATAATAAAATTAAATTATGAAAATAAAAAATGATTAACTTCTAAATTCAACAATATTACTAAACTATATTTCGAGCTGTTTCTCAAGCTTCTTGTCAGATCGAAAAAAAATCCAGAAAATTTCAATATGCTTCTTCATCTCACCGCCACGTCAATCTCTGAATCTCCCACAGATGCACGCAAGTTTGGTCACTTGATGGGAGTGAGAATCGCTTGTTGCGGCAAGGCGAGATCAATGATGTTTTTCGATGAACTGGCGCTGCAGAATCTCATATCCACATCTGCATCTCCGAACATCCTCCTTGAATCGATGGGAGAACTGGTTGTTCAATCCAGATCATCCTCACTTCACTTGTAGAGCTTTAGCTTCTTGAAAACGAAGCAACTTCAGATTTAGGGTAAGGCTTGGTAGAAATATAGATGGGGGAACTGGTTGTTCAATCCACAATTTATGAACAATCCCTCCACCCTTCAGCTTCTCCGCCAGATTCAACATCTGCGTCTCCCCTTCCACCTCCAACGTCACCTACCAGTACAAGACAGAAACAATGTCTCCCCATTACAAATCGAAAGCCCTAAAAAATCCCGAAAGAAGAAACATAATTCATCGATTTGTGCATAGAATCGATTTTCTCCGGCCCCCAGTATCGCACCGTGTGCGCATCGTTCCTGTGAGACCTGATGGCCGCCACAACGACCTGGCATCCTTGAGTCACCACGCTTCCCATCGACGACGTATCGATCAGGTCTCGCCGCCGCCGCCAACGGGCTTCTCGTTCTTCGCCGGATCTGAATCCACCATCTCTTCAACAGCGACGGATGGAGAAGATCTGGAGCTCTCCGGCCTCCGATCGGATAGGGAGTAGTGAGTGGATGAGAACGGTGACTTCCAACGGAGCCGTCGATCTGGAGCTCGGAGAAGGAAGGAGATTGAATCAAGGGATTGAATCTGTCGATTGTGAGATGGGAGAGGAAAGGGGAAAGAAGGCCGAGTGGTTTTCTTTTTTTTGTTTAATAAATAAAAATTAAATTTAAAATTCCACGTTAGATGCCACGTCAACGCTGACTGGATTTTCTGTTAAATATTAACAGTCAACGTTGGTCAACACTAGCAGAAAAATAGTTCAGGATAGAAATGGAATATTGGAAAGAATAGGATACAAGTGACATTTTTCTAATAGTTCGGGTGTTGTAGTGGTATTAGCCCTATTATTAATAGGTGTATTGTTTAAATGGATATGAATGTATTTGGATCTATAATTAATATTAATAATTTTAAATTTTTGTTGAGATTGTAAATTATTCAAAATGAAGTATTTAAACAATCAAATCAAGTTTCAAATACGTACATTCTATTTCATTTGACACAAAATATTGTATTCTCTACAATACATGTATCGCTGATTACATACACATTCTAGAATCACAAATACCAAACATGAAAACGATCTCGTTGGATCATGGATGATACAAAACCCAAGAACAAGGTTGTTGCGATAACTCCTCCAAAATCGTCAAGAGCTGCATTGTTGTCGTGAAAGCCAACTGCTAAACTACCTTCCAACATCTTGACCGTCAAATCAATTGAAAATCCTCGATAACCCTTCAAAACTTCGATCTGAGATGAAACAACCCTCAAAATTGGCAGTGAAAGCTCTCAATAATAATAAAAAAATCCTTGTCAACTAATTTGTATTCGGGACATGCATGGTTGGCAAGAGAGATCTGTCAATATACATAGATGTGCAGCTAATATTCCCAAAATCTCATGTGTTTCAGTGTGGCAGGTTGCTTCTAAATGTCAAAGCAGAAAGTGATACTCTTGGACACATTGCAAAGGCTTCTCCCAAATATTATGCATATAATATTAATACTCAATGCTAAGCCTACATGTGCCGACATAATTTACGCGTATTAATTATCATCACATATATATATATATAGGAATTATGATTACGTGGTGGAATGTGTTTCACTTGCTTTCATTTGCTCTGTTGTCAAATGTGAATATGTATATATGGCCTGCCCCAAATTCCTTTTGAGTTGTTTGGCTGTCTCTGTTAGGAAGGGCTATTTGGTCCGGGTTTTTTGTTTTACTCGAAACCGAATCGTATAACCCGGATCGAGACCGGACCGGGACCAGATAGTAAATAATTCAATCCAATCCAATTTTTGGGTTTAGATTTGAGGTAAAAAACCGTTCGGGACCGGATCGAAAACTGGATAAAGACCGGATAAGAGAGCTCAACACCCAAAACTTAAGGGTAATTTGCATAAAAGGTCACAAACCTTTGCACTTAGTACAAAACTTAACCAACTCCTCACCCTTTCAATAGGCCACTCAAATCCCCACAAGCTCAATATAAAATCAAGACCAAATTGGGACCGGACCGGATCGGGTCAAGACCGGACTGTATCCAATCCAATCTTTGGTCCTTATATTTTCAAAAAGATCGGACTGGACCGGATCAATTTGGACTAATTTAACCGGACCGGACCGTATAGCCACTTCTAGTCTCTGTTATTCTGTCCACTAAATTGCGCGTGAAACCTAATTAGTCTTAAGCTAGGTACCACTAGAGTGTAGAGGGCTAGGTCTGGCTTCAGCGTTATCCAACACATACAAAAGTCACAATACTATAGTGCTACCACTGTTAAGGTTGTAAGGATACGGAAACTTCTATAGACACGTTATATTTTGAGCTTAAATTAGAGATTTAAATTGGAATCGTGAGATTTAAACACAAGAACTTTCAATTATTATAAGTTGTGCTATCATGTTGAGAACTACTTGATTCTAATAATTCGAGTTATTATAAGAGGTTCCAAAATATTTGCTATAACTTATACCATTCCCTTACATATTACAGGTGCTTTAGTCTTTATTAAGTATAGGGTTGTTCATCTTATGACAAAAGAAACCATTTTACCCAGGGACGGAGCCAGCTTGCTGTTGGGGCCATGGCCCCCCTAAGATTTAAAATCATCAGAATATCGAATGTGTTGCATAATCGGTGAATAGCTCAAATGGTTGAGATGTTGGTTCCTGGTTAGCGCATTGTAAATTGACCAGAGTTTGATCCATGTAGATGGGCATATTTTTACTCCTCTGATATCTACTTCACTTCCTCCTAGAAAATGTTTGATCTAATCCATAAATTATGTAACTGTTCTTCATTTTTTTTAGTAAACCGTAGTTGTTTGAATAAATTTCAAATAAGTGCGCAAATCCCAAGTTTGCTAAATTTCTTTATATCAAATCCTGTTCCACAAGATCCTATATCAGCTATACATCCTCCTTGCATTTATGTCCGAGACGTCGCCAGTGCTATGGGCTTTGGCTTATGTAAATAAAAAATGATTAATGGGATTGTGGCACTCCACTCGCCGCCAATGTGTAAGGATGCCGCCGAAAAGAATGGACACTGCTTCAATCTGCTGGATGCGTCGGATCCCGTATAACAAGCGAGCTTTTATTTTCTCATGAATTTAAAGAATGTCATGCTAAATTGATTTTATATCAAATCCTGTTCCACAAGATCCTATATCAGCTATACATCCTCCTTGCATTTATGTCGGAGACGTCGCCAGTGCTATGGGCTTTGGCTTATGTAGATAAAAAATGATGAATGGGATTGTGACACTCCACTCGCCGCCAATGCGTAAGGATGCCGCCGAAAAGAATGGACACTCCTTCGCTCTGCTGGATGCGTCGGATCCCGTATAATAAGCGAGCTTTTATTTTCTCATGAATTTACAGAATGTCATGCTAAATTGATTTTAATTTTTTATTTTATTGCATGACCGTAATTGTATTTTGATTGTAAAAAAGGTGAAATCTTATCCATGAATTATAATCACCGATTATTTTTTGTAGATAAATCATCGATTATTTGTGTAAATTTATAGAATAAATTATTCAACTTAATTTCGTTTATTCATTATGTCATGGGGAATTTTTTTTGTCGGTATTCAAAGGTAAAAAAAATTCGTCAGTCCCCCTAATTTCAAATCCCAGCTCTGTCCCTGATTTTACCATTGGATTGTACACTTGTTAATCAACATTTTTTACTTCTTTATTGTGTGACTTGACCTGCATAGGTTTTGTATTTCCTTCATTCCTTGCGTCTTAGTTGTTTCTCCGCTGGGAATGCCTATGGAAAAAGGTGCTTTATGTTGGGAACTAATGCGAGTCTGGTAGTGGAGAGGGTGATTGCTGGGCTGGGTTTGAACTTGGTGGTAATCATTAATTTTTTTTGGTAGGAAAGTGGGACGCTAAAAGGGTGCCCCTGCCTGAAACTTAGATTAAACGGGTTTGGAAAATACCCAGAATGTCATACAAGATCCAAAAAGCTAAACCAGAGTCAGACACCTCAAAATCATGATACCCAATGCTACTGGTATGGCCCTTGTTGGCCAGGAAATCTGCTGCCTTGTTCCCTTCTCTGTAGATGTGGGAAATCTTCACTTCCCAGCTTTTATTAAGGAGCTCCTGGAATTGCTGAACCAGGATACAGTACCTTTGCTCCATGTGATTACTGGCGGAGAGGATATTAATTGCTGTTGTGGAATCCATTTGAAGGAGGACCTTCCTGTAGCCGTTTCTCCACGCAAGCTGGAGTCCTCGGATGGCCGCCATAATTTCAGCACGAGTTATCGTGCACACTCCGAGGTTCTCCACAAACGCTCCCATGCATTTTTCCGACCAATCTCGAATCAATCCGCCGCCAGCAGCCGTCGATCCTGGTTGTTTCACTGAGCCGTCTGTGTTCACGCACACCCAGTCTTGAGGCGGTGGGATCCAAGCACACTGATGAGCTGATTTCTCTGGCACTGCTTCATTGATCGCCTTGTCATCTGTTAGAGCTTGCCTGATGGTCATCGTCCAGCAACGAATCCGGTGCGCCAGCACATGATCCTCCTGATTCAAATTATGAAAAACCTTCTTGTTCCGTCTTTTCCAGAGGTACCAAGCTGCTACTCCGAATAAGAGACCTTCCTTGTCCTCCCTGAGGTGCTTGTCCAGCCATGCTGCAAAGCCAAGGCCGCACGTGAGTAGATCATCATGGATTCCCAGATTATGCCATACCTATTGGGAGCTCGAACAGTGACGCAGGATGTGTTCTGCTGTTTCTGCCTCAGATCCGCAAGTCGGGCAGGTGTCAATCATGGTGAGTTTCCTTCTCTTCCGCTCCTCGTTCGTCATTAGCCTGTCATGGAAAACCAACCACAAGAAATGTTTTATCCTGTTCGGGCCGGCCCATTTCCAAAGCTGCTTCCAATGCGGTTGGGCGGTCATCTCTTCTGACTCAGGCTCGTCGTCACTCAGCCACTCCACGGCCGCCAAGTAGGCAGATCGAAGTTTAAACTTCCCATCCTGCTCCATACCCCAGGTTGTGATGTCTTCCCCCAGCCCCTCCTTAGGCGGATCAGTACCTGCAATCAAAGCAACCAAATTCGGAGTTAGATGTTGCACAATCTCATTCCACTTCCACTCACCTTCGACAGTAGCCATATCCGCCACTGTGGCATGCCAATTGATCTCCGCTCCATCGCCAGTAATCTGATCCCTCAGAACAATCCCCTCGGCTAGCCAAGAGTCCGTCCAAAAGTGGACATTACAACCTCCCCGAATGTCCCACACAATACGTTGCTTCAGAATGGGCCAGGTATCAACAATTCCTCCTCCAAAGCCTTGAGAAATTGCTTTTCTTCATGGTCATGACACCTGCAGCATTAGTTGTAAAATATTTCCCCTGCAGAATGCGAATCCATAGCTCATCTGATTGGTTAAGGAAAGCCCATCCCAATTTCATCAAGTATGAGAGGTTAAGCGCCCTTGCTGATCTTAACCCAAGACCACCTTCTTCTTTCGGTTTACAGATGGTTTCCCATTTAACCAAATGCGTCTTGGGATTGCCATTTTCAGTACCCCAGACAAAGGCTCTCACTTTCTTGTCGATGATCTCGCAAACCGAAATGGGGAGGACCGCCGTTTGCATGACATAGTTAGGAAGGGCATTCAATACTGAAACCGCCAAGGTCACCCGGCCAGCTAGAGATAAGTTTCTCGCCTTCCAACCAGAGAGGCGCTGATCAATCTTCTCCAAAACATACTTATAAGTATCCTTAGTGACTCTGCCATGGAGAACCGGAACCCCCAAGTAGCGACCCAAGTTACTTGTTTGTTTTATCCCCAACATGTCACTAATTCTTCTCTTCGTTTGTTCCCTGGTATTCTTGGAGAAGAAGACACACGATTTTTCTTTGCTGACTTGCTCCCCTGAAGCATCGCAAAAGCGGTTCAAGCAAGCCAATACTTCCATACTCTGTTTCAGATCCGCTTCAGCAAATAAAACCAGATCATCTGCAAAAAACAAATGGGTAAGTGAGGGCCCATCCTTTGATAAAGAAATCGGTTTCCAAGCCTTCCTTTCAATTGAGTCCTTGATGCAATGATTCAGTCTTTCAATACATAAAGTAAAGAGATAAGGTGAAAGAGGACATCCCTGCCGAAGACCCCTGGTCGGTTGAAAGGAATCTGTACAACCGCCATTCCAAAGAACCTGGAAACTAGCAGTAGTCACACAAGCCATGACAAGCCGGACAAAATCGTTCGGAAGACCAGCCGCCCCAAGTGTAGCTTCTAGGAATTTCCAATTGATCCTGTCATAAGCTTTAGCCAAATCGATTTTCAAAATCATTTGTCCTTTAGCCCCTGTCTTGCGAGACATAGTGTGTACTACCTCCTGCAAGATGATAATATTATCTGTGATATGCCTCTTAGGAACAAAGCTTGTCTGGTTCTGGTCAACTAGCTGCGGCATGAAATTCTTTAAC
The DNA here is from genome assembly GCA_946122785.1 of Linum tenue. Classification (NCBI taxonomy): domain Eukaryota; kingdom Viridiplantae; phylum Streptophyta; class Magnoliopsida; order Malpighiales; family Linaceae; genus Linum; species Linum tenue. Next base: position 68,663,003 of record CAMGYJ010000009.1, on the reverse strand, counting down.
CGATTGGCCAGACACTTCGCCAAAGCCTTGTAACTGACATTGCACAATCCAATCGGTCTAAACTGAGCCATCTACTTCGGAGTCTCCACTTTGGGCAGCAACACCAGCAAAGTATCATTACACAGCTTAATCCGATCAGGGCTCCTGAAGCAGCACACAATGTGTTCATGGAAATCTGCTCCCACTTCCTTCCAGCACTTGTGGTAGAAGGTAGCGTGAAAACCATCCTTCCCAGGTGCCTTCAACCCCCCCATTTCTTTGATTATCTTGTAGGTTTCCTCCAAAGTCGGGTTGTCCGCTAGGTGGGAAGTCATAGCTTCGGTAAGGGCGTTGAAGTTTGTCGGAATCTGTTGCTGCCCTATGCAATCATCCAGGTACAAATGAACATAGAACTCCCTTGACATCAACTTCAACGTCTCTGGATCCTCAATCCAAGTCCCATCCTCTGCTTGAAGCTTCGTTATTCTGTTCTTGCACCGTCGTGTCAAGGCAGCAGTGTGGAAATACCGAGTATTTCTGTCTCCGTTAACAATCTGATTGGCCCTCGACTTCTGTAACCACAAGAGTTCCTGCTGCCACAACGTCTGCTCGAGCTCTTCTCGGATCTGTCCCTCGCGTCTTAGAGAAGCTTCAGTTGCCGCCGACTCATTCTGGATTTCCAGCCTAGTAAGTTGTTTGGAGAGTTTTGCTTTCCTCCAGAATATGTTGTCGAAAACCTCCTTGTTCCAGCGCGTAAGATGAGCCTGCAGCTCTTGCAAAGACAGCAAACAATCCCTTCCTCGGGTCCACGAGGCCTCAAGGGTAGAAGAAAAGTCTTTATGGGCTAGCCAGGGCACTAGGAAACGAAAAGGCCTTACCTGCCTCGGGGGAATATGATCGTTGTGACTGCAGATAAGAATAGGCCTATGATCCGAGCGGAGTTTAGGCAAATGGGTAGTTAAAGTGTCGGGGAATTGTTTGATCCACTCCTGGTTACATAAAGCTCTATCTAGCCGTTGGAAAAGCTTTCCATTGCTCCAAGTGAACTTGGGACCCTTGAAGCCTACATCAATCAGGCCGCAATCCCTGATACACGAATTGAAGCTAGCAGCTCGAGAGGGATTATACTTTGCTCCTCCTACCCGCTCGGACGGACAGGTCACCGAGTTGAAGTCACCCGCTAGAAGCCAAGGTCTCATAACGTTCTGCTCAAGGCGGCGCACAGCAGTCCACAGCGGTCGCCTGTCTTGTTCATTCGGCTTGGCATAAACAGCTGTCAAAATGACTGAAAAATTATTGCGACCTGTACACAAGAAATGCAGAAATTGCGAATCACGATCAAGCTCAGTGATAGAGAACTCCGCATCCCTCCACAGCACCCAGATGCCGCCAGAGAAACCAATAGCATCAACAAGGAAGTACTTATCAAACCCCATAAGCTTAATAACATCTTCCGCATCCTTGCCACTGATTCGTGGCTCCACGATGAAGACAAGATTTGGCTTATGGGCAAACATATATTCCTTAAAGGTCGAGAGAAATTTTGGGTGTTTAGCCCCCCGACAATTCCAACTAAAAATCTTAAACATGGATAAAAATAAGGGGAGAAAGGAGATTCAGACTTCCCTGACAAGGTGCGGCCGCAACCCAGAGTTCAAATAATTGCAGCCGCCGCCGGAGCCATTACTGTCTCCTGCAGCGCCACAGCCGGAATCTGTCCCTCCTTCGCTTCGCTATGTTGGGGATTTGGGTTTTCTGACATTTGTTCATCGACCCCTTTGTAATTCGCGTCGCCTTCGCCCGGAATTGGAATCGCTTGAAGTTGGTCCAGGAGCTCTTCCACCGATTTTGGATGGTTCTGGGGTTTCTTCTTATGATGCGGTCTTATGCCATCCCGCGCGCTCGAGTTCACGCAGTGGCTTGACTTCGATACCCGGAGGCTATTGCCCTTCTTGATATTCGCTGGGGAGCTAGCTTCCATTGATTTCTTTCTGAAATGTTCTCTGATCGAGAAGCTTTCCCGGGATTCCTTGGCAGGTGACACCGACGGGGCAACAGCGCAAGAGAGGATGGGCTTGTCCGATGCAATAGTCAGTGAGTGATCCGGGTCAGCTTCGGTGGGCCTCTCTACAGATTGGTCTTCCATTGTTTGGTCCAAAATTGCTGTCCATGTGGGCTGAGATGAAGAAGCCTGATTCTCTATAGCTTTGGGCCCAACAATCCGCCAGGCTTGAGAAGGGCCCATTTTTTGCATCTCCTTGGACACTTTATCTATCACCTCCTCTCCTTTCCCCTTCTGCGAGATACCCTTTCCTTTCTTCAGTTCCCCTTTCTGTTCCGACTTTCCTTTCTTTTCCTTAGCTTCCACGATTTTGTTGCCCCCGCTTAGCTCATTCTTCCCCATTTTAGGAGATAATTTACCTTGACCACCGGTTTTGCCCGTTAGATTGCCTTGAGAGGCGCCTTGATTGTTCGGGGCTTTCCTTGTTTGTTTGCGAGATTTCCTCTCTACCTGCATCCAAGGACTGTAGCCTGCCGGCGGTTCTGCCGACGAGTTTTCCGGCGGTGACTCCTGATTAATCGCTTGAATTTGTGGCTCAGCCGTCGGCGGCTGTATCAGCGTGGGGCAAGTCAATTCAGTGTGTCCGATGTGGCCGCATTCGAAGCAAATCTCCGGTAGATTCTCATACACCACCTGTTGCCAAAAGCCATCGAGCCGAATGCGAGTTTTCAAGGGCTTGTTCATGTCCAGTTCAACGGCAATCCGAGCAAACTTGCCTCGCTCCATATGCTCTGTATGATAATCGAGCTTCACCGTTCTTCCCAACAGATTTCCCAACGCGAAGAGTACTTCCCTATGGTAGAAATGGATCGGAAGCTCTGGTAACTGGACCCAAGCTACCACCGATCGATGAGGTTTATCTGATGTGCGGAAGGTGTACGACCATTGATGGACAACTAAGTAGTGATCTAAGATCACCCAAGGCCCGCCAGTGAGCGCATTGAGGTAGTCTTTCTCCTCACTGAAATTGACCAGAAAGGTGGAGTTGTTCAGGTCGAGGATCTCCATCTTCCCGCTAGGCTTCCACTTCCAGCGTAGCTGCGAACACAGGTATTGGTAGGAGATAGTCCGGCCCAGAAGACGAGCTACCAGAGTGCGTTTCCAAGGAATACAGAGGCGTTCCTTAAGCTGTGGTGAAACTTTTAGTTCCGGCTCTCCCTGATAAAGGCCAACCTGCAGGTCATGTTCACCGATGAATTTCCACGCCTGGGTTTTGGACGGAGATTGCCCCAGTGATCCTGCCAGTGCTGATTTGTAACTCAAGAGGGCCATCCCTTGCGGATTTTTCACTGACTTAGACGGAGACAAGGAAGGCGAAGGAGGGGGGTCTGGCGGCCGTCCCGAGAGGAGCAGCGCAGCCGCCGGCGTGTTGCAGTTGTTCAAAGGTTCAGAGAGCATTTCAGAGCTTTTCTTTTTGAATTCTCTTAACTTTTTTTGGTAATCATTAATTGATGAACTGTGTGGAGCTATCTCTAGCTGATTTTAAATGATGAATTAATTAAATGAGCTGGGCTGGGCCAGAATTAATCATATGTCAAACAAATAAGTCGTCCCCACAATGAAGTGGTTGGGCCGAAAATCACTTGCTTTACGCAAGGAAAATTAGGCCTGCACATGTTAACTGGAGCGGGGAGCCATTTTCCTTATAGACCACAAGCAGAGAGCCCGACCCATTGGTCGGGGTGTTCCTTATCAATGAGTATCCATTTCTTTTTTTCGGTAGTCGAGTGGTTCGTCCTTACATCCGAAATTAATGGAATTGATTGTAACCCTAATCAATTTCTTATGGATCAGTCTAATTTTCACTTTTCATAAGTAATCTCTCGCCCGATGTAATTTTTACCCTTTCACACTTGAGCCTCGTAGACCATTTTTTTTTACAGTTGATTATCTATGTTTGCGTGCGGACTTTCATGCACGATCGGGGTTGTTTGTTGCTATAGAGGTCTGGAGAGTTGCATTGGTTTGAGTTAGGTTTGCTTGGGGACAAGCAAACTGTTAAGTGTGGAGGGATTTGATAGACCATTGATTGCACATGTTTTTACCCCTATTCTTGAGCCGTTTGAGATGTTGATTATCGTGTTTTAAGCCGATTTCACGCTAGGTTGTGCGTTTATGTCATATTTCAGGGCTTAGCGTTGGCATCGAGGCGAAGAAACGAGTTTCGGGTCGAAAGGAGCACGTTTGGGTTGAAGTTTGCTGGAGGAGCAAAATACCCGGCCATGAGCAGAAATACCCGACCGGGTATTATTTGGAGCAGACGGGGGAAAACATGTTTTGGGCGTTTGAGAAGCAGAAGGGGCCCGGGCAGTAATCAGAAATCCCCAGTAGGGTATTCTTGGCCCAGGCCGGGGATTAACCCCCTGTCTCACGCGGTGCGTTTTGATAATACCCGGTCTCCACCCAAAATACCCGACCGGGTATTCAGGCCGGGGATCGCGACATACATCTTCTTAAGGGAAAAGAAGGGCAAAAGTGAGGGGTTCCGAGTTTGAGAGAGAAAAAGCGATACCTAGAGAGAGAAAGTGACGAACCTGATTTTGCAAGTGTTTTTGATCGATCTCCATCACCATTAGAGCCCGGCTTGAGCTTGGAGAAGAGCTGATTGAGTGCCAGAAGCAGATTCTCATCCTTCACAGTATGGTTTCCGCATCTGAGCTAGATTTTCCGTCTCTCTCTATGGAGTAACTTTCTTATTCACCTGGGTATGAAGAACCCTAGATTTGTATGTTAGGTCTGATTGTATGAATGCAAGTACAGACTTAGTGATTTGATTATATTCAATTAAGGTTTGATTTGTTGAATGGCATGAATCTTGACCAAATTCCTGTTGTTTCTGCTTTAACCTAGAAAGAGAATATCTGCCTAGGTCGATAGAGCACCCTTGATTGAAGGTAGTGAATTGGTGACTTTAGTCGAGGAGTCAATTCACTATTCTGTACCAAATTTACTTCGGTAGTGGAGGTTTGGTTCGTTAGGGCCTCAATCTGTGTACTCCAGTGGAGGTTAGTCGCCCGCTGGGGACTCAGGTTGAGAGGGTCTGGAGACCTTTAGTCGAGACTGCAGACTGTTTAAGAACCTCCCGCACTATCATTGAACTTGAACTTGGTAAATTACAATCTGGCTTAACTGCAGTCTAGGGGGAACCATATCCGGGTGACCTCTCTCGACTTGAAAACAACCTCTTAACTGCTTTGCTTGTTTGCTTGTTTGAATCTTCACTACACTTTCACTGCTAAATAATAAGAATTCACGGAGTAGTCATCACACTTAGGACCCGGGTTGACATTAAAACCCAAACCCGCTATACTACGCTTTAGGAGGTGGTTACACTTGGCCATTTTCTAAAGTGACGGTAGGAGCGAGTCAAGTTTTTGGCGCCGTTGCCGGGGACGGCTGGGTTGTTGAAGAAACGTGGTTTCTGTTAATTTAGCTTTTCTTTTTAGCATTGTTTGTTTGCTTTGTCACACTTGTGCCTTCACGTGTTTGCTACTTGACTGTGTGCAGGTAGTGCATGACCCGTAGCCAGTCAGGAGGTTTACTGCCGTTGGATCCGGAGCTTGAACGCACCTGTCACCAACTTAGGAGACAACAGTGAGCTAGACTGGTTACGGAGGAGCGCATAGATGGCCACTTGAGCAGTGATTCTGAGGACGAGTACGAGATGGAAGGCGAACATAACCCGCCCCAGGGGATACCTCTCCAGGTTCCCCCGGTGAATTAGATCTTGGGGAACAACCCCATACCCCAGGTAGATGGGGTTCAACATCAACCACCACCGTCGGGGCCCACCTTGGAGTACTACTACACTCCACGGGTCGCTGATATCCGCCCTGTCATCCTCTATCCACCCATTCCAATGAACAACTTCGAGATCAAGCCATGCTGGATTCAACTCATTACATCCTCTATCCAGTTTCTTGGCTTGAAGGATGAAGAGGCAAGGGTGCATCTTTCCCGTTTCCTGCAGCTGACGAACGGGTTCAAGATGAATGGTGTACCCGATGATGCGATCCGCCTTCAACTCTTCCCCCATTCTCTGGCGGGGCAATGCAAAGAGGTGGCTAGAGACCCAGCCCCCATTGTCCATTACTTCTTGGGACGATCTGGCCAACAAGTTCGTGCACAGGTACTATTCGGCATCGAAGACCATAGAGATCTAGCGGGAGATCACTCACTTCCGCCAAGAGCCAGATGAGTCACTTCGTGATGCATGGGAGCGGTACTCGGGATTTTTCTGGCAGTGCCCCCATCATGGGTTCAGCGATGCATTCACCGTGGGGAACTTCTACAGTGCTCTCTCTCTCTGGAAAGCTAGAGGGTGATTGAGCCTCTATGCCTAGGAGGGGATATTCTCACTAAGACTCCACCCGAACTGAACCAGATGATCAGTACCTTGGCTGCCAGAGATCATTCCTGGGGGCAGAGCACTAGAGGCAGGAATTCCCGGGATCGTGGCGTGCACGCCATGGAGGCCAGGTCCGGGCTAGAGCGGGAGGTGGCCGAGTTGGTGCAGACATTGAAGCAACCCAACAGTCTTATTCCAGACAGAGGTTTGGCCGTACCTCCAGTAGCTCAATGTCAGTGGTGTGAGAGCTCGAACCATCTGGTGGAAGACTGCAAGGCTATGCGGGAGTCTTCTACACCCCAAGAGCAGTTGGACTTCATCGCCAATTCTCGGCGCCTTGACCCATACAGTAATACATACAATGAGGGGTGGCGCCAGCATCCCAACTTCTCTTGGAATAGCAACACCACTAAACCACCTGGTTTACCAGCACCAGCAGGTGGTTTTCAGCAGAGGCAGCCCTTCCAGGCTAGACAGGGGCCAGTTCCACAGCAGCAGCCTTACCAGCCGAGGCAGGGGCAACCAGTCCAGCAGCCCCAGCGTCAGTATGCCCAGCCACTAGCAGCTCCAGCTCCAGATAACCAGATGACCGAGCTGAAAAACATCTTAGCGACATTCATGACTACCAGCTACGCCAATTTCGCCAGGATTAACCATAACATCGCCGCGTTGGAGGAAGGACAGAGGAAGCAAGGTGCCATACTGTAGGACCTCCAACATCAGATTGGAGGAATAGCCCGCCAGAATAATACCAGGGCACCGGGAACTCTGCCTGCCACCACCACCCCTAATCCTCGCGAGCCTCACCAGCAGCTGGATGCCATCTTTACCAGGAGTGGCAAGCCAACATCGGCTGTACCTGCCCAGGCCAGGCAGGAGGAACTACTACATGCTTCAGCACTTCCAGCCGACGATGCAGAAGTGAGGGTGGAGAAGGAAGCCCCTACTCCCAAGCCACGACCAGTGGTTAAGGAGCATGTACCCCAGCTTCCCTTCCCCACTCGCCTACACAAAGGCCGGTTGGAGACTGAGTTTGCCAAGTTCATGGCAATGTTGAAGCAGGTCAACATCAGCATGCCGTTCGTGGAGGCACTGTCGTAGATGCCCAAGTACTCTAAATTCATGAAGGATCTCCTCACCAACAAGAAGAAACTTGGGGATCTCTCGACAGTGCTGCTGAGTGAGGAGTGTTCTGCCATCCTGCAGAACAAGCTGCCCGAGAAGCGTAAAGACCCAAGGAGTTTTACTATCCCTCTTGTTATTGGCATCATGCATGTAGGAAAGTCCTTGGAGGGCCTAGGCGCTAGCATTAATGTCCTTCCCTATCATTTGTTTAAAAAGCTAGACCTAGGTGAACCTAGCCCTACTAGGATGAGCATTCAGTTAGCTGATCACTCTATTGTGCATCCTAGGGGTATCATAGAGGATCTGCTTGTTAAAGTAGGTGCATTCACATATCCTGTTGATTTTGTTATTCTGGATATAAATGAGGATGTGGATGTGGATGTGCCTTTGATTTTGGGGAGACCATTCCTCGCCACCGCCTAGGCACTTATTGATGTGCATAGTGGTAAACTGATCCTGCGTGCTGGGAATGAACATGCTACTTTTTGTGTGTCCGAGGATGGGAAGCGCTCCCATTTGCTTGGTGAATTAGATCACTGTGATATGCCTGTTGTCCCACCTATTCATGATATTTCTCACCAGGTGCACGAGCCTGTCGTGCACTCTCCTGCATCTCTCATTTTGCAGGATCCCCCTCTCACTCCTTCGCCGCCACTCCCTCCAACCTCACTGCCAAATAAAAAGATCAAGGAGGAGTGGCGGCCGAAGCCGCAGGTGTCTAAGCCTGCTCGGAAGAAAGGTGGCGACCACTATGAGCTGGTCCCACCTCCTGCACCACAACCACCATGGCCATCCGAGTACTCACTCGCTTGCATCCTGCCGGATGGCCAGGTCGAGCTGACAAATGCTGGTGGTTTCACCCTTCGGGTGCATGGCCACCATCTGAAGCTGTACCTCAAGAGCGATGTGGATCCGCTCTTGGAGGCACCTGTTCCTGCACCCCTCTGAGTATCCATCATGGGCGTCCAGCTAAAAGACGGTAAAGAAGCGCTTGTGGGGAGGCAACCCCACCACGGTTTGCATTTCTTTTCCCTTTTTTTTTTGTGTTTTTGTGTCGTATTGAGTCAGTTGCATGTCTGTGTTGAAGTTCGGTCGATGACCTCATGGATCAGATCGACTTCACCGGGCTCTAGGAGGCTGTCCTAGTGGCCCATCTTGTGTTGTTTTCTTTCAGAGTGCAAACTGTCTTGTGTTTTGATTTCTTTTCTTTATTTTTATTTTGGATGATGAACTATTGGGCTGACCATTAGACCTAACGTATTGTGTTTGAGTTCTTCTGTTCCCTTCAGTTGTGCTTTGTCCCTGACTGGTCCCCTCTCCAGTCCGCTTCACTCAGACTGGTCCCCTTCCATTATCACTCAGTCCGTGCACACCGGTAACATTGTTCCCTTTAAACTTCTCTCTTCTCCATTGAGGGCAATGTCGATCTTAAGTGGGGGGGGGATGTTTCTCTTTTGACTGCATTAGATCTGTTTGTGTGATTGGAGCCTAGTCCACTGTCCAAATTTTTAAATTTGAGGGCTCCAAGTACGTGTTTCCTTGCAAATTGCCTGCTCAGTATGCTTTGAATTGACAGTCTCTATAGTGAATGTGCAACCTAGGGAGGTGGTGTAGCACTATGGAGGATGTTGAAGTATAAGATTTTTCCTATCTAACTCTCTGCTGTGCCAGTTAATTTTGTGAATGAGTGGAGCTAACACCGTTGAATTCATGTGGTAATGGTGACTCTGTTTGGATTGTATTATGGACTCGTGTATCGAACAGGGTGCTCATGTGGGAAATGAAAAGCAGTTGGTCCTCCATGTCGAAATCATTTGAAATCTTAAACATGGGGTAAGCCCAACGTGTGTGGCACCGTTCATTGCACAAAATCGGGTTTTGGAGGAGATTTTACTGATCCTTAGTGGGGTACTCCTACAAGGTGAAGCTAAGCTGTGTCTAGTACAAGTAAAACTTCCACCCATTGAACGGTTTGCCTACTTGAGGATGTGTTTTTAAGGGCACGGATAGAGCTTCCGACCCCCCTTAATTTGATTGACCCTCCACACGAGTTGAGGAAAAGGAGTTAAAAGAAGTACTATGGCGAGTGCCAGATGTACAGAAATTGCTCTTTCTCGACTAATAAGAGTCGACCGTTCAAAAGACTACAGTTGGAACCCCGCCAAATGAAAGAAAAAAAGAAGAAAAAATGTAAATGAAAGTGAGCAAAAGGGGTTCCAACGGTGAAATAAAGTGAAAGAGCACCCCGGTACAACGAGTCCTTGGTTGTGAATGTTGTGAGTCCCTTTGTCCATGAACTGACTGTCTTACTTCTACTTCTTCTCATGATCCTGGCTTGAGTCTAGTACTCGCATTGAGAGAGATAGGGGACGTCTTAGAAGACTAGTTGACCTTGTAAGTTGCTTTATGATCTAGAAAATCCTCTACCGACGATCGGGGTTGTTTGTTGCTATAGAGGTCTAGAGAGTGGCATTGGTTTGAGTTAGGTTTGCTTGGAGACAAGCAAACGGTTAAGTGTGGGGGAATTTGATAGAACATTGATTGCACATGTTTTTACCCCTATTCTTGAGCCGTATGAGATGTTGATTCTCGTGTTTTAAGCCGATTTCATGCTAGGTTGTGCGTTTATGTCATATTTGAGGGCTTAGCGTTGACATCGAGGCGAAGAAACGAGTTTCGGGTCGAAAGGAGCACGTTTGGGTTGAAGTGTGCTGGAGGAGCAAAATACCTGCCAATGAGCAGAAATACCCGGCCGAGTATTATTTGGAGCAGACTGGGGAAAACATGTTTTGGGCGTTTGAGAAGCAGAAGGGGGCCCGGGCAGTAATTAGAAATCCCCGGTTGGGTATTCTTAGCCCAGGCCGGGGATTAACCCCCTTTCTCACGCGGTGAGTTTTGATAATACCCGGTCTCCACCCAAAATACCCGACCGGGTATTCAGGCCGGGGATCGCGACAAACAGCTTCTTAAGGGAAAAGAAGGGCAAAAGTGAGGGGTTACGAGTTTGAGAGAGAAAAAGCGATACCTAGAGAGACAAAGTGATGAACCTGATTCTGCAAGTGTTTTTGATCGATCTCCATGACCATTGGAGCCCGGCTTGAGCTTGGAGAAGAGCTGATTGAGTGCCAGAAGCAGATTCTCATCCTTCACAGTATGGTTTCCGCATCTAAGCTAGATTTCCCGTCTCTCTCTATGGAGTAACTTTCTTATTCACCTGGTATGAAGAACCCTAGATTTGTATGTTAGGTCTGATTGTATGAACCCAAGTATAGACTCAGTGATTTGATTATATTCAATTAAGGTTTGATTTGTTGAATGGCATGAATCCTGATCAAATTCCTGTCGTTTCTGCTTTAACCTAGAAAGAGAATATCTGCCTAGGTTGATAAAGCACCCTTGATTGAAGGTAGTGAATTGGTGACCTTAGTCGAGGAGTCAATTCACTATTTTGTACCGAATTTACTTCGGTAGTGGAGGTTTGGTTCGTTAGGGCCTCAATCTGTGTACTCCGGTGGAGGTAAGTCGCCCGCTGGGGACTCAGGTTGAGAGGGTCTAGAGACCTTTAGTCGAGGCTGCAGACTGTTTAAGAACCTCCCGTAGTATAACTATCATTGAACTTGAACTTGGTAAATTACAATCTGGCTTAACTGCAGTCTAGGGGGAACCATATCTGGGTGACCTCTCTCGACTTGTAAACAACCTTTTTACTGCTTTGCTTGTTTGGATCTTCACTACACTTTCACTGCTAAATAATAAGAATTCACGAAGTAGTCATCACACTTAGGACCCGGTTGATATTAAAACCCAAACCCGCTATACTACGCTTTAGGAGGTGGTTACACTTGGCCATTTTCTAGAGTGACGGTAGGAGCGAGTCAAGGAAGTTGTTTGTTTGTTTGTGGAGCACTTCAAATGGGGAGAATGAAGGTTTTGGTAAAACTTGAATTTTGTAAAACCATGGATATATGAAGGTTTTGGTTTCGTAATGGACTTGTAAAATATCATTGTTTGTTTCATTGATTTCATGATGGATTTGTTTAATTAGATTTGTGTGCAATAAGTGAAAATGACCTACATTACCCTCATTGGTATGAGATGAGAAAGATAAAAGGAGGGGTAGTTTGGTCACAAATGATGGACTTTAAAGTCCATGATCAAGTCTCACCTTAAGAGGTGGAATTTTCAAGTCCGTGGGACCCACGGATTTGGACTCTTAAAGTCCATGTGACCCACGAATTTGTTGCCATCAAATACATGAAGCAAACAATAGACTTTGGACAAAGTCCATGATAAATCCAAATCCATCATGAAATCCATCACCAAATCATAAAGCAAATGCCCCTTCTTAAGTAATCCGAGAAAAAACCATAACATACGAAGAGGTTAAGAGGTAAGGGTTTGAGATTGAGCGATGATTTTACTTGATTTGGCTTGAATTAGTTTTTCACAATCTTGGCTCAAAACATTTTGGAATGATGGATCAATCTTCCAAGGAATTTTGATTTGGAATGAAAAGCAAAGAAGAAAAGAAAATCCATTGCTTGATGATTTGGTTGAGATCCATTAAATTAACACAAACAACTAAAATTCGGCCTAAATGAAGTTCAAATTGTTTATATATGATGTGATCATGCGTTTGATGACACTTGATGGATGATCATCACTCTATTTTAGTTAGAATCTGATGCATAGTGCATATTTGTCCTCTTCAATAGGGTTCAGTGCGATAATTGTACTCGGTCATAATACTTAGCATTATACTTAGTGCCATGATCTGGTTCAATATGTATTTTTCTTTTCCTTTTCCGATAATTTTTTACCACAAAGTTGTCCTCAAGATGTGGTCGAAATAGGTCACATAATTTGTCCAACTCAGGTCGACGCTCCCGCTTTAGAGTGCATAAACGCGAATTAGAGGAAGTTCATACAAAATTCGCGAATTGTTGTTGGCCAAAGAGCGAATTTTCTTAAGAAATTAGTGAGTTTAACTCATACAAACAGAGGAGAAGAGAAAGTGGTGATGGTGATGACAATCGATTTGTTGAAGGAATTATGCCCAAGTCTCTCCATCTTAAAGAGAATCAAGTAATCGGGACATATCTTGAACTTTGAGGAGATTGACTTATTGTTGGCACAAGAAATAGCAGTCTGGATTAAGGATTTCAAACGCTGCATGTGGGGAGTCGGTGGAGCTCGCCTGGGTTTTGAAGACTAGAAGGTTTCAGGGAGAAATGAGGGATTTGTCGATGGGAAGAAGGTAGATCTACAGGATGTGAGATCGGGTGAGTGAAGATTTTGTTAAGTCTTTGGAAGGGGATCTAGAGAGGAGGATGTCAGCGTCGCTGATATGAGGAAGAAGGGAGCAGGGGATAAAGTTGGCTATAGATTCGAAAAAGTTATTCTGATAACTCACAGATCCGTTAGCAGATACTAATAGAACCGGATTTGAGGCCACGTCGGCCTAGGTTTCATCCAACGAAGGAGAGAGGCGGGCTCGTAGTGGCTCACTTAAGTGAGCTGGTGATGGGCTTGCGGGTAGAAGCCGACCCAGCGTGCGACGCGGAAGACGAGCCGAGGAAGTGGCTTTGTGGGCCCACTTCATTTTGGGCAAGATTTTGGAGAGGAATGGAAAGAGAGAACGAAAATTGTGGGCCCGCGTGTCCATGTGATATTTATGTATGTTTGTTTGTGTGGATATTTATTTGTTTTCAGCCGATATTATTCTGTGTTGTGTTGATATTACTTTGCATCATTGTTGAAATGAGCTAGTATTCTTCCTTTTCAAACCAATATCCATCATTAAACTAATGTTTACCAAACCCAAAATAACCCAACCACCCGAAACTGATTACACCAATTTAGAGTTTAAGTTTTAGGGTTTAGGGTTCGAGTTTTCAATTTGTGAAGGATTGGAATATTGTGTCTTCCATTAAATTAAACACACTATCAAGTCCTAACACATAAGGATTGCAACCTTAGTTAGGGCTACCTGCCAAATGCCCATTACATAATAATAGTTTTTATGGTTTAGGGTTTGTGTTAGTGTTTAGGGTTAAGGGTTTAGTTTTTAGGGTTAAGGGTTTAGCTTTGGTTTGAATTGATATTAGTTCATGTTTTTTGAATATTTGTCTGAGAAATTTGGATATTCTAATGGTGCACTTTTGGTAACTATTAAGATGTTGTCATTTGTTTATTTAAGCATCTAGCACTTTTGGTAACTATTTGGATTAATGCACAACTATAAGATATTAGTCAGTGTGTGGTGGATATTAGTTTGTTATATTTACAATATTATTTAGGAGTCACTGGATATTGGTCTGAGACGTTTAGATATTATTCTGTGTGGTGTAGATATTTGTTATGGTGAACAAATATTATAATGGGTGAGCCCAGATGAGTTTTGGGCGAGATTTAGGCGGGCATCAAAAGCATAATGGTTAGCTCCAAACCAATTGTTGGCGTGGGATTTTAGGGAAATTGGGGAAAGTAACCCCAATTTGTATCCAAAAATCAAAGTGATGGGGCAATTTATGCCCCAACCACTTTTTCTCTCTCAACTCCTCCTTCTCTCTTCTTTTTCTCTGAAATCTCTCTTCCCCTCCGATAAAAAATACGTCGCCGGCGGTCTTCATCCTTCCTCTTCATCCTCTGCTGTCTAGGAAAAGGTCTCCGATGATTCTCGATGACAAGGGCGAGTTAGATCGTCCAACAACGAACTCGTCCCATGAAAAAGACGAATTTGTTGATGATGTATTAGATGGTTTGAGTCAAATCCATGGTGGTCAGCCTAGTTATTCTGCTAACTTGAAAATTCGTTAGTATATACTAACTAATATCCAAAATGTATGAACTGATATCCAAGTCTGCTGAGTATCTAGATAACACAGACTAGTATTCAAAACATCACAAACTAGTATCCAGATAGCAGATACCAACTAATATCCACAAACAACCAACAAGTATTCAATTTGGATACTCGTATATGTTATCTGGATACTCTTATGTGTTGTCTGAATACTAATTATGTGCTATATGGATACTATTCTGTGTTGTTTAGATATTAGTTTGTGAATTTGGGATAATAGTTGATTCATGGTAGATATCAGTTAGCAAACTTTGAATACTAGTATGTGCTCTCTAGATACTTTAGTACTTGGATACTAATTCATGTATTTTGGATATCAGTTAGTATCTGCTAACGAATTTTCAAGTTAGCAGATTAACTTTTCCCCATGGTGGTGGTGTGTCTGGCCGAAAAAGTTAATCTGCTAACTGGAAGATTCGTTAGCAGATACTAACTGAAATCCAAAATACATGAACTAGTATCCAAGTACTAAAGTATCTAGAGAGGACAAACTAGTATTCAAGGTTTGCTAACTGATATCCACCACGAATCAACTATTATCCCAATTTCACAAACTAATATCTAGACAACACAGAATAGTATCCATACAGCACATAATCCGCACAACGCATATAAGTATCAAAACATAACAGAATAAGGATTGACTTACATATTCTAATTTGCCAAAGGATGCACGTCTGAACAGTGGAACCCGCTTGGTGGTTCTAATGATCCCATCAACTCTCTCCTGGGTCATGGGCAATTTCTTCTGAGCATCTTCAATGACAAGTTTCTATTTACAAAGGAAAATAAAACCCGATTAGTTACTTTTAATCTAAATATTGTGAGGTGTGAGTGAAGAGTACACTTACACAAAAAGTGAATGGGAAGATAAGTCTCTTCAGTACTCCTCCATTGCTAAGTACTTTGTCGTTCAAGTAATGACCATAAGCATCAATCACTTGGGTATTGAGCCACTCTGTCTGCTTCAATGTCAACATGTGGAGACGTGCGAGTTAAGGGAATGAGTCACCACTACATAGCCTTTAGAATCAGGGGTACTGAAGACAAACTCAACCACACGATGAGTCACTGGGTCGAGCTTTTTCGACACATCCTTCGACAAAACATATACTAATGAGGCCGCATATGGGTTTTTCTTCGACCTCTCGAACTATGGGGTCTTTAGTGCTGCAAGCCATTCCTTAGGAGTGTAGTTGTACAGACGGTTTTCTTCCTCGACAGTCCTAGCCCTCTCATGCGTGATAGTCTACCAACTCCTCGTCTGTCGACAACATTCCCATATTTGCATGTGGATCCAATGCCACTGCATCAGTCGTCTCCACTACTGCCTCTGTTGGTGTCTCCAACACATCATGAGTGGTTGGCTCCACCACCACATGAGTAGTCGTCTGTAGAACTTCCTCCCTCGTAGGTGGTTGCAGTAGCAGCCTCATGAGCTATCTGCATAATCTCCTCAAATGTTGTATCTGGGTCTGTATAGTGGATCACCATAGGGACTGTCGGCTCGAACACCTGCTCTCCAATGTCCACCTCCTCATCCAGTTTCTCTCCAGTCTTCTCTGTTTGTTTCTCCACCATCTCCTCAATATTCTTCTCTTGAGGATCTTCTTCACATTTCTTTCCAGTATTCTCCACTTGTGGCTCGACCTCCTTCTCTTGAGAATCCTCACCCACTTCCATTTCAACTCCAGTAGTCACCACCAATGCAGTCAAAATCGCGCTTCAAAGCGTAAAATCGTACGTTTCTACCTATCTAGACCACAAAAATGCTTCAGTTTTTACGTAAATTCGTTTTGTACACAAAAAACGTAAAAAAAATGAGTAAAATCGTTAAAAACGCAAAAAATCGGTAAAAACGCGTTTCATCAACGCTTTTCAACGATTCTGTGCACATCATTGAAAATCAAAATTAATCATAAAGCGACGCCATTTTATTGAATGACGCGTGAAGAAGAAAAAAACAGGGTCACCCGGTTGCCTCTCCCAGTCTCTCTACTGTCGAGAGAAAGAACCCTAAATCGAATTCTCATTTCTCGAGCGCACCAGCTCAAAATCAACAGGCGCTCCCTCACCCTTCTTGGCTCCTTCAATCTTCACCGACACAACCACCATAACAGAAGTCCCCGACAAGGCCTCCTAACTCCGAACCCACAACACCTCCGACCCTCCTCTGTCTCCACCGCAACTTCAAACAACACCACCACCGGCAGCCGCAACTGCAACCTCTAAGCATCTCTTTCATGATCGTCGAAGTCCATTCTCGGTGGATATGAACTTAGGTAGAAGCTGAATCAAATCCGAAAGGAAATTTAAGCCGAAAGGATGGTTTTAGAGAAAGTAAGCCTTTTAATTTGGTTGTTACTTCTCTCCGCTACTCTAAACTGATTTTGATTTTGATTGAGGGTTATTGGAGGTTTAACACCGATTGTTTGAATTCCTTATGGAACTTCACCAGAGAAAGTTGAAGATAACAGAAAGAAGCTAGAAATGGATTTGTTCTGACTTCTGAACTTGATTTAGCAACATTATCATCACAAAGCTTCAGTTTGTTAAGAATATACCTCTGTATACTAGGATATTTCTAAACAGGTTTGTTGGTCTCGGTGGAGAATCATGTAAGCACAAGTACAATTGAGTATATGACATGTAAAATTTATACACTCATGATTTTTCACCTCCTTTTATATATTATATGTCATATTTGAATTTTTAGTTGTTTTATATAATGCATCAAAACACGTTTTTACGTTTCGATTCTACGCTTTACGATTTTACCTGTTCACCGTTTTTAAGTAGAATCGCGTTTTTGACTGCATTGGTCACCACTTGGTCTTCCACCACCTCTGTTCTAAGTTGATCTAGCACATCCTCAACACTATTCTCCAAAGGTCTCCTTCTAGAGTACATGACCTTTAACCTGTCATGCTCTTCCCTCTTGTCTATCATATGTCCCAACGTTGTGACAAAGTCCATCAATTTGCCCAAATGTCGGTCAATCCCAGCACCTAGTACCTTAAACTGGAAGACAAACGAAGAGTTTGCGAAAATTAAAAACCATCAACACCCATGTATCCAGAATAATATCCAAAAGGCTAGTACAAGTATCCAACTTTTCCAGAATGATATCCATACATGAACGAGCATTAAGATTCGCAAATTTACGTCTTCTACCATCCATGTATCTAGACTAGTATCCAAAGTGCGCGTACAAATATTCAAGTTTGGGCGGGATAATATCCACATATAACAAACATATATTTCATTGAAATATCCAAATGCAAACAAATAATATCCAAACCTCATAAACCAAAATTCATAACTGAAAATAAAATAAGCGGATATCCAAATGAAACCAACTAATATTCCAGAACAACAAACTAAAATCCAACTAATATTCAAAGCCATTCCAACATGGCAACATCAGAATAAGTACAACCCCGAAAAATGAACGAAAATAGTAGTACTCGTGAACAGCCTTGATCAAGTCTTGACTATGGAGGAGACTTCATGGCGTCAGAAGTCACGTGAGCTGTGGCTTAAAGTTGGCGATAAAAATTCGGGATTCTTCCACAAGATTGCCAAATTCAACAGAAGAAGGAACCAGGTTAGTTGTATCAAAGTCAACGGGACTATGGTCGAGGGCAAAGATGAGCTTAAAGCGGCCTTTGTTGACCATTTTAGTTTTGCTTTCTGTGAAGAAAGCCCTGTGCGTCCATTTCCTAATAATTATGGAGGGTTTTACTTTTTTTCATCAACTGATGCTGACTTGTTAACCAGGCTGTTTTCTGAAGAGGAGATTTGGAAGGTACTCAAGAAATGCAAAGGAGACAAACCCCCTAGGGCCGGACGGTTTGTCCTTCGCCTTCCTCAAGAAACAATGAGGGGGTCATCAAAGAGGATGTTCACAAGGCGTTTAATGAATTCCATTCCAGAGGGAGACTTCCCAAAAGCATTGCTCACTCTTTTATTTGCCTCATCCCTAAGAAAGAGGCGGTGGAGGAAATCAGAGATTTACCCCCCTATTAGTCTCCTTGGCTGCATTAACAAGCTTATGTCGAAGACCATCACAGAAAGAATGAGGCATGTTATGATGAAGGTTGTCTCAGGGAATCAGTTCGGAGGACTTAAGGGTCGACAAATCCATGAGGCATCTTGACTCGTCCCTAATATCACAATTAATTCCTGCCTAAGGTCGAAGTATAAACCTTAGTAGGGTGCAATACATGGCAAGTATGTTTAAATATCGACTCGGGCCGGTCCGTGTACCCCTACTTCAATTGTTTGAAACATTATTAGCAAATCGGCTTTGGTTGAAAAGTTTGATAACTAAAGTAAAACAAGGCAAAAGTAAATGGTTTTGAAAGCGCTTTGTGAGAAGGATCACTCGGGTGTCACTTCCCCCTAACTACTACCATGGAATGTGAATCGAAGTGATTGTTATGGGCAAGGTAACCGCGAACCGCTAGAAAACACAACTATGGTCATAGACCACACTCTCTATTGTCAAACAAAGGGATACATTATAGGCTACTCAAGTAGCCCTCTTGGTTAAGGTAATTTATGGTTGACTTACTCTCTCACTTAACCCAATGGTTGATCGGCTTAATCGCGCTTAACCAAATTGCTTAATTCAGCATAGAGGTTTGCCCTATATTAACCTATATAGATGGCTTAAAAATCCATAGGAATCCCAACTCAATTGAGCCTCCCTTAAAGGGGGGGGGGGTTCCCTCTAATCTAGGTTATAATGGCCAATTGGATTGCTAAGCACAAACATGCACAATCAACATGAAAAATACCTCAATCATTGAATTAAACAACACCCATAAACAATCATTCAATTCACACAACAACAACATGGAAAATAGTTAGGATTTCACAACACCAAAGTGAAAAAGGAAACTACTCCATGCTAGAAAGGGGAAGAACACAAGAGGAAGAGGTAGAAACCATCATGGTGATGCCTCCAATCTCCTTTGAGCTTGTGTTGATCTTCTCTTGGGGAGAATCTTCCCAATTCGCCACTTGGAGCAAACCCTAGTCTTCTTTCTTCCTTGATTCGTTCTTTCTCTCTCTAAAATATGAAGAAGACACTTTCTCACTCTTGGGCTCCCCCTCTCTCTTCCTTTCAGTTCTCCTTTTAAACAGGGATCGGGCTCAATTCACGGCCTCAGCTCATGGCCTTGAACTCTTGAACGCGTCCGTGAACTCAAGGTTGGCGTCGAAACGCACTGCTTTGCTTGCTCAGGTTCACGGGCGACAGCTCCAGTTCACGGTCTTAGTGGGTGTGAAATCGCCTGGCATCAGTAACTTCAGGAAGTGCCCTGGACGCCTTGATGTTTACGGCCCATGCCTCCTCTTCACGGTCTTAGCAGACCGTGAACTCCCAAGGGAAACCGTGAATTGTTAGTTTTTTCACCTCTTCTCCCGGTTTTCGCTCCTTTTCGTCCAACTTTCGACTCCTGGGCTGGTTTCACCTGTTAGATCCTGAAACATGCTAAAACACAAGAAACCTAGCGTAAAACCACCCTTTTAGGAGCACAATTGCCACAACCGCCTAGGGAAAACGGGGGTAAAATGCGTACAATTAGGCCCGAATCACTCCCCCACACTTAGACGTTTAGTTGTCCCCAAGCAAACCATTTCACACAAGGTAATATTTCAACCTACAAAAGTACTTTGGGGACAACTCAAAGGGTACAAAGTGGGAATTCTCAATGGCTATTGGCAATTAATACATTGACCGTTGCAAGCAATACCGACATTCACCACAAACGACATTCGAGACTACCAAAAGTGGGCAAACAAAAATTTCTCATCTTGTTCATGGATCAATGCAAGTCTCAACAAGACCACTTATCAACAACAACTAACCATGCATAGAATTCAAGTCCGAGGATCAAATGGAAAGGCCACAAAGGTCCTCACCGGGGCATGATATGGCATGCAAAACAAGAATGAATCACTCACTCTCAAGGCTAATGGGGTCGGGACCTTTTTGGTGCAAAATATGAGCACAATCATCAACAATCGGCCCTATCGTCTCAATACCATGGCGGTAACCTCTAAACGGTAGAGCTCACGGGATGGTTGTCACCACTAGCATGTCCGGAGGTCTTTGACACGAGTTCAAATGACTGGCAATTGTCTTGGACATGGGGAAAAGACTTTTTGGGTGATGGCAAACACGACATGAGGTTCTACATCTTCAACCTAAGCCCGAAGGTTCTATGGTTTCGAATAAGACCCTTCTCTTCAACCAAAGGCCACTAGCATCGGCCAAAAACCATATCCCTCCCTTCCAAACTATCACCCATCGTGAACTACATTTAAGCGCTCTTCCTCGATCTACTCTTGCTATCATATTATGGTTTGGTAGTGAAGGGGTTCTAAAACAATGTGGGGGGTTTCAATGGGTTGAGTGCCAAGAAACCCCTCCTAGAGCATACACTTTGGTTTTTCGTGGCACTCTCTACTTTATTTACCTCGTTTTATTACCTCTTTTTTTATTCTTTTTTTTTTCTTTCTGAGGGGGTACTAGAGAGTAAAAACACTTTCCAGCTATACATTTAACGACCAATGCTCTCTTTTCAAGAACTCACTCCAACACTACACTTCCTTTTCCATTCCTAGCAAGAACCGCACACAAACCTCCAATGTAGAACCTCTATGGAAACTCAACAGTGAGAGCTCCAGGACACCAGGACGACTCATGTTTAGACACGAAGAAAGGATTGGAGGTCTTTCTATCAACACCATTAAGCTCACAAGCACAAAGCTCCTAACTTAAGAACGACCCTCGAAGTCACAAGGCTCAAATTGGGGACCAGTGGATAACACATTCGGGACAATCAACATTTGGGCGTGGACTAATCCTATGCCTCCATCATACTTACTAGTGAGTAGTGACAACTGTGATGTTACTCGCCATGGTAAGAGGGATCTAAGCACACAAGAAGAAAACGATCGCTCAAAGCTCACATGGCTACCTAGTCACCCAACCATCTATTCCCATTCACAAAACACAATGCATGGCAAATTGTAGTCGGCTATTTCTGAGTGGTAGGATGTTGTGTAGTTACTCTACTATTTCATGACAAATTGAACTGTTTTTTTGGCATGGCATGGACAAGCAGGCTACTGTTCGTGTTTCAAAAATGGGAAGGAGAGAATCCAGAAGGTTATAGGATATTTGAAGAAGGGGAAAAAATATGGGATCATTTAACACTGTTTTGAACAATCGAGGTGTAGGAGTGCTTTCTTAAAAGTTGTTTATATTTTCATGTTTGAATGCAGGTACTTTCAAGCAAAGGAGACATTGGCGTATTTCGAAACAACAAGCAGAACATGACGGTCTCCATGGTAGTTCATTCATCTTCATAAATGGTAGTTCATAAATATCTCTAATAACTTCCAGTTTTGATGGTTGATTACTTAGGTAATTAAGTGATCTGAATGGGGTGTTCAACTGTTCATGCAGGGCTTCCAATTAACAAAAGAAGTTGATCTACTAGTTTGCACAGTGCTGGATTTGGTGGTACAAAGAGCTGAGGGGGACTGTAAGTGGGAGTTATGGTGGCTATAATGTAGGACTGTCTTCCAATTAGGTATAGTTTTAAAATTTTGGTAAAATGTCGAACATGGAACTTGGTTTTTGAATTGAAGGAATGTTCACTGATGGTTTATATTGTTGATTGGGGCTTTAAGTTGTTGATTTGGTAATTCAAAGTCAGAATGGTTTTCTTAGTTCAATTTGCTAAATGTTTGTATTGGAGAAAATTTCAGCAAATTTGAGGTGTGTATTAGAGCAGCTGATTCAAAAAAAAAAAAAGAATAGCTCATTTTGCGGTGGTCATTTACCATTAGCGACGGTCGAAACCGTTGTTATGTAATTTAATCTTTCTTTCGCACTATTTACTTATCGACGGTTCTGTTATATTTAACAACGGTTATCCCCGTCGCTAAAGTTTGTCGACGGTCAACGCGACGGTCGACCTAAAGCGTCGCGAAAAAATTTAAGGACTGCTAGGTCTGTGACGGACCGTCGCTAAATCACTGTTTCGTTGTAGTGCAATAAATGGGACACAAACTAAGGGAAATGTTCCCCTCATTTCCGGTTTAGTGAAGGCTACTCAAAAATCAAAATCCCTCTCTTCTCAGATGAAATCACGTTTTAGTTAACTTAATTTTCAACCTATGAATGCAAATGGGATAAACCGGAGACATCACGACTTAAGTGGTAATTATCATTCTTTTGAAATGGATATACAATCCCTATCATGTGTTGGTGATTCCATAATTCTTATACAGTACCCCAATCACAAATTTTAGAATTCTCTACCATATAGTGATGAAATTCTTCGTTGAAATTCCGAGTTACTTCTACACCTAATCGGTATCTACATCACCAAGTTACAAACATACGTTTTAAATCATTTAAGAGGGAGAGGGTGTTACATTATCGCCATAGCTTCGTGCTTGTGGATTCTGGAGATCGTCCTAGGGTTTTCTAGGCTCGATCTTGTGCTTGTATCGTTCAATTAGTCACATTGAGTGTGGCCAAGCTTCGACTTATACTTCTCGAGCTTATTTCCCCTCGTGAAAGCTGCACGAAAGTTCCATCACAAACTGAACACGAGAACCCTGTTTTATGTTCTTTCTTTTCCAGGTTAAATCCAATCCTGTGATTGAGGCTAAGCTGCGTTTCTCTGATCACACACCCATCTAGGGCGTATTACTTGGTTGTCATTCTGGAATGACTACTGGATGTCGAAGATTGTTCTGAGAGAGGCATTTCCTAGAGTTGATGTTGCTTCTTCACGACAGGATACTTGGGTGTCCGATTTAATATCCTTTGATTCTGGGAGTGTGGGGTGGGATTTAATCTTTCTATTTCTCTGAGGGGTGGGGATGAGAGAGAAAGGTTAAGTCTTTTGCATGTTCTTTCCTTGTTACGGTGTGGTGTGATCTCCGCAGGACCCGCTAAACCAGTTTGGACCCCTTGCTCGAGTGGCAATTACACGGTGAAGTCCATGTATACTGCACTTAATTTTGACAGATTCCATGGCGTTGCTGATTTCCCTCACAAAGTGGTCTGGATTCCGAGCGTTCCTACGAAAATTCAAGCCTTCCTTTAGATGATTGCGCACGACAAGGTTCTCACTCATGATAATATGAAAAAGTGCGGTTGGAGCCTTGCGAGCAGGTGTTCCATGTGTTATTCGGCAGAAGAGAGTGCTAATCATTTATTTTGGAAGTGCACCTACAGTTGCATCATTTGGCAAGCTCTTCAACAAATGATTGAGGTTGTTTGTCCATTTTTTGCACATTAAATAGATGTTATTAAAGGGTAGAACTTTTCATGATAAACAAAAAATGTGGCAGGTCATTTTCCACAACGTTTGCATGGCTCTTCTAAACTGGGAGAACGCTTGTGGACTAATGACAGACCAAATACGCGAGGATTGGCTCCTCCGTATGCAGCGGTGTGCCCCCTTCCCAACATTAGAAATTCTGGAGACCCCCAGTTGGATTTTGTAGAGTGACCCCGGGTCTTTTGTACTCCTGCCCCGCTGTGTGATTGTTCTCTTTTATGTTTGATTGTTGTTGGTTCGTTTGTTTTCATTTTTTCATAGGAAAGTCTTGGTTCGTCTAGCGGGTGGTCTTGGGTCTCTATTCCGAGACTCTGTTCTGTCAGTCTCTTGTCTTTGGGTCGCACTGGAGCGGTCTGGTCCACTTATTGCGTTTGCTTTGTGTGTGCCTTTCGTTGGTTGTCTGACAGCTTGTTGGCATTACTTCATGTACTATGTACCTTTGTTCTTTCTTGCTTCTTTTTAATTCAATCCATTACCATTATAAAAAAGATATTCTAAGCATATGTCTTGTAATTTAACCAACAAATATCGTGATTAAAACTAACAGTATCCAAGCTGAGTTAGATGATATCCAAATATGAAATTCAATAGTTTTCATGCAATTGAACCAACAAGTATCGGAAAAGGTTAGGACTTACTGTCAAGAAGTAGCAATCTCCGAGAACCCACACTCACGGCTTGCCATCCGCCCTTGCAGCATGTTCTTTCGTCTTGCTACAGGTCAACTCTACCTTAAGTTCAAGGACAATATAGGTACACCAATCATACACCCTAACATCCTCAAAACTCCAACCTATGTATGGGGCAAAGTCCAGCTTGCACCTCCGAGCAAATGTTGGCACGAGCAAGGAACCAGTCGCTAGCAACAAGAATTACTTGACAACCATTGCTACAGGTGGTCTAGGACCTTCTGTTGGAATGGCCAACTCTCGCAGGTCCTTGATAGGAACATTCAGGCTCCTATTAGGAATCATGTCGATATCCTTGCCGAAACTGTCAAGCATCCCCCCTCAATTGGATTTAGATCAACCATAGCCCCACCTAGAGGAAGGTCGTACTCACGTGCCACATCCTTAGGTATGAAGTCGAACACCTTCTTCGAGTCTACTTCCCCGAAAACAAAAGTAATGGTTGAGATGTCATAAGCAGTCATCAAGTCGTCCATGAAGACATTGAGAATTTTCGGCATTCGAAGGTCCAATAGGCCCCCTGAATCCGGCCTTCTCGACTTCTTTCTTGCATGTTTCATAGTATCAGCATCTTGTTTCCAGTAGCTTATCACTTTGAATAGGAAAAAGGTGGAGGCGCGGAATCTGAAGTATGAGCCGCAGGGTCCCTCATCATCTTCTTCCTCATCTTCCTCCTGAACTTCTTATTGTTTTTGAGCAGGCGGTGGCTGCCTTGATCCTTCTCCTTGACGAGATCTCTGTGCAACCATTTTGGTTCTCTTCCTCATGGGTTGTTCCTGAAACACAGTTATATATTAAGAAAAATATCCATAATCACTAGACAAATAACTAAAACGCACAGAACAATATCCACCATAACAAAACTGATATCGACACATCATAGTAGTAGTTTTTAGTCAATATATCCAATTATTATCGTAGTAAAGCAAAAGTGAATCCAAACGCAGATAAATGATATCCATGAAAAATATCCACAATCCCCAGACAAATAACTAAAACGCACAAAACAATATCCACCCTAACAGAAGTGATATAGACACATCAGAGTAATAGTTTTTAGCCAATATATCCAATTATTATCGTAGTAAAGCAAGAGTGTATCCAAACGGAGCTAAATGATATCCATGAAAAATTTCCATATTCCCCAGACAAATAACTAAAACGCACAGAATAATATCCACCCTAACAGAACTAATATCGACACATGAGAGTAATAGTTTTTAGCCAATATATCCAATTATTATCGTAGTAAAGCAAGAGTGTATCCAAATCCAGATAAATGATATCCTTGAAAAGGTATCGGACACAATAACTAATCGAGAAACGAAGTGAGAAATGAAACCTGTGGTGGTTGTTCATCCGGCTCCTGCTATGATGATCCTTCTCCCTCATTGTTTCTCTTTGCATTATTTTTCTATCTCCCCATCACGCAAAATTCCTGAAACACAGTTATAGAGTATAATTAGGTAAGTACATATCCCAGACTAAAATCCATAATGAACAGAATAATATCCCCATTCACTGAACTAATATCCAGAATGAACAGAATAAGTCTCTTGATATCCATAACAAGTATCAGAAGTGACAAAACTAGATATCCATGAAACCTTAAATCAAGGAATCGACAAACGATACCCATATTCCACAAAATCGAATTCAAAACACCCTAAATCAGACAATCTAGAAAGAAAATCAAGAATCCACAAAAACGTATTCGAGAAACTCTAAATCTGGTAATCTGAAAAAAATCCACAACCACTAAAATCGAATCCAACAAACCCTAAATCAGATAATCTAGAAACAAAATCCAACACCTCTAAAATCGAATAAAAAACCCTAAATCGGGTAACCTAGAAACAAAATCCAGAACCCTAAAATCAAATCCAAGAAACCCTAAATCTACAAATCAAGAAACGAAACCCAGAATCCCTAAATTCGAATCGCATGAACACTAAATTTTGAAATCGATAAACGAAACCCAGATCTCTAGAAAAAAATCCATCAAACTCTAACTTAGTATCTACAAACAAAATCAACAAATAAGGAGAGGGGAAGACGCCATCCTGAACCAAAGCGTCCTCCTTGCAGTCGTCTTCTTCCACCCACTACCGGCGGCGGCGTCTTCGTCTTCTTTCCGCAAAGACGGTGAAAACCTTCCAAAACTTCCTCCTCGCCGGGATAGGCTCAACGTCATCGTCGCCGTGGACTCAAACAAGTTGTCGCCTTCCTCGCAGCCGTCGTCGCCTTCCTCGCAGTCGTCGGTCTGGAGTTTTTGTGATGGTTTTCGGGAGAAGAAGAAACGGAGAGGGAGAGGAACGAAAGGTTTTTGGAGAGAGTGGGGAGAATGGAAACCATGGGTTGAGGGAGAGAGAAGAGGTTTGGGTTTTAAAATTTTAGGTTTTTTTTGTGAATTGTGGGCCTGCTTTTCCCAACCAAAACATGGCTCAACTTGAACCTGTCGAGCTGGCCCTATCTTCCCCCTCATGTGACGGTGCCGGATTGTCCACTCCCTCCGATCGTGACTCGGCGATGTGGCCTCAAATCCGATCGTGTTATTATATACTAACCATTTATAGAGTTAGCAGAATAACTATATTACTGTAGATTGCCCGTTTAGGATTTTGACTGGCAGCCAAATTTGGGCACAATAAGACACTTCGACCCATGGAAAGTTATTATCATCCGCAAGTTTTTATGGGCTATACTTAGCTTGTTTTTTCCCCTGTAATTATGCTTAGCTTGTTTTGGGTTGTGCTGTTTTTTTTTTTTTTCCTTTCACTTTCACCTTTTAGTTTTAGGTAACTAAAGATATTAAAGTAGGATGTATCATAGAACTTTGAATCAGTCTCATCTTTCTAATGTTATGGAAGTATTTTGTCAAAACTTGGTATTATTTGAAACAATATTTTAATTAAAACAATATAATAGTGACGCTCTGTCAACGCTCTAAACTTATAATTCTTTAAGAATAAACGCTCTCGCACTCTCGTTTGCGCTCCCGCTCTCGCTCCACGAATCGGTAAGCTAAGGTCGAATGCATTTCCATCCATCGACATTATCACTATCAGCCATGAAAAATGTATCATTAAGTTGGATGAGACACAGAAGTCTCCATACCAAATGTTGCAATTTTGAGAAAGCAAACTCTGAAGTGTAGATGAAATTGTTTGGACTGATCGCCCTGCTAAAGGCCTAGCGAAGCCCATATCCACTACCTTCTCGGCCCCTTCCTTACAGCATTAAAGCCCATCACTTTTGACATTCAAAAAGCCCATAACTAAATGTCAACCGAAAAGAGAGAAAGATAGCATTCAACCAAGACCAGAGTAATTGACTGTGAATTCATTCAGGCGCTCCTGGCTTCCGCTTCCAGGAAGGCGTTGAATTCCTCCCTCGCCTTCCTCAACCGCGGCGTAATGCACGCAGCCGGAGATGAAGGATTCGAACCCGAAGACGACGAAGAGAACCTCACGTGCCTGAATGACGACTCGTGAGACTTCCTGTGCGCCGCTGCTGCCGCCGCGGCCCTCGCCGTCGAGCAGCTCCTCAACACCCCTCTACGCTCCTTCTCAAACACAAACGCCGACGCCACCGGCGAATTAGTCTCGCTCCCGCCGGTCTTGATCAGCTCCATCGGCAAATCGTAGTAAAACCGCGTCGAGTCTCCTGCGTCATTGTCATTGACAACCGCCGACGAAGCCCACGAACCGCACTCGAATTTCTCCAGCGACACCGTCCTGGAAATGATGCTCTCCCTCATCGTCGTCGCTCCCGATTCCACCACCATCGCCTTCCTCTCCCTCACCGGCCTCGCCTTCCCACCGCCGCCGCCGAATCCGGGGAGGTACAGGCAGAGCGCGCCACATTTGAATTCGTCTTCGTCGAGATCCACCTCGTGTTTCTTCTTCCTGGCCATCGGCGAGATCGTCCTCGGGGAAGAATTGGTGTCGGAATCGGTGGTCGATTCGTCCGGATTCTTGAACCACATGTCGAGCTCGTCGGCTGCGCTCGATCTCCCTTCGGCGCACGACTTGCTCCGCCGCATGTGAATCTCCTGTTCCAGCGTGAGGCGGGGATGGTGGAGGTGCTGCTGCTGATGAGGGTAAACGGTGGAGCCTTTCCGGCGAGCCATGCCGTCGATTTGGCGGGGGGAGGCCTGGCTCTCGTTCTTGAATTTCTTCTTCAGCCAGTACCCGAACCGCGGAGAGCTGGGAAGGCTGCAGCTGATGAGCGGAGGCTTAGCCTGCGGCGACGGCGGCGGAATTTTGGGAGCCGTCACGATCGGCGGCAGCCTGAGCGACACTGGGTCGACGGAAATCTGCTTCTCCATTTGTTGCGGAGGACTCCAGGAAGGACCCAAGTATTCCCCAGTGGCCGCGGCGGCAAACTGCAGGTCGTGGAAACGCTCCGCGGTTGCGCAGACATCGAACTCGAGATCGTACTCGTACATCCCACTCCTGTTGTGGAACATTTTCCTGGGAGCCGAAAGCTGCCCCAAATCAGAAGCAACGAGAGCCATGGCGTTGAAGATTTACCAGGCTTAGAGTTGCTTCGATGGAGATGTTGGATGGGGGTAAGGGACTGGATTTATACAGTGAGTGCACAATGGAACTTTACAAGACGTGGGCGCCATGTCTGCCTGAGCTGAGCAGCAAGTTGTGATTTACATGTTTACAGATTGTTAGAGGCACACCACCCACGAGCAGGGTACATGAATAAAGTATATGGTGGGGAAGACAGAGAGATGAGGGTTGCATATAAGCCATTGACTTTTCCATGAATAGTATTAATATACAGAAATGTAGAAGGTAGATACAAAATGTAGTAATGAGGAAGATTAAGAGAATCTATTGCTTACTGCAGAGAATTATAAAATAGGATCAGTACCACTGAAACACCGATGATGACAGGGAATGCTGTGACCAAATATAGAGCTCCATAGCCCTGTAACACAAAAAAAGTTGGTTTCTTCGTTTATTACTACATCCACAAGAAGGCTGGGAATGGTGTAATCGAAAGCTGAATTCCGGAACAAGATAAGGTACAAGGGAATGTTGAAGAATGGAGAGAGACGAACCACAGCTGAAGGTACTTCTGAGTCATCACTGTTTTCAGAATCTTCAATCTCGGCGGCTGAATCCCAGTCGGTTTTCAGTCTCTTCGCAGCCTCCTTAAGATCTATACCTGTGTCGGTGACCCTCGCGTACAATGATTTGGTTGGCTTGCTCTTCTTTGATACCTCCACCTTTTCACAGATTGGATCATATGAGGAAAACGAAATTGCCAAAGGAAGAGACTCATGCAGCTATCAGGCTAAACCAGAAGGATGACAGCAAATATATAAGTAATTTCCCAAGTTTGAATGTGGCCATGCCATTTCTTTCCGGTCAATATTTAAGTAATGTCCCAGGTTTGAATCTTTGATCGTCAACCATATCTTTCTAGTTCTGAGGCTTTTACATTAAGTTATTACGGATTGTGTGACAGCATTTCTGATAGGCAAATCTGTGTTAGCCAAAGCAGGTTAATTACCTCTAAGTTAGGCCAATTCGTCATTTCATCTGCTAGCATTCGGAGTGCCAAGCGGTTTCTGGGAACCTTGCCCTCATTGACCTGAAATAAAATTGACATTATAAACAACCCCAGGTGAGAGTAAGATGCATGGATGTTTCTACATTTAGCAGCAGCAGCAACAGATAGATTATGATTGGCAGAGCTGTAGATGAGACAACTAAAGTGTTCAAGATGAACAAGAATTTCCTAGCAATAGACGAGATTATCATTATATGATTGCAAAACCTAAACCTTAACCTAAACTGGGCAGCACAACTTTGATTTCCCCTAATCCATTTCACCAGATGACCAAACTCTTCTTTTCCTACTTCCTAGCACATGGTGAGGAGACTTTCTAATTTACAAGCAAGTTGTTAACATTAGCCAACTGAGTGTTCATCGAACACTTAATCCTTAGGCCACTCAAGTTCATAGTAAAACATCAGTGCATATACCGAAAGGTATAATCCAAATCTCAGCAGCCAGACCAGAGAATGCAAAATCCTACTATCGCTTAGTAGCCTTAAGTTCAGGCTCCACAATACAGTAAGTAGAAGTATTGCAAGTGATCTCTCACCATTTCTAGAGCTTCAGCAAGTTCTTCCCTGGTAGGGGCATCAGGATCGTCAATACCGAACATCTTCCTCCTCTCCACTTCTCTTGGATCCTCGATCATTATAGTCAGCTTAACCTAAAAACAAAAGGATTGGATGAATATCTCCTCGTCCTGATATGAGAAACTAGCCTCAACAAGTCATTTTAATCAACTACGAATCAACGAATTACCTCGTTGAAAATCATGTCTCGGTTCTTCTTCAGCAGCTCCAGTACCTGACTAAAACCAAATCAAATCAACCAAACGTCAAACACCATACCATGTTAAATGGAAGAGGACTGCAATTGGTGCATCAACCAAACAGCAGGAACCACAGTTTGACACCGACCCTTTTGATTTCTTGAATGTATTCGAGGTCCTGAGGGGATGGCGGCACATCTTCTTCTTCATCATCATCGTCGTCATCTTCATAGTCCTCGTCATCATCGCCTTCTTCTGCTTCTGGAACTCGCAATTCAATATCTTCTCGACCGACTAACAACGGCCCAGCGTTTCTCCACCTCCGGCCACTGCCATTTGCTACCAATCCTTTTGCCCATCCGGCGTGCCCAGATGGAGCCCGGCGAAAGAAGGCTGAATGTGTTGCCGGAAAAGATGGAGGTAATGGGGAAGGAGGAGGGAAATTGGAGAGCTGGAGGGACACTGTGGTAGTCATGTTGGAGAACCTCTTATCCACTTCTTCTGTAAAAGGCTGAGATGAGAATTCAACGACTCGAGGGCTTCAACACTACCAACCAGCCTTTTATTACTTCCCCTCGTCAGTAATTCGTTTTCGCAGCTTGAGAAGATTGATTTCCAGTTCCAGAAACCTATCTTTTGGAGATGTGCCTGCCCCCTGCTTCTGCTTCACGAACCAGCTAGGATTTCGTGGCCACAGTCATAGCATTAGCAGCAAGCCAGCAAAAGATGGGATCAACATGGATCGGGTTGGGTTGGGTTGGGTCGGGTAAATTCAAACCCAACTCAGAGCCAGAGGGTGCATCAGAAAGAAAAAAACCGACAAAATAATTAATTGGTTTTGAAAGAGAAAATTCCATTCCGATGGCAAAAATAATTAAATTTTGGATACTTATCCAAATCACTCGATCACGTAGGATAAAACTTGAACTAGATACATAATTTGGTAGTATGGATAAAATTCGAACTCGAATATCAGGGTAATGATTGGTTGTGATTTTTTCATTATCCAACTCGAAATACATGCATATACTCTTTTTTTAATTTGCATATTATAAATCATCATTTTTTAATTTAACATAATCGGTATTCCTAGTATACTTGTAGCATATTATAAACTAGTGTTCCTTGTTTATTATTTCTCTTGGTATTGGTGATTTGTTATTTATGAATTTTCATTTTTTGTAATGTTAACGTATTTGTGATTTGTAACACAATAGTTAAGAACATAAAGGAAAATTAGTATCTGTGGATATTCATGTATACCCGAAACCCGATTAAGTATAAGAATGATTTTAATTCACTATCTAAATCTTACATGAGTATTGATATGGATAAAACCAGAACTTGTTAGGATGGAGTAATCGATAGTCTCTATCCACCCCTAATTCGTCCATTATCATTCCTAACTCAATCCAATGATCTCAAAGACTAACATAGGTACTCATGAGTTCACAGAAAATAGCGGTGAGTAATTCCTCCAAATGCCCACATCATTATATTACTAAAAAATTTATACAAGTATATTGCTATAAACACTCATTAAATCAATAATTACACTTATATTGCCATAAACACGAATAACACGCCTAAATGATTCATATTATTAGGATTGCAAGGAAGCCTACCTAAATGTGATTTAAAAAAAGGAAGAAGTCTCATGGCGGCAAAATTCTAGGGATCTATGGTTCGAGGAAGGGACAAGTACATGGGCGAACCCAAAAGCGTTTGCCGGAACACCCCCTAAAATTTGGAGAAAAATTATGAAGAAGTAGGTGATGGTCTATATGGTTTGAACTTGTGAAACTTCAGTTATTAGTAAACAAGTTTTTCATTTCACTGTAATTTATTTGTTTTTCCAATTTTAACGTAAACGTATTTATAGACATCTAGAATTTATCCCCAATTTTTCCAAAAACCTCAGAACTAAACATATAGTCTACCTCTTATCCCCGTCCTATTCAAACACACGAAACTCTTTGCTTACAGCCTTCGACCTCCTTCCTCCTATAGCGACTGTTGAATCCATCCGACAACTCAGTTCTCCTTCCTCCATAGAGAATTCGATGACAGCTGACCTCGAACGATTACCCTTCGAACTCTGCTCATCCTCGGCCGGTCGCAACTCCAATATGCCCCAATGATATCTTCTTTCCGCCTTTGCCTGAAGACTCCCTCTTTCGAGTGTTATGGAAAATTGTTCACATATACTATATCTTGCAAAACAAGTATCTTGTAAGATCACGAAAAATCATGTAAACCAGTTTGGATTTTTGGCAGAGTTTTTGTATGAGAAAATCTATGTAAAAACTAGAGGGGTTAAGTGCTATTTATAGAGAATGAATGGGTGCGTACGAAGGGAGGCAACTCTTCTTATGAGTGGTTAGAGCGTCCACATTGGTATTGCTTTCTCAATTGCAAGATGACATGACATGAGTGCTTGCAATTGCAAAATCAATTACATTAATGTGGTACCAATTGCATATTTGCAAGCTTGCAACAAATGCAATTGCATATGCAAATCAAAAAGGTCTTATTTTTATTATTTCCGAGTGATATCAAGAGAAAATAAGAGTTATACAAACAAAACTACCCAAGACCCCTTAAAATAAAAATCAAACGAAGCCACCCCAAAAAATTGAAAGATTCTAGCTCTAGATGAGATAAAAGTAGTGCTTTACACACCACTCTATGGGCAGCACTATTGCCAGCTCTAGGCACCGCCCTAAACTCTATACAAACTGACAAGGAGTCTAGGATATGACGACACTCCCAGAGCACCGGACCACCAATCGAGTCTTCTATGGCGCATGTCGGACCTGATTGACGACCACTTCGGAATTACCTTCGACTATCACGTGAGTCAATGATCTTGAGGAAACGATGTAGATAGCGTCTCTAATGGCTAGGAGCTCTGCCAGGTAGGGGCTGACTATTCCCTGATGTCGCAACCCAAATGCCAACACCACATGCCCGTCTGACACACGGACAACAAGCCCAGACGAACACCCGGTTGCACAAACAGCAGCGTCGAAATTGATCTTCAAATAGTCATCTGGTGGAGGGACCCACATGGTGGCTGGATGGTTTGGGAGGAGAGATCTGCGGGGTGGAGGCTCAACAACATTCATGGGGAAAGATTGGCCCCTGATATCATCACCAATGATGGCTTGAAGGGCTAGAGGAGGCGTGTCTAAATCCTACTTACCATAGGAATAGAGGAGACTGTGCTTCGAGAGCCAGTCCGCGACTCTATTCCCTTCCCGGTAAGTATGACAAAGACGCACCACCCAATCTTGGACAAGTCTCCGTCTTATTGCCGTCAAAAGAGTCGCGAGAGGATGAAGACGGTCAGTCCTCTTCTCGATGAGTTGGAGAGCAAGTTGGGAATCCGTCTCAACAATAAGAGTTCTGTTGCCGCTCTGCCAAGCCAAACCGAGCCCATGATAAATCCCCCAAAGCTCTGCTTGAATCGCCGAGCAAGTCCCCAAATTGGCAACAAGCTCGTTCCCATCTCCCCTGGTTATCTCTCAAGATACCGCCAGCTGCCGCAGGATCATGAACTCCATTAGCAACTCCATCCACATTAAGCTTGTTCCAACCCAACGGGGGAGGGGTCCAGCTGATATCCTTGGTCACATGCTGTGCCGGAGTGGGTCTGCGACCCAAGTTGTCCCTCGGCGCCATCCACGCCTTGTACCAAAGGCTGGCTTTGATCCTTATAGCTTGTACAAGAGACGATGGCGACAACGTCTTCTCGGCCCCTCTGAAAGCGCCTTCATTCCTGTTTTTCCAAAGATTCCAGATGGCAATACTGAAAAAGGCATTCCAAGGGGTATCCTCCACATACCTATCCGTTTTCTGCAGATTGGTGGCGAGCCATTGATCCAACTGCATACTGAAGAAGACGTGTTGTTGGTCGATTGGAACTGTGCGCGCCCAGACAAAGGCGGCTGGAGGACAGTCTCTGAGAATATGCAAGGTAGTTTCCACCTAAGTCTCGCACTTGTAGCAGGAAGCAGTGGCTGAGAGGTGTCGCTTAGCTCGCTGCTCATTAGAGCTGATCCTGTTGTGGGCGACAAGCCACATAAAACAGCGAACACGTTCCGGAACCTCCAGCTTCCAAATCTCTTTCCAAACATTGGACTGCTCGCTGGGAGTCGCTATCTGAAGGAGGTGGAAGGCACTCTTGGTTGAAAAACGGCCATCTGAGGTGGGATGCCAAAACAGAACATCGTCATTTGGCGCAAGCGGGTCCACTACAACAGCTGTAATGCGGTGTATAATCTCGGTCGGTAGAATATTGCTGAACTTCTCGGTACACCATGTTCCTTCCTCGTCCACGAAAGCAGAGATCTTGGGATTCCTATCATCCTCCGGAATCGGACCAGTGGCTAGATCCTCCAAGGGTACCCGATCAATCCAAACATCAGACCTGAAACGGGTCAGAGTTCCCTTATGAATATTCCATGCGCAGCCGCTTTTCAGCAAGCTTCCAGTTTTGGAGATGCTGTTCCAGGTGAAGGAACTTCCCTATATAGGTTTGATGAGATCCAGGTGAGCCCTATCTTTCCCATACTTGTCCCTCATCAGTTGAGCCCATAGAGTATGCTTTTCGGTCATGAGACGCCAACCACACTTGGCCAGCATAGCCATGTTAACTTCTCTGGCGGGACGGATCCCAAGACCTCCCTTGTCTTTTGGTTGGATCAATTGTGCCCATCCGACAAGATGCAACTTCTTCTTCTCTTCCGAGTCTCCCCATATGAAACCACGATTGATTTGGTCAAGGGTCCTGCAAACAGTCTTCGGAAGAAGTTCCACCTGCATAGGATAAATTGGAGAGGTGCCCCGCGTAACACCTCCATGGATGGCCATGACCCCCAGATATCTTCTCGGATCCACTGTGAGGGGATCTCCATCCGCTCACTAAGGGCCATTGCACGGCGTCTAGGAATGTTGGCGGAGACGAACATGTCGGATTTGTGCTAGTTCACTCTTTGACTCGAGCTGCTGCATAACTCATTAAGGCATTATGTTATGATCCTTATTTGAGAAGCGTCTGATTCTGCAAACAGAACTAAATCATCTGCAAAGAAAAGATGAGAAAGGGTCGGGCCATCCTTGGAAAGTTTGAGTGGTTTCCACTGCTTTTCTTGGATAGCCCGATCAATCCTGTGAGAAAGTCTCTCCATACACAAAACAAAGAGATAGAGGAAGAGGGGATCTCCCTGTCGGACTCCCCTGGTCGGAGTGATGGTTTGAGAGAGATCTCCATTCCACAGCAGCCGCATCTTGTTGTTTTCCACGCAATGCATAATGCAACTAATCTAGGAACTGGGGAGACCGATTTCCTTGAGAGTATCCCTCAGAAACTCCCATCGAAGTCGGTCGTAAGCTTTCTCCATGTCAATCTTCATCACTATTCCACCCTTCTTCCCTTTCTTTTTCCTAAGAGAATGCAACACCTCCTGCAAAACAATAATGTTATCTGTTAGTTGTATCCCCGGTATAAAACTGCTCTGGCGCGGAGAAACCAACTTTTTCATGATAGGCTTCAGCCGATTGGTGATGGCCTTCGTGATAGCTTTGAGACACACATTGTTTAGAGAGATAGGTCGGAGTTGGGAGGCCATCTCTGGGTGCTCGAATTTGGGGATGAGAACCACCGTTGAGTCTGTGATACCGTCTAGGAGGAGCCCGGTAGTAAAAAAACTCCAAAAGTCATACTAATGAGAGCTCTCCCCACTACCCTCCAAGATCTCTGGTAGAAAGCGGCATGGAATCCGTCGGGTCCGAGGGCTTGAAACGGCTTCATCTCGTGAACAACTTGGTGAATGTCCTCTCCCCTAAAAGGTCGCAGAAGAGATGCCAGCTCCTCTTAGCTGAGACGCGGGAAAGCTGTCTTTGGAATCAAGTCCTCATACTCGGTGATATCATGAAAGAACAGAGAGGCAAAGAAATAAAAAACCAAAGAAGCTAACTCCTAAGGATCACTTATCCACTCGCCATTAGTGTTTTTGAGGCTATCAATCTTGTTCCTGCGTCTGCGAATGATGACTTGTTGGTGAAAATAGCCAGTATTGCGCTCCCCTTATTGCACCCATTTCTCTCTCGATCTTTGGAACCACAAAATCTCCTCCTGGTCGAGCACCTGATCAAGCTCCTTCTCTAGGTTGGCTTGAAGATTGTAGAGACCAAGAGAGAAGTAGTTAGCCACCTTCTCCTGAATTCCTTGGATGCGAGCTAGGAGGCGTCTCTACTTGCGGAGTATATTGCCGAAGACTGAGTTATTCCATTGGTTGAGGCTAGTAGCGAGCACAGCCAGGGCTGTCGGGAGGGGAGCTTGAAGATTCCAGGCGCCTGCCACTTGGTTATCAAAATCCTGGTTAGTAAGCCAGGCGGCCTCAAAACGAAAGGACGCAAAAGGGTAGATTGAACTCCCTGAGTTCCTGTCGTCGTAAGGATAGGGTGGTGATCAGACTGGAGGCGCGGAAGGTGCTTGACTGTTGTATTTGGGAAGGTGGAATTCCAGAGAGCATTGCAGAGGCTTCTATCAATCTGACTAGCTTTGACAGAGTTGATGTTGTCTCCTTTAGTCCAAGTGAAACGAGGCCCTGTAAAACCCAACTCGATCAGGTCAGTTTGATTTATCCTGTCATTGAAAGTTTTACACTTGCGAAAGATGGCAGCAGAGGGTGTGCCCGCCCTCTCCTCTGGCGTCCTGATGGCATTGAAATCTCCAGACAGCAGTAAAGGAAGGTCACTGGTAAGGCTGGTGCGAAGAAGAGACTGCCACAGGGATCGTTGTTGAGAGAGCCGCAGACTAGCATAGATGTCTGTCAGCAACCATTTGGGGGGCGACCGAGGAGTGACTACAACTGTAAGGTGTTGGGAACAAGCGGAAAGCACATGGAGCTGAAAGTCATTGGCATTCCAGCAGAGCCATATGCCTCCCTTCCTCCCCTCGGCTTCAACCCGCATGACGTTGGGGAATCTCAACCTTCCGCACACCTTATTGGCTGAGTCTCCACTTATCTGCGGTTCCAAAATAAAGAGGAAGTCAGGATTGTAATTCTTGACAAAAAACTTGAGAGGTCTGGCGGAAGAAGCGCTGCCAGCTCCACCGATGTTCCAAGCCATAACTTTAAAATTCTGAATTGTAGGAGTAGACATAATAGGCAAAAACAAAGAAAGAAAAGGGAAAAGAAAGGGGTAATAAAACTGATCAATTTTCGATGGTTGCAGCTGCATCTCCTGTGTTATCGTCGGCGATATCCCTTTCAGCAGCCTTAGTCTTTTCCTCTCCCGGATTTCGTCCCGCTGCTCCGATCCAGGCCTCAATTTCCTGAAGAGT